>JAQJVL010000193.1:871375-1583525 GCA_035578905.1 Stictocephala bisonia | reverse complement strand
CGGGGGGTTTATAGGTCACTCCTCAGTGGTCAATCTAGTAAACGATGAGGTACTCTCAATGAAGTTTGACTTCATTGGGACTAAGTATCTTTTCACCAGACCCTATACTGTGGATTTCAGGTCGAGGGAGTACTGGAACGCTGTTAGTAGCCCGGTTTCTTCTCACGACCGAATTGTATGGTTCACAGACGGGTCAAGCATGGGCAACAGAGCTGGATTTGGTGTCTATACTGGCGACCCCAGGACCAACGCTAGCGTGAGCCTGGGAGCGTATGGCACCGTTTTCCAAGCTGAAGTCACCATACGTTCAGCGCAAACTATGATAGGGGTTTGCGGGAAACATATCCACATCCTCTCAGACAGTCAGGCGGCCTTAGGGGCTCTTGACTCCTGGAAGGTTTCGTCTGGTCTAGTCTGGGAATGTGTGGAGTCCAGGTACTCTCAATGAAGTTTGACTTCATTGGGACTAAGTATCTTTTCACCAGACCCTATACTGTGGATTTCAGGTCGAGGGAGTACTGGGACGCTGTTAGTAGCTCGGTTTCTTCTCACGACCGAATTGTATGGTTCACAGATGGGTCAACCATATGGACAAATGGGCAACAGAGCTGGATTTGGTGTCTATACTGGCGACCCCAGGACCAACGCTAGCGTGAGCCTGGGAGCGTATGGCACCGTTTTCCAAGCTGAAGTCGCCATACGTTCAGCGCAAACTATGATAGGGGTTTGCGGGAAACATATCCACATCCTCTCAGACAGTCAGGCGGCTTTAAGGGCTCTTGACTCCTGGAAGGTTTCGTCTGGTCTAGTCTGGGAATGTGTGGAGTCCCTCAGCAACCTGGGCTCAAGAAATCAGGTCTTGCTGGAATGGATCCCTAGGACATAGGGGATTAGAAGATAACGAGCAGGCCGATGCCTTGGCTAGGGAAGGTGCTATCAAGCCCTTCATTGGTCCTGAGCCGGCCTGCGGCGTTTCGGCTGCAGCTGTCAAAACAGCATCAAAAACTGGGTCAGCGCCAGACATCTTGAAAGATGGCGGCGGTTCCCAGGGCAAAGACGGCAAGGTTCTTGTCAGAAATCCTTCCCAGAAGTTAACAAAGCCACTTCTTGGGTTGAGTAAATTGCACGTCAAGCTGGTGGTGGGACTCAGCACCGGTCACGGCAAATTCCGGAGGCATCCAAGAACAGTGGGACTCTTATCGGAGGATCCCATCTGTCGCCTCTGTGGGGAGGATGACTCGTCGGTAGAATACATTGTCCTGGAGTGTGAGGCTCTTGGTGCCAGGAGAAGAGTACTTTTTGAAGGCTCACCTCTGGGACAGTCGGAAATTACTAATCTAGTGAAGAAGCTCCTTGACCTGGTCAAGGATTGTCAGCTTTACGACGATTAGGCACTGGGATTGGCACAAAAAGCCCCAGGCTTCGTTGCAAGGGTTGGCTGGACCAACTGTACATCCCCTTTCAATCTAAATCTAAATCTAGTCACTTATACTACAACAATCATCTTACACGTTACGAAAGTAAGACATTTTTATTTAGTTTTAGTCGTAACCATTGCTTGTTGGCAATTAGTGCATTGGGTTTTTTGTCACTGGCAATGTGGACACAAAATATTTTACATATCATGAACGCTATATATTTTATTATCTTAACTCCAGTATATCACCAATATCGCTGTTGCTAACATGGGCTATAAATGTATTGCTTCAAAACTCCCGAACAGTTAATGCCACCCTTATATAAATCTGGAACACGTGTCCTTTATTTAGTTATTTATATACACGTAGGCATACAGTATATTATATTTTGTCTTGCTCATATTGTCATTGTTGAGAGAGGAGGACTTCATAGCCCTTCATTTAACCCTAAATAAAAGCATTTTCACTGTCATTGTTATTATTATTCCTATTCAGCTAGGTATCTTATTATCTAAATCAAGCCACATTCGGACAAAATATTTTTGCTCCAAGGATTTTTAATTTTTAAATTTATACAGGGGTTTTTGTCCACGGGAAATTTATTGGCACCGGTCTCAACCCTGGGAAAATTCTTATTTCTGCCCCAGAGGCTCCTAGGACTTCCCGTGTATAGTTCAATTTTCATCTTACTATAATTAATTTGACAGGTAGGCCTTACTATAATTAATTTTAACACAAGTACTTCTTGTATTAACAATGTTTTCAATAATAGTCACATATCGTAAGGCACGTTTACAAATTTTACCAATTACAAATACTAAATTGTTCTGTTGTATATTCTTGATGGAATAAATTGGGTTTTAAAAAAGAACACATTTTTTAAATTATTCCACAAATTTTAGTTAAATTTGTGATAATCCTTTTATAGTTAATCTCTCCAAAAAAAAGCATTAAATAATGAAGAATTGAGAGTATTAAATAAAGGTTAAAATTTTTCAATTTAAAAAACACGTTTTTCAAATATTGATTTCGTCATGCCAACAGACTCTGCTGCTAATCTTTTACCAACTGATCAAAGAGATTACTATTGAGCAATGATTAGACAAACTCTTGAAAATACAAAGAAACCTAAAAGTAACGTTTCGAATCCTGAACTTGAATGCTCTAAAATCTCTTTGATCTGATGAATCTATAGTAATTCTTCCAGCAGAGAAAGGTAAAATTACGGTCATTTTAGATAAAGAAGACTATGATGAAAAAGTTAAACAACTAATAAATTCTGGTGAATACTACCAAATAAAAAAAGATCCAACAACAAAAATTGAAAGAACTATTTAAATTAAAGGTTTTGAAAATGAACTTGGAAATCCTCGTCATAAAACTAAGTCCACAATATTCTAAACCCCCTCATCTTTATGGACTATCTAATCTTCACAAAGATTTAATTCCCCTGAGACTCATTGTAAGTTCGATTGATTCACCTACATATAAATTATCAACATTTTTGTTACCCATCGTAAATCCCTTATTTGGCAATTCTACATCTTATTTAGAAAATTCAGAAGACTTTGTTGAGAAAATAAACAAAATAAGACAAAAAAATTGTCAAGATATTCTAGTCAGCTATGATATAACTAGTTTATTTACAAATGTACTGTTCCAGAAGTGTTAAGAATAACAAAGAATTTATTAGAACAAGATAATAATCTCAAAGAAAGAACAAAATTATCAGTTTGGTGTATATTAGAATTTCTGACTATATGTGTTACAAACAACTACTTTCAATATGAAGAACATTTTTATAACCAAATTTCAGGTTTACCTATGGGTGGAGTATTAAGTCCAATACTAAGTAACATTTGTATGGATAAATTTGAAAAAAATTGCATTTACTAACTGAAATCATAAACCAAAAATCTGGCTCAGATATGTTGATGACGTTTTTGCATATGGGAAGATTCAAACTGATATTCAAAGCAAATTTTTTAATCATATAAATAACTTGAGACCAACTATAACATTTACATTAGAAATTTTAAATAATGGACAAATTCCTTTTCTAGATGTGTTAGTTATAAAATCAACAGAAAGTAAACTTATTACATGACTATACCATAACAAACGTTTAGTGGACAATACATGAATTGTTTTTCAAATCACCCTCAACATGTGAAGATTGGAATGATTCAAAGCTTATTTAAGAAAATAGATAATGTAGTAACAAACAACGAAGAAAAATTAAAGGCAGAATAAGATACTACATAATTATTAATAAATAATAACTATCCTACAAAAATAATTGAAAAGGCAAAATTCAAAAATAAAATTCAACCTAGAAGACACAATGAAAATACTAAGTCTCTAACTACAATTACAACTCCATATATAAAAGGCGTTTCAGAAAAAAATTAGAAAAATCAACTCAAAATTCAATATCCGTACTAATAACCTTCGTAATCATTTAACAAAATTAAAACCTAAGAACAAAATTCAAGAATCTAAATATATAATTTACAAAATTTGATTGTGAATGTAATAAAACTTACATCATCAAAATCTCTAGACCTATAAGTACAAGAGTCAAAGAAAACATATATAATTACAAAACACAAAATAAAGAAAAATCAAAATTAGTAGAACACGCTCTAAATTGAAAATCAAGACATCAAATTAGGACTCGTCTAGTATTATATTTAAAGGAATCATCATGGACCAAAAGGAATGAAATTGAAAGTGCCTGCATGTCTGTTATTAAAAGAACAATGTATATCACAACCATTTTATACATTTTAGTTCTACAGGGTGGCAGCGCGGGGAACTTACTTATTTGAATTACGCGCCGCGTGGCGGCCATTAGTCCTAGGAAGGCGGGGCATGCGCAATCTGTAGGGGGCCTTATGAAGTTTTTCGGTCCACTCAGTTCAGTTGCAACCATGCAGTGGTCGAGAGAGGAAGCGCGCGGTCGCAGTCTCTGTGTACTTTTCTGAGTGGCCGGTCTATCGTTGCAACCCAGCGTGCGTTTAGGAGGCAGTTTAATGTCGCTCCCACTTGGTCGTGTTCCCTGGTCGAACGATCAATCGTTCAGTGGGTGAATACTTTTATGAAGACAGGCAGTGTGTGGAAACAAAAACCAGGTCTTACCAAAAACCCAACTAAAACGCCCAGAAAATGTCGAGAGAGTAAGGCAGGCGGTTTTTGCAATCACCTAAGCGATCCGCACGAAAACATGCCATCTGCGTCTTAGAATTTCAGATCGCACAGTTAGGCGAATTCTGCACCAAAGATTTTAAAATTTCCCCCCTTAAAAAAGGGCGGGGTGCAAAAATAAATCACTTTTTTTTTGGGTTTCACGAAAAAGGGGCCATGAAAAGGGCCATCTTTGAAAATTTCCCCTAACAAAACGAACTTGTTTTTTTTTAGTGCGAAGCAAAATTTTAAAATTCTGTAGGGTGTTTAAACCCAAAAACATGGATTTTTGGGGGGTTTTGGTACCCCGGGGAATTTCATGAAACCCCCTTTCATGCGAAGAGGGGAATTTTTTGGTTTCCCTTTTAACCCGAGGAAGATAAGGCCCCCATGGTTTTTTAAAGGGAAACGTAGGGAGTTACAGTCATTTCCGGAAGGAAAACATTCGGATGTTTAAAAGATTTTTTCCTTTCCCAAAACTTGATGAATTTGGGTTTTAAGAAATTTTGGGGGTTTCAAAAAAGGGAAGGGGGGCCCAGGGCCCCCCCCAGGCCCGGGCTTAAAAGGTTCCTTTGCGCAAAACCATTTCCCAAAAAGCCTGTTTTTCCTTAAGGGGCTTTCCCCTTGGCCGCGCCCCTCCCCGGGGCCAGCCCCCGCGATTTTTTTTTTGGGGGATTTTTGAAATTTTGGGTTTGTACACCACGTGGGGCCCCTTAGCTAAAAGAAAGAAAAAAAACATTCGCTTTGTATTTGACTTTGGGTTTCCCCAGACAGCTTGAGAAGGTGGAGCAAAATTTCCCGATTTCGGGGACAAAATGTATTGCCAGCAGGGGTAAACTACTTGATGTAATATTCAAAAAATTAAAAATTTAAGAAACCCCCAAAAAAATTTTTAAAAATTAGCTCTTTAAAAAAAAGGGAAAAGAATTAAAAGCTATTTTTAATATTTTTTACTTTGTGATTATTTTAAAAGGTAATTTCCCCAACCGGCCGCCCCCTTAATATTACTTATTTTAGTTAAAAAAAAAATTTGGAAAAAAAATTTAACAAAACTATAATTTTTTTTTTAAATTTTTTAAACTGATAACCCCCAAAACGGGAAAAAAAGTTTTTTTTAATAAAATTTGGGGAAAATTAAAAAAAAAATGTTTTTTTTTTTTAAAAAAAAAAAAAAACCCTTAAATTATTTTTTCGAAGAAAATTACCCCAATACTTAAAAAATTTTTACAAATATTTTAGTTTTCGTGTTTAGAAAACCCAGTAAAAGGGGACAGATTTTGTTTGGGAAATTGTGGGCGATAGCGGGATTTCGGTCCCCCTTAAATTTCCGCCCTTTGGCGTCCGCTTGAGGGTTGCAAAAAAACTTTACCTAGAAAAGTTGCAGTGTCTTTGTTAAAATGGTAGTCAAGGTTCGGTTTGTTGTGTAGGGAAGGGAACAAGTGCCAGATTGTCAATTCCTAAAATCAGCCCAAGTTTAGGGTTCGATTTCACAAAAAATTGGGTCCCTTAGTTCCCGGCCTGGTTGTTTGGCTTTTTAAAAAATTTGGGCTCTTTCTGGGGAACAGTTGAACTCTTTTGTAACCTACTCCCTTCATCCCCCACTCTTCCCCCCTCATATAAGTATTCCCCAAAAAAATCCCAACAAAGTTTTTTGGTCTCCCGTCTCATATTTAAAATCCCAAATTTTAGAAAAAGAAAAATTTAGATAAAAAGTTTTTGAAAAAAAGTAAATTTTTTTAAAAATTTTTTTAAAACCAAGATCAAAATTTACAGAAACCCCCCTTGTTTTTACTTTAAAAATCCCTTTAAAAACCCAGCATTTTTTTTGTTAGTACCCAAAAAAAACCAATAGCAAACAAAAATCAAAGTTTTTAGGGGCTTTTTTTGAATTTGACATATCGACAGAAATAAATAAAGGGAAAACCCTTTCTAATTTGATAGTGTCAAGTAATATTTTGATAAGTTTTAGAGTAATAAAAACCCATCAAAGACGTAAAACCCCCTTTAAATAAAGGTGGCCTTTTTCCCGTATTAGAAAAGGGAAGGAGGTTTGGAATCTTGACCCTAAATCCCGGCTTTGCCAATTTTCAATCGCCGCTTGCCCTTTTTAAAGGGGGCCGTGGTACCCAATTGCCCCCGGGGGGGAAGGCCGAGAAACCAAAAACAAAGGGGCTGGGGGTAAACCCCGGAAAGTTTTTCGAAATAAAATTTTTTTAATAACCTCCCCAAGGGTAACAAAAAACAAACAAACCTAAAGGAAATTCCCTTTTAAGGTGATATGGATTCCTATATGGATCCTCTTCAGTTTGCAAAATTCAACTGAGCGAAGCTCGGTCTCCTGGTACTTAATATAAATGTGTTCGCCAAATATTATGAAATAGCTCTGTAGCTGTAATTGGAACAGGCGATATTAATGATTTCAATAAAATGGGAAAATGATATTACATACAAAAAACCGTGCAGACTTTATTTGATATATGAAATCAGATAAGGTTAGGTATTAATTATTTTACTGCAGACCAGTTTTAATGTTAAAAAAAGATAAATAACAATTTATCTTAAAAAGTTGAAGTTAGACAGTTTAAATGGAATGTGATGGATTATATATTTAATTGAAAACAGTAACACATATGTAATTACAGAATAGTTTGCTATTCTACTATTTAATTAGAAAAACAAATAGGAAATTAGTTAACGATGAAAGGACACTTCACAGTTTTTCAAAGAATGGCTGTTACAGTTATAGGCAGCACAGAAACATACCAACACAGCCTCAAACATCACAATAATAGCATGCGTCTATATTAGGCGGTATGTATACTGTACAGAGTCCCACCAGTTGTGGGGTAGCGCCGTGCTGTTTTTGAGAAAGGCCTCGCGATGAGAGCTGTCGATCCAGTTCTCTTATATAGATCATTGCTCGGATCCGGAAGACTAAAATTACAGATATAATTGTTATGGCCGTGGAGGCTTATCCACGAAGTGATAATTTTATTTCATTCACTTTACTTGGCTTTTCACCATATATTAAAATATTTCAAACTTGGAGATAAGGTGGCAGAATGTGTGTTTTTGTAATGTTTTACTTGTCTACCTTCCTGGTCAAAGTGCATAAAATTTACAATTAATTTATTTCCACATAGTGAGAAAACTATATGCATTTTTATATCTTTGTACTATGTCAGATAAGAGTGGTGTTTTATTGGTTGCAAGGACAGTAACTACACAAGTTTGGTTTTCTAAACTGTGTCAAAAACATAAACAAATCTCACTCACTATGGGTCAATGGTCAAGGCTATTGACACTTGTGACTCAAATCTTTAGAATGCCGCTGTGCTACCCTCTTGGCTTTGTTTCGTACAGCCCGGATGGGTTGTAAATCTGTTAAAGTCTTATCACCACACGTTGCTGCAATAACCGGGTTCACACAGTTTATGTTATAAAAAGGAGAGTGGACATCTCCAGAAAAAATCCTCATGCCCCTATAAATATACCATTAATAATAATTATTATTTATTCTTTTAATGGCATCCGCCAATATACAATAGTTAATAATATGAGAGTAAAATTTAATTTAAAAAAATTTAATATAAAAATATAATAATAAAATTGAATTAAAAAAATTTGAATATAACAATCAAATAATAGATTTTATATATAATATAAACAGAAAACTTGAAATTATTGATTCTATTGTAGTTTATTTTTTAGTTGACTGATACTATCAGAGAAAAGGCCGACATTTTCAGGAACCCCATTACCAAATCTATGAAGACAGGCAATAGAACCAAAGTAACTAATGTTGTTCTAGTAGTGGCTGATCACAAGTATCTTTCTAGATCTAGTTCTTCCAGGAAATGAAAAGGATATGCGTTGGAGGAGTTATTTCTAATTGTAATTACAATTAATAATTGTAACTTCCCTAGCACTATACATATTTTAGCCTGATTATTAATTTAAAATGTTAATATTTTGAGAATAAGATTGTCAAATGAAACTGCAGCATAGCCTTACATAAACAAATGTAATATATTAATATGCCATCCTAGTTCATTACAGGTAGAAAATTAAGTAAATAACTTTTCTACATTTTTTCTTGCTATATTTTTAAAACTAATATAATAATATTAGTACTAAAAATATACAATAATAATAATAAAATTATACAGTATAATTTATATATAGGTTTATATATAGGTTATACAATAATATTAAAATTATAATTATAATAATAATTTTACTATTTTTGATATTAAAAACTATGTGTATCAAATTAATAATTATTACATTTATATTAATAAAATAATTTTTTTTTTTACTCAAAAGGCAATATTTTTACTTTTAGAGAACTCAATCTTTACTTTTTCTAGATATGCCCCAATAATCTTTCCGAGTTCAATAAATTTGTTTATTGATTAGTAGTTATAACAAATGTTAGTACATTAGTTTAGTTTTCTTTTTTAATATATTTATGTTAATGTTCTTAAAAATGTTGTTAGAAATAAATTGTTATGTATAAGATTAAATATTTATTAGCAAACTATTAGACTAAAGTATTATTGTTTTTAGTTTCTAAGTTTAATATTTTACAAAACAAGAAGCCCATTACAATATTGTACAATGTTTTTGGCCAATGAATGATTTGGAAAACTATTAAATTACAAACATAATTAATATAATACAAATATAGCTATAAAGCCACAAAAGATGGAGAGCATGCATACATGTGAAGTGTGATATCTCGGATGGAATAGACAAAACTGCAGACAAGCAGACTACAAAGGTGCAGTGCTCTGTGAGGATTTCTCTGAACTTCTACCGCTCGATGAGTAAGGTCTTTATGCAAGCATTTTTAGAATTGTCTAAAATAACACCTAAACAATTAATTTTGTAAAAGAAGCTAAGACTCCCTGTACTAAAAAGAACAAGGATTCTAATGGTACAAAAATGATATTTGTATCGCAGTTAATAACTCTTTGATAAGTCATTTCAAATTGGTCAATAAATAGAATTGAATGCAAAACTTGTCTTCTTAAAATTTAATTTGTGACAAAGATAAATAATTATCATTTAAAGTATTTACCTCAAGTTATAGTTAATGACTTGTATCTACTTGTATCTTCAGGATACTTCTTTATTTTTCTCAAATAACTCTCGGTTAGGAGGTAATTAAGAAACTAAATAGTTCCCCCCATGTTAAATGGGCGTGCCGGCCAGCTTCTGTCCAGTCCCATCTTAAGGTATAAGCATAAGAGGGTTATTATAGATATAATATAAGGACTATTGTAATATGTCTAAGAATTGCTTGACCAGAGGGGAGTTGCAATGCTGGCCTGAAAATTAGTTTGTCATAGGTAAGTACAGTCAAAACCAAAAACTTGCTGAAATATTCTTATTTGGCCAGGGGGTCTGAATTTGGACATATTGACTCACTAAAATCGAAGTAGTTTGACAAGGGTGTGAATTTGAATGTGGCTGCTGGTACCATTAATGGAATGTGAATTTGAACACACCCACATATACAGTGCATGTAATTATGTATATGCATATAATACAAATACATGTAATTTACACTGTCTTTAATTTGTTACAACAAATGGAATTGGCTGTACTGAATCATCTCTTACAAATAGCTTCATATTTATAGAATCAACAATCACACCATTAATCAGTAATAGTGGTATAAGATAGCAGGCTTATTTTATTAGTATGATAAAAAAATATCATATTATATTATGTTACATAGTGTCAATTTTAATTTTAACTGATAGTTTATTTGCAACATTTAGGAGAGGGTTGGGAAGAATAAGAAAAAGGAAAAGTGTTGCACTTAAAGAAAATAATAATGTAAGTTATTCGTATTAATTTAAGCAGTTAAACTGAATTCAAACTTTTTCTAAAAAGCATTTACTAAATTAAAATACATAAGAACCAAGTAACACAGGAGTAGTTTCAATTTAACAAGTATGACTGGTTGTATTTTGAAATTAAAATAAATGTAGCATTATATCAAACAAATAAATTAATACAGTTCTACTATATATGAAAAAGTTATGTACTATGTATTGGGAAGAGTGGGCAGTTTCATACAGAGTCACTTTCATACAGTTCAAATTTTCTGCTACCCACAGTAGCACGAAATAAAAACTCCACCACTACCTTGTTCTAAACATTAGTTCCTGTTACATGTGGGTGGATCTTATTGAAGTTTTTCAGATTTCTGAGTATTTATTTTTGCTGTTTGAAAAGTGAGGTAAATGCATTTATTGATAAATTTGTCTGTTATACAACAAGGTAATTTACTTCTTAATACAGTACTTCAATTTAAGTGTCTGCCTTGTGACTGATCTGTATTCAAATGTATAATAGAAGCACAGGGTAAGTTTTAAATGTGGTAACATTGGTGCACTTTCATCCAACATGGGGCAGTTTAATGCAGCAAGGCAGTACAAAAAGTTATGAACCTAAATTGACTTTTTCAAAAAAAAAATTTTATTGTATTATTTTTATTTACTTTTCAACATTTTTTATTGGTGTTCAAAAGACAAAATTTACAAAAATCAACCACAATGTTTCTATTATGTACTTTTCATAATACTATGGTAATAGGTACGAGGGCGGTTCAATAAGTCCTTAGAAAATACAAGATAAGTCGCAAAAAGTATCAATATTGTTTTATTTTTATTTACCATCATCTGTTGCTTGACAACTGTGAAAGTTTCAGTTGATTTCATCAGCTGATTTCATTGTTGTCGTTGATTGAATCAGGAAAGGTTTGTTTATTTAGAATGATGGACACAAGTGAGTTTCGTGCTGTGATTAAACACTTTCATTTGAAAGGCTTAACACCGAAGGAAATCAAAGTTGAGTTGGATGCTGTTCATGGTACATCTGCTCCTGTGTTGGCAACTGTTTATAACTGGGTAAACGAGTTTAAACGTGGCCGTACATCCACAAAAGACGAACATCGTTCAGGGCGCCCAGTGGAAGTGACAACCCCAGAAATGGTTGACAAAATCCACGATATGGTTTTGAGTGATCGGCGAATCAAAGTGCGTGAAATAGTTGAAGCTACAGGCATATCACAAGGCACAGTGTTCACAATTTTGCATGAAAAATTAAATGTGAAAAACTCTCTGCAAGATGGGTGCCGCGCTTGCTCACAGAGGAGAATAAACGCATTCGTGTGGTTGATTCTAAGGCTGTCTTGACAGTATTACGTCGCAATCATGGTGAGTTTCTGCGTCGATACATAACTGTAGATGAAACATGGATCCACCACTACACTCCAGAGTCAAAGGAACAGTCGAAACAGTGGGTTTTTGATGACGAACGGGCTCCAAAGAAGGCAAAGACAGTGAAATCCGCCGGCAAAGTTATGGCCACAGTTTTTTGGGATGCACAAGGAGTAATCTGCATTGATTACTTGGAAAAGGGAAAAACGATAACTGGAGAATATTATGCATCGTTATTGGACCGACTAAATGAAGAAATCAAGACAAAACGTCCGCACTTGAAAAAGAAAAAAGTTCTTCTGCATCAAGACAATGCACGTGTACACACCTGCGCAGTTGCCATGGCAAAAATAATGGAATTAAAGTATGAGTTGTTACCACATCCACCTTATTCACCAGATTTATCCCCCAGTGACTTTTTCTTATTTCCAAACTTGAAAAAATGGCTCGGTGGACAAAGTTTTATGTCAAACGAAGAAGTGATTGCCCAAACGGATGCCTATTTTGAGGAATTGCCAAAATCCTACTTTTTAAATGGCTTATCCATGTTAGAGAAACGCCTAATGAAGTGTATAGAGCTAAAAGGAGATTATATTGAAAAATAAACAATAGTTTACCCGAAAAAATGTCTTTTTCTATCTTATTCTAAGGACTTATTGAACTGCCCTCGTAACAAAATTATAAACAATGAAATATCAGATTTAAGAAGAGTTAAATGTGCTTTTTGTATTGTGATCTGAGAAAAGAGGTCAGATAAACCAATGTCGATAAGTAAAATCTTTGTCAAAGCTGTATTTGTGTTGGTTACACCATTGTCAAGACAAGTGTATGCGTTTTACCTTCCTGTGTTGTTACATTAAAATGTGGATACAAATTATAAGATCAGAGAATACAGTATTTAGGAAATTGTTACTGTATATAGGCCTTAAAGGAAATGTTTAGTAGAAGAAGTTCCTTTTTACAATGGTTTTCCTTGCTGAGAAATCTGTAAATTATCAGTAATTAGAAAAATAACATATCTGAAACGTAAATTATAATTTTTGTGTGAAGAAGGTTAAGATACTATCTTAAAAATAAGACATAAATGTATGTTATAGGTATAGTCAAAAAAAAATATTTTAGCATTCATTTAAAGCTATTACTGTACTTAAATAAAAATACTAAAATTTTCTATAGTAAAGGTAAAATCTCTCAAATCATTCTTTAAAAAAATAGAGTGGAAGCGTTATTTTATACATGTCCCTACTATTATGTTTGTTTATATAACGATAGTTGATTTGTCCATTATAAGCTGTTACGTTAATAAAGTAAGTTGATATATCCTCAGACAGAGTATTATTCTCAGAAAGACTTTCTTGAGTAAAAGTGAACAGAAATGTATTTTGTTAAGTAAAATAGTTGTTGGTAGTTTAAATCTCTATGTAAATGTGCTCATTGTGCTTCACAAACCTTATTCTACCTTATAACTTTTTTTTAATTCTTAAAATTTTAGGCAGTGGAATCAGTAGGCAAAAACAGTCTTGAAATGTACTACACAAGAAGAACTACACCTTGGCCAAGGATGCAAATAACTTTGGACCCAAAAATTGAAGCTTACTACAGTAAAAAGGTGTCGGTAACAAAATTAATCATCACATTAGAATTATGTTTCAATAATATAGTACTGAATATATCATAAGCCAGATCTTTCCAGGGTATAATCAGGAAAATATATTTTTAACGGGGATCTAGGTAGTAAGTACGGGAAGTTGCCCGGTTAAGCAGAACTATCTGAATATTTTTTTTAAACCCTGGAACAACAGGTGGTTTACAGGGCTCTCAGAGCACAGATTTGAATGCTGTGTGTTAAAAAAAACATTATCAAGTTTTGAGGAAACATTGAAAATTGTGTAGGCATATTCTCACCTTCTATAATGGCACATTGCTGAACATTTAAAATATCAATTAGTTACTAATTGTAAAGTTACAACATACTGATTGCTCTCTCGCAGGTGAAAGCTTCTATAGACACCAAGCTCAAAAATCACAGTTAATTTAATTTAATGACACTTCACTGCCATCAAAAACTAATTATTTTTAAATTATAGGGTATACTCTAGACTTGTATACAAGTATACTGTAGATGTAATAAATGTTTCCATACTTTGTTGTATAAGTAGAAACTCTAAAATGTGGTTTATGATAAAAAATGTGTGTGCATAATTACAAAAAAATGTATGTTTTAAAACCACACATTTTCATTTTATTTATGTTTTTATACATTTATTAAAAACTATTATTGTTGTTTAAGAGTTTCAGCAAGTGTAGATAAGTATAATAAACAACTAGTTAAAATTTAATTTTCAAATCTGTAACAGAATCTAAGAGAAAGGTACATAGTTAAAAAAGTATTTTTTTCGGAAAATTACGAAAATATAAATGAAACACTTTAACATATCAACTCATCACACTCCTGCCCCAAAAGATGGTCCAGTTCCTTCTTCAGGTTTCTCTAGCTCATATGTATCTTCAAGTTTCCTTCTCAGAAGGCTTTTCTTTATCTTTTTTCAATTTATTCCTGAGCTTTGTCTGCTTTGCCGTCTTTTCTCTAATTTGCCCATTGTTGCTGTCAAGTTTTTACCAGTATCAAGCCCACACTGCAGCATATCTTACACTATCCAATGTGGCCATCATTAAAAGTTGCAACTGCAATATATATTCTAATTGTAATACATTCTTTTCTTTAAAATACATGGATATTAGGGCACTTTTAGTTTTAAAACACAAAAACAACCGAAAAATATGTAAAATACCTATAAAATAACTAAGCACAAACAAATATATCTTATAACCAAATAAAAATTACTTAGCAACAACATTAACAACAATCAGATAATATATTTTGTATTCACTAGCAAAATAGTAAACAAATGAAAACAAGATAATTACTATATACTAAGTATACTGAATTCTATAATATCCAACTGCTTGGTGAATGGAGAGTTCTGACAGAAAAACTACAAACATGCGCTGACAAATCTATACTTTTGAATTACTTACACATATTATATACCATTTTAAGCTAAAAAATAAATAAAAATCCAAAAATTGAAAAAAAATATTTTTGGGTGAAGTGCTCTCCTTAAGAAAATTAAGAGATTTCTTCTTTATCTTATACAAATTATTAGTTTTTCTTCCGCTTTAACTATTGTAATACTGTTATTAAAAATATCAATTTTAGTTTATGACAACAGGAATATATTGAGTATAAAACTATTACATATGCTTCATTTCTGAAATTCAGAGATGAACACTTTATTTATAACTACTCGCTTCGCTCGTTGTGGGCTTCACCCCCCCCCCCCCCTTGACAGCTCTAACTATTTAGCAGCTTTTGGTTTGACATTTAACCTTCTAATGGTTCACTATAACACTCGTGGTTTTGCCTGTTTTGCTAGTGTTGCAGTGTTTATTTCAAAAAATCGTAAAACTATAATTTACAATAAAAAGAATATCAAGTACCATATTTCCTTGTTCAGTATGAAATAGAGAATTAGGAATAAAATATTGCAACTGATTTACTAAGGAAATTGTAAATAAAAAGTTTCATAGATCTGAGCAAAGAGGTCAGATAAAACAATGCCGATAAGTAAAGTCTTAGTCAAAGCTGTATTTGTGCTGGTTTACAACATTGTCAAGACAAGTATGCTTTTTTCCTTCCTATGCTGTTACATTAAAATGTGGATACAAGTTATAAGATCAGAGAATAAAGTATTTAGGAATTGTTACTGTATATAGGCCTTAAAGGAAATGTTTAGTAGAAGAAGTTCCCCCATTGACAAAAAATGCTCTAATTATTTCTTTTAAATGATCACAGGCTACCAGAGTAGTCAAATGTCCATGCCAGTTGATCATCGGTAGTCCCCAAACCCCTGAGGGGTTTCACAAATGATCACGGTTGGCTAGGAAAAATAATTAAAGACTACCAAAACAAGTCAGTAGCTATCCCTGATGATCTCGGGGTACCAAATTAGAGCAGTAACTTCTCAAGCTGGTCAAGTAAGCTGATAGGGAAGCTGTGGCTTAGATAGCCAACTGTGATCAACTTAAGTTAATTATGGGGGCTAATCAAGTTGATAACTGGGGACTACTCAAGTTCATTGCATGGAGATAGCCAAGTTGACTACGAGGACTACCTTCGTTTATCACGAGGGCTACCCAAGATGATCACAGGTGGTTAACAAATCCATCAAGAAAGGTTTGAGCATCAGTAGCTACTAAAAATGATCATGCTTGAGTACCCAATCTGACTGCTATGCTAACTGATCACTGAAGCAACCGAAGTTAATCACTGGGAGGTACATAAGTTGATAAGGGGGGCTACACAAGCTGATCATGGAGGATACCTAAGTTAATCACGGGTAGTTGCCCAAGTTAATCACGAGGGCTAGCTATGCTGCTTAGAGGTCTACCTGTATTGATCATGAGTAGCTGCCTACGTTGATCATGACGGCTACCTAAATTAATCACTTGTGTCTACCGACGTTGACCATGAGGGCTACCCAAGTTTATCACAGGTGGATATGGACATTGATCACGAGGGCTACCTCATTGATCAAGAGTGGCTATCCAAGTTGATCACGGTGGCTACCAAAGTTGACCATGGGGGTTACTCAAGGAGATCACGATTGCCTATCCAAAACTTAGGGCCTACCCAAGTTGATCGTGGGTGGATACCTATGTTAATCACAGTTGGCTATCTAAGATCATAACAGAACATAACTCAGGGGCTACTTAAGTTCATAACAGGGGGCTACATAAGTTGATGATGGGTGATTACCCAAGTAGATCAGAAAGTTTTAAAGGCATCAGTAGATACAAAAATGATCACAGTTGACTACTTAATCTGACTGCTAAGCAAACTGATCACAAATGTTACTCAAGTTAATCACAGGGTGCTACACAAGTTAATCATGGGTGATTACTCAATTTAATCATGGAGGTTAGCTAAGTTGATCAGGAGGGGATACCCAAGTTGACATTGAAGACTTCCCTAGAAGATCACAGATGATAAGCCAAGATGATCATAGGGGAATACCAAACTTCATCTCGGGGGCTACCTAAGTTAATGACAGTATACTATCCAAGTTGATCACATAAAAGTACAAAAATTGATCACGGAGACTACCCAAAATGATCACGGATAGTTACACAGGATTTTCACGGAGGGATAACCAAGATGATCACTAAGCTACCTAAGATGATCACAGGAGGCTACCTACATATATCACAGGGGGCTACCTAAGTTGTTCAAGGGTTAATACCGAAGTTGATCGCGGGGGCAACACAAGTTTATCATGATGTGCTACCTAAGTTGATTAAGGGTGATTACCCCAGTTTTTTACAGGGGCTATGCAACTTGATTATGGTGAGCTACATTGATCATGTGGGGCTACCCAAGAATAGCAAGGGTTACCCAAGTTGATCACGTGGGGGCTGCCCAAGTTGATCATGGAAGGTTCTTAAGATGATCACGGGAGACTACTTCAAGATGATCAGGGGGTTGCCTAAGTTGATCATGGTGCTAGACAAGTGTACCACGTATGTCAGCATTTGAATTCCACCATTTTGCAGAACAAAGCAAAACAAACTTAATGTTATATCAAATATTGGCATAACATAAATTAAAATGTAGTAATAGAATGATACTTATCAAATAATATGTCTATTATTTCACTCAATTGATTTTAGTTTATTATGCTCAATCTTTGCTATTATCAGTTTCTAATAAATAAATCTTTACTGTCACAAAATGTTTCCATAATAATAATGGAATATAGAAAACAATAATGGAGCCCCACATCCCACGTTTGTATACTAATAGAAAAATATTTTTTTCACAGGATACTAAGGAGCATTTGATAAAGCAAGTTTATTTTAAGAAAGGTGAGTAAAATTAAGATATGTAATCCAGTATCTATAGGTATTGCTCAATAGCATTCCTATTAGATAGCGCATTCTAAAGTTGATTGTCAAAAAGCCAGTTTGGTACAATGAAATTAAATGAGATAGCCTTTATTTTAGTAGGGAAGTTAGGACTATTTCACTTAACCATGTAAAACTTGTTTAATTCATGCTTATAATAGGTGTCACAATTTAATATTTAACAGTTTAAGCAGTAACTAAATTAATAAATTACCTAAATTATTGAAGTAAGGAAATTCATACCTAACAAAAAAATAAATATTCAACTAAATGTAAATCAAATTTCTTTTAAGGAAAAACAACAAACCTAAGTGGCATAACAATTAAATCTGAACAAAAACAAAAAGAAATTAATTTAAAAAAACAATACTACGAGGTTTAGATTCCAGGTAAAGCTGTAAGTCCCTTAGTTGCCCTGGCTATTGGGCTTTCTGAGCCTAATCAAACTCAGTTAGTAACAATGACTACACTTGTTAATCTACACTCATTCACCCCTATCTCTACAATTGGTGTCTTAATACTGAATAATAATAATGAAACACAAGAGAGAATGGCTTATTGTTTAGCCTACACTCAGTCTGCCCGCCATGCATGAAGCCCAGTATCATCAGTCCTGCAACCACCGCGCTAACCACTCTTGAACTCCCTTCCGAAGTGGGCATGATAACTGTGATTCTGTCTGGCGAAAGATTCCACAGCCACAGGCAGTAACTATAAAGGACTTGTTAAAAACTATTTTTCTGTTTAGTGCTATTGATGATAATAACTAACCCCTGCTTGTAGTATAGTTATTGATTTGGTAAAAGAAGTGATTATCTCTAACAAGTAAGTATAGGATTATGATCGAATCACAGCGTACATTAGAGTAAGTTTATTAGATGGCCAGATCTTCAACTGGAAAAAACGGAATGCCTATAATTTTGACACAAAGTTATAGGTGTCGAAATTATACCTAGTGGCTTGGACGCTCCATTTTAATTAAATATAACATATTTTAACACTCTAATGGAGCTTTGGATCTCCCATACCCAAAGGGTTATTTTGCCTAACCTGTTTACTGAGGGACTCCCCCTCAATAGTACCTTCCTCCCTATTCTTAATTTTGTAAATAAATATTGTAACAAATTTTGTATATAAGATATGTAACAACCTCAAAAACACAGTTGTATTCCAGCACAACATAATGAACTTGATTTCAATATTACCACTTTCGTTCAACTTAATTTAAATCTGAGGTTTGGTTTTAAAATTGAAACAAGACTCAGTAAATCATAAAGGGTTTATTGATTAAAACCCCTATTTGAAGATTACTAAACAACAAAGTTAGTTACCAGTTAGACCCATCCCCCCACCAAAGCTGGGAAGCGTGCCAACCGGGGGATGGCTCAAAACGAGTAAAGCGATGGGATCACGGGCGGCAGTTGGAGGGTCCAAAATAAAACTCGGCAGCTGAGCGAAACTAATTTATTATCATGAGAACCAGAAAATACTAATAAATCAAAACGGCAGAGGGCCACAACATAAAAGGCAGAAGGCCACAATATAAATTTTCACTTAAATAAATAACAACACACTAAAATTACCAAGATACTACACAATTATAACAAACGCTATAAATACCACAAACTCTACAAATACCAAAATTTAACAATTAATCAACTACAGGGTGTATGGCCTATCTGCAGTGTAGCCTGAGACACCCCAAAACGTAAGAAAATATTAAGCCCCAAATAAACGTGAAAATTTAGAAAACTTTTGGATCACAACCCTTAAACCGGCAATTTAGCCCACACATCCCTTGATTCCACCGGGCCAGGGAGTAAGCCGGAATCCCTGGGCAGCTCCGAATTAAAAATTAAGCAAAGCACAATAATCCCCTTTTGGTGAAAGTTTAAAAAATTAAATAATTTAAAAGAAAATATAACCCGGTACCGTTCTATTATCCCCTGACATCAATAATACACTACACGAAAAATATAAATAACAATCACTAGGCCTAAACATAATAATCAACAATAACATAACTTAACCATAGGGACCTAACCAAAATATAAAATCTAAAAAATATAACAATAAAATAAACTAATTAAATAAATAACAATAAATATCAACGTTTTCTTTTCTTTTTTTTTTCTTTCCTTTTCTTAAATTTCAATATAATTATATATCCCTAGCAATGTCCCCATGGCTGTTTTGTCACTTTCAGTCTTTAGGCCTAGGCCTCAATAAAATAGTTCCACCACCATACTTCTTTTTTTTATTTCTTTTTTTATAAATATTTATTTTCCACAAATCACCCCCAGCTCAGCCGCCGGGAAATAAGCTGGAACGCACTGACCTGAGGACAGAAGTCTTCTACCCAAAGAAGTAGAGAGGGCAGCACGGGGCAAACTTGCTCAATCACATGGTCCCCAGGCCAGGCTCGCAGTGTCGTAGGTAGAACTTTGCCCGGACGACCGGCTGAGGGTTGAACCGTCCTACTCAAGGACCCTGGACTGTAAGGCACAACACACAGCACATCAAATACAGTCCAGCCATCACAACCAAATATTACACATAACCACTAAATATAAGTGTGCATGATTTCGCCAAACTTAACATGAAGAGACAAACTTATACATGATTGGAGCAACAAGACAGTGAAAGATTAACTTTAGGCTATGGAATATTTAACAACTTACAATTTAACCAATTACAAGTTAACAAATTACCAAAGAATAAATTGCGTATATGAACTAAAAATGACAAACTGAAAACCAGGCTATGGAAACATGAGCAATAGGTTATAACATGAAAAGCTAAAGATAGGCTAGGTTATTGTCAAAGAACAAAAAATATGGTAAATCGGTAACTACAACTGTAGAAAGGCTCAACAAAACATTATACAGAACTACTATTAAATATGAAACCAGAGATAATAAAGCAATTAAAGTCAAAAAGGTAACAATGAGCACATGGCTCGAACCTAGGTTAAAACATCTAGACAAAGAATATAAATTTAACAAAACTCTGAAAACACAAGTAAGAACGATTAAATATTATTGAAACAAAATATTTTCACCAAAAGGGTGCTTAGATATTAAAACTCACAAAATGAACACTTACGTTTTAGTGTGTCTAGCCACTCATAACGAGATTCTGCAGGCAGCACAAGACAACTGACCAGACAGGCCAACCGGACAGAAGCTGCTGGAACACGGAACGAAACGGAACTGGGCCAACGGCTACCAACTACGCGAAACGCAGGGCAAAAACGAATCTCAGGCAGCCTGGCAGACAATGACGAAAAAAAACGAAACTGTACCGGTCCAAGACCCGGTACAACCTCCCTCTGCAAACCTCAACACACCCAGGCAGGGGAGAACACTCGGTACCTCAGGGAACCAAGAGAAGACGAAGACCTCCGAAGAGTGGTGTTCCAAGGACGTCCAAGAGAAACTACGAGGGGAAACCCCTCGAACAGGGAGCAAACTACCCTGACTGTCGGGCCCGACAAGAAAAAAGAGAGAAGGAAGACTCTCTCAGAACAGCCGCCTAGGGCGCAGAGGTGATCAATCTCTTTGCCCCAAGAAACCCCCAGGAACACCAACTCCTGGACCAACCGTTCCCCGGAAAGCCTTAAGCTGGGACACATGGGCTTTCCTAAACACCCTGCCTGACTGGGGATCAACCAGCAGAGCAGTCACCGGTGACAAAAACCTATCGATGCGGTGGGGACCAGACCACCGATAGCACAACTTTGCAGCTCTTCGTTCCGCGGCCGAACTGACCGGGTGAGCCTGACAAAGAACCAGATCTCCAACCTGAAAAGGGTTAGGAGTACGACCCTTATCATACCTCCTCCTCACTCTCTCTCTAGCACGTAGCAGGTTGCGCCGAGCAGCCCGCCACGTGGACACTACGTCAGTGGCACCTGGCGTAGGTAGAAGATCCTCTAGCCTCCACAAGTTGGACAAAGGGTTGTTAGGAGGGTAGCCATGTAGAATCTCGAAGGGAGTGGCATTGTGACTCTCATGCTTGGAAGAATTAAAAGCAAGCTGGAGCCAAGAGAGACTCTCATCCCAGGTGTTCTGCTTCTCAGCATGGAAGGTAATAAGGGCAGACCGAAGATTGCGGTTGAACCGCTCTGCATGAGAAGGCTGTGGGTAATAAGGAGAGGTAGTCACATGCCTGATACCATTGCCAAAACAGAACCTACGAAACTCATGGGAGGTAAACTGGCTACCGTTGTCGGACACAAGAGTGGAAGGCACACCAAAGTGCTGGAAGAGTTGGGACTGGAGAGCACGGATGGTGAGCTTAGCCGTGGCACTCCGAAGTGGGAAAAGCCAAACGAACTTCGAGAAAGCATCCACACAAACAAGTAGGTAGGAGCTACCTGACTTGCTACGGGGAAAAGGACCCACGTAGTCGATGAACACCTTCTCAAAAGGACGCTCGGCCACCTCAGAAGATAACAACCCTAACCTTGCATTCTGACTAGGCTTGCTGAGAGAGCACAGGTGACAAGCCCGCACTCTGCCAGCAACATCCCGGTCCATGCCCTTCCAGATGAAGTACCTACGAATCTTAGCGATGGTCTTATGAATGCCAAGATGACCGCCCACAAGGGAAGAGTGATAATACTGAAAGACCATCGGTACTAGATGACTAGGCAGCACTACACGGGGTTCACCCCTCTGTCGAGGACGGCAACAGAGTACCCCTTTGGACAGAAAATAGGGAGGGTGGGCACCTCTCTCTTGAAGCTCACCTAAGATGACTGACAGCTCGGGATCTTTCTGCTGATGGGACAGTAGGTCGTCAAAAGCCAGAGGAAAATCCAGAAGAACAGCACCACACTGAGCAACAGCCTCAGTAGGTGGATCACTGGGTTCGTGGTACATGCGGGAAAGAGCATCCGCGATGACATTCTGGGTACCCCTAAGATGTTGAACTCGGAACTTAAAAGCAGAAATTTTGACCACCCAGCGACCAATTTTCCCGAGCTGTCGGGGATGGGCAAGAAGCCAAGACAGTGCCTGATTGTCCGTCTCCAGCAAGAACTCAGCGTGTTCCAAGAAACGCCGAAACTTGTCCGTACCAAAGACAACAGCCAGACACTCTAACTCATAGATGGAAGAAGCTTTCCTTTCCTGGTGAGACAACGTCCTCGAAGCAAAAGCGATGGGCTGCCTGACCCCATCAAACTCCTGAGAAAGAACAGCAGCAATGGCGGAGGAGGAGGCATCAGTCTGAAGAACAAATTCTCTGCTGAAATCAGGCATACGCAGGACAGGAGGTTGCATGATAGCCTCCTTGAGAGCATCAAAGGCAGTCTGCTGAGCTTGGCCCCACACAAAAGGGACACCTTTCTTTCGCAGCTCGTTCAACGGGGCAGCAAGCTCGGCCACGTTAGGGATGAAGCGACGGTAAAAATTCACCATCCCCACAAAACGGGCAATCCCCTTGGCATCTCTGGGAGGAGGAAAATCCCGAATGCCCTGGGTCCTCGCAGGATCTATGCAGACGCCTCGAGAAGAGATAAGATGACCCAGAAAAGAAATCTCAGGACGAGCAAAAGTGACTTTCTCTGGATTGACGGTAAGGCCAGCTGATTTGAGGCGACTAAGAACTTCCTCCAGATGTTGCATGTGTTCCCCGAAAGTCTCACTGTAGACAAGAAGATCGTCCAGGTAATTGAAAACAAACTTGAACTTCACATCATGGAAGATGGAATCAAGCAGACGAGTAAGAGTCTGGGCACCCACAGCAAGACCCATAGGAACCCTAGTGAACTGATAGAGATTCCAGGGAACACAGAAGCTAGTCATGGGCCGTGATTCCTTCTTCAATGGAATCTGATGGTAGGCCTGGTTCAAATCGAAAACACTGAAAAACTTAGCCTTACCGAACCAATCAAACGCAGAATGCAAATCAGGCAGAGGTACCGAGTCAATAGCGACCTTAGCGTTGAGCCTCCGATAATCCATCACAAGCCTAGACTTACCATTAGGCTTGGGCACAAGAAAAGCTGGACTGGCATAAGCCGAACGAGACGGTTCAATCACACCCTTGCTCAGAAGATCCTCAATCATAGCCCTCATAACCTCCATCTTTGGGGGAGCAAGTTTGTATGGATGACTTCTAACTGGCTGAGAATCGGTGAGGTGGATCTCATACTCCAGAAGAGAAGTGACCCCAAGCTCAGCCGTAAGCACATCAGGAAACCGCAAACACAGCCTCCTAATGGCCTCCGCCTGCTCAGGGGGGAGATGACCAACCGGATCCACCTTGGGTTGTTCGGGCTCACAACCCACCTCTCTGACTGCAGGAGGGCAGTCAGAATCCCCTACTAGAGGCACCAAAACTCGCCGATTAAACTTGAAAAACATCTGGCGCTTCTGGAGGTCAAGCACCATACCACTGTTAGAAATAAAGTCTGCCCCTAGGATACAAGAAACCGCCAGGTCCTTGGCAACAAGAAAACCCCACCTCCAGGAAAATCCTTCAATTTTAAAATGTAAAAACGCCTTTAGAATTATAGGTAGAGGAGTTTGGGATGCCGTCCAGCACGTAATAGAAGAAGGCTCGGTGTGCCTGACAAGTCCTAAGGCGTCAAGGGACTCAAAAAGAGAAAGGCTGATGATACTGCATGCCGAACCAGAATCAAGAAGGGCTCGACACACCGTACCACCAAAAGATACAAAAACGCCAGGACACACCGAGGTGACCGCACTAAGTCCCAGGGAAGCCATGCCAGCAAGGCCCGAAAAATCCCCGACACTCCTGCTATGGGCACGTGTCAAAGGCAAATGGCCACGGTCACTCGCAACAACGCGGGGAGCTACTGTGGAGGCAACCCCCCGCGCTGCGCGTTTCCCGCCCCACGACCTCGACCACGTGGACAGTCACGTCGAATGTGACCAGGTTGGCCACAAGCAAAACACACAACAGGAGGCCGAGAACCACGACCCTCCACTGGCTGACTCACACCTACAGACATAGCTGGTCGACGGGTGGGGAGAGCACGATGACTCTCAGAATCCCTCCCTTGCTGGTCTGAGAACTGCACGCTGCGCGAAACAATGCACAGCTGATGCAGCTCCCGAAAAGTCGAAGGAACACCAGCAAAAACCAATCTGCACCGTTCTTCGGGAGAAATGCCATCCAGGATGACACGAACGGTGTCAGCTTCAGAAAGGGTGAGGCGCAACGCTTGACGAGCTTCCTTGACTGAAGAGACATAGGCTGCCAGAGACTCGCCCCTACCCTGCGACCGATAAAATCTGTCCATGACCATCCTCTCCCTGAGTCGAATGGGAAGAAACGATGAAAGTAACTCTCGATGGAACGAGTCCACCGAGGCATCACTGGCCAAGACAGAACTCAGCAACTCCCCAACGGGACCTCTACAATACGGGAAAACCAGACGAAGCAAGTCCCCAGCCTGCATGCCGGGCATCTCACTAAGTCTGAGAAAGGCCACCAGAAACTTAAGAAGCTCCTCAGGATCCATCCCATCGATCACAGGGAGATTCTGGATCATGGGCGTGAGAGGGTTAGGTAGCTTGTGGTAGCTCAGCTGCAGAAGAGCAGGTGAAACCAAAGAAGTAGTAGGAACGGCAGCTGGAGCCGAACCACAAGCAACCTCAACAGAAACGCCTGCAGGCTCAGAAGGAACCTCAGGCACAGTGAGAGCCGGTGTCTCAGCCTGCGGCCTCGACACATTAGGCGAAAGCGCGAAAGCAGGCCGCTGACCCAGACCCGTAGGAGTCGTGGACCCGGAGAGTGCCTGAAAAATCTCATCCAGCCTAGCCACACTCTCCAAGATCCACGCCCTTCCAGATGGCTCCAACCCCGGTGCCCGGTTGACCAGCCTTAAACGGGCAAGCAGATGCCCCAAACGTGCAAGGCGGCAGGCCCGGTCACGACCTACGGGAGGTTCAAACTGCAAATCCTCTAACACCCCTTCCCAATCTTCCACCTTGCGTTTACAAACAGACAACTCCTCACCAACCTCCAGTAGGTCAGACCAATCCACCGCCGTACCCGCGGACACCTGCTCCCGCAGCAACCTCCGGAGATTCAGAACATCACCCTCCGGAGTCACACCCCGCGACCTCAACTCAAAAATTAACTCCTCCTTGACCAGGAGCGCAACATTCTGCAGATAGGCCATCTCGCAAAACAAAATTCTCAACAGTACACAAAAAACGACAACTCCAGGGTCCAAGACGAACTAAACCCTCAGCCTACCGAGCCACTGCCGACCACTCCAATCCACCCATGAAACCCATTCAACAAAGTAACCAAGCGGATTGCCTAGGTTTTTTTTTTTTTTTTCTTTTTTTTTTTTTTATACAAAGTTAAATGGTTTATTTGGTTTTTAATTGTTTTTCTTTTTAAATAATTATTTATTTGTTTCTTTTTTTTTTTTTTTTTTCTACGTATTACCAAGACACCTTGACGGTAGGTCGGCCAACCATGACCTACTGACTGGCAAACACCCACCGTCAACAACCAAGAGAGATTTTTTTTTTTTTTTTTTTTTTAGGCAACCACGCTCTGCTACCAATTTAGACCCATCCCCCCACCAAAGCTGGGAAGCGTGCCAACCGGGGGATGGCTCAAAACGAGTAAAGCGATGGGATCACGGGCGGCAGTTGGAGGGTCCAAAATAAAACTCGGCAGCTGAGCGAAACTAATTTATTATCATGAGAACCAGAAAATACTAATAAATCAAAACGGCAGAGGGCCACAACATAAAAGGCAGAAGGCCACAATATAAATTTTCACTTAAATAAATAACAACACACTAAAATTACCAAGATACTACACAATTATAACAAACGCTATAAATACCACAAACTCTACAAATACCAAAATTTAACAATTAATCAACTACAGGGTGTATGGCCTATCTGCAGTTTAGCCTGAGACACCCCAAAACGTAAGAAAATATTAAGCCCCAAATAAACGTGAAAATTTAGAAAACTTTTGGATCACAACCCTTAAACCGGCAATTTAGCCCACACATCCCTTGATTCCACTGGGCCAGGGAGTAAGCCGGAATCCCTGGGCAGCTCCGAATTAAAAATTAAGCAAAGCACAATAATCCCCTTTTGGTGAAAGTTTAAAAAATTAAATAATTTAAAAGAAAATATAACCCGGTACCGTTCTATTATCCCCTGACATCAATAATACACTACACGAAAAATATAAATAACAATCACTAGGCCTAAACATAATAATCAACAATAACATAACTTAACCATAGGGACCTAACCAAAATATAAAATCTAAAAAATATAACAATAAAATAAACTAATTAAATAAATAACAATAAATATCAACGTTTTCTTTTCTTTTTTTTTTCTTTCCTTTTCTTAAATTTCAATATAATTATATATCCCTAGCAATGTCCCCATGGCTGTTTTGTCACTTTCAGTCTTTAGGCCTAGGCCTCAATAAAATAGTTCCACCACCATACTTCTTTTTTTTATTTCTTTTTTTATAAATATTTATTTTCCACAAATCACCCCCAGCTCAGCCGCCGGGAAATAAGCTGGAACGCACTGACCTGAGGACAGAAGTCTTCTACCCAAAGAAGTAGAGAGGGCAGCACGGGGCAAACTTGCTCAATCACATGGTCCCCAGGCCAGGCTCGCAGTGTCGTAGGTAGAACTTTGCCCGGACGACCGGCTGAGGGTTGAACCGTCCTACTCAAGGACCCTGGACTGTAAGGCACAACACACAGCACATCAAATACAGTCCAGCCATCACAACCAAATATTACACATAACCACTAAATATAAGTGTGCATGATTTCGCCAAACTTAACATGAAGAGACAAACTTATACATGATTGGAGCAACAAGACAGTGAAAGATTAACTTTAGGCTATGGAATATTTAACAACTTACAATTTAACCAATTACAAGTTAACAAATTACCAAAGAATAAATTGCGTATATGAACTAAAAATGACAAACTGAAAACCAGGCTATGGAAACATGAGCAATAGGTTATAACATGAAAAGCTAAAGATAGGCTAGGTTATTGTCAAAGAACAAAAAATATGGTAAATCGGTAACTACAACTGTAGAAAGGCTCAACAAAACATTATACAGAACTACTATTAAATATGAAACCAGAGATAATAAAGCAATTAAAGTCAAAAAGGTAACAATGAGCACATGGCTCGAACCTAGGTTAAAACATCTAGACAAAGAATATAAATTTAACAAAACTCTGAAAACACAAGTAAGAACGATTAAATATTATTGAAACAAAATATTTTCACCAAAAGGGTGCTTAGATATTAAAACTCACAAAATGAACACTTACGTTTTAGTGTGTCTAGCCACTCATAACGAGATTCTGCAGGCAGCACAAGACAACTGACCAGACAGGCCAACCGGACAGAAGCTGCTGGAACACGGAACGAAACGGAACTGGGCCAACGGCTACCAACTACGCGAAACGCAGGGCAAAAACGAATCTCAGGCAGCCTGGCAGACAATGACGAAAAAAAACGAAACTGTACCGGTCCAAGACCCGGTACACCAGATAATTTAGAACAAAATACGTTGTATGTAAAATATTAAATGTTAAAAGAGTTAGTAGATCCTTTGAAATATTTATCATTTGTTCCAGCCATCTTTAACATTTCTGTCTGTTCTTAGTGTGAAAAATACGGTAACAACAAACCATTTTGAAGTGTTATACTACTTGGAGAGTTGCAGAAAGGGTCTCCACACCCATTATTAGAGAATAAGACATAGTCACTTACATATTAAATAATAATTAAGGAAATAATAGTGAATTGATGATGTTTATGCCTACCTAACTAAATATGGGGCATTTAGGCATCCCAAGAGGCTTTTTCAGGGCACTGAGATTATCTGTGAAAAAACGGGACCGTCCCGTTTTTACAGGATGCCTGGTCACCCTAATGTATGTGATACTTACCTTACAGTTCTTTAAGTTTCAGAAGTTCTAATTGTTCAAAATAAGGGGTAACACTATCATCCCTGTAGATTAAAAATGAATCTGATATATTAGTTTTGAGCAAGCTGTGATCTGAATGAATGAATTTGAATAATGAATTAATTTTCCAACAAATAATTACAAAGTAAGAAAAAGAACTTTTGCTTGGAAAGTTAAAGCCATCATCTCCAGTAATGATGGCATGTCCACTTCTATTGTTCTGATTATCAGTTGACACTGCAAATTAACTGATAGTGTGGCTTTTGTGGCACTTGGTAAGCTTCACATTCTCAATCACCGACACATTTAACAGAAACATTTTTTTCAATACTTTTCTACTTATTCTATATTTAGAGTATATATACATACTCTTTTCCTTTTTTTATCTTTATCCAAAGTTATATTACAATAGATTAGTTACTCAATCCTATCAACACTACCAATTTACACAACAATTTCAACCTTATCTTATACTTATTCATGTTCAAGTAGCCATTGTTTCAACAAGTCTAAACATCTATTAATTTTTTAATCTGCTTTAATTCTATAGATAATGTATTGTAAAACTTGATGCTAGGAAAAGAAAAGATTTTTTAATTATGCTATTGTTTACTTTAGGTCTTCTGACATTACCTATTATAACTATGTTTCGTGTTAAATATCCTGCGTTTTGAACATTCTCCTTTCTGTCTTGACCACTTTTAACATAAAACTGACAACCTTAAAAATATACAAGTGATGACAGGAAGAATATTTCAAGATTGAAAGCTTCAATACACCACACAATGAAGATATGAAACCGATTTACAACTAACTTAAAGAACAAATTGAATAAAAAAACTCCAAGATGTATTATCTTTCTCGGAAAACTTAACTGATAAAAATGTAATGCCTTGTGATCCGATTCTAAATAACTTTAAATCTGTTTGGAATTAAACTTAATTAGAATCGGATCACAAACACTTTCCATTCTACATTTTAATATACAAGGTTTTTTAAATTGCTGTGATAGTTTAAAATTGAAGGTTCTTTTATTGAAGTTAAAGAGAATTCAATATTCATATCTATCTACAGAATTCTAGGCCAAGAAAATGACAAGATTGTTTAACAGAAGTTGAACTTTTACTTGAGAAATTGGAAGTTGAAGCTAGGAATAAAAATATTTGTATTGCCTCTGATACAAATATTGATTTACTAAATATTAGGAATAGTACTAAATACCTTATTTAAATATGTGACTGTTGTGGTTTTAATGAAAACTTTACAGATGCAACTAGAACTACTAATTTTTATAAATATCTGCATCGATAATATTTTTACAAACTTTAAAGTAAACCCAATAACAAACAGTACAGTAATTGATTTAGACATATCGTATCACAAAGCACTTTCACTGTCATTTACTTATGTCGCAATATAATAAGAATACTGCTCCCAATCTGAACCAAAACATAAAACAAGTTAAACATTTTTTCAAAAGAACATACACAAATTTAAAATCCTCTTACAAAATACTGACTGGTCTTTTGACTATTTAACAAATGTTAATGAGAACTATGACCATTTCTTGTTTTTGTTTCCTTGTGCGTTTAATGAGGCATTTCCAAATGTGACTAAAATACAAACAAAGCAACCTTTTAAGCTCTGGGTAATCCAGGGAATTAAAATATCCACAAATATAAAAGTTATTACATTCAGAACCAAAATGGAATATGACACCTAAATTTCAAAATGATTACAAGAAATATAAAGATTTAAAAAAGGGTTGTTGCTTTATAAAAACTAATGATCACTTTATTGCAATTTCAGAAAATAATACAAAAGCAACATGGAGCATTATAAAAAAAGAATTATGCTTACGGAAAAAAGACGAGGAAACTCCAATAGCAGTTGACTGTATGAATAGGAATGGTCTTCAGTCTATAATTTTAATGGCCAATAAAATAACTAATTTCTTTGTTAGTACTCCTATCTCAATAAGCCTACAGGGAGATAATCTAAGATCAATAAAACTAATACAAAATAAACCCTTAAAATTAAACAATAATGAATTCTCATTCAAGCGAATTTGTTATTTAATATTTAAAGAAAATCTTGAAATTATTATGAAACATAAAGGCAGTGGGGTGGGACAAAATTCCTATATTATTATAAAATCTGCTATTGTAATTATACAAGACCCATTATGCAAGATAGTCAATCAATCACTCGAGCAAGAAATTTGTCCAAATAAACTGATATGCCGAAGTAAGGCCACTGTTTTTTTTTTTTTTTTTTATTTATTTATTAACAATTTGTTTACAATTGTTTGGCCCCACCAAGTTACAAAAAACTTGTCGGTGGGGTCCATTTCTTACACTTGAAATATACAGGATTGGATTTTATAACAATTTTAATTACTGTGGCGGTTCAGGGGCAGGCTATTCTACCATCTTTAAGAATAACACAACATAATTCACTTCGTTGCTTAATACTAGTCAGTTCATTGATAAGTTTCCATTGTCCTGACGTGCCTTCACTTAATTGACTGAATTTGTTTTCCTAAAATATATTTTTTGCAAAATCGATTTCTCTGTCATCAAAGCTTTTGTAATAGTCCTTAAATCTTATGTCGTATGGACTCTTTACAAAGTCAATAAACAGGTTTTCGTTTAATCTTGTTTCATTCTCTATAACATTTTTCTTTATGTTAACATTGAATATTGCTGATGAAACAGATTCAATATTTTTGCACCGTACAAAAACGTCATCTATGCACGATCTTGACTTATACCCCACTCACGTGGCTTGTTTGATTAATGGAACGAAACTAAATTTACTCATCAAATTAAAATAATTTTCACATACTATTGAGGTACAATTTATATTTAAATTTACAGCGCCGATAAAAAAAGCGTAATGTTTTATGTTAGAAAGTAAATCTTCCAATTCTGTTAAAAACCGTGTCTCTCTATACTTCTAAAGTCTATAAAGCAATGAGCATAAACCTAAACAACTTATTTCTAAAATTAAGCAATCTGCAGTTTCCACCTTTGTATCGACTTCTCTTACTTTAAAAGCACAATCAATGTAAACAATGACTTATTCGGATGCATAACTATCATTGCATTTACTATAAATGTTATAACCTGGAATTTATAACAAAACAATTCATCAGAATTTGTCCATACCTTGCTTATAATGATGATATTGATTTTACTTTTTACTGAGTTTAACATGGTTTTTCAGTTCATTCTATTCATCAGTTATCTAAGATTCATTTATTTTTTAATAGCCTATTATTATTTTTCCTCGCAAAGAATTTTCAAATATTACATTTGAGTAGAAACGATCTAACTTCAATAATCAAACAACAATAAGCATGGCTCTCACTGCCAGTTTATATAGCACAAGATATGTTGCCGAGTCCTGGAAAGACAAACCAGCAGAAGTTAGAGAGCGTAGAAGCTTGCCTAGGGGGAGGGGGGCGCTGTCGCCGCTTCTGTCGTTGGCTGCCTTACCCCTCCCCCGCTCCCCCACTGTCTTCATCGTCAGCTGAAAGTTAAGTGGCCCAACCTACAAATGAGTAGACAAACTAGCCTAAAAAATGTTGCCGCTTATTTCCATTGCGTTAGATGTCTGTCTATTTCTTTGTCTGTGGTAGAATATAAGAAATGTTATGTAACCTTTTGCAAGTTATCAATTAGCAGAAATTATTGAAAGATAATCTTTGCTTGTTATTTTATTAAGTATGATCACAAAAATTGTAACAGATATTTATATCTAAAAATTGTCAAAACTAAGAAAGTTCTTTGATTTATAGTATTGTTGCAATTTAATTTTGATCTATCCAACAAATATTTATTAGATAATTATGTGACAAAAAAAATTTGCTTATTCTTTTTATTATTTTTTTCTGTAAATTTATGTTTTTAAATTTTCTTCAATGATTTGAAAATGAAACATATTTTCAGCAAAAATGAAGCAGAAAGGAAGAAAGCCCATAAAGACTGCATTCAGCGATATGTACAAAGCGCCAGCTTTAGACTGAGAACAAGTAACAGTGTTATTTACATTTTATTTTTACTGAACTTTGTATTTAAATAACAATAAACTTATTTAGAATGTACTGTTTACACATATTCATAACAAATTCCTATTTATTTCTTATTTCAATCAACAATCTGACAGTCAAAACACTTTAATTTCAGGCTATATTTTAAGGTTTTTCTAACAATATTCGTTTTATAGTTTTCCCATGGTAAATTTATAATAACATATTGACTGCTCAAACATTTAATTAAAAGTACCATAAAATGCTAGCAAATGTTATTCCTTAAAAACATACCAAATGGTTCTGTGATACATAAAACTGCCCCCAAAGTTGATAAAAAGTGCAATTTACAGTCCTGCAGGTAAGTCATATCTGGTATTTGCTTCAGAGTTGTCGGTTGCTTGCACCCGATCACTACTGAGAACTCTTTATTGGATGAGAGCACATAATACTGTATAGTATTGTCATTCATTATCATAAAATAAAAACTTTAAACAAGGGATCTTTTCCGTTAATTCACTACCATAACTTAGGTTAACCTAACATAACCAAACCTAACATAACCTAAACAAACCTAACCAAAGTAGTGGTAGTGAATTAACGGAAAAGATCCAAAACAAGAACTGACAAATGAAAGTAAACTTGTAAAACTTGCTAATTTGTACAATATAGCCTTAAAGTGTAAAAAGATAAACAGAGCTAAGACAACACAACAGTATGGCCCACAAACTCCCCAACCCCATATTAGCACCAATCTAACAGGAGTTTTTTGACTTTCCCATTAAAGGCCTCGAATCGAGTCTCATTCCTCTATCAAGCCAGCAGTTTATAGAGCCTGACACCATTAAATGATTAAAAAAAGTGAGTTTTATGTTTTGGAGCGATGATGCTGTTTCTCTCATGAAAGTTGTACAGGTGTTTTTGTAGTGCTACACTGTGATTCGTTTTTATGGACAAACTAGCTATTTGCAAAATGTATATCGATAGAAAAGTTAAAACTGTATACAGTTGATTCGCGATAGTCCGACACGCTCGGTCGGTAGTCAGATACTGTCTGAATCACCAATCTCGGCTGTACTGTGTACAAGACTCAACAGGATTGACATCCCTATGTATAATAGTTCCATTGTTAGAGTGGTTGTCTCTATCAGAGCTAAACTGCAAAACATGTGTCGACTGACTATTGTAATTACCTCCTTGCACTTGTCAGACTTTACTTTGACTCTTATACCCCAATGTAGTCCTGCTATAAGAGAGGTTGTCACCATGAGAGCTGAACTCCAACGTAAAAACAGTGATTCCATACACACAAAAAAAAAAAAAAAAAAAAACTAAAAAGCATACAACAAAAAGAGTAATATTTGTAATCTTTAAAGATATAAAACATACATATATGTATCACAATAAATAACTCATAATATGCTGTACAATGTAACACAGTCTTAAAAGAACAAATCAAAATTCTGCCAGGAAACTGTATTGTCTACTCTTGCTATTGTCCTTTCCTCTGTCAAGCGAATGCGCAAACTGGCTGCCCAAAAACGGATGAATACAGTCAAACATAATACAAAGCAAATTTTAACTAAGGTGATTGGCAACCAATAACATTTGTCTACAATAGTATGTATTTAAACTGTAATTAATTATGTAATAAATTCCCTTTCTCATTAAAAATATTGTTTTTCATCCCAATTCAACATACAAGCATTTAAATATGTACAGTAATTAAACAAAATCGGCTTGGTTTACAAACACAATAATTTTCAACATTAAATTAAAAGAAACATTCTGTAAAGTTTTAAAAAAATTGGTAAGTAGGAGGATTTTGAAAATGCTAAACATTTGAGATCTCTTATAAAAAAAGATGTTAAGATTGCATACAGTAAATATGTCCACAATATTGAAAACCAAATTAATTGCGACAGTAAGCAATTTTTCAAAAGCAAAAATACTGTAAAAAAATAATATTTTAGTGATGGAATATAATAGAAGTCAGATAAGCAATGGTAAAGATATTTCTAATGCCTTTGAACAGTATTTTAGTAGTGTGTACAATAGTTATATGGTAGAACCTAAGGCAGAGCTAGCTATGGAGGAGCCCTCCATGGTGGGAGTGTTATATCTGTCCTTGGACCGAGTTACTGAGCTTGATGTCCATCTTGCCATCAGGAAACTAAAGTCAAAACCAAGCACAGGTCCAGATTATTTACCACAGTATTTGTTTAAAGGATGTATTGATATTTTAACTAATCCTCTAACTTTGCTATTTAATTTAAGTTTAAAAACGGGTACTTTTCCAGAAAAGTGGAAAGTAACTAAAATAACACCTATATTTAAGAGTGGAAAATAAAGTCAAATCATTAACCAAAGACCTGTGGTTATTTTATCTGTCCCAGCAATAGTCTTCGAAATAATTATTCACAAAAACATTTTTTATCATTTCAAGAAATATCTCTCTTTCAATCAGCATAGGTTTGTTTGTACCTTGTCGATTTGTTGATACCAATTTAACGTCTTTTACACATCATGTCTCCTCAGGTTTGGACTTAGTGACCCAGACAGATGCCGTATTTCTCGACCTGGCCAAAGCCTTCGACAAGGTGGATCATCTTATTTCATTAAAGAACCTTTACTTCTATGGATTGTCGAACAAATTTATTAATTTTTTTACATCATACCTAATAAACAGAAAGCAGTTTGTAGTCTACAAAGGTCATGTATCATCTACTTTTACTGTGCAGTCTGGAGTACCTCAAGGGTCAAACTTGGGGCCATGTTTATTTACGATTATGATTAATGACTTATGTCAACATGTCGTCCCTACAAGATTTTTGCTATTTGCCGATGATCTTATAATATTTCAGTACATTTCAAGCCAGCCTGATTCTATTAAACAGGGTGTATGAATGGGGAGTTAGTAATAAGATGCATTTTAATATTTCTAAATGCTATGACATTTAGTCGACCTAAAAAACATTTTTCCTAATAAATATTACTTAAACGGTCAGTTAATTTCTAAGGTTGAACTGATTAACGATCTGGGTGTTTACATGGATTGTAGTTTAACTTTTCAAACGCATGTGAACCATTGCATTTCATCAGCCAGCCGCAAGGTGGGATTCAACAGAAAATCAATTTAAAAAATGTAAAAGCGTTAAATAAATTGTATAGGGCGTTGGTTAGGTCAAGATTGGAAGGTGCAGTAATTGTGTGAAATCCAACTCATGCTGTTTACAAAGACGCCATAGAAAGAATTCAAAAAATATTTTTAAGACACCTTTATTTTAAATGTTTTAATATTTATACTTACTTAGTTCCTTACAATGAGCTAATAGGTCTCTTTGGGTTTAAGAGCCTATGTCTGAGGAGGGCTGTGATGGAACATGTGTACCTGCAGGGCTTGGTGCGGGGGCAGATGGACAGTTCTGTCTGTTTGGAGTGTCTCTGCTTTAGGGTTCCTAATTTTAACAACAGGGGCAAACTTCTGTTTGATCTGCCACAGGTACAAACGTTAGCGCATGCGTCCTCGCCTTTGCTCCGGATGATGAGAACTTATAATCTGATGCTTTCGGGTGGAGGGAAAATGGATATTTTTCTTTTCCAATTCTGTAATATAAATCCTTAATTATTATTGTTCATGTTGTGTTGTTTTTTAATTTTAAATATTTATTACCAATTTATTTAAATTATGTTCTGTAACTTATTACCTATGTATATTTATTAACTATTCATTATATAATTGTCAACAATTTATTACAAATGTATTATATTTGCTACCTATTTATAGCATATTTATTAACTATTATATATTTATAAAATATTTATCAAGTTCTTGGGCCTTATAACTTGTAAATATGTAGTGCTTGTTTATTAAGTTGTTTAATAGTATGAAGACTGGATGGTTCAATGAAATATTTATTGGGTTCAAAATGTTAAAATGTTTTGCTTCAATGTAATTGGGTTTATGCATGTATTGTTGCATGAAATAAAAATAAAATTATCCGAATATTTGATTATTCGAATAGAATCTGGATTCGGATAGTTGAAGTTCTATTGTACTATGATGTACATTAGAAATAATAAGTCTGTCAAAAGGGCCTTTCAGCCGTTCTGGGTATTCATGACTCATTTAACTGTGTTCATATAGTAGTTATGTCACAAAATCCGTGTACACACAAGAGATTTGTGGTTTTTTGGCATGTTTACATTAGAATGCAATGAAAAGTTAACTCCCCAAGTTAATGGGCTAAACATATAACAAATTTAACTATTCAAATGATCAAGATATATTATGGAAACAGTTTCAAAAGGTTTTGTAGTTCATTCTTTCATTAATATTCAGATTTCTTCAACAATAATTTGTCAATACATACATTGTTTTCACTCATTTTTACTTTATTTGGATAAATTTTATATTTTAACTTAAAATGTATTCTTATAAAATGTTACGTATGTTTGAAAAATATTCTAAAAGTAAAATTATACCTTTTTAAAACTTTTTTACTAACATTTTTAGTTGCAACAATATATATTGTTATTGGTAGCTTTTTAAAAAAAATAACATTATACAACTTCTTGCTAGGGGATACACATGCAATTATTTTATTACAGAATGTAATAAACAACACAAATCAATTATTTTTTTATCATTTTTACTGTCTTTCTTTGAAACATAAACAAAGATAGCAAAACTTAATTAATATTTCTTTTGGGGACAAAATATATAAATATGAATTGCTATTAGAAAACAAACTGAATGGCTTTGTTCACCATTAAATTGTGTACGTTTCGGTTACTTAGACAATACTTAGAAAGATCTTGAGATCTTGCATAACAAAGTGTTTTTTGTTTGGAAAGTTTAAATTTGGTCAAACATTCATTCTCATCACAGTAATAATTATAGCCCCCACATAGCCTCTTCATCATCCAATCCCTTCTAATTCTAAGGTGCACTTATTTCTAATAGTTTTACCAAAAACTACATTCTTAAAAAATGCTACAACATATGCTTTACACAATTTATTATTTTTAGAATAAAGTTTTACGATATTATAAAAAGGCAGAACTAATCAGGGACTTTAGTTAAAAATAATCAATCTATAAACCAATATAATATATTTTATTTTTTCCCTTCAACCATAATGATGTGGTATCCAAACTTTGTTTTGATAGGTGGATCAGTGTAAATTGGTGCATTAATAGTTGACACTTGTAGTTCAAAAGCAGCATCTTGGAATGGGCCTACCATAGAACCCCTTGTCATCCAGCCAAGATCACCCTAAAATCGTTATCATACATTACTATATGATTCCAGCAAAAACTAATAAAACAAGGATAGCCTTGACCACAGATAACTAACTCTACCCAGATGGCTCACAATATACGGGAAAAGCGTGCATGCTGTTTGAGGAGTATTTAGGCAACACACACTACACAACTGTCAATTTAGGATACGACGTTGCCCCATTGAACAAGTATTAAATCTTAATTATTATTATCAGCTGATATTTATTATTGTAATATTTGTTATTGATATGGTTAGTTGAATGAGTTCAATCTGGCAACGCTGCCCAGTTGACAGCCGCTCGACGCGCTTTATAGCGGACAGTTGACACACTACAAAAAATTGTTAATACTCTTTAGCATTGAGATGAGCTATCTGGGTAGAGTTATTTATCTGTGGCCTTAACTCTCAAACCAATACATTGTATTATTACACGCTGCTCTCAGCAACGGCGAATGACCCTTATTACAGTAGTCTCGGTTATCCGAGCCTCGATTAACCGAGCTAGTCATTAGACGATGAAAATAAACATAAAGCTATTAACCCTAGATCGGGATATTTTATGCTGCTACAAACCCCTTCATCAACGGGAGGTAGAGCATATTATATATTCTTGTGTTAAACTCAATAAAACACATGTTTATCATCAAGCAATCCTAACGAACTTGGTATCAACACAGAATGTTCTGTTCTATACATTTCAGATTTTTAATAATTTTTCATGCAATTTTATAAACGTAGGAAAATGTGCAACAACAAACTCTGCTCAATTCCCGCCTGGAGGTCTAGATGGAGTAAAATTGCTGATGTATGTCGCATGACTGAAGAATAACCAGAAGACAGAAGAAGGTGTACCAAATGTCAGACTGCAGAGAATTAAAACTCAATCCACCAAAACAAATTGCTAAGTTGTAAGTGATTAAGATGTTTTACCAAAAATGTGTTCATGTACTCTTTTTTGCGTGTTTCAAATTCTACGTAGAGCAGACTTTCTCCATAAATAAAAAATATGAAAATATGTTTTAGGGTACAATATAAATATTTTCCTGAACAACTTTTTATTCCCTATTCAATGCTGATTTTTCCAAATTTTTTCATGTACTATTTGATTACCTACAATGATCATACTATTACTTTGCACATTTTTGTGTTTTATGAAAAAAAATGTCAAGAAAAACCTTGTAGTTTATCTAAAATATAACAAAATATTATTATAGTCCACTAAAATCTAAACAATTTGGCTATCTTGGAATTATTTACATACATTTTTTAATACCCCTAATTAGGATTGAAAGTTATATTTTCCATACATTTTTTTAAAATTTTTTCTTAAAAATAATAATTTACTAAAGTAGTATGTACGTTTTGATAGTAGTATGTGAATGTACAGTTCTTGAGAAGAAAAACAATATGCTAAAATTTACATTTGAAGCATTTAGTATTTTTTATGATTTTTACAAAAAGAAAATAATTTTCCCACCCAAATGCATTCACTCATGACACATCACCACCACCTGACACCATCGGCTTAGTCAACTACTTTCACACTAAATGTGGTTGTTTTGGTGTGTTGACTTTCGTGATTTTACAATACAGTATTGGAAGTATTGTCATAATTTATTGTTGATACTGTTATTGTTCAATTCAAGTGTTTTGATATAAGAAATGGTTGACAGTTGCTTACAACGAAATTGAAATTATGAATCAATCAGTGTTTTCGTTGGCAATGTGCACGACAAATATGGTATTGATACAATAATTTTGTTCCATTAAAATGTTGAATGGTAATAAACTAGTTTTGCACTTTTTTATGGCTTTTACATTATCTTTACCATAACCTCTGTATTATCCGAGTTTTTACATATCCGAGGTGGTCGGTTACCTTGTATAACCTAGAGTCTACTGTATATTACTAGAGTCTACTGTCTCAAAAACACCCCAGATTCCAACACCACAATAGTTCGAGCGCTTTGATTGCGACCTAATTAAAGAACCTGTGTGAGAGAGATAAAGATAATCATTGAAGTGAGGCAGAAAATTAGTGATCTCCCACCACTGAACCGACATACCACTGGGCCACTGTAACATTTCGTCGACATGGATACACAGTAGATAGCTCCGCCTATTATGTCATCAAGCTAGGTGATCATTGGCGGGCAAGGAACGTAGAGGGAACTAGAATCTAGTAAAGCTGGAACATGGCATAAGAAAGAAAGAGATGTGACAGGTGTGAGAAATCAGCTGGTGTAGGGTGGTTTTTTGTCATAACCGATTTTTGTTAACGTTATATTGTAATTTGATTTGTGATATTATTGTAGTTCAAATATATAATTTATTCGAAATACTTATAAAGTTATTGAAATTCAGTGATCTACCTTCAAACTGAAAAATATTTATCACTAATTTCATAAATTTTTTTTACATATTACTTTGTATGCAATTTTAAAATATGTGCTTTGCTAACTGTATAAGTCGTGATAGATCGAGAAAGAACGTAATATTCAATTTCAATATGATTATAATAGAAAAGGCGGTGAAAGAGATGAAAAGTGGGAAATCCCCAGGACCAGATGAAGTATCATCAGATATGGTAAAGGCTTTGGGAGCAGTGGGAGTACATTGGTTGAAGAGAGTCTTCACATGCGTATGGAGGGAAGGAAGAGTGCCTGACGACTGGGGGAAAGGTGAAATAATAACAATACACAAGAAGGGAAGTAGAAGACTATGCAAGAACTATAGAGGAGTAACATTAATAAGCCATGTTGCCAAAATATTTGAAAAAATAATTTTTAACAGGATTAAGGACGTGATAGAGGACCAGATAGGGGAGGAACAACATGGGTTTAGGAAGGGAAGAAGTACGATCGACTTGATTTTTGCAGTGAGACAAATGGTTGAAAAGCACTGGGAGTTCAATAAAAAGTTAATACTGGTGTTTATAGATGTCGAGAAAGCCTACGATTCTGTTAAGAGAAAAAGTATATGGGAGAGTATGGAAAAAATAGGAGTGACAGAAAATATGATGAAATGGGTTAAGGAATTGTATAGGGTGCACGAGTGCAGAGTTAGGACATGTGATGGTAATACAGAATGGTTCAAGGTAAAGAAAGGGCTGAAACAGGGGAGTGTTCTGTCTCCGATTCTTTTTAATGTAGTTATGGAGATAATGATGAGAGAAATTAAAGAGGAGACAAATGAAGAGATGAAGATAATGATGTTTGCTGACGATATTCTGATGTGGGGAGAAAACAGGGAGGAGATACAAGAACAACTGGACAAGTGGAGTAGGAAGATGAGGGAGAGAGGGCTGAGGATAAGCAAGGAAAAAAGTGAAGTAATGGTAGTAGGAAGGGACACAGTTTTGGAAGAAGATATATTAGTAGATGGAAGTATACTAAAAAAGGTAGATGATTTCAAATACCTTGGAACGATGGTGTCAAGTGATGGAAGAATGGAACAGGAAATAAATGCCAGATTAGGAATGGGAGCGGGATTCTTCCGGACGGTGAAACACCTAGTATGGGACAAAGAGGTACCAAGGAGGGCCAAGGTAATGATGTTCAAGAATTACTATAGGCCTATAATTACTTATGCGGCAGAGACATGGCGGATGTCAGAAAGGGAGTGGAGTAGAGTACAGGCAGGGGAAATGAGGTTCTTGAGAGCAATAAAGGGAAGAACTCGAAGAGATAGAATTAGGAATAGTGAGATAAGGAAGGATGTAGTGGAGGAGAGTATAAGAGAAAGAGTGGAACAAGCAAGGTTGAGGTGGTATGGTCATGTAAAAAGGATGAGTGTAGAGAGGTTGCCGAGGAAGATGGAGGAATGGGAAATGGAGGGAAGGAGGCCCAGAGGAAGACCACGAAGAAGATGGCTGGATGGAGTGAGGACAGACGTGGAAAAGAGAGGGAGTGTGTGGGGGGAAGTGGTGAGAGAGGAGATGTGGAGGGACAGGAGAAGATGGAGAGGCTTGGTGACAACCCAGACCCAGGATTGACTGGAACGGGACCGGATAAGTAAAGTAAGTAAGTATAATTTAAAATGTAATTTTACTACAAAAATGAAAATATACAAGATTATGGCTATATTATATCGACTTTTACAATTCAAGCAGTTTTCTTCACTTAACTTCACCAGCTGATTGTGTCCCTTGTCCCCACTCCCAACAATGCCCCTCACGCCAACTAGAGACAAAGTGGTGGAAAACTGCTGAAACCCCTACATGCTCTAAATATACCATGCAGGTCGCTTTCAATCCAGCCCAATTATAGATGATAATTGAGATGCTGTTTACAGTATGTGTACCATTGTTTGAGGAGTCACAAATGAGGGAATGAGAAAATGTAAAGATACAAGTAAAGACCTAATAAAGGAACCGGTCACTTCAGCATTATTGTTATACAGAGTTATGGTAAATATCTATGTATATTATTAAAACACGTATTAATAGTGTTTATACAGAGTTTACAAAGTTTGGGGACAGCATCATATTTTTTTAACTATTGAAGATAAAGCAATATCACTTTACACATATATACTGTACCTAAACATTTATTTTTTGAAGCAAATATAAATTTTTTGCATGGTACTGGGGATGATCCACAAGAAGTCAGAGGAAAACTGTAGAGCATGTGTTGAGATGTCACCTTTTTATACATAAGCATTTCACTAAGCACCAAAATTTTAAGCCACTTAGGGTTAGACTGCTCGGAATAGATACCCCATCTAGGAGGTAACAAGGAAACACAATAAACAGAAGGCTGAAGTGCAATCTAGGAATGGCTTCAGAGCTCTCCTTTCCTCTTAGAAAACTAAACTAGGCACCAAAAACCATAAGTCCACCACACCAGCCGCGCAGAGAACGTTTGGAGAGAACGAGAAGATTTGTGAGCCGGCAATCACCGAAGAGGCATTCGACTTGAAGCACACACCTGGCGATAAATATTTTCTTGTTATAAGAAATAGTAATTTAAAATGAATAATTAAACCTTTCCTGTTTAGGGATAGAGTGGCCATATGAGGTGAGCGGTTTAAACCAAATTAATTATGTAACCTAATTGAAACATTGCCACAACGCTTGCATAAGTATTGAGACATTTAATTTTATGAACAACCTATGTTCTAATTTAAGATTTTTTTATGATGCAAAAAATTAATATTTGCTTCAAAAAGTAGATTTTTATAGTATATATTTGTGTTATTGCTTTATAGGCAATGGTTCCCAAAATATTATACCGTCTCCAAACTCCTGATACACCCTTTATGTTGTAATAAGTCTGGTAGCGAGTAAATGATGTATAGTTTTGTGATGTTTATAATCAAATATCAGGTAAGGTTAGGTTCGTATGTATTTATAAACTTTTACTATGCTCATAAATAGGTATAAAACAGTCAACAAAATCATTTTGTAAGGCTTGTTTTAGCTAATTTTTAGAGCATGTTAGAACTCTGTAGTAACTATACAATATTTATAGTAAATGTTTTATGTTACTGTATCTATGGTAACAAATTTTTAGTTTTCTGTTTCTTAACCCTTGAACTGGCGGTCATATTTCTCTGTGGTGGCGGCCGTTTTTAGGCGTTTTGCAAGATTTTTTTTAAAAAATCACTAAAAATACAAATATTATCCAAATGAGGTAATTGTACTACCATTGTATTCACTAAGACCCATATAATATTTATGTTTAGCAAGTAAAAGCCCCATATCCAAAAAAGGTTTTTTTTTACACTCAAATAAATTTTTTTTTTTAGTTTAAGTTTATAAAGTGGGGAGACCATGATGTAAACTCATAATAATAAAAAAGTGAGGAAAAATCCAAGATAGCCAAAAGTTTCCAAATTTTGTCTAGTTTTCAAAAATATAATATTTATTAGGATTACAACCATAAATGAAGCCTTCAGAATCATAAAACGTCACAAGCGCACAAAACGCAAATTTCAATTTATAGCACAACTATGTATACTGTTATTCATATATGTGTTATTCATTGGTATTCCAAAGGCATCAAAGATACTAAAAATAAAGTTTGACTCTCGCTGTACACGGTGATATGATATATAATGCAACTGAATAATATTTACCTAAAATTAAAGCGCTTGGAAAAAACGATGTTTTAAACGTCGATTTTCGACGATTGCCACTTCACAAACAACTTTTGAACGTCGATAATCGATGTTTGCCAGTTTTAGGGTTAAGCAGCAGTTTTTGAGGTACAGTATTTTTTTTAACCTTCGCTTAGTCGCGTGCCTGAGAGTACGACGTTAGTCGCGCCGCGGTCGAAAACACCGCACACGCATAAATGTCATTCCAGAATAACTTCTATTAATTATTATTATTATTTTTTTTTGGGGGGGTTTATATTGTTATTAAGTTTATTTAACCCTCAACCTGGCGAAGTGCGCTTTTAGCGCACTGTTTATGTGTGTCGAAATGGCAGAGTGCGCTTTTAGCGCACTGTTGACACGACCGCATATAACTGTCATTATAGTACGTATTTATCACGCTACGATAAAGTTTTACATGACTATGGATTCTACGTTAGTGGCCGATTTCAACGATATGCATCGATAGTCAATACATCGTTTATTTTGGTGACGTCATGTGATTGAAAACAATTCTTCGCAGCACAAATTCATCTATTACATGAGGAACTCCTAGCCCTACACTAAAGGACACCAATGTAAGCATTCAACAAATATTTTCAATTTATAGCTCTTATTTTTACCTAAATTTTGGTATAAGTATGAACTCTGTAGTGTATATAGTTTTTTTTAGGAAATTATTGAATATAACAGTATCCGCGGTAACGAAATTTCTGATTTTTTTACTGTTTACATTTATAAATTTCCAAAATTTATTTTTACCTATAAGATATATATAATGTTTATATTTTCTGAAACTAGATAAAATTTATAAACTTTTGGCTATCTCACATTTCCTAATTTATTATCGCCACTATGTTTCCTAGGGGTAACCCCCCCTTTTCATGTTTTATAAAAAAAACTTTTGAAATGTAACAAGTCACAAAAAAAAACTAAAACAAAATTTTTTTTCTTTTTATACTATTTGATAGTCTACTTCATTGTGATCATTTTGATACCAAACATAAGTATATTTACAGTATATAACTATTTTTTATATATTAATTTATTAAAAGAGGCTTACACACAGGCCTAAAATCACCCGCCAGTACAGACAAAATCAACTGCCAGGTTGAGGGTTAATGCAACTTAAACTTGATTGCAATGAATGTAAATTAACAAAATAATATAAATGTTAATGTAATATACATACAAAAGTCAAATTGTTACAATGGTGTCAAAAGTTACAAAACAAAGTCAAATTATCCGATCAATTTCATTTTCATCATTATCTTCCAATTCATATGCAATTTCATCATTAGTATTATCTATTTCATCAAAAAGCCGTTTCTTAGCATTTTCTTGACAACTTTGTAACTTGGCATTAACATTTTCCTCTTTTTCAACACTATCTAAAAGTCTATTTATTCTTCTTTCTACAAATACATCCATTTTTTATATAAATACAACACACTAAATTCCGTAAGAAACACTAACAGCACTAGTCACGCGTGGTGTTAAAGACCGCACTTTACAATCAAGAACAGTCGCCCAATGGTTCAAAAGACCGCGCCTGTATTCGTCTTATCTGGAACACCAGTGATAAACGACTGAGGCTAGGACATATGGTGGGGCTTGATGTAGGAATAGTGAGGAAGGATATGATAAGGTATCAGCTCTCTTTGTCCCCGCACCCTATCACTACACACAAAAGGCTTCTTTTGCGGTCTATAACACCGCTGTGCGACTAACGAAGGGTTAATTTTTACACCATACATTATGTGTATATGTCAAAAGACTAGCTTATATTCAGGATATTTTGGCTACTATAATTTTTTTATTTTATTGTTACAACATTATACAATATACCGCTTATTAGGAATCAATTTTTCAAAATTTAGGCTGCAGATGAAGAACTTTTGTTTATTTGGGTTTTGTTTTACATATTATAAGATAGCCTATTTTTTTGTAATCATGATACCAAAATAACTGGGTTTACAGTGAGTTAATTTCAGTACATTTTTTATTTAAAAAGTATGCAAATTTACCTAAAATGGCCTGCCAGTCTGGGCAAAAATAGCTGCTAGTTTGAGAGTTGAATGATTTTCACTTCTCCAATAAAATAAATATAATATGAATAATGTTTATTTTCCATATATTTTATATACAAAAATACAAAGTTAACTGACAAACAAGCAACCTATGCCACAATATTATTACCAGATGTAAAATTAGTTTTTATTTGTAGCTAATAAATGATACATTAAACTTCACTCCGGTGGCTGGCATATTTACGCCCATTGTTTATGCTACAGAAAAAGCAGTGTATTTTTTTTTCTCTTTATTTGTAATTTCCTCAAGAAATACAATGGCGTCAGTACTTATACACAATTTACAGTTTGTTATTTCTTCCATTCCAAAAATTCTTCTAAAGTGTAAAAATGGGTTTTCAATCAGCCAGGCAGTCTTCAGTCTTGTTCCTGTTAGGGTCCTAATTTCATCTGGCAGAAGATTGTGCAGTTTCCAGCCCATGTATACTGGTGTCTTCTCGTATAGTGTGAGGTGATGATGTGTAGTGTGAGGATATCTAGTGTTATAGTTGTGGGTATTTCAGCCTTATAGGAGAGTTTTAGCATCAACACACAGCACAACCTCTTTTATGTAAAGGGAGATGATTGTCATTATTTTTAATGATGTAAAGGCTTCTTTACATGTATTTAGATGGTTTAGACCGGCCAGGATTCTTACAGCTTTTTTTTGCAATATAAGGACACGACGTATGTTTGTTACTGTCGACGACCCCCAAAAAGCTAACCCATAGCATAGGTGTGATTGAAAAAGTGTGTAATAGGCAGTCATTGCAGTTTCCAGATTACCTGTTTGTCTGATGCGTTTTAAGACATATATTCATGAGCTGAGCTTGGCTGTCAAGGCATCTACATGTTGAGTCAAGAGTTTTTGTTATTTATATTGACTCCGAAAAAAGTAGAATACTCCTCCATAGATACATCAGGCATAGCTGGGATCAAAACTCCTATTCTCCCGAAAGCCAGCTGTTTGGTTTTGGTGGCACTCACAGCAAAATCGTTCTCGTGGCAGTATTGATAGGCCACCTCCAGGGCTGTACAGCAAGTGTGTCAGGAGAGTGTTCAGCGAGCAGCAGCGTTGTATCATCTGCATACATAGTTACTTCACAGTGGTTTCTCAGGCATATCATTTGTAAGTAGTATAAATAGTACCGGTCCTAGGACCGAGCCTTGCGGCACACCCCGTTTTATGGGGAGAGGGTTTGATGTTACAGCCTGTGAGACTCCTCTGTTTATTTCTGTCAGCTCCACCACCTGGCTACGATTTTCCAAATAACTTTTGAACCACATCAGAGCAGTGCCTTTGATACCCAGTTTCACAAGATTGCTGAGGATGAGGCTATGTCCCAAGCAGTCGAAAGCTTTGCTGAAATCTAGCATAATACCTGTGACTAGCTTTCTCAATTCCAGATTTTCAGCGATAAATTCGGCTACAGCAATGATGGCTGATGTTGTAGAGCAGCCTTTGAGGAATCTGTGTTGTTTATCTGTTAGTAAGTGGTTAGTTTTACAGTGGTTCATGAGTCTTTTTAAGGACCACTTTCTCTATTACTTTAGATAGTGTTGGCAGCAAGGAGATAGGCCTGTAGTTACTAGTTTCTAATGCACTTCCTTTTTTCAACTTGGGATCAACTTTAGCTTGCTTGAGTGCTGATGGAAAGACTCCTTGTGTAAGGGATGTGTTTATGATATGGGTCAGGGGTGGTACTAATTCAGGACTGCAGTGTTTTATAAGTTTTGCGGATATGCCATCAATACCAGAAGATGTTTTTGGCTTTAGTGTGTTTATGATGCAACTGATTTCTTCCTTGTTTGTTAAGGGTAAGTAGAAAATGTCATGGTTTGTGTTTGATATTGCCTGAGTTGTTTTATTTTGGCTGAGGTTGTTTTTTATTGTCTGGTCAGCAATGTTAGTAAAGAATAAGTTTAGATGATCAACCATTTCTGGGATATTTTCAGTAGTTTTCCCATCAATGTTAAGTTTAAATTGCTTGTTTCCAGGTGCCTGTATTTTGCGTTCCGCATTTATAACTTGCCTTATAGCTTTTGACTTATTTCCTGAACTTATAATATAATTTGTTGATGCTTGTTGTCTTAGTAATCTAAGCCTGAGGTCATGTTCCTTTTAAATTTGATGTGCTTTAGTTTTGTGCAAAAGTTGTCCAGTGATTTCATACCTTGACAGCCAGTTAAGGTAATCGTCCTTTAGCCTCAGTGCTTCCCTGTCTGCGAATTCATGATTTTTTCTTCTTTTCTTTGTTCCTATTTTCTTCCTTGGGCAGACAAAATCCATTGCTGTAATGATGGTGTTTGTTAGATAGTTGTATGCTTCATCAGTTGTTTGAGATGTATAAATATTTTTTCCAGTCTTCATTCCTTAGCAATGTTTTCAGTATGTTTAAGTTTTGTTCATTTGTGATTCTGGTTAATTTGGTAGAGGTGGGTGATTTGTGGACTTTTAGGTTAATTGTTCTGAATTGTGCAGTATGGTCTGAGATGCCTGTTTTTATGATTGTTGTAGTCACTTCTGATGCGGAAAGATTTGTGCATACACAGTCGATCGAGGTACGACTGTTAGGGGTGATCCTAGTAGGTGGAAGATTCAATATCTTGATATTATGGGTGTTCAGCATCTCATTTAAAATTTTGGTTTCTCAGTCTTGAGTCATGCTATTCACATTTATGTCTCCGAGGATTATTGAGGGGTACTTTTCAGCTTCTCCCTCATCCAATATTCTTGAGAGTATTTCCAGTCTCTCCTCTAAGTTCTCACTGGGTGATCTATAGACACCGATAATATTGAGTTGTTGTTTACCAAAAGTGATTCTTATTATTGCTGTTTCACAAGTGAGCTCTTTACAGTACTGTGAGATGTTATATGGTTCAGTTGTGTCAGACAGTGTATTTACGCCTGTTATGTATTGTGTCAAATAATTTATTATAGTCAAAAAAACAAAAACAGAGTTTTCGCTAGGATTAAAATAGCAGATATAATGTTATTAGACGCTCAATCGATTCATGTACTTGTTTCTGGCAAAATTAACTGATGTGAAAAGTTAAAAAAAAGAAAGCAATGAACTGAAAGAGAAAGCGACTCAAGTCTGACAACGCTTGCCATCATGGCAACTCACCTGCGTCATTTGTTACTCTTGTTTATAAAGTAATTATCTTTATATAGGAGTGTTATATTATAAATTAGATATTTGTTATATAATTTGCTGATGCCATGCCATGACCACATACATCCAGTGGAAAGGATTACATGATAGAGCAACTTTTTTTTTTACTTGTTTAAAATGTATTTTTGTTATTTTATTGGCATCATAATGCTTACCATGTCCTCCTCCACACACTACATTGTACTTCAACCTACTTCAAACAAAGAAATATTAACAGAATTTAAGAGTGTAAAGTGCGCACAAGACACTTCATTGATGAATCAGCATTACAACATTTTTCAATTTTGTTTTTAAGTTCTTAATCTGCACCTGCAAATGACATTTTAAGAGCTCAGGTTCCAATTAAGATTTTTTTTATTCCTTATATTTGAGATATTGTCAGGTTACATCCTTTCATGACATTCAATACACATACATATACATATATTACTGAGACGAATGACACTTTATTCCCTCCCGGATTTCCTCTTCTAAGAAAAGAAATTACAAACTGTTCTATCTGAGTGTCAATAATGTATCCTTAAAGAACTATTATTTTTAACATTTTAAGTCCGATTCATATCTAACTAGATTTACCACTGTAATCCCCTACATAACAGAGCACTATTATTTACAAAAGTTGTAAGATGACATTTAAATTAAGCCAAATATAAGGAATTGTTATAAATAAAAAATAAAACGGGTTTCAGCACTGAAAATTCAAGTGTCCTGAAGTGACTTTTTTAATTAATAATGGTGTGATTGCTAAATATCACCCCAGGATTTTTAAAAACATTTTTAGTAGTGTAATTTAATTTGTCTAAGCTGAAATGCATATTATTAGGTAAAGAACTATTTCTAATCTGAGCAAATAATAATTGATTTTTAACTCTAGATTGCGAATCTTGGAGCTTCGCGTGCTATTTTCAAACGTATATGCGATCGCAGAAGTAGACACATCACGTACTCTTTTGTAAAACTCCATAAAACATATGTTCATTATCAAGCAAGTGCGACAAACTTGGTACCATTCAACACAGAATGTTCTGTTCTGTACATTTCAAATTTTTAATAATTTTTAATTTATGTTATTATCCTACGTCAAAACTCTATTTTTGTCACGAATATAATTATTTTTTTATATTTCTATTCAGAAATATCTGTTCTATCAATTTTTTGTTTTTAGAAAAAAATCCTAAAAAAATTAAATATTTTTACTATGATTACAATATGCACAATTTTTAAGTGCCGTTTATACAATTTGCGCACACTGACTTATGGTGTTATAAATTTTATACTTTTTGGAATATATTCATATATTTTACATTTTCTTGTAACTAATAGATTGTACTAATAAAGTACATGTAGCAAAAAATTATACATACCCCTTATTTATGGACTGATATGTAATTTTTCGCAGAATTTTTTGTTTCCGTGGCAAAATGTTTATTTTCTACAACAAAATTAAAATATAAAACTTTGTGTATGGGTACAATATGACTTTTTTTCCTTAAACAACTTTTTCTTGTCCATTCAATGGTAATTTTTTAGAATTTTTACATGTACTATTTGATTACCTACAATGATCATACTGTAACTTTGCACATTTTTTCATTTGTTCATTTTATGTAAACAAACAATTCCAACAAAAAAACTAGTAGTTTATATAAAATGTAACAACACATTATTATAGTGCACAAAACAATAAACAATTATTTACAAACATATTTTAGTGTTCCTAAGGAGGGTTATATATTATAATTTACGTACAAAAATAAAAAAAAACTTTTCAATCTTTTCTAGACAATAATTATTTACTATTTTTTTTTATAAGTTTTGATGGTAGTATGTGAAAGTTCAGTTTTTGAGAAGAAAAATGAAGTTATAAAATTGACATTTGGAGCATATTTAGTATTTTTAATGATTTTTACAAAAAAGACTTGCGAAGTGCTGAAAAGAAGCACCGTACAGTTGGGAGTTCATAATAGGTTACCATCTAGGGTTAAAAATACATAATTGAAATGAAAAAATAGCTGACTTACATTAATTTCGGTTTGAGTCACATATAGTTTTCTGTTTTGCTAAAATAAATCAACTGATACCTGTAGAAACACTAAATATTTTAAATTACTAATATGGGATTGTTAAACTCTTAGACGGGGAAAATAATAAAAAGTAAGATAATCTGAAATGTCTGGCTATTGTGCTATTGATAAATTGTCCTTTCTGAGCTAAGTCGAACTCAGATAGTAACAATGACTACACTCGTTCATATACACTCATTCACCCCTCATATTCGCCCCTATCCCCAGCGTCTTAGAAATGAATAATTAAGTACTTCTTAATATGAAATATTATTGAAAGAGGCAACTTAAGGATCCAGTTTGCAACTGTCACTTTAAACTCCCATTACCTATCCCTGTACATCACACCACTTTATTCTTATATTCTTATATATGAGACGCCTACACAACGTTGTTGGTATTTTAAGGCGAATATGAATGGTTATGAGTGTAGGATGAGTGTGGATGAGTGTAGTCTGGTTACTATCTGAGTTCAACTGTTCCTCAGAAAGGGCAATTTATTAATAGCCCAACAGCCAGGGCAACTAAGGGACCTACAGCTTTACATGGAATCCGAACCACGTAATGCTGGTCTGATTTTCAGCTAACTGACAAGTCTGATACTCAAGTTATCTCACCCACACATCTGCACAATGATTACCACCCAACATGGACACCCCAGACTTCTCTAGTAGTGTCCACGCCGATAGCAACCATTAAGCGGACGCCATGTCGGTATTAAGAGGACCGAGCATCCAACCTATCGCCTACCATCTCCCAAACACTTTGTCCCCATGTAGCTGGGTTACAGCTCTGCGCCACCATTATTAAACAAATCATTAACTGTAACAGCTTGTCTTTGGAATGGGCTTCCTGACATCATCAACCGAACGATCTAAGGTATTGTACTGTGGCCAGGTACAGTGGTGAGGATCGTCAGTTCACATCCAGCTCAGGCTAGTACTGTTTATCATGCAACTGTTCTGTGGCATAGTAATGTAGGGCCCACCTTAAATAAACAGGGTGTCCAGCTTGGGGGGAGAAGTTGATGGGATCAGTGTTTCTATTATAATTGCTTGGTAAACAGATGTTTTGCTAATATTTACTTATGATAAGAGGAGGAGGACACATTTTTGCTATTTATTTTAATTGCTGTACTTTTATATTTATTCAAAATATATAATATGTAAAGCACATTAAAAGACATGTAAATAACTGGATATTAAAAAGTGACATTAAATAACTGGACATATAAAAAATGCATATGATAAACATTCAAATCAATATTTAATCAGTAAAAATTAGTATATATTAAAAAAATCATACGTTAAAAGGTTAATAGTAGTATTCTGTTATCTTCAATAAAAAAGCTTAAGTTAGTTTTTCTAATTATAGCACTTGAACATATTATTTTTAAATAGAAATAAATAATTTTTATATGCAGTAGTCTATCGATAAAATTGTTGACAACAATTAGAACAACTAGCAGGTTGTTCCACTCAAAATGACAAATTTATGCAATTTTGGATTTGATGATTGGGCTTAGTCATATATCCCTAAATGTTATATGTAGTAGTATTTCTTTCAAAGAGGAAAATAAATGCTGAAAGTGTATAAAAGATCCAACTATCAATTTAAAATATCTACCGACACCTTTAAATAACAAGACAAAATCAATACAATAGTGACTTACACCCTGTCTAGCTTTGTCTTCGCTGTATTGAGTTGCCACTTCATTGAACTTCATTCCTGCTTTCAATTTTTCAAGGGCTTCTAAGCATTTTCCTTGTTTTTCACAGAGAATGTGTCTTACCTTTTGAACAGAATTATTAGGATTTTAAAATACTGAGATTATTAAAAAGAATAGAAATTTCAATAAGTTATAGTATGCCAAATAAAAATAAGATTAGTTAACAATAAATAAGTAAAAACCCACATAAACCCACGGTAAATGGCATGTGGAGAGCGCATGTAAGACAGATTCTGTCTCCCACCACATACAGAGACCTGATGATGTACAGTCCCTGCCAGCATTCTCAATTCCCTTTCTATTTGCTGCATATGTTAGATCTGATACTGTCCTCTTAAATAAATTTAGTTTATTGATTTTTATTCACCGTTCTAATGAAATTAGAATATTAAATACGTTACAAACTGTTATCCACATGTAAAAACCACTATGTAAAAATTATAAAATGTAACAATATATATATATATATTTGTAAATAATTAGATTCAATAAAATAAGCTGATATAAATAAAGTCATATTGGATTGAAAATGATTTTAATAATATTATTTCTTTTCAATATTGTTTATGAGACAGACAATGTGTAAAAATATATTTTAAAGAAAAACTACTCATAACTATTTACAGCAATGGCAACTTTTAATGATAGTTATGAACTGTAGTTAATACAGCAGTTCATGTCAGCTAACTTACAGCCTTGACTGTACCTTGCACACTTCCGCTATAGGGGAACGGTGGTGGGAGCAGTTCTCCGTCTCTCACACAATCCACATTACACGCCATTTAGTTTGATTTTCTATTTAACTAAAATGCAACAGAGACTAAAATGAAGCATATTTTTTAACATAAATGCTGATGTCATCAGATCAAAAAGTGTATATAATAACCAATCAACACTAAGTCATAAGAAAATGAATGGGGCAAAAAAGATAATGAATAATCTTGACTATACCTCACATGACAAATGCCATTACGATAAATAAAATATCCATGATTATTCTATCGGTATTTTATCCTGATTGGTTAATATTAAATATTGATGGTAAACTTTACACTCTGTGTGTAGTGAACAGTGAACACCTGAAGATGGAGATTAGTCTCCGAAACCGGTAGTGTGAGAAAAAACTGAAGATTGGTGGCGGAACAAAAGAGGTAAAGTTTACCATCAATTTTTAAATAAAATATCAAAAATCCAGAGAGCATACTTGGATTTATTACATATCTGCAGAGGGCACTAAAAATAATTTCTGTTGTTGTTTTACTTTGAAACTGTTCCAAGTTTTGTTAAAACGCCTGCATATTGTACAGCAAAAGATTTTACACAACAATTCATTTGAAGAGAAGCATGGTTCCCATGCCATTAGGCCTAAAAAATTAACAGATGATCTAGTTACACTTATAAGTGAGCATCTTTTCAGTATTCCTTACGATGAGTCACATTATTGCTGTTCCAAAAGCAACTTGTTATATTTTGATAACATGTTACTAAATGTTAAAAGCTTGTATTTATTATTTATGGAATATTATAATGAAAACCCCAATAAAACTTTAAAAAGAGTTATAAAACTTATTATGATTATTTTAAATCCAAGTTTTCTTTTGCTATCCGCAGGCCCAATACAGACAGATGTATACATGCGATTTTTGTAAAGAATGTAAAATTAAACTGAACAAAAATTCTGAAGACCCTTGTAAACCATGTTATTCTGTTCATAAGAGAAAAGTGCAAAAAGGATAAGAACTAATAGATGATTACATAGCTAATTGCCAAGACAATTCTTCATACCTAGCCATAAAATTTGATTATTCAAAAAATTTTCCTATTCCAAAACTGAATGTAAATTCACAATTTTATAAGTGTATGTTCTGGTTATACTGTTACAATATTAAAATTTTTAATAATGAATCGAGCTATTGCTGTTGTTTTACAGAATGTGATGGAAAAAACCCTAATTCAGTTATGTCATTTTTATATGATTGCCTAAAGAAGCAAATGGAAAAGTTCCCTGAAATAAGAACAATGGTATTTATATCTGATGCTGCTGGTGGCCAGAATCGAAATTTACGCTAACCAGATTTTCATCTTAGTTAGCAAAACAAGTAAGGTTACTATAATCTAACTATTCCCGCTTTGTGGCCATAGCTTTTCACAATGCTATCGAAGCTTTGGTTTGATATGAAGATTTTTAAACAAAGCTGAAGTTACTGGAAACCCTAAACCATACTTAACTGCAATGGTAATGTGCTGGCAAAGTATGCCATTTGAAATAATAATGAATCCAGACTTATTAAAAGAATTGAATGCATTCTTGGAGCCAATTTTTACAATAAACCCAAAAACAAAAATAAATCCCTTTTAAATATATGAAGTATGTCATTATAAAGTATTTAAGTAATGGGGCCATTATATGTCCTCAAACATACAATGAGAACTATGAGATATTCAGTGTATGGAAACCTGCTATACAAGGTTATAACAATGTATCTGTAGTGAAGTCGCCTTCTTGTCCAGATATCAATGAAAAAAGTTACTGACGTCAAAGGACTCTTCTAATTTTTTACTGAAGATGACATACAATATATGATAGAAATATAATATATTAAAGCCATTTGTTGCTAAAATATGTATTATACCAAATAAGTAAGCTAAGAAAGTATTTAATTACTAAACTTTGAAGCTTTTGTTTTATTTTCTGTTCCAAATCGTTCTGGCTAAAAAGAGCACATAACATCCTATTTATTTTTCTTATTTACTATTATATTATGTTTTTGAATACTTTCTAAAGGCAAATATTAAGCTTAAGAAACACTTAAATTTCATTATTATTTCAATAGTATTATATTTTATTAATTAGAAAATGACTTTATACCCAAATAAAAAAATTTACTCAATTTTCTAAAAACAAACATTTTGCATAATATGTGCCCTTTTTCCGTAAACCACCTCAATTACGCCTAACACTCCTGCTGCTATGGCACCTGCACATGTTTCAAGCATTGGAACAGAAACTGAAGTAAGAAAATTGTTTACAGTCTCTGATTAGACCAGGGAAGATACATAAAAAAAAGGACCAAACCTCTAAATTTTGTCGGCCAGGTCTTATCGAGATGCAGGTTTTTTGCAACATACTCGGGATAGTGTCAGGATAAAGTCTACATGTAGTGGTTTGTCCGATTTTTAAAAATGCGTCTGAGGTACATTAAATGCATCATTTTTTGGAAAACTGTTAAAAAAGATAAAAATCTTTCGAAAACCATTACTCAGGGGGTTTTTAGCAACCTGTGCGGTGAAGTCTCGAGAGAGGCCAGTATTGTACCGTATGTAAAATAGGTAGGAGCAAACTGGCGTTGAAAAACAGCCCCAGAATGATTTCTCTTGGGACAGCAAAGTTAATGAGGCTGATGGCTTGCTTAATGGACAGCAAGCAATCCAAAAATACATTCATCAGCTTGTAAAGGAAGAGAAGATCAAATACGGTGCGTCTAATATGGAGTGGTTGAATGTTTGCTTCTAGACCTCCTGGATTGGAGTTTCCATGTATCCATAGCCCAGTCTAGAACCAAGCTTCCTTATAAAACGATCTTGAATTTGTGACAGCATGCCAATATAACCTAACTGATAATGATGGCCATAATCTAACAGTGGGCGAACAAACTCTGTATCATTCAAGTTTTTTCATATCCAAAGGCTCTTGGTCCTGGTTCTCGGATAATTGGGAATCTACTGTATCAGTAAAAATCGAGTTTTCTGCTGATGAAATCAACTTCCTCAAGAGATATAATAATTAACCACTTTTTTAACGATAAATTGTATTTTCAGAAGTGGCAAGAAAGTGCATAGTTACAAACTAACTACCATGGTAACAAACTATTGGGTTAGTCTATTAAGGCTTATTATTTATTTTCCAGATATTATATAGGCCTACTGGTGATACACATGTCAAGATTTGCAAAGGGGCTGGAAACTGCATAAATACCTTATCAGTAACTTTATATTAGGTCTATAATAGGTTATATTAATTACTTACCTTAACTGATGTACTTCCTTTTTTTTCTTTAGTGCCTTTAGCATTTTGATCATCCTTTTCTTTACCTTTTGGATTACCTCCACTTTTTTTCGGTGGCATAACTATTCCATCAGCCAATATTATACAACAATGCAGTACAAATAATAATGTCCCAGTAAAATCCAAAAAAGGTTTTGTAATATAAAAAAATTCTAACCTCTGGGTTACCAAAACAATTCAAAACACGCCAGTTAGAATAATTCACAATTATTAATGTATTCTTTGTTCGTGATTTTAAAGCTTGTCTTATCTCTAGCTAAGTTACCTTTCAAATTAGACTTTTAATGTTGCAAAATGACAGCATGTTAATGGTGTTTAAATGTACAACCTTCTTTATAGTTTGTTTGTTAATTAACATAACCAACCCAGTAACCGAAAGGTAGGGGCAAGGTTAGGTTTCTATACAACAGGTTGACGTTTGTCTCATTCTCATATGGTTTAAATAAGCTGAGTTGTGACGTCTGAGGGAGACTTCCAGCCATAGAGTAAGTGTTTTACTTACTCTATGCCTCCAACAAAGTATACTGAACAATTAAAACTTCATACTAAAAATCATTACTATATTGTTCTTAAGAGTATTTTAGAATCATTTAAATGTACGGTATATTAATATAATTTAAAGCAGCAAACTATCTTTTTTCATATGTTGCTGAGATGTACTTATTTAGAAAATACTAAATGATATCAATATTAAAATCAGTCACGTCAAATAAATAACAACACAGACTGTACTGTCACTGAGAGTACGAATATCAGATGTTTTACTTTGTTGCGTTTTGTTTACAGCAGTGAAAGTAGAAAAACAGCTGAGGCCTCTTAATGACTTAATTGCTACCTGCGCGATATGGATGTGTACTTGTATGAGACAACCTCTTGTATAGGAACCTTGACCCAATGGTACGGTAAAATTCAAGGTTCCTATACAAGAGGTTGTTTCATGCAAGTACACATCCATATCGCGCAGGTAGCAATTACGTCATAGGGAGGTCTCAGCTGTGTTTTTTCTACCTTCACTCCTGTAAACATAACAAACCGGAAAATGTAAAACATCTGATATACGTACTCTCGATGAGACTTCCATTTGCATTGTTGATTAATTTTGAGTAAGGTGTTTTATGGAATGGCTTTGTTTTGAACAATTAATTATGAATTCATATGACCATGTTTCTTGAAATGCCTGGAGTGAGATGTGCTGTCGCAATATGTAATAATAACTGTATAAAAACACGTGAGTTAAAAGACCATAAAATAAATTATCACAAGTTTCAAAAAGATGAAATTACTTTAGGTTTTTAGTATGTAGTTTTAATTTTTCAGCATGCTGTGTAAGAGGCACATAGTAAGGAATACACTTACTCTGTGATCGAAGGTCTCCCTCTGACGTCACAACTCGGCTTATATAGACCATATGAAAATGAGACAACCTTCCGGTACATTTACATTAACAAACATAAAATAAACAATATTAACACAAACACACTACTATGCATTCACACTTTAGTTGGCAGTACGGAGAGCCCGTATGCCTTTCGATTTCATTTTCCGTTGCGAACTACTAGTCGTCCTGCACACATTGCACAACAGTACATTATAGACCTTATAGAAGATCTATGCTGGTGTAACGTTAATAGTATAAAATGCTGACCCACTACAGGTATTTTAAGGCAAATGTGAGTAAGTATTGGTGTGTATGTGAATGGAAGTGTATGCATGTGAGTGTTATATTTGTTGTGATTCATTTACTATCTCCATTTATTGAGCGATTCAATGTCGTATTTTTCCTTTAAGCTTCAGACTGAAAAACACTTTCTCTTCAAGGAATGAGCGGACTAAAAGAAGAAATTTATCTATACCATACAATCAGCTTCACTCCCTTCCCTAAATAGTCTTGTGATACCATGGTTTGATGCATAGCTTGTGGGCTGAAATCTTTTCCGAAATATTGCCTTATACCAAGTTCCTCTAGGCACAAAAAGGTCTGCATCCTCAAGCAAGGCAGGGCAATCCAGGAGTCCATTAACCATCTCAAACAGAAAAAGAAAATCTATGTATCTTCTTCTCAAGCTGAGGGGTTCAAGTCAAACATTTCTTCAGAGCTGTTATAGGAGTGTCAAGGTATATTGATAGACCAGTCCAAATTCTAGAAGCCTTACAAAGCGTTGAAATGTTAAACATTTCGTTGTGGCCACATGATAAAGTAACCAAGACTCCGAGCACCTCTCAAGTATATGTCGTTCTAGAGACTTATATAACGTCAGAAGCGTATGAGGGGATTTAAAGTATCTACTATAACGAGTAATAAAGCCCATCATGTGAGCATACAGGCTGCCTTGTTTGTAATAAGAATTACATGTTCAAATGGATTAAGTGAAAGTTCCATCAATACAACCGAATCCTTAATTTTTTCTACAGTCATTAGATTAGTACTGTTGATGACATTGTAAAAGTTGACTCCAATCCTACTTCTTCTATAGGACATAACGAAATATTTGCTCGGTGGCATTAGATTTGTACCACCAAGTTATGCCATCCAAAGACCACCGAAGGGCTTCTTGATCCTGTATAGTATCCACCCTACTGAAAATCTTCATATCATCCGCAAAAAGACGTATCTTTAATGCCACGACACGTTTTACGTCACTGATAAATGTATTAAAAAGCATTGACCCACAATGTGAACCTAGGCACACCTGAAGGAACGGGCAAGGGATCATATAAACTACCGTCAAATATTACAATCAGAGTACGGTCCCTCAAGTAGCTTTTAATCCACTGAAGTAAACGCCAACAAATCCCGTAGCTGTCCAATTTGGCAATAAGTATTTTGTGGTAAACCCTATCAAACGCCTTACTGAAGTCAAGGTAAATACAGTCGATTACAGATGAATTGTTGAAGACTGACATTACAAATTCTTGGAGTACCAGCTAATTGGTTGACGTCGAGCGACCCCTTATAAAACCATACTGTTTAGAGAACATACAACTCTTCAACTGGAAGTATGAATTGTCCATACGGTAATAGTACTTACAAAAATGTTGCCCAAGGCCGATTGAATCACAATAGGCCTGTAGTTTTTATTAATTTATTTTTTTTACTGATCACCATACTTAAATATGAGGACAGCATAACTTTGGTTTAGAATTGTTGGAACAGATCCACCTTCAAGAAGACACCTGAACAGCATAGACGAGTCGCAAGTACTAGAACGCAATACTTAATGACATCGGTAGGAACGTCATCTGGTCCATAACTATTTTTAGGGTCAATTGATTTGAGTTTCTTTAAAACATCAGATAGTGTTTGTGCAGCTGTAAATTGATTGGTTACGCCCGTAATTAATTACAGGTGCTGGGACGTCATCACTGTTTAACACAGAATAGTGCTGGGCAAAACGGGAACATTTACTAGTGGGATCATAGATCATTTACATGTTATCTAGATTTACGTATGCTGGGATAGGAGATGAACCTTTAAGACTACTTACGTGTGACCAAAAAGACTTGATGTTTCCAGGAATACTCTCTTCAACACCGGCAATATACTTTGAATGACAAACCTGGGCGAGAGCTTTACGTTCTTTCCTGACTACGTTTTCATTATGACAAGCTGTTTTAAATTACGAGAAAACGATGAAAGGAATCGAGTTTGACTAGTTTTTTTTTCTTTGGAGAATATCTTTTAACTAAAGAGGTAATATAACTGCTAAAATTTTTAAAAGCCAGATCTGGGTTCTCAATTTTGGAAATCTAAAACATCTTTCTCACAAACAGAGGCAGAACACTTAGAAACATTGAATTCAAATTACAAAGCGGGGTGATGTATATCTTCCTCTAATATTGAATCTTCTACACGAACTATTCCAGGTGTATCAACAGTTTAAACAATACTAAATCCAGAATAACTCCTTGATCATTTGTTACTGTATTTTCCTGTTTTATATTGTAAGTATACATAACTTCAAGAACATATCCACATGAACCAAGTATAGAAGGAAATCCAAGTATGTCCAATTCATGTCAGGCAAGTTGAAATCTCCCATGATCATGATCTCGGTAGACCATATACAAAGAGGCAACAGCTCATTTATTTCTATAAACCAGATTATCTACAGCAAACATAATAAGATTATCTTTAGAGAGTTTGCTACTGATGTAATTAATGTAAATTAAATAGAGAATCGACATCTGTAGTACAAAAAAGTCTTCTAGCAACAAAACTGTTGTGTTGAATTTTTGTTTCGGCTCATAATTGATAACTCACAACTACTATTCCTAAACTTATTTAAAGAATGACACTAAGTCTGTTGCAATCCAAAAAAAGTAATTAGGTTATTTTTATCTACATTCTTTTTAACATTCGCTTGAAAACAAAATTATTGTAGGAAGTACAGTTTATGTCTTAGAGTTAAAATATTTCTTTCATTTCAAAGCAAAGTTCAACGTTTACAACAATCAGCATCCACCTCACCGACTGAATGAAGACCAGCTAACACAATGCCCCCGAAAAGAGCGTAGTGGCAAGTATTAAATATGTGATCCATATTATTAGTTTCAGCTTCATAACCACAATAACTGATAATTGTCATTATCTAATAACACATCCAATAATTTCATCTCATCACAAAAATGTTTGAACTCAACTCACTATATTTCATTCCTTAAGAGAAAGGTACAATCCACTTATGACAGTCAGGTCTGATACCAGGTTCTTCTGGCCATCAAACATATCCTAAGTTGGTTTTTGGCAAAAATTAATTTGAATATAACTGGAGAACTAGCTAAAAGTGTGTTATTAAAGATTTAAGTCATGCAGTATTTTATATTAAATCTCACAAGATGGGGAGTTTGAATCTAAATAAAATCTTTTAAAACGCTCTAAAGAAGTTAGTTTTAGACTTTTTAAGTACCTAGTTGTTCCTAAGTAGTGGATGAGCTAGTCACTAAGTTGTCTAAGGTACCAGAACTTTGAATCTAGCTGTGTTATGGATAGCGCTGGTTCGAATTCTGGCCTTGACTGGAAATATTTACAACAAAGTTTTCTTGCTCATGTACTAGCTCCCCCCCCCCAGTCTGTGTAAATAAGTATAACAGTCCAGTAAAAATTACGAGAAAAAGTAAAAAATGTCAACGTTTAAAACAAAATATTCTTTCTCTTTGGCTCTTCAATGCCATCATATATTTTGACTAACCTTTAAAGAACTCAGTACATGGCATTCTTCCATCTGTGGTGCATGATGTAACGCCTCATAGCTCCCAGGCTGAGAAAACTATTTCCACTAGCTTTTTCTGAAATCTTTCTTATCAGTCCTTTAGATCTTCGTTAAAATATTTGAAACAAACAAAAAAATTTACATTTACTAACAAAATTCACGATGGCCAAAGATTTGGGAATATTACGTTAGCACAATTTATCTCCAAGCAATCATGTCTTCGATTTGTGTTGTAAGGCCAGCAAGACCTTGGGCTTCATAATTAGACCCACTTGTATCATTCAGAATCCAGTGGCTATTTGAATTCTTTTACTGTCTGGTTCGGCAGGAGTTGGAATATGCTGTTCGATGTTGTCCCCTTTTTTAACTGGACAAGAGTAAGCTCCAATCTGTCCAGAGGATAATCTTGCTATTTGTAGCGTGAGGCAGGGCCTGTCATACAATGTGGTCCCTATTGCTCTTCAAGCCAAGCCTCTCATTCAAAATCTGGAGCTGAGACGTTTTATGCTGTATATGAATTTCTTCCACACACTCCTTGCCCATTGTCTGACCTGATGTACTCAGTGAAGTCGACCTCAGACTGCCTTCTACAATATGTTCAATGGAGCTCTTCCCCAGAGCCTTCTGTTTAAGAAATGATCGGTATAACCACCCACTTCCTAAGATGCTGCATTGTGGCTTCAAACCTACTGGCATGTAGACTTCTCAAACAACAGTTGAATCGCCTTGTTCTTGTATTCTCCAAACGAGACGCCTGATGCTTATTTCCGACCAACAAGATTTGAGTCTTGTTTAGATAGTCATTACCTATCCATGTACTATTGTTTTGTTTTATTTGTATAGTTTATATCTCTTATATTTATATTTAGTTCAGTAGAATAGTATACACAATAACTTTACCAAATCGGATTTGCCTAATTGATTGTAGTTGTCTATTATTTATAGTTTGACTATATTATTTAATATAGTTTATATACATAAATATATACTAGGATGTAATTTAGATATACTTTTGATTAATTGTTTGCAATGTGTTATTTAGTTCTCGTAATTCACCAACTTTCCATCACTCACCAAGCTACGTGAACACATTCTTAATCTTAATCATTACTTTACTGGTCTGTGTTGGTAGTTTGAAGAGGTGTCGATTTTAAAACACTTGACTGTACCTCACAAATATTAATGTAAAACAAATTTGAAATGATTCCGGCATAACCATGCAATAAATAAATCAAACAAATACTGATTAAAAATATAATCTATAGTCCATTGTCTAATGTACCGTGATGAAACTAATAAATAAGTATATGATAAAGGACATCATAATCACGGGGTTATATAGGTAAAATTCTTAAGTTACAAAATGAGAAAACAAGTACTCAGCACAGTTGTCTTTGATTTAGATAAATTGTGATTTATTCCAGTGTCTTTGGCTTATTCTATGCCATATCTTAACCAAACAACGACCGACTAACGAAAACGAAAGAATCACCGACTCAACATATCAACAATAACTTCTCTAACCTTGAATTGTTTGTTAGTGGATAGGTGAATACAATAATTCTTGATTGAAGAAATCAGGAAGGATGTATTTCAGTAAATTTTGAAGGTAGGGAAGTTCAGTTCACTTTTTAAGAAGTAATATTTTCACTTTCCTATCTTCAAATTGGCACTTTTAGTCCTACTTCAAAGCTCATCAAGATTTTCTTTTAACAATTTATAGAGCTACTGTAATGGCAGCTATAGCAAGGAAATTGGTAGATCAACTGAAAAGCAAGGAATTCAGGGAATATTTAGCAAGGTGGGTGGTTATTTTCAGATGTCATACAATAAAAATGTTAGATCTTTAGTAACTAGGGCTAAGTATTGAATGCATTTAATCCATAGCCTAGACTATTTTAGATTTTCAAAAATGTTGTTAAACACATTCACTGCCACAGAAAGATGTGAAATGTTACCAAAATGCAATTTTTTCATTTTTAAAAATATCCAAGACCATTTGGAAATTATGTACAGTCCAACCTGCCACATCGGAATGGACTGTGGAACAAGTGTAAATTTTTTGCTTTAGCATAAGTTATAAGCATTTGTTATGAATTATGCAAGTCAGTGTGATAGGCCGAAATAGGAAATTAATGCTGCATCTAGTTCTATTTCTAGCAGGTGTATGACCTTGAGTTGTCTCTCTATGTTGTTATTCCGTGAGTAAATACCACTTTTTCAATGTATATATTTTTGGTATTTATGCAGTTTCTTGCTACCAAACAAAATTGGAAAATTTTTCTTGATATGGGTTTAGAATTGGCTGTATTTTCATGAGATATGCTTTTTATTCTGAGTATTTTACTGAAAAAATTTGAAAAACCTTGTCACAACTTTTATTATTTATGTCATATTTCCATTATTTTAAATTATATTTTAATCATTTTTTATTTTGATGCGTTTTTTGCGCTGAATACAAATTTGAAAACTATTTTCGTCTATTACAATTACTTCTCGAGATATAATGGAAAAACTACTTTTGTGGTGAAACGCGATTATCAAACGCTATCATTTTAAACAACAACTATTAATCACAAAACCGAATTCACCTATATCCCCTCTGGAGTGACGGCCAGCAGGCCGTCTCGGAGGCCAGACATCCGAATTTAACGCAAATTACGAAGTAAACCACACATTTTACCAAAACCGAATGTTACAGCCTTTAGTATTTCTGTTAATTTAAGTGGTATTTTAATCTTATTTTTGTTATTTTGATGTGTTATTTTGCGCTGAAAACGAATTTGAAAACTATTTTGGTATATTACAATTATTTTTTTAGATAAAATAGAAAAACTACTTTCCTGGCAAATCGCGGTTAGCGGCTATTACACGATCATTATATATAACAACTATTAATCACGAAATCCGAATTCCATTAAAATTAATATCCCCGCCAGAGTGACAGCCAGCAGGCTATCACGGAGGTCAAATACTCAAATTTAACACAGATTACGAATTTTTTTAGAGTAAATAGACAACTAGGATAAGTTGGTTATGTTTGGTTAGGTCAGTAAAAAATGAATTTTTCGGGCTGACAAATATTTTTACTGTTAAACCAATTATATATTTGTGTTCAGCATTAAAAACATGTGAAATGAAAAAAAAATTGTCAAAAAGTAAGTACCTTTTTGGTAAGTACCAAAAAAGGTACTTTTAAAAAAGTTGGTTTTTTTCACAATCAGATAAAAAACCTAGTTTTTCGATTTTTCGGTAAAAAAACAGTTTTCTGCGGAGTTTATATCAACCTCCTCAAGAGATATAAACTCATATTTCAATATTTTCAGAGGTGGCAAGAAATTGCATAGTTACCATTTTTTATAACCTTAATTTTTAATAACCTTAATTTTTAATAACCTTAATTTTTAATAAGTTTACTGCAATGTAAATTCAATCTGTGCTATACCATACTCTTAGTACAGTTTTCAATGTCAGTATGGGTTGTGTAGGCTGTACCATACTTAGTAAATTTACGGATTTTTTAAAACCAAATGAAGTTAAAGATAAACCTCTACAAAATTAATAGTAGTTAAAAGTTAGGTTAAATTGAATTTAACTCTACTGGTGGCAAGAGACGGCTAGTCGTGATCTGAACTGATCTAAATAACTCAATGCATAGCGGTAATTTAGCGGCGCAATCTTGATGGAGCTGGAAACGTAAGATTATAGTCTATTGCTAGACGTCACATGTTCTACGTCGGAGCCGTTTCATTACTTGAATTTAGTCATAACAATAGCAAACAAAAGAGTAATTTTCCGTATTCGCACCATAGTGTAAGATATTTTTGACAAATTTTAGTATTGTTTTATAGTTACTTCATTATTATGATAACTTGATTGACTCAAATACAAAAGGGATTCTTTATTTTTAACTTTTTAAATGTATATAGTTTATTCAATCAATGTAACTCAAATTTGTAAATGTTAACTAATAATATAAGGTTGTTATATAATAAAACTAAAAATGTTTCAATGGGTATTATTGTACTGTAAATACCTGAACTAAACATTTAAATTTTCACAATTGGTTAGTTATTTTTCTTATATCATTTGTATGGTTATATATAATCATTATGAAACTTTATATTTTCATATATTTTGTATCGTTTACAATTTATTGCATATGTTGCATCTTTTCTACCGAGTCTAATAAAACACAGAAAAGTAACCATTTCTTCAGTTTGAACATTTTATAAATTATTTGTACACAGAAATTTGTAAAAAATTGTATATTTAGTTTATAATTAAATATTGTTGTTCTCTATGTTTTTTGAAGAGAAATATCTATATATATATATATATATATATATATATATATATATATATATATATATATATATATATATATATATATATATATATATATATATATATATATATACATATATACGCCTATTCATTTTTATTTTTATTTTTATCTATGGCAAAAACTCTTACGTGGGACCTAAGCTATAGGGAAAGTACATATGTTTAGTTTTTGTAAGATAACTTCAATTTACTGAGATATACCCATAATGTTGGCTATCTCAGATATTGAAAAAACGTGTAAAAGTCCCAACTATATTTTAGAAACATTTTTATATTTGTAATATATGAAACTAAAAAAATAAATAAATACAAAGTAATGGTTAATTTTTTTAAATAAAAAATTACTATTCACCATTTAATTTTGAAAATAAATGTGTGTAACAAAACACATATACTTGTTTATATTTTTATTAAAAACCCTTACGCAACCCCTAAACAGCCTGCCACTGGGTAAAATTACCTGCCATTAGGGTTGATATGCTACTTTTAGTTAAAACGAGAAAATAACTACACCCCAACTTTATCTGTAAACATAAACTAATCAAGTAAAATAACTTTGTGTAAGTAATGCTTGGCTTAAGTAATTTCTCAAAACACTTAAAATTTTGGACCTATAAATATCTTTTATCAGATATGTTAGTATTAGAAAACAAATAAATTAATTAACAGAAACATTTCCCATCACCATTTATTCCAATTACAAGTTTCTCTTTTCATTATGTAAAGCTAACTATAGTTTTTACAATATAATATAGATAGACGACAGTAGTGATGACTTCAGTAAGGAGAGGCCTAGTGAGTGAAATTTTGAAATAAGTAAAAACCTACAAGATTGTATATCCTATATTATAAATACCGGGTGTTTCAAAATGAATAGCGGGGTTTTAGTGTGTTATAATATTTATTACATCAAACTTACAGCCACAAGGGATATATCAAATGAAAGAGAAACTCAAACAGTTTTGTTTGTTGGCATCAGTGCGGAATGTTTCCACCGCGATCCAATAGAAAGCGCTAGTAGCAAAGATGGCGACTAAAGAACAGAAAGCGTTTTGTGTTTTACAGTTTGCAAAGACGGAATCTGTTGTTACTGTGCAACGTGTGTTCCGGATTAAGTTCGGTTGTGATCCTCCAGGCGATAACAATATTCGTAGATGGTATCATCAGTTTGAAGACACTGGCTGCCTTTGTAAAGGCAAGAGTACCAAGACCAAGAACTAGTGAAGAGAGCGTTGAGCAAGTGCGTAATTCGTTCACGCGTAGCCCTATGAAATCCGTTCGGAAGGCTAGTCATAAATTAGCAATTCCTGTGACGACTGTTTGGAGAGTTTTGCGGCGACGCTTGCAACTACGTCCTTATCGTTTGCAGTTGTTACAGGCTCTGAAGCCTACTTACCATGTTTTACGTGCCAACTTTGCTAACGACATGTTGTTGAATGACAATGAAAATTTTCTGGATCTTGTCGTATTCAGTGATGAATCGACCTTCCACCTTAGTGGTCAAGTTGATTGACATCCCATAATGTTCGGATTTGGGGTTCAGAAAATCCCCGCATGATGGAACAAGTGCAACGAGACTCCCCTAAATTGAATGTTTTTTGTGCCATATCCCGACAGAAAGTTTATGGTCCTTTCTTTTTTGGTGAAGTAACTGTAACTGGTCCCTCTTATCTGGATACTCTACAGCTATGGCTCTTCCCTCAACTGACACAGGATGAACCAGAGAACTTCGTCTTTCAGCAAGATGGTGCGCCGCCTCACTGGCATAACGAGGTACGCGATTGGCTTAACCTCACAGTACCCGACCGCTGGATTGGCCTTAAGGGGCCTAATGATGGCGCTTGTTATCCATGGCCTCCATGGTCACCCGACCTAACGCCGTGTGATTTCTATCTTTGGGGGTTTATTAAGGATCGAGTGTATGTGCCTCCAATGCCAGCCAACCTTCCCGAATTAAGGAACAGGATTGAAACAGCTGTTGCGGCAATTACTAATGAGACACTAACCAAAGTTTGGGAAGAACTCGCATATCGTCTTGACGTGTGCCGAGTAACGAATGGTGCTCACATTGAACACTTGTAGGCTATTATGTAAAACTGAGTTCCTCTCAAGGCAAAAATACCTTGTGTTTCTATTACCGTTGATGCGTTGTCGGTCAGAAATGCTGTATGTTTCGGTTTACGTTGTAAAGTTTATTTTCTGTTTTAGTTTTCCTGTCAATTTTAATTTTGTCTGTATAGTAGGTAATTTTGTATCACATATTTCCTTACCTAATGTTTGTTATCTTATCCAAATGTTAAAACGTAAACTTTATCTGTATATATATCTAACTTGCCATTGTTTTTTTTTTTCATATTTCATATTGATGTAAATTTAGTTTGAAATATATTTGTTCATAAATTTATTTGTGTCAGTTATTTCCCTTAATGAAGTTAAGAAAAAAAAAAAAACTGTAAAAAATGGACAAAAAACTTAAAATTTAAAAATTTGTCAAAATTACCTTATGTTTTGGTTAACGTTATGAAAAAATAGTTTCGTTATAAGTGTTAATATAGCAGAGCAACACATCACAAATGGTCATAATGACTGGACAAACAGTAACGAGATCAGTTGCACACAGTCAAAATTGCACTGCAGTAGCTTGACACATTCGCTCACTACGAAATTTAGATCGCTACTGAGCAGCCGTTTACCCCCTCCACTTATTTTTTACAACCCTATACACAAAGTCAAGGCTGTACGGCCTAGTACCTTACACGAAACGCCAGTATTAAACAAAAATGACACAGCGACTGGAAAAACGATAGCCATGCGACTGATGATGTGTTAAACCTATGAAAACATGGACACAACAAATTCTTTTGGGGAAATCTCTTTACTAGGTAAATTGGAAACATTTTATAAAATTGCTATATAAATCAAACAAAACTAGTTCTGTTTGAACAATTTATTTTAGTAATGAAACGGATCATTTTAATGATCACAAAACATTAATAAAAAGGATTAAAAGTGTAAGTATAGTAAAAATAAATGACAGTTTGTAGAGTAATAAGTCTTTGGTGACTATTGTTTCTTTTTGTGAATGAGAAAAAAGCTAATACTGCCATTTTTATGTTAAAATAACATTTTTGTACTTAATTTGTGTAAATTTTATTTTCAGCACACACTTTTGGGGCCCTGTTGCCAACTGGGGAATTCCAATAGCTGCTCTTGCAGATATTAGGAAAGATCCTGAACTTATCAGTGGAAAAATGACTGTTGGTGAGCTTACTTTTAAATTAAAACATGAAGACACGTAGCAGATATTTACTATTAACCTGGAAAAGATACTTCGATAGATATTGCAACTCATTGTCTCTCCACTAAGCAGTGCTAACAACAATGCTTTTTGACTATTTTTTTATTGTTAAGATGTACTGTATGAATAACAAATTTAGCTACAAAAGTTCATGTAAACATTTTTTTACTACAAGGGGGAATGCATTAAGCACTGTGTGAGACTCAACCTTATCCCTCGAATCGGCTATTAGATTTTCTCAAACTGCCGGGTGACATCTCAGATTTACAAACACGTTTTCAAAATGTCATATAAATTAGTAAAATGTATATAAATCTACTTACATTAGGTATCATTTTTCTTACCATGAACCAAGCTACGTGATACTAACAAAATATTATTTGTTATGTCACCTTATATCTAGAATAAGCTTTCTGGAAAACAAAAAGAGGTGGGGTGGGGGGTTACCTAGGAAACAATATAATATTACTGTATTGTATTACCATATCTAAAAATTCTAAGATAGACAAAATATTGCAAATTATTTCTACTTTTAGTAAATATAAAGGTATCATGTTTAGAAGAGGAAATACTGTAATTATACTAATCCTTATAATATACTGAGTTATGAGTTATACTAATATATATATATATATATATATATATATATATATATAATATTACTGTATTGTATTACCATATCTAAAAATTCTAAGATAGACAAAATATTGCAAATTATTTCTACTTTTAGTAAATATAAAGGTATCATGTTTGGAAGAGGAAATACTGTAATTATACTAATCCTTATAATATACTGAGTTATGAGTTATACTAATATATATATATATATATATATATATATATATATATATATATATATATATATATATATATATATATACACACACACACACACAGGGTTGGGCAAAAGTCTTGAATATATTTATTGATTTCAAAACCATTGAAAGAAATGTAATGAAACTTTGTAGCTATGTACATGTCCCTATACCAAACATTTAGACATATTTTACTTGTTTTTCGCATAGCCAGGTGATGGCCTATGAAGGAAGTCTTAAACATTTTAAATGTAAGCTTACCTCGAGTTATACCTCATTTTAAAGGTATTTGTTTATAAAACACAAGATTGCAAACCTAAGGTCAAAAGGATGACCCAGTCAGAAAATACAGCAATTTACAAGTAAATTCTGTACTCAAAGAATTTAATGTTGAAGTTGAGAAAAGTCTGGAATGTATTTATTAATTTTAAAACTATTGAAAGAAAAATAATGAAACTTTGTAATTATGTACGTGTCCCTATACCAAACATATGGACATATTTTACTTTTTTTTTGCCTATCTAGAGAATGGCCCAATAAGGAAGTCTTAAAAATTTTAAATGTAAGCATACCTTGAGTTATACCTCATATTATAGGTCTTTGTTTGTACAATACAAAAGTGCAAACCTGAGGCCAAAAGGATGACCTATTCACAAAATACAGCGATTCAAAGAATTTAATGTCATATTACTAATTATTCTTCTCAGTTATACGGCTATTTATTTAACCGTTTCTGGTTCCTGTTGCTGATTATGTTGTTGATTGGTAACAATCGTAACAAACGACTGCGTTATAAAAATAGCTATGCTATTTAACTAAGATAAAAATAAGAAAAATGTATTAAAACACTTTTGACAGTAGGTTTACCTAAAATAGTTTAAGAATATTATTATAATAATTTGTTATTTATTTTTTGTGAAATTTAATTTCTCATATTCAGTTACGAGGGTCGTCCAAAAAGTAAAGAACGATTGTGCATCACGTGCAGTGCCGATCCCCCACCACTGCGACTGCGTGCATGCTAGTTACATCTGGCTGTCCTGTCAGTGTGAGCCGAGTTTCGTTCCTGTGCAGTCACGCGTCTTTGCTCTGTAAACTTTCAAAATGGTGGCGCCCAGTGAAAATCCCGCCAAATGCGAAGTGTCATTCGGCTTTTGAATGCTCAAAATGTTCGGCCTATCAAAATTTATAGGCAAATAAACACTGTTTATGGTGAGAATGTAATGAACGGATCTTCAGTGAGGAAATAGTGCATTATGTTCAACCAAGGAAGAACCAATTTACACGATGAAGAACGGATTGAGAGGCCATCACTTGTGACTGAGGAATTGAGGAAAAAAGTTGACAACAAAATTCAGGAAAACCAGCGATTCACTTTAACCACTTTAAAAGACGCTATTCCAGACGTTTCTCGATCCCTCTTGCATGAAATTGTGTCTGAGCATCTTGGGTATAAAAAAATGTGCGCTCGGTGGGTATCAAAGTTTCTCACAGATGTCCTCAAGATTAAACAAATGGGAGCAGCCATTGTTGAACTTCTTACCCGATATGATAGTGATGGTGAATAATTTCTCGATCGTATTGTGACCGGAGATGAAACTTGGGTTTCGTACAAAACTCTGGAAACAAAGCGACAATCCATGGGGTAGCATCATTCAAACTCGTCCTCAAAACCCGTAAAAAAAAAACCGAATCAGAACATATGAAAATTGATGGCAATTTTTTTTTGGGGCCACAAAGGTTTAATACATGTTGACTTTTTGCCAAGGAGAGAAACGATAAATTCAGAAGCCTATTGCGAAACCCTTCAAAGACTCAGATGTGCAATACAGAACAAAAGACGTGGCATGTTGTCAAAAAAATCCACGACAATGCTCGGGCCCATGCATCGGTTCGAACCCAGCAAGAACTTCAAGGTCTAAAGTGGGAAATTTTTGGACACCCTCCCTACAGACCTGACCTCGCGCCTTCAGATTACCATCTGTTCCCGAAACTGAAAACATTCTTGGGTGGGAAGTAGTTTGGAAACGATGAAGAACTGAAAGAAGAAGTGACATCCTGGCTCAGATCTTTGGCGGCTGAAGAGGCATTGAAAAACTGATCTCGGTACAATAATTCATTTCAATAATTCTTTATTCATTTGTATACAAACATATGTACAGAGTAGTGTCATTGTTGAGAAAATATATCCCACATAATATTTATAAATACATAGTGATATAAAAATATAATGTTTGGTTTTGTTACAAGAATTGTACTACAGTCATAAACTAAGAATTCATTACAATTCTTACAGTGACCCATGGTTAAGAAACTCATCCATTGAATACAGACTGAGACTGACTTAAGTACTTTTTTAATTTAGACTTAAATAGACTAAAATCAATTTCCTTCTGTAAATTGCTTTGTGAAGATTTAAAAAATATTTTACCAATATAATTTGGTTTTTTCTGTACAGCTCCAAACGATAATGTTCTGTAATTACTGTGTTTTTCTTTCTAGTATTATATGGGTGTGAATCATTACTAACATTAGAATTACCCTTAAAAGCTAAGATTGTTTCATATATATACATACTGTATATGGTAAGAAGTTCTAGATTTTTAAAATGTTCTTTGACAGAGTCATCCTTTTTCAAATTTAACATTACTCTTATTCCTTTCTTTTGCAATTTAAGAAGTTTATCCATATTTGTTTTGGTTGTTGCACCATACAGACTTATGCCAAAATAAATGTGAGACTGGATATGGGCATGGTAGATAGACTTTAATGTTTGATGATTACATAAGAAGGGAATTTGTCGAAGGGCATAAATTCCCGAATTTACTCTACCTATAACCTGTTTTACATGGTCATCCCAATTTAGAAACTGGTCAATTTTTAACCCTAAAAAGTTTGTTGAGTTTACTTGCATAACTTTTCGGTTTTGTTTAGTTGTAAACCTCATAAATTTTGTTTTGTCAATATTTAAAAAGAGATAGTTTGCTTTTAAAACCTGGTTAAAAACTGATAGTTCCCGGGCTGCACTTAATTCTAATTTCTCTAGGGATTTTGCTGAAACTTTTAGATTAGAATCATCAGGAAATAAAGTTAACAAGTGATTTCTGCTGCCATCTATAATTTGTGGCATGTCATTTACATAGCACAAAAATAAAATTGGTCCCAATATGGAGCCCTGTGGAACTCCATACGTAATTGTTTGTAGGCTGGATTGAGATTTTGTTCTCCTGTTTTTTTAATATGTGATATTTCGACATACTGTTTTCTTTTTGATAAGTATGATTAAAAAAAATCAGAGTGTAATGCCTTTAATACCAATTTGTTGTAATTTAAAAAGAAGTATGTCATGCTTTACAGTATCGAATGCTTTTGATAGATCCATGAATATTCCAATTGTCTTCTCTCCCCTATCAACCGATTCAATAACTGACTCCAAAATGATGTTGCTGCAGTAATGACTGATTTTTTGGGTTGAAATCCATGCTGAGCCCTACTTAATATCTGATTTTTATCCAGGTACCCTAAAAGTCTACTATAAACAGCTTTTTCAAAGATTTTCAATATGTTCGGGAGCAAAGATATTGGACGGTAATTAGATATGTCTTGTTTATTGCCCTTTTTGTGGATTGGTATCACTTTGGATATTTTTAACAAATCTGGGAATGTACCATTAATAAATGCAGTGTTTATTAAATGACCTAATATTTTTGAAATATTCTATTTAGCTATCTTTAAAACTAAAGTATAATAACTAACTAAAACTAAATAAATTCCTTGACAACCAAGGCAACTACATTGAGAAGTAGGCTAGGTTACTGTGAGTATGTAAATAAAGTTTTGTGTTGTCATCTTTCGTTTTTAATTTTTTATACCAAAACGTTCTTTACTTTCTGGACGAACCTCGTAGATAAATTATAGCTCTACGCAGCAATAGATAATAACTATCTTGCCTTTGTCTTAAGCAGTTTTAGTTATTTAACATTAAATTGTTTGAGAGGCTATATTTTCTGACTGGGTCATCCTTTTGACCTCACGTTTGCTCTGTTGTGTTTTACAAACAAAGACCTTTAAAATGAGGTATAACTTGAGGTAGGCTTACATTTATAATTTTTAAGACTTCCTTCATGGGCCATCACCTGGCTATGCAAAAAACAAGTAAAATATATTTAAATGTTTGGGATAGGGAATGTACACATAACTGCAAAGTTTCATTACATTTGTTTTAATGGTTTTGAAATTAATAAATATATTCCAGACTTTTGCCCAACCCTGTATGTACAGGGTGGTGCACGAAATGATCCAACATTTGTTTTTTGGTAGTATTTATTCCAGTTATCTATTATTACTGTGATGTAAGTTGGCAAAACTATCAGCTGTTTATGGAGATTAGTTGCTATTGTTGCAAGATGGCTGGCAAGGAAGATTTTCTGTGGATCAACGCATAAAGACTGTGTTGTTTTTTAATGAAACAAAAAGTGTGGTGCTTACACAAAGACGGTTTCGTGCTCATTTTCAAACTTGCTGGTCACCATCATTTAAAACTATTCATAGACTTTATGAATAATTTAATAGTGATGGCTCAGTATTAGAGAGGAAACGTCAACGGCCTTCCACTGTCCGTACTCCACAGAATGTTGAAGCTGTCAGAGCAGCGTTGGTGAGGAGTCCAGGCAAGTCGACTAGAAAATCAGTAGCAGATCTTCAATTTCTTGGCGATCTGTGCAGAGAATTTTAATAAAAGATTGCATTTGTATCCATACAAAATTATAGTGTTACCTAAATTAACGATTGACAACAAACTTCAACGAATGGTTTTCGCAGAATGGGCTGTTAATCAAGACATATTGATTAACAATGTTTGGTTCTCAGATGTGGCACATTTTCACTTAGACGGTGTTGTAAATAAACAAAATGTGCATTTTTGGGCTTCCGAAAATCCACTCATGCACATGAAAAAGTGCATCATGCTCCAAGAATTACAGTATGGGCAGCCATCTCGAGCCATGGGCTAATAGGGCCATTCTTTTTTGAACATACTGTGAATAGTGAGCGTTATCTAAACATGCTACGTAATTATTTTGTACCTCAACTTATCGCAAAAGGGTTTTAATTAGAGAACCAGTGGTTCATGCAGGATGGAGCCAGACCACACACGGCTAATGTTGTTTTAGATTTTCTGCATGAAAATGTCATTTCAAGCCGATTTCCTAATCGTTTTGCTTGTGGCCATAACTGGCCCCCAAACAGTCCTGATTTGAATCCGTGCGATTATTTTCTTTGGGAATTTCTGAAGGAGAAGATCTTCTCTAAACATCCTAACACACTGATGGATCTGCGAGTGCTAATCATTGAGGCATGTAACGAGATAACCGAGGATATGTGTCGCCGAGTCATCAATAACATAGGCGTTCGTGTTGAAGCAGTAGTCAGACAAGGTGGCCCCGTTGAACATCTAATGGCCTCAAACTAATGCCCAGGTATGCAGTAGACAATTTATATCAAACTTTACTGTATTGCATTCACAAAAAATTTTCTTTAACAAAAATAAATGTTCGATCATTTCGTGCACCACCCTGTATATATACAGGTTATACGGAGGTTCTACTGTATATATATACCTCCGTTAACCGAAATAAAGGGGGGAAAGGTCGTTTCAGATAACGAAAATTTCGGTTAAAAAGTGAGGGTGTACCCGGTGTTTAAAATAAAAAGAATTGACCAACAACGTATTTAAAATGACAGGTTTATTTTATTTATACAGTACTGTACACACTTAGGCCTACTGTACACTAAAAAATTTTAAATTACTGTACTGTATGTAAACACAATAAAGTAGGACTACTGTTTTTTTTTTTTTTAATCTCTCTGTTTTGTCACTTGACAACGATTCCTAGCAGCTATGTCTCTCCAAGTTTCATAAGTAACACGTCAGCTGGTGTAGCTTCGTCCGATCGTTCCACAAATCGCAAAGTAACCTACAAATACGTACAGTATTCAGTACATGTTTTTGTAAATTGGACAGTTGAATAAAACAACTTAACCTAGAATGATATACAGTACAGTAGGTTATCATTAAAGTTCATACGGTACATGAAACTTTTGATAGATGAAACATGATGAACATGAAAGATTTGTTAACCCCTACAATAAATTAAAACATACAACTGTACCTGTAGTGCATTGAAGATGTCATCTGCTATGTCTCTACTGCTTTCTGCTATGTCACCATCTTCATCGTCTGCATCGCTATTGTGTTGGTCACTGGGCAGAACCATATCAACAATGTCTTGGTCTGAGAAGTCCATCTCTGAGTCATCGCCATTCAACCACTCTCTTACTTCTTCATTGCTGATATTTTCACATCCTGATATATTTTCAACCAGACTCTGTATGTTTTCGACATTTTCAGTTTCTTCACTGTTATCGTCTTGACAGAACAACCCATCAAAGACCTTGTTACAACATTTTTGAAGAGTTGACGATTTTACTTTATCCCATGACTGTGCACACCAATAAACCACATGTTTAATCTTAATGGTTTTAAGTATTTCAGGGACAGTTTTCGAATCATTTGTCTCCAATAATAGTGCTCTCAAAAAGTATGCTCGATAGTGCCTCTTGAAACACTATTATACCTTGGTCTAAAGGTTGAATCAGACTCGTCACATTAGGGGGAAGAAATTTTACAATAATTTCACCATTCTTAAGATTTTGTGGGTGTGTTGGAGCGTTATTGGTTAATAACACAGCCTTTCTGGGGAGACTTTTTGATGCCAAAAATGACTCAACAATAGGAACAAACTGATCATTGAACCACTCAGTAAAGAGATCACTCGACATCCAAGCACTTTTCTGGTTACAATAGAAAACTGGTAAAGCATTTTCTGCAACATTTTTAGCGCCCTAGGTTTTTTTGATTTGCCTATCACCATAGGCTTCAGACGATGGTTACCAGAAGCGTTGCTACACAACATAACTGTCAGTCTTTGTTTGGACATTTTGAGTCCAGGAGCAGACATTTCATTTTTGGATGCAAGCGATTTCTTGGGTAGCATTTTAAAATTCAAGCCTGTTTCATCAGCATTAAATATTTGGTCTTTAGTGTACGGTAATCTTCTAAAAACTCGTCCAATTCAGTTTTATAAACATCTCTTGCATCAGCGTCAGCAGACAGCTTCTCTCCATAAACGTTTATTTGATGAACGCCGTACCTAGATTTCCACTTTTCTAGCCATCCTGAACTAGCCTTAAATCCCTCACCTGCCTCCGCCATAATTTCTGAAAGCAGTTTAGCCTTTTCCTGGATTATTGGTCCTGTCAGCGGTATTTGTTTTTCCCGTTGCTGAGTAAACCACAAAAAAGTGGCCTCATTTACTTTTTCATTTTGAGACAGTTTCATGGTTTTCTTGTTTGGCTGCTTTGAAACACCTCAAACTTCTTTTCGTTTTTCATCCAATCACAAACCATTGAAACTCCGATACCCAAATCAGCTGCAACATTTATCAGAAGTTCACTGTTTTTTATTCTTCCAATCGCTTCCAACTTCTCTTCAATTGTTATTACCACTCTCTTCCGTTTCACAGACATACTGTAGCACAAAATGTACTAAAACGATAATTTACAGTAAAACAATACAGTACAACAACACTGAACAGTTCGGAAATCACTGACACCAAATTTCGCAATCGACACAAGAACTCTGAACAACACACACATACTGACTGCATCTCAGTATTGACTGACAGTGACTAATAGGCGAGGCCGGGTTTTTCCGTGGATTGGGCCGGTGAGTAAGCTAACGATAGATACGGCACGACAGACAACAAAGCGGAGGGCGATGACCTTGGCTGGCACTTGAGGATTCGGCCCGGCATAGACAATAGTATTGGCGCATGCTGCAAAATATCAGTGTTTACAATATTTATTTTGCCGTTTCGGTTAATCAGAATTTCGGTTAAAAGTGTTTCGGTTAACGGAGGTTCTACTGTATATATTTAGTACATATAACAAAAATTTTTTACCTTTGTAACAATATCTTCAAAAATATTTGCTAAAAATATTAGGTAGTTACTATAGATCCCTAATAGTGAATAGATTTTATAATACTAAAACTTACATAATACAATTATCTATCAAAATAAATATATTTGTGAACTGGCATCTTTAGGCTGTCAGCACCATAGATATTCTTAGATGATAGTGAAATTTCACCGATATATGCACACAAATATCGTATTTTTATTTTTCATTTTTACGCCAGTGGCACTTTATATTAATTATTCTAACATTGTTATGAGACAAAGGTCCAAACCCATCAAGCTAAATTTAGTTCGACCTCCCTGGATGTGAACCCGTTACAACCTGCATTGAAGTCAAGAGTGCTAACTGTTAGGTTGACAAATTTCTATTCTTTCTTGAGAAGACTCTAAAATATTTTTTATGAATTCTATAGCAACTCTGTTCCAGTAGTATAAAAATCATGTCAATATTGTAAATAGATTGATTATTATAAGTTTAATTGTGGAAAGGAACTAAATTAGGCCGTATGCTGACTAAGCAATTTAGCCATTTCCTTTCGTTTTATAAACAAAACAAGCATACCATGACAACCAACAACTCTTCACATTTCCAGTTGTATATAAATAATATCGATATCATTAATAGATAGATTGTAATAAGAATTAATACCGAAGAGGAGCAACACAGCTGAATTTCGATTGAAAGGTTAAGAATAGTCTTCAATTAAGGGAAAACTATCTGAAATCCCTATCAGCCAGGTTGATCCAGGCCGAGAGTCTTATGGATGACTTCATGCAATATTACCTCCACTTTAATATCCACCACAAGAGGACCTACCGCAGAGCCATGTGCTCTTCTCTCTCCCAGTGAAACGCCCTCACACCAAAAACCAGTGATTTGACCTTTATCCTCATCCTCAGGGCAGGATGTTCATTGAGGTGAAATGATCTTTCCCATCTGGTGTAGAGTCTAATCATGATTATATGGTATTTAATTTTATTTTTTTATCACTATGATTTTTACATTTTAAGATCTTTGTATGAGGATTTCTTAATTTTCATACACCAAAAAGAAATTTATATGGTGTCAGATTTGTGAGGTTATTCTGTATAGATACAACGATGTGGTTAAAGAGTTAAAAACTAAACTGACACTATCTTTTTCTGAATGCCAAAAGGAATTAAGATCATTGGATTGCAAGCCAACTGAGCTGCAACCAACAACATGCATGCAACATGCGGCCGCACTAATCATGAGGTTAGAACACACAGACAAAATAGATGTATCTTACATATCATTAAGTCTATTAAGGAAAGTAATCAAACACAAAATCATGTTGTTACAAATGTTTGTTTTATTACCAATAAAGATCTTGGATTTTAAGTGTAAATATAATCAATCTTTGTTCACAGCACTTTGTTTATATTCGTTGATGTTCATGAGATTTGCGTGGAAAGTCCAGCCTCAAAACATGCTTCTGTTCGCCTGCCACTTCACCAACGAAGGCGCTCAGATTACTCAAGGAGTGCGTTTTGTAAACTACCATTATATCGGGGGTAAGGAAGCTGCATCAGAAAAAAAACCTGATGAAAAGAGTAGTTAATTATGTTTTAACTCTGAAAAATGTTTATTTAACTGGTTAAAACAAATATAAAAGTAGTGTGTTACCTAGAAAAGAGATAGTCATAGAAGTTGAAAACTAAAGTATATCTAGAGAGCTACTTCAGTTCTATAAATGTTAACAAATATAAAATTTTAACTTATGCATAGTTTACTTCAATGCATATTCTTCGATTGAATATAAGATCTAAATAAATACCATAAGTTTGTTATTGATTTTAAAATATATATTTATCATATAATGGTATAATAATTGTGATTTTAATTAGTCAGGGAGCAAATAAATGTTTGGTGCACATTATCTTTGGCAAAATTAACATTATACACAAAAATAGAACTACGAGTACTTGAATTACATTAACTTTATACAGTTTAATGTATACGAGTTTTAATCAGGGTTTTGAATTTATTCATGAAAAATGTTCTATTTTATTTATAAAAACTAATGTTGTAATTATAACCAAGACTTCATTGTTATACTTTCATTTTTTTTTTTAAGATTTTGAGTGTTTATTAGTCGTAATTAAATGTATATAAAGCTTAATTTCATTATAATCAGATAGTTTTCCTGATATAATAAAGGAATTAACAAAAGTTTATTAAAATCACTGAGTGTCAGTCAGTTAAAAACGAAATCGATTCTTATGAAAGTATAGAATTTAAAAAAACTTTGATAAAAGCAACTTTTAGTTACATATAAATGTTACTGTACTAAAGAATATAGAAAAAATAGTTGCAATGCAATTGATAACAAAAATAAATGAATTTTTATCGCCGATTTTTTATTTAATAACAGATATTAACTCGTAACTCTAGTTCACAATAATATGATATTCAGAGTGCAGAATGATATTCAGATTGATTATATGACTTTGATATTAAATAAGTTTGCAGCAAGTTATTTTAGTTTCTAGTTCATCAAATGTTTGTAAAATCAGCATTTCTAAAACTACGCTCACAGCTGGGAATGTGAAGTTTTGAAGTGCAGTTTTAAATCTGCAGTTAATGTAACATGTGTCAATTGTTTATGTAACATTGACTTGAGGGTCATATATTTGAGGTTAAAATAGTCTATGTTAAGTATGAAGAATAGAGTAAAGTTATTCAAACAAATTTCAGTGACATCTTTAGAGAAATAATACATTTTAACAACTTATTAAATGCAGAAAATAACAAAACTAAATTTATGTACAAATTGGTAATCATATTATGGCTTATGTTTTCTAGTTGTTCAAACAATATTATATAGTATTTTTCGAAGATTGTAGAAAAAATACACAAACCAGCTTAATATTCTGTCCATAAGCAGTTATAGTTTAGATTATTACAAAAAACAAATTTAAAATACTTTTAAAGATATTTTTCATAAACTAATAAATTGTGGTATCAAGTTTTGGAAATACTGTTAAAAACTAGTGTATTTTATTATTAGAATCCTGTCAATACTAACATGTTCATAAATGCTTCCGCACAACCATTTGTAAGGTACCTCAACACAATTATTATCTGTGATAAACTCTATTTTACTCTGTACAACTTTGATCTGTAAATAATGTAACTGCATGTCATATAATGACAGATATTATCTGTATTGTTTTATTAGAGTGATATAAATTTATTTAGCCTGTACAAATAATTCCTTTTTATTTGTAAATAATGCTTCAAATTATTTATATAAGGAGAGTAAATTATTGTTTTTTTTTTTTCATATAAATCAATATTAGAAATTTGTATGTTTTCTATTATTATCGCTCTTTTCAAACAAATAAAATTTGTTTGGATTTTTTTGACATTTTTTTAGAAGAGTTTTGTATGTGCTGACTGTATATTACATCACTAGGATGATGTTTTCACTAGATCAGTAAACATTTCAGCTGTTAATAGCTAATTTTAATCATGATGTTAGTGTAAAATAAATAATTTTTGTATAGACTTCTAGATAGTGAATTTTCATTAACTATCAACGGAGTTCTTGCTACAGATTTGGTCTAATGTCTTTGTTCAGTTTTTATATACATTTTGTTCTTTATCTTGTCAATGTCAGTCTTTTTTTCTATTATGAGCTTTTCCTACTAAGCAAACGTCTTCCTGTGTTATTGTTTTTGGATATAAAACATGTAGTACCATGGATATTTGTACATTCAATTATTTGTTGATGAGCAAAAGGAGTAGTATTGAGTGTAACAAACAATGAACAAACAAGTCAAAAAGCTCAACCAAACTTAAGATTCACAAGTAAAATTAGCAACCATTATTACCTGAAGCCAGTAAGTTAAGGAAAATTAATTTTTGTATTTAATATTGAAGTACAGTAAAGCCTCGCTCATCCTATGTAAACAAGCCGTGATGTCAGATAGCTAAAAATGTCGGATAGTAGGGAGTGATAATAAAAAAATGGCATTACATTTATATTCCAAAGACCACAACCACAACTCTCACGTTTGCAAGCCATTTCTCTAGGCTCAAGTTCAATAAAACTACTTCTGTAATGTACAATGATTTAACCAACACAACTTAAACTATGATACTCTTGTCACAAAAATTATTTTTTTTTTAACCTAACAGCCAACACAGAAATGTGATAAAAAATCCTCTCGCTCAGAAATGTAGTACATACATATTTTATTACAACAAAGAAATATGTGTGACCGGCCGGGAAACCACTGAATAAGAGTGCAAGAGACTTTACATAATTATTTCTCCTCCCTACAAGCGATGCCTGTCCTAAAAATACAGTACACTCAACAGATGATATAAGTGATGTAGTCTGCTCTCATGATACAGTCCCTGTTCAACATGAAGGCTAGTACAGTAAACAACGCAATAAAACACACGCTGTTTGGAAAAATCCCTAACAGTTTTTGTCATAACGGACAATACTCCATTGTATTATTTGTATTACAATTTTTGGTACGAGTACATTGGTTAAAACAGAAAGTCGGATAACTCTGTCGGATTACAAGGCTTTACTGTAGTTTTCCTGTTCTGATTACGAAATTAGTTTTTAATCATTTTGAAAACATTCAATGCTTAAGGGATTAAAAGAAATCAATTTATATATTAATTTACTTGTAAGCTGCCCTCTCCCCTCATATAGAGTAAAGTATTATTTTTGCCTGATTTTTGGACATGTAAAGGGAGTATAAATCTAAACAAAAATTACACGGCAGATATTTTGTTGATTATGAAATAAGAGAACTCCCTAAATAAATGTTAACAAAAAGTGGATCTGAACACTTGAATCTGTATTTTGCAATGTTAGTTTTTTATTGTATACATTTTTTTATATAGGACGCCCAAAAAAGAATTTATTATACCTTAAGCAATTGTCGTACAATGTTCTTTAGCTTTGATTTTCATTACAGTGATGTTTTAAATTCAACTTTATTTTTACAATGTAATTTGTATACGTTATGTAAAACAAGAATTTCTAGTTTAGATAACACGGTTTTTATTTTAAGGTTGTGATGATTGTAAATAAATGGGTTGCCATTGATATTCTTAGTTGAAAATACATTTAAAAGAATTGTTCTCCAAATGTTTTTAGTACAATAAGGGTTTGTGATTTTAAAAACTGCCACTGTGTTTTAGTTGTTTTCTGGTTAAAATAAAGTTGTTATTGATGAAGAAGCTAATCATTTAATTTTATCCTTTGCAACTTTTTCTGTTATACTTATGTTGTTTTATTTAGTCTGTTAACATACGAGGTACGTCCAGAAAGTAAGTTCCGTTTGGTAATAAAAATAATTTGTCTACAGATACAGAAAAAATATTTATTGCACAAAAATCTACAACTCTTAAACTACTTTTCTACATAACTGCCGAAATGTTGCAGGCATTTGTCATAGCGTGGCACAAGTTTTTCTATGCCTTCTTCATAGAAGGTTGCCGCCTGTGTCTTCAACCATTTGGAAACATTTTCTTTCAGCTCTTCGTCATCGTTGAAGTGTTGACCGCCAAAAAACACTTGGGGAGGAGAAACCCAAGTTTCATCTCCTGTGACTATCTGTGGCAGAAAATCTTCACCGCCTTCATCATAACGGTTCAAAAACTGAAGTGCACTACCCATCCGTTGTGTTTTGTGTTGCTCAGTAAGAATTTTCGGTACCCAACGTGAGCAAAGTTTTTGAAATTTCAGTTTTTTGGTAACAATTTCATGAATTAATGATCGTGAGATTTGGGAGAATTCCATAGCGATAGCACTCATTGTAAACTTACGGTTTTCCTTGATCTTCTCATCAATCGTGTGAACCAGTTCTTCTGTAATCAAAGATGGACACCCACTTCGTTCTTCATCATGCACTTCATTACGTCCTTCATTAAACTGTCGGACCCATCTTCTCACCATTGAATCACTCATCGCATTTTGTCCGTAAACCTCGCAAATTTGCCGATAAATGTCAATCGGTTTCACTTTCTTAGCATTCAGAAAACGAATCACAGATCTGATTTCACAAGCGGCGGGATTTTCGATCAACACCGACATTTTAAACAAGCACAACAAAGCGTACGAGACTGACAGCGATCTCAAAATGGCGCACGTTTCTTCTCCTTGATACAGAGCGTCTGCCGCGCATGCGCGGAACTGCGATCGCAGCGTTGCAGCGGATATAAATGGAAACGTAACTTACTTTCTGGACGTACCTCGTATATGTGTCATTGTTGTTTAATTTTTGACGGTGGAAAGTAGATTAAACAAATAACATATAAATAATACAAAAAAGTACAAGTTAAGTAAGTTTAAAAGTTTGATGTAAATAATGCAATGTGCTCATGAAACAAATATAATTGCAAACTGAACTGATATATATATATGTATATTTTTTTTAATTAGTAGTTTTGTTTTAACATAAGCTGCTTCCTTCAAGTAAAATTGTAGCTTAAACTCCAATGGTTAACTGTATGTTCTTAAATTAGCCTTTGATAGAATCTGATTTTCAGGTTATTCATAAAACATGATTTTTTCCTGTTGAATCATTTTACATGAAATACAGGTTTTGAATAACTACTACAAATACTAGCTATACATTTTTTTAATAAATTTAAAAAATAACAAATTTGTAGTACTAACTACACAACTTCATACAGTAACTGGAACAGCAAAATATGATTAACAAAGTATATAAAAAACATTGGATTATAAATTGAATGATACCTTAAGACAAAAATTATATGATAAAGATCAACAATGTATACCAAAAATTTGTATAAGTTATGTTAAAAATAATATTTGTGTACATTCAATTATTCTGCATAAAAATTAATTTGCTATACAGTACTTTTTGTAACTTTAGTTGTATGGAAAATTTATACTTATTAAGAAGTTGTCTCAAATTAAATCCACAATGTCCAACTGCAGGAATTTAAATACGTAAACATCATATTTTCTAAACTAAGATACCGTATATACTCGAATCTAAGCCGCACGCGAATCTAAGCCGCACCCCTTGTTTTTGATTGAAAATTAGGTAAAAAAGGCCACACTCGAATCTAAGCCGCACCCAGTTTACCGGGCAATATTATCCAGGAAAAACGGCAATCTAGCGATCACAAAATGAGCTCTATTAATTGACGAAAGTCATGTAAAGTGTATTTACAAATGAAGTATTGGTATAAGTTACTTAGTTACATGATGTATTTAAATAAAAACTAGTAATAAACTTGTTTTATTTATACCCATTTGTCCCAAAACTAGTTTTACACAAGAGTATTCCATAATTCATAGGCAAAGTATCTACCCAGTAAAGCGACTGGATACGGCAAGTGTTAACTGGACACTGAGGCTAAACTGCTTCAAGAAGGAAAGGAAGTGAGAGAGACCGATACAGTCCTACACTGTGTTTAACAATCACCTGTTCATGTGCTCTACCCACAGAAGCTTCTCTGTAGAGCCACAAACCTTATCTTGTACAGAACAAGCTCATGTAGGACAAAGAACAAGATGACAAGTGGAAGAAAACAAATACCGCTAAGCCCCGCCCCTCCTATCCCTGATTGGTGACCTCATTTTGACGTCACCCACTTCTATTGCAAAACAAACCACTTCCCCTTCCCACCCTTCTACATTTCTCCCCACTGTCTTTCAAGCCAATTATTCTCCTCATCTTTTGGATAGTGCTGCCAACCAAAATCTAAAAATTACCCTTTTGGCTATCTACCTATTGTTATTTTATGATAGAGACATTGGTTTTTAGCTTCAAATCTTAAAACCATATCAAAAGAATAACTTATCATTACTGTAATTATATTTTTACCGGCTAAACATGAATATTGTTGTCTTAGAAAATACCCTCTAACTCTAAAATTACCCTCAAAAAGGGCAAACAATTATTTGAGGTTGGCAAGCTACTACAGCCGGCAAATGACAGATGAAAGGAGAAACAAATAAAAACTCAAAACAAAAGTCACTGTTGTTGTTTGGTTTATTGTGAACTAGCCTATTGCTATGCTGACTAATCTTAACCTAATTGAAATTATTTAGTCAAAGTATTATTTAATTAGTAAGTAGTGATTAGTGAAAGTGTTACCGTATTTAGTTAGTAAGTAGTGAATGTAGTGAACACCAAACTATGGCTAGTCAAAGATGCCATTACATGGCTTCTTTCAAAAGGAAAGTAATTAGTTATGCAGACGAAAATGGAAACAGAGCAGCAATGCGCCAATTTGGAGTTAGTGAGCCGGTAGTTCACAGCTGTTGGAACTAGTGAGTGAGTCAAAACTCAAAAGTATTGAAGACGCATATTTTGTCCTAGAAGGACAGAGGTTGAAAGGAGAAGACAGGATAACAGAATGTTATGAAAGGAAGTGGGAAAGAGAATGCGTCCCTCACCTAGCACAAAAACTGAGTTATCGCAATGTTGCTTCCTCCCATCAATCTCCCTTCCCCTCCCCCCTGCAAACCTGTTTGAAGCCTCTCCCCATCACACACCCCCTTCCCCTCCCCTCCATGATCCTTATCTCACCACTGCACCTGACTGACCGACTGTATAAATTAACTAGTGACTGTGCAGCTGTCTGAGAAAACACTGCATAGACCCTCCATTTCACAGCCCAAAAGTTTAAATAATTGGTTTTTTGCCCTCAGAAATGCTTTTAGCACCACTTGGCATTTCAACTCTAATTGGGCGAATGTAAGCCGCACGCGAATCTAAGCCGCACCCTTGTTTTTGCGGTCAAATTGCGGTCAAAATAGTGCGGCTTAGATTCGAGTATATACGGTATAAATGTAGAATCCTTATCAAAAAGGACTTTTTGAGCAAGTTTTATAGTAATATTTAACACTTAAAATGTTAAGCGTGATTTCATGCTCAACCACTCAATAAATAGATTTGTTGGTTACCAGTTTTGTTGTAATTTTAACATTAAAATCCTATAGTGTTTTTATTAAATTCTTGGTATATTTCATAACACTTTGAATTTTCTCATGGCAAATAATTATTTATTTGGTTTTACATGATTCTTAAAATATACATCACATGTTTATGTGTTAACAAATGTACTGTATATGTATATGTATGTTCTATTTATACTTTATAGAAAAGTTTTTATTTCAGTGGATAGGAATGCTCGGTAAAACTGTTAAAATGGAGAATTTGTCTTCGGCCACAGATTTACAACAGAAAATGAGAATTTGCCTGTCTAACGATCAATCATACTAATAAATAGTATATTGGAGAGATAGGGCATCAGCAAACTTACCTTAGAAGACAAGTTCACTATCACCAGATTAGTAGTAACACACACAAAAGAATCAAATAATCATACGGGTGTTCAGTGCCACTGGCACTTTCTTCAGTTGAGTAGAGAGAAAGACTGACATGGCTTCCCGATGTGGACATGGATTGGGAAGCCATGTGTGTGTCTCTCTCTCTCTCCTAAAATTTGTGTGATTAGTGATTCTTTTGTGTATGTTACTACTACTCTGATGTTAGTGAACTTGTCTTCTAAGGTAAGTTTGCTGATGTCCTATCTCTCCAATTCCTGGCCTAGAGCCCTTTAACCTAACCTCATACTAATAATAGAACTTGGGACAATATGAAGTCTGTTCTGTTCAGACAGAACCACCACTGATAGTCTACCATAATGTACTTTAAAAGTTGATTGCAGGTAACTAAACAACTACGCTGTATTATGACCAACTTGATGTGTTTTGCATATCTATGAACTATCTAGATTAACATACTGTTACATAATCATTGGATAGAGATGAACAGTAACATTTTTTTAGTATGTCCATTAATAATTGATAACGATAGAATAATGGTGATATTATATAAATCCTAAAAGAAATTCTTAATGCAAACATATTCGATTATGGTTAAAAATTGCACCCAGGAACAAAATTATAGTGATAAAAGTAAATTAAATTATTTCTATCAATTTATGTAACTTCAGGAATTTTAGAGAATTTACTATTTCATACTTATCAAACAGAACAAGTTTGTTTTACAATTTTAAGTAATGAAGGTAAATTAAAAGTATTAAATGTTTACAATTTGCGTTTAACATATTCTTAAACAAAAACAGTATGAATAATATAAAAGTGTCATTATATTCTCAATTACTTATGAGATAAATTTACATACGTATTTTACTTCAAGGACAATGGTCCTGAAAACTGAATTAATTGAATATAATCCTGTTAATCACTATCAGAGATGTACTCCACTTTGGGTTTCCTTGCTCTTGAGCTCGTCCGCTGGACTGAAAGCGCCTCTTTGATACTCTAAAACACAAAGTATAAACTTACTACACTGGATTGTGGAAGCATAATATACTACATATAAAATGTATCAACTCTAATAAATGATTTTTATGATACTTTCTAAATATAGTTAAAATCTCAATAGTTCGACTGTTTGTAGAGTACAGGGTTGTCAAAGTATCAAAATGTCAAACTATAGAGAATGTAGGGTACACATGAAAAGAAAAATGATTTTTACACAGAAATTGTTCTTTATATTCATCATAATTGGTCGGTAGCGTAGTTGGTTCAATCCCAGCTTCATGTGCTAAAGGTTCTCAGTTCGATCCCAATCAGAGTCAATACATTTTGAGAAGGATCAGCTGATAACCACCGGCTGTTCATTTGTCATTGGGCTATTAATTAATGACACTTTCTAAGGAATAGTCGGCCTTAGTTTGTAACAATGACTACATTCGCTCATCTACACTCATTCGAAATCCATATTCACCCATATCTTGACGATCGGCGTCTTAAAAATAAATAAATACTTGAAAATAATTTAACAAAGAACTAAGACAAGCTAGGTATTCCTGGAACAATGTCTTCCTTACTACATTGGTATGGAGTTACAGTACATAGTTATTTTTAAGTATGGACATAACAGTATTTACATGCTACAACAACTTGATGTCCAACAAATTAGTAATTTTTAAATATTATTCACTTTGGGACACTGTTATTTAGATGACCTGCATTGGCATAAACCGTGCACAGCCTGTCACAGAATTATTTTGCTATTTCACATTGCCATGGGCAGTAAGTATATGGACTGTCAAGTATCGAATGTCAAACTATCAAAGTTCTACTCTAATTAAAAAATGTAATACATTTAGTTTGAGAATTTCATCTACGTTTATTCCTAGTCCTATACTAAAATATCCAAACATGGGATAAAATAATTACACGACTACAAAAGAGTGAGTTTGAAAGTGAAATAATACGCAAAAGGATCATAAGACTTTTTCCCCCACTCCAATTCTGCTTAACCAACTTCCTGCTGAACGCCCCGTTGGGCCATGACCTTAGTTTGTTTTATGCCATATACCAATAGCTCGTCGAATGTTGTTCAAAATTTCAATATAGCAAAGCATTCATTAAGGAAAAAAAATCACTGACAAAAGTGGTCTAATATAGGATTAACAAATCTTGATTATAGTTCTAAATAAATTACCTCAAAGATGCGAATTTGGGCTTTCTTGGTACATACACCATTAAGAAACTATTTTCCCGACTATTCCCAAATTTTAAACGCAGACACTAAGAGGACTTATCTTGCTAATAATTTATTTTAAATTATGTAATTTAACAAACAATATACAAAATTTATCAATTATTACTTACTAACCACTAACACTTCCCCCCCCCCTAATATGTGCCTGTTATTCTGCACGGAGGGAGCTGCCCAATTCTTAGAACTACATTTTACACAAGATTTCTTTCAAAATTGTGCCCAGGAACCTTACGTCAAGGTTTTGAAATGGTTGTCAAGTTCTTTTTAGTTAAGCATGGGATCCCTGTTTCAGAATCATACCAATCCCATGACTTTCTCTGTTTTTGTAAATGAAATTCAAGTTATGAGATATGAAATAATGCAAACAATGAAATAAAGCGATTGAGATGAACATGGTCTTAAACCACTGACCAGTTGATTAATAGTATGGAGCAATTTAAGAACTGAAGAATATATTAAAGTTGGTGAAGTGTAAGAATAAAGAGTCCAATTATTATTTACGCTGATTGCGTATAAACATTTGGCATCCATTTCTGTACATACACTACTATCCGATTAATCCCTGCTTTAAACAATGCAGGGAGTTTCCTAAGATTCAAACATTTTCCAAGTCACTGAGTTTACAAACCGATCATAACGTCTTCCTTAGTCAAATATTCTTGAAATGAAACTTAATTTTGTATTTATAAGGCTCATACAATAATGTAGGTATTCTGATTTTCCTACAATTCTTCATTGAACTTAGAGACTCTTTTAAAGAAGGAGTTTATATTTTTCCTTCCAATACCAAAATATTTGAAAAACAAACAGAGTGACTTGGCAGTCATGCCTTTAGCACAAACTTAAACTGCAAACAACTGGCACTTGTATCTTTTCGTCCTTATTTGGGAGCATACGTATTAAGTTGGTCTAGGGATGGTTCGGTTAATTCAATGAGAACAGCACTTTTAAGTGACTTTGACCACTGTTATGTCTAAGCGTAGAGAAGTAATCTGAAGGAAAATCGTCTGCAACTAAATTACAGAGAGATTTCAAATTTAGAATACTGACAATACATATTACAATCAGAAAATGTAGTAACAAACACAAAATATTTGGAAAATTAAGCCTTAGTTTTAAAAAACACGAGGGTATACCATTTAATTTTTTTCTGTTAACAATAGAGGATAAATAACTTTTAATGTTTACTCTATGATTATCTCAGTTGTGATTGATTTGAACATTTTCTGCTTGTATAAAAATCAAATCAATTTCATTTAGTTTTAAGCTTCAAGAATACATGAATATCTGATGGCTATATTGTAACAACATTGTAGATATGATATTCAACTTATGTATCAAGATGTAGCCACACTGTTTATGTGATTTAACTGGTTTTTCTGTCCATTATTATTGAAAACCATATTATTCATTTTTTATCTTTTTTTGTGACTTACTCATAAAAGAAAATAATGGAAAATTATTTGTTCGGCCTGATATATTAATAGTTTCAACGGAAATTCAAACAAAAGCACCCATAGTACACCCCCTCTGGATTGGACTGCACTCACCATCCTCTTTATTTTTCTTTTTGAATATGGAACTACAGCAGAGGAATTGCTTTTCTATCAATGATTGCCAACACACTTTAAACCATTGGGCTATTTTACTTCCACTCCTTTAGGCTAGAATGCTACTTAGTTATCTAGTCAAACTGAGATAGGTTCTTACCAGGTTGCATGCAGGAGCTCTAGCTCCTTAGCCCATTCGAATATCTCTCTATTAGCCTAGAATGCTAGTTAGCTGTCTAGTAAATCTGAGTGATGTTGCCATTCTTACTTGATTGCCTGCAGGAGCTCCTCTCGCTCCTTGGCCTATTTGACTACCTCCTTTTAGCCTAGAACACTAGTTAGCTGTCTAATCAAACTAAATTAGGTTCTTACCTGATTGCCTGCAGAAGCACCTCTAGCTCCTCTACCTCCCCGACTACCCCTTCCCCTGGCTGGACTACTGGCTGGTCTCCTGCTGCCTCTGCCCCTGCCACGGCCTCCCCTGCTGGAAGATGGAATTGCTATTTGGGCATTGTCATTCATCTCTCGATCCGAGTCTGAATCCACAGTAATTTCATTGTCCACACTGCCATTTGAACGAACTGGTATTCTTGTTTCATGATCCAGAACCATCTCAGCCTGGATTCAAAGACAGTATACATTAACTATGAATAATGTTTAAAATAAGTTTATTATATAAAACAGAACACAGCGATGCTTAACAATTATACTGTACCAGCATACAGCCTGTTAAATACTTGATATTCTACTCTAACCACATTTTCCTTTAATAACCAGAACTGTAATAAGTATTAAAAAAGATCTTTTCACCTCATACTACTAGCTTTCAGCTCAAAAATATAAACATAAAAAAAACACACTTTTAATTGGACTCACAATAATGCACACACTATTTTTTTGTGATGTTTACTTTGTTGAAACCATAACAAGCATTGAGCTTTGCTACAATGGTTTTATTAAAAACAATGACCTTTCAACATTCGGAGGAATTGATGCAAGTTGATAAGACTTTTTAAACAAGGGAGGTACGGATGTCAGTGGTTTATATTGTATTATGTTCCATCATATACACCTAATGGTTAGTGAAAATAAAAAAAGCATATTTAGCATATGTAATTTTCAGGAGTGAGCATGTTAAATTGAATCAAACATTTGCTCTTTAACCAAACAAACTATAATTTGGTATGTTATTCAACTCCTAATAATTTCAAAAATATTTTACATGACATAAATAAATTATCGATATATAAATGGTTATTCATATATAGACTAAACTTGCCTCTCTAGTTTCTTCGTCATTCTTTTGGAGACGAAGCAACCTATAGTTTTCAAGTTCATTTTCAATAGTTTCTTGATCAGCAACAATTGTTTTACCAACAATATGGTTTACAGTTTTCTTAATTTGGTGTCTGAAACAAGTAATTCATTGAGCTATACTATAAATTCATTTAATTTGTGAATAGATAAAATTCATTGATTTCCATACAACTAAAAATATAAAAACAAAAAATAGTTTCAAGGTTAACATTATAACACAAATAATACTCCAAATTTGTTTCTCCAATTTTTCATAACTGCACATCAGTATTTAGATCGATTCTATGGTCAATTATCAAGAAGAGATTTCAGATTAACTTGAATTCAAATTTTTGCTTCTAAAGGTTTTCTATATTAATCATAGAGTAGGAGCAATGTTAAATTTCCAAAATGTGATAGCCGCTTGTTGGATATTGCAAGTGTTTTATTAAAAAAAATATATATATATGAGTATAACAAGTATAATGTGGAATATCATTTTCCTTGTCAAGAAATTTACTTTCTAAAGAACTTAAACATACTTAAGTGTAAGTAATGCTATTCAAAAGTAATCTTACATGGAAAAATAAAAAAAAGTTAAAATTCTAAGTCTGAACACACAAAAGCAGTGGTAAAACATTTAAAAAATAATTCCACGATAGCCAAAATGTGCTGAATTTGATGGCAAACAGTAAAATATATTAATTTCTTCAGTAAAGAGAAAACTATATTTTTGGAATTTAGTTTGGATAAACAAAACTACAAAACAGCATATGGATATTATTCTTTTCCATTTCAACATTAGGCTGAAAAATGCAAAAAAATGAGAATTATATTGGGAAACAATTTCCTACAGGGAAAATAATTTTTACACACTATAACATGGCTATATATTTTTATATAAAGAATAAAAAATGTGTTTTGAGGATAAAAGAATTTTGCAACAAGTTTCATTACTATCATCATCATCCATTGACGTTTCCACTTTTACGGGTTCACAGCCTCCTCCATTTTTGTCTATTCCTCTAGGTTTCCTCTTCATCCACTTGTCTTTTCTGCATTCCTCTTCTCTCTACATCCTCCCACACTTGGTCCTCCCACCTTCTTCTTGGTCTTCTTCCTCTCTCCAGAGCTATTTTTGGCAATCTATTATTTCCCATACCTTTCACATGCCATATTCATTGTATACTTCTTCTTTTAATTGTATCTTGTAACAAGATTACTTTCAACCTTTCTCTGGTTATTTTGACCCTTATTCTGTTTCTCCCTCTAATCTCTGTTACTCTTAAAAATCTCATTTCTGCTGCCTATAATCTGCTTAAATTACCTTTTATCCATGTCCATGTTTCCACTCCATATAATAATAAGATTGGTTGATAATGCATACATCAATACCTTCATTTCCTTTCCAATATTCCAATCCCATAATATTTTCCTTACCAGATTAAAAAACTATCCACTCTTCCGTATTTGATTTGTTCTCTTCTCTTATTGGGCTCTTGTTTGTTATTTTACTCACTATATAACAACATTAATCTACCTTTTCCTTTAATTTATACATCTGTTTCTATTCCTTTGGTTTTCTCTACTTTTTTGTATTTATAAAATAATTTTAACAAAGCAATATTAAGTGTTCAAATACAAAGGATGTGGCTTCAAAAACATGAATTTTATTGTCATGTTCAAAGAACAGATGACGGTTGGTTAATTACAAGGTGCTGATTGAAATATTAAACAGTAAGTCGTTATAGCGACTACCTAACATTAGTCATTGAGTCTAAACACATTGATTATAGCAACAAGAAGACTATACGCTCATATGGATCCTGTTTCTCGGGTCACTGAATATTCTTGTTCGGTGAAATTAGTTCATGTTCTGTTTTCACAAATAGCATCAACAGTCTCCCTCTCTCTGTATCTTTCCAGCACATGCTGAAGTGACTAATAATTGAGCTAATAGTACACCAAACAGTTGTCCGAGCACTTATTTAAAACCTATTACGCTATGTAGCAGCTTAGGTGCGCATCAACAGCAAATGCATTGCCTTAGACGGTCTGTTTGTTTCTAAAGTCAATGCTAACATTTACAGAAATTTAAAAAATGTTGTGTATGTTGAACAGATTGTTTGCAATTTGTTAAAATTATTAGGTCCGTAAAATTTGATACCACTGATATCACCAACTAAAAAATATTTATGAAGCATTCCCTGTCCCTGTTCACAGGACATCTTTTTACAAGAATTTTAGGAATAACACTCTTCTCACTTTAGTTTCTTTGAAAATAACGAACATAAAAATGTTTCTAAGACTAGATTTTTGATTTAAGGAATGTACCTCATTTGAACATGGATTTAATGTTTTTAAACATTCATACTGAACACCAACCTTAAAACATTGATATTGAGTTAAATTTTATAAATGATTTGATATCTTTATTTATTATTCATTCCACAAAAATCATCGCAAAGATATGGGCGAATATGGATTTTGAATGAGTGTGTACCAGCGAATGTAGTCTTTGTTATAAACTAAGGTATTTCTTAGATAGTGTCACCAACTAACAGCCTGGTCACAATTTAACTTGTAGTGTTTATCAACCGAATCTTTTGAATTTTGTTTTAATAAAAAAGAGGGGATTGACTTGACAACCAATGGATTTACTGATATTTTCTGTTAGCCCCATGTTTGTCAGATTTAACTGACAGCAAGCTATAGCCAGGGTTAGGAATGCATTTACCTTGTGATGTCTTTGATGGCATCAGTGTCACCTTTATCGACAATCCTCTTGACGGCTTCTGCCAAACCTCGCACAGATAGAACTTTCAGTTGTTTGGCATTACCCTCATTGAAATACTTCTCTACAACCATCTCAGCCCGACTTTCCCATTCATCTCCAACTGGTCCTTCATCCTACGAAATCATTATCGTTACAAATTAATATTATAAATCCCAAGATATAAATTTCTTTTAACATATTGAACATCAATCTCTTGCGTAAAGTTAAAAAGTAAATGTAATATTATATGCTTTGTAAATGTTAAGTCATTCCCTCAAATTTTATTCTTATATGGTTCTCATTTAACCCTTGTACTCGAAAGGTCAGTACAGCTGGCCACACCCAGTCGCAGTCAGCTATGATTGTTTTGTCATAATTTGTCCTCGGCGCTCGAATGGCCAGTACAGCTGGCCGACGTAGCGTCATTGGCGGGACGGCCGCCATTATCCTCTGCTTCCCTCCCCAACTCGTATTTGTTGTCAATGCCTACTGGGTTAAATGCACAGTTTTGTTAAATGTTTTAAAGGGCAATAAAAAGACAATTTAAAAGTAATTTTTAATGAAAGCTACTAACACTAAGATATACATAGATTTATGAAATCATACTTGTAAATGAATAATACTAAATCATATAAATAAAAGTATTGTTAAAAAGGGCTTTACAATTATGTAAAAACTATAACATAGGACATTAAACTTCTTTTAATCTTTAACACTTTAATCGCCGGTCGATTATTCAACAGTTTCCGTAATCGCCGCGTCAGTCATTTCTGACTGACTATAACTAATCTATTGGCGCCATGTCAGTCGTATAAGACTGACAGTGGTGTGGTAGCTCACCGCCAGGCGAGAATATGAGAGATTTACCGCTCACGCCGCACCATCTATCGGAGGTTACACTAACCTGAGTGTGACGTAATTTATACCGAATTGCTCGTCTGAATGTCAAAAAAAAGAATATACTATCAGCTGATGTCAGTCATAATTGTCAGTCAGAAGTTAATATCAAACTTTAATATCAGAAGTTTAATCAAAAATTAAAAAACCTAACCGTCAGTCATAATTGACTGACATGGCGTGAGCAGTAAAATTGCTGTCAGTCAAATATGACTGACAAAATGAAAGTTTGTGCATTCTGCTTGAGTGGCCTGGCATGTGTGGGAAGATAGTAAATATTGAGCTGGCATGGGGGGAAAGTCACTGTCAGTCATATTTGACTGACATGGCAGTTTAAGTGTTAAGTTTTTTAACTGAATAAAACTTATCAAAACATAAGCCCATATGAAGTCCTGAGTGATTTGTACATGTTTTACAATATGTACAATACAATAAAATACAATGTCGACCTACGAGCCGTTGCTAAGCAACCTTACTGTCAGGACTGTATTTGGCGGGAAAGAATTATGAATGAAATGTGGTTGTTTAGTTCAAGAATGTCCCGATTGGGTTCAGCACTAACCAGACAGCTCTAATCAAATACAGTATTAGAAAACAAAATTTGTTTGTAGCGGTCAGTGGTACTGGCCATGCGAGCATAACCCGGATTTTGACTTGGCCAGTACAGCTGGACATTCGAGCTGTGGGGACATTACACATACGATGCGAGCTCCCAGTTGCCAAGGAAATGGCGTTGGCCAGTAGAGCTGGCCATTCGAGCACCGAGGACAAACTATAAATTACCAAATCGAGCACAAAGGGTTAAAAAAATAATACATCAAATTTAAAATTATATGTTGAAATAAATATAAAAATATACCTATGTTGTATAAATAAATACTAATACAGTTAGATTGGTTTTGAAATTTTTAAAGAAATGGAGAATCATGTATAGGTGGTGGTGCATTGTTAGCTAATTTTTAAAAGTATTTATGAATATGTATATTTTGTTTCATATGCATCAATATACTGATAATTTTGAAATTTTATTAGAAGGATGAGAAACAATGGCCTATTTTTATAGCACTTAACCATATAAACACAGTATCCTAAAACAACATTTTAACTTTGTTATCCTAACAAACAAAATAATTCTTGGTTTAAAATTCAGGTAATGTGTGTAAGAAATGCTCTAAGGGTGAAATCTGAAAATGAATAAATAGGTAAGCTTACTTTTATTTTATTTATTTATTTTTTTTTTTACTTAAGACTGTAATGGAAGTAATATTAAGATAAGAATGAAGTACAAATGTGAGATAAAACGGCTTTTTTTAACTATATGAATAGGCATTTTTTACCAAAATTAAGTTGGCCATTTCCCAAACTGCCAAGCCACCGCTGGAAAGTCAATTTCCCTAAGTAGCCATACAATCATACAGTCAGCGGCTAAAACATGCTGTTCTATTTCAACTGTACGGTTTGTATTTATTATTATAATGAGTTATAGCAACACTGTATGATTATTAAAGGTACAATTTAGTGGACCATACTTCATATTGATTTTTAGTTTAAAATTTTCAAGAATGACATTTGAAATTTCACATATTCAACTGAAATTAAAAAAAATACTCAAATTTTGAAAAAATCAACTTGTGGTTGACTAGAACAATTCTTCACCTATCAAATTACAATTAAAGATTGCGATATGATCATTATTATAATGCGGACCAAATCCTTGAAATAGAAAGCTATGTTTTAGGAATTTTCTTTTAAGAGATATGGTCCTCAATAAAATACATCCACAATTAATTATTGATTTATCCATATTGTGAAATGCTAGCCTAGACCATGTAAAAAGTAACACACAATTTTCCAGTTACAAATGGGAAATTCCTCAAATAGGCATTATTCTTAAGTTTGATGGATGAAAGGAAAGTCTAATTTCTGATTCAACGATAGTAAATGGTGGTTTAAACCCTCTTCGGAATGAGTTTTGCTAGATTTGTATAGATCAAATAAAGCATTATTTGAAAACATGTTTATGCAGTTAATAAAGTCAAAACAAAAAATTGTATAACAAAAATATAAGAAAGAAGACTTCAAAGCGAGGTGTTAACAAACAACATGTTATTTTCTCTTTTACTTTTGCTTATTATAAGACTGTGTAATTATATTAGGCTCACATCATTTTCAAGAGCATTTCCCATTGCATCATGATCTAAAGGATTTTCTGGCTTAGGTTTTCTCTCTCTCCTTTCTCGTTTCAATAAAATCAAATCTGTAGGATTGGCCACTCGGTCAGTAAATTGTTGACCGAATCTGATTGGATTGAAGTACTCCATCTCATTGCTGTACTCCACCCTTAAACGGATTAGAGGAAGTGAAGGCTGCTTTTTGTGACCTAAACATGATTATGGTATTCAAACAATTGTTCAAAATCTAAGTGCATTCTAAATTAGTATAAACCTAGTTGTTCCTGCACTTATCTGTAACAGTTTTTAAATTAGTAAAATATAAAACAAATAATTAACTATATATGGAGGCCTGTGGTCTTGACGTTTGTTTGTTTGTTTATATTGGTACTAAACCTTCTGCAATACTAAGACTGTGCCACTGGGTAAAAAAATAATCATTGAATAACAAACTAGGTGAGTTAACCTTAACTTTTATATTAACTTAGTCAAGGCTAAAAGGTGATTGGCTGATTATATATTTTTTAATTGTTATCATATAATTGTGATCATGAAACGTAGTTTGATTAAATCAACTCTGAACTACAACTTTACAGATTGCCTTGCGTAGTATTCTTTTGATTCGATTCCAATAATCAATCAGCTATCTGATTTCAATTTAATCGAATCTGCTGCACTCTTAATGTTTTTTGGATAGGTTAAATTTTGCATTCTTCATCTCAAAATAACCCATCAGTACAATTTCTCACAGGCAGCTAAACGGTTCCATCAATACATTCATCAAGAAAAAAGCTGAATGAATCACTAAATAATTTTATCATTTCTTAGTAGAAAGTGTTTGGTTAGATTTTAAGTATACTTTTCTCATGATCACTTCTTCCAATTTTTTTTTTTTTTTTTTTAAGTTTGTTTTCCCCATCACACTAACCTTCACGGAGAATGGGTGGCCTAGTTGTTAAGGGTTAATGTTAAGGTTGTAAACTATCCTGACCTAATGAAACTTTTTTTACCGAGAAGTACATAGGGCTATGAAAAAATTACATCTACATCATTGAAATCTTCGTCGTAAAATTCAATTTACCTAACATTACATGTGATCAAAAAAATTATTTACCATAGCCAAAGAAGTTACAGATACAAGAACACACTTCAGCAAAGACCTTTAAAAACAAAACCTAAGAGTGGCAGGTAGTTTGGTTTTGGTTTTTTTTTTACCTCTACCTAGCATTTGTGTAAAATATTTGTTGTTTTCAATATAATTGTTTCTGTTTTCTTTAAGCTTTAAAATAAAATTATATTTATTATATACATATTTACTGATATTTTTAATATATATTTAGATTTTGGCTGTCACATTCATAGAAATTTCCATACATTTCAATAAAATGATAAGCAAGGGTTAATCAACTTTCAATTTATAACAATGTATTTCAAACTATTGAAAAAAAAAAAACAGATATTAACCCTTTTAGTGCCGGGAATCGCTGTCAGCGACGCCCCTTACTAGTGCGAGAAATGCCAGCGTCGCTGTGAGAGACGCGCTGTATTTGTTATAGTGCATCGTTCTGTTTTATTAAATGGCCGCCAGAATAATACCAGACGCTTTGCCAATGACCGCTGCACGCAGTTTTGCTCTTGGACTGTGTCTAGATGACGTAACTGTTCCGTGACAGACACGTAACTATTAGGTATAACTATTATGTCGCTTAGCAACCAATGTGTAATGTTTTAGTTATAATTTTGTGAAGAGATAATTTTAGAAGTATAGTAAATGAAATTATATGTATTAGTTCAGTTTTAAATGCTCTATAAAATGCCGTTCAGGACAATATTCTAAAATAAAATTATAACTAAGATACGGACCTTCAAACTTGAAAAAAAAATTAAAAAAAATTTTTTTTCTCAAGGTTTTTAGAAAAAAATAAAATGTATTACAAAGAAATGTTAAATATTTATACATAGCTCTATAGACCACTTATTGCTCTTTCATTTAAAAAAGAATTTATATAAATATGACTAAAAACATGGATTCTATAAATTTTTACCTGGAACCTTACATTTTTGCCAAAATTGGCCTGGCACTTTTCGCATAGGAATAGCAAAAATGGCCCGGCACTAAAAGGGTTAATTAGAAAACTCTCATTGAGAAAAAAACCCCAAATACTTCACAGGTTATATAAATTCTGTTTACAATATATATTTTAGGAGTAAGTATGAACACAAACAAGTGAAACATTCCTTAACACCATGTAGTAATGTTGATTGTCATTGACACATCCACTTATCCTGCAAATACGTACGACAGACTAGTCAACTAAATAACTAAAATTTAAATGACACAGTCAGATGTCTTTCCTGTACAGGAAATAACACTACAACAATGCTCTGAACTATGAAACAAAATCCAAATAAGAAATTTGTTTCAATCTTACGTAACGTTCCCTCTTATAATTTTTTTTGCTCGTTGCTTTAAAGATAAAAACTGTACAAGAGGACGATTAAAAATACTAAAACTAATTTCACAGAATATAGTATGTTTATATTACCTGTAAGTTGGTCTTGAGATCTCCTGATCAAGTCTTCAACTCTCTCTGTCAAATATAATTGCACCTGAAGCGACATAAAGTATTATAAACAAATATAAATTTTGTGTAATTTTAGTACCATTAAGGCATACATACAAACTTGTCTTTTTTGCACCTTCACACACCAGGGACCTGTTAATCCAGAATGCAGTTATTCAACACCTAACAAAATTAAAATTTATCCACAATCAAGTAAGTAGTTAATATCATTTCAATTTCAGGACGGGAAGTTGCTCAGCTAAAACTTTATATGACTTGTTTCATACATTACTTCCAGTGGCTTTCCTGAATGAATGAAGCATATGAGACCCATCCTCCACCAAATTGGAAGTCGTGCCATACCGGTGGATGGATCAAAACCAGACAAGCGATAGGATCACAGGCAGCAGTCAGAGGGTTAAATCACTACTCTGAGAAAAAAACCTATCAACCTAGAGAGCACGAACAAGTGCCCTGCAATGGCCCTTACTTACAATCCACAACATCTCCTCGTTTCACATTCTCATTCTTCTCTGTCTGAGAATGTCTAACTATCTATCTATTCAACTTTTAAGATGTCTGCTACAAAACTTACTTTGAACTGCATTGTTGGCATTAACTCTCATAATTGTCTTAATTACTTTCTTAGCTTTTATTTATTTTAACGTTGATTTTTACAAATTGTCACTAAACAATTTTATAAATAAATATGCTTATTGTTTTTTTAACCTTACAACACGACAAGATTAGACTATGCATGTTTGAGTTAGTATGAAAGCAATAGTAGTGTGCTTGCTTTCCGCAAGGAACTGATTATATTAAGGTTACTGACCATCACTCATGTGTATTGCCACTGCTCCTTTTTTAAGCCTCAACATGCAAAATTCGATCTAAAATATGATTGTTTCTACCAGCTTCAGATGGTTGTGTCCCTATTGTTATTGCATTTATTTCTCAATATGTCGATAGCATAGTTGGTTAAAGCTCTGCTTTACAAGCTAAAGATTCTCAGATCGATCCCAATCAGTCATACAAATTTTGAAAGGGATCAGCTGATAACACCTATCAGCTGTTCATTTGCCATTGAGCTATTAATTAATGACACTTTCCAAGGTGTAGCCAGCCTTAATTTGTAACAATTACTATATTCGCTCATCTACACTCATTCAATTTCCAAAATACATATTAACCCATATCTTGACGATCTGCTTCTTAAAAATATCCACATTGATCCGGATAGTCACAATTCACTGAATATGATTAGGATAATTTTTTCTCCTCTGTTGTATTATGCAGCAGATGAAGGGAAACAAGAAAAATCAACAAAATAAATAGAACAGATACTATTTATTTTAACTACTATACTGTTCTGATACGTGGTGACAGATCATAATAAATTTAGAATGAATCTCAAATTCTCTCAAATATTTTCTTTTATATGATTTAGAAACAAATTAAACAAAAAAATTATGTTTACGAATATCTGAATGTTTATTACAGAACTTTAGTGTTGTGATGTCTCGACTAAAGTTTTATAAAAATAGTGGACATTTCCACCTTCTACAGATTATCTGGCGTGTTCATGATTTTTAAGTGCAAATCTAATCATTTTATTTTCATCTAAAATGGTCAATTAGAATATAATTAAAGTAACATTAGTTTTTACTGACAGAAGTGAACATTATGGTAACTGGAAGAAATATTGTTTTCATGAGGCTTGTCAAGAGGCCTTGTAGCATATAACTTAAGAAACCCTAATCCAACTAATTTGTATATTTTTTTTAACTTCACTGTAGAGTGTAGACCTTCATGAAGCTTACTCAACAAATGAAGAACGGACTTTTAGCTCTGTTGGCAATTCAAATCTTACACATTCTAAAGCCTCAATTATTAAGATGGTGGCAGACAGTCATACACATCAATTAGTATTTAAAAGAATGAATTTCAATATAAAATAAAACTTCATGTACATAAATAACATCGCAGCAAATGATGATTTTCATCATAGCTTATATTGTTTAAAATATTATCCATATTCTAATGATGAAGTACACTTACTTCTTCATTTAAAACACCCCCAGCACGATTCAAAGTGCAGTTGGAAAGGCTTAAAGAGTCCATGATAAAAGGTCTAACTGTTCTCAGCTTTATTTTTTCTGCCCTAAACTCTTTTTTGTGTACTTGAATAATAGTAACAAACTTCTCTACAGCTTCTCCTTCACAGAGGGATGTTGCTACTGGGCTTCCTAAAATAAATAGAATACAATAGTAAAAATATGCAGCTGATTTCTCAGTTGGGGTTTAAGTATTAGGATTATAAAACACAAGAACACATACCTCAGGTACTGTATCTCCTAATAAAACACAAGAACACATACCTCAGGTACTGTATCTCCTAATTATAAAACACAAGAACACATACCTCAGGTACTGTATCTCCTAATAAAACACAAGAACACATACCTCAGGTACTGTATCTCCTAATAAAACACAAGAACACATACCTCAGGTACTGTATCTCCTAATAAAACACAAGAACACATACCTCAGGTACTGTATCTCCTAATCAAGTAAGACGGATAGTTTTATTTGAACACTTAAACGAGTGTAATTCACAATATTACATATTTTTAGAAATATTTCACAAGGTTACATACACTTTAACAATTCAGATACATTGTTTAGGTATATTTAAGATAAAAATAACCTGTAATTTTTTTTTTTTTTTTTTTTGCCCGACATGCCCGAAATTGTATTTATGAAAAAATGCTTGGAAAATACTTGTATGAGCTTCAAATAAAGACCCAAGGCGAGCCTCAGCTACTGGGCAGGTCGCAGGTGGCGGATAGCGAACGTTCCATCTTGTCTTTAACGGGGTGGACAACTGCGAATAAGGCAACCCCAATAAGCAGTTCCGGACCGAGGTCCGCAGGGGCAGCTGAACCAGACGGGGGAGGCAACGGGGAACCGGACGGGCGCTGAGGGCAACCTACAGTGCACGTCAGGGGACCCTGCCGAGGCCCAGAAAACTGGCACTAAGCGTGGTAGGGATGATTCGTCGGACCAACCAGGCTTAAAATGAGAGGGGACCAACCTACGGGAGAGGGGACCCAGGGTCAACCTAGGAAAAAGCCTAGGCCCCAGGGAACCACTCTTAAATCCGTAAAAGAAGAGAAGCGCCCAAAGGCTTCCTATGCCAGAGTATCAGAGGTTGGTCTGAGGGTGGCTATTGTAAGAGAGGGTTTCCCTCTGTCTAAAATTGATTTTATTTAGTCAGAGGGGCACAGCTCCGGGACATACAGGTTGCCGTGGGCTCGGAGGTGGACAGGCTCTTTGCTGGGGACTGGCTGCCGAGAATCCGAGACACGTACCTGTCGAAGGGTGCTGTCGTGGTGGCCTGTGAAGACCAGTCCACTGTGGACTGGGTGAAGACCATCCATCACTCCTGAGATCAAGCCATGGGAGGGATCCGTACTGAAGGTAGTAGGTATGGATGCACTTTCTAGCTTCAAGAAGATATTTCTCTGGGTCCCGGGTCCCCCGGCGAGTACAGAGACTTATCTGAAAAGATTCTCTCATCTGAACCCAGGCCTCCAGACTGAGTTGTGGAGGACACTGGACCGCAAGGAGACACCTACGGGTGTCGGACTTGTGGTCACAGTGGACTCTGCCTCACTGAGGGTCATGGAAGCCCAGCAGAGGAAGCTATACTGCGGAGTCGGCATGGCTACAGTCATGCTGCCCGAAGGAAACTCCTCTCAATAAGATGATAAGTACTCAGATAGATGTAGGGTTAGAGCTTGATTTTTAGGCACTAACTCTCTCTGTTTGAGTTTCAGGGAGAGCTGGATTGGAGGAAATGGTGAGTTTTTTACAAGCCAACCTCAATCATAGTATTGAGGCCTCTACTATACTAGCTAGAACTATAAGAGATAGAGGGGTTAATGTTGCTCTGATCCAGGAACCGTGGATTCGGGATAACTGTATCAGGGGTCTTAACATTCCTACATATAGCCTCTATGGGGGATCGGGTGAGCTCAAACCGTGGGTGGCTATTTTGGTTGCAGGCGTAGATAGTTGGCTCATACCGGAATTCTGTGGAGATGTGGTTGCAGTGGCAATTAAACTGCAGGAGGGCAATGGCGTTGGGAAGGAAACTGGTGGTTAAATCGGTATACATCCCATACGATAGGACGATCCTCCCACCATCAAGAGAGATGGTGGCGTTGGTGGACTACTGCCACAGCGGGAACCTTGAGCTAGTGGTCGGCTGCGACTCCAACTCTCACAATGAGGATTGAGGAAGTAGTGACACGAACGTGAGGGGCTCTTGCTCTTGCATAATACCTGGGAGGGGCCGACCTTTTGGTTTCAATAAGAGTAATCTCTAACCCTTTCTAACATTATTAGGAGTGAGATTACAGACATAACTATGGCCTCAGCCTCAATGTTCTATGACATTAGGGACTGGGAAGTTTCGCAGGAACCCTCGTTGTCGGACCACAGACACATCTGTTTTGTGTTTGAGGGCCAGACAACACAGAGGGTGTACAGGAATCCCAGACAGACAGACTGGGCCTCCTACTCGGTGGAACTGTCTGACAGACTGGATCTAATTCCTAAAGGCCAGATTAAATCTGGACTGGACCTTGAGGAGAGAGTGGCATTCCTTACGGAGGCCGTAATCACCTCTTATGAGAACAACTGCCCTTTGATGACACAAAGGGATGCTCGAAGCCGGATGGTCTCACGAATTGGAGGACCATCGAAGGAGAACCAGAAGGCTCCTTGGCAAGGCCAATAGATCCGGTAGTGATGCTGATTAGCTGGCCTACTAGGAGTCGCAAAGAAATTACAGACGAGAGATGCGTAGAGTCTTCAGGAAATCCTGGTGACTTTTGTACCTCTATAGAGACGACCTCAGTGATGTCTAGGCTCTACAAAGTGTTAGCTAAGAACCCTGGGAGAGGACTGGGACCCCTCATTAAAGAGCATGGGGAGTGGACCAGATCTGAAGAAGAGACTTTGTAACTTTTATTTGAGACTCACTTTCCGAGATCCGTCAAGGAACCAGAGGCGAGTCCCTCCCTTTCGGTGAGGCGGGCTTGCACTGGGCCCTCGCACGTGGACTGGAGTGAGGCAAAGAAGGTTGTCACAGAGCAAAAGATTAAGTGGGCAGTTGAGTACTTCACCCCCTTCAAGAGTGCTGGCCCGGATGGCATCCTGCCTGTGCTCTTGCAGAGGGGCCTGAAGTCGCTCTTACCCCACCTGACATTATATGTAGGGCTTCCCTGGCCTTGGGTTTAATCCCAAGGCTGTGGGGGACCGCAAAAGTGGTCTATATCCCCAAATCTGGAAGGGGCAACATTCCAGACCTAAAGATTTCAGACCGATCAGCCTCATGTCTTTTCTACTAAAGACACTGGAGAGGTTGGTAGATAGGCATATGAGGGATGGGGTATTGAGAGATAACCCGCTCCATACAAATCAACATGCATACATGGCTGGGAGATTTGCGGAGTCGGCTCTTCATAGACTCGTCACGAGAGTCAAGGAGACGATTCGGCAGAAGGAGCTAGCTATGGGTGTCTTTACGGACATAGAGGGGGCATTTAACAATGTCTCCCTGCAGTCTATGATTACTGCTGTCGCTAGGACGGGTGCTAAGGGTACCATTACCGGATGGATTGAAGCCTACCTACGCAGCAGAATGGTTAAGGCAACACTGAACGAAGCGACAGTTCAGGTTGTAGTCGGAAGCGGCTGTCCCCAAGGGGGTGTTCTTTTCCTTCTCCTATGGTCTCTGGTGGTTGATGACCTACTAAGGGTGCTGAACGGGATGGAGGTATATGCTCAGGCATACGCGGACGATGTGTGCATACTGGGCATTGGTAAGTTTGCCAGCATGGTGTCAGACATCGTCCAGGCTGCCTTGAGATTCCTAGAAAGGTGGTGTAGGAACAAGGGGCTCTCTGTTAATCCTAACAAGACAGAACTTGTACTTTTCTCTAGGAAGAAGAGGATGGATGGCCTATATATGCCCACTATGGGAAATATGGTGCAAAGAGCTACAGGGTCGGTTAAGTATCTGGGGGTTATCCTGAACGCTAAACTGAACTGGCTCAGAAAGCCAGGAAGTTCAGAATGGCTTTTTGGCTTGTCGGAGGGCCATTGGGACAACGTGGGGTCTTAAACCAAAGATGGTTTATGGTTATACACGAGTGTACTTTGGCCCTCCTTATGTTATGCTGCAGTTGTCTGGTGGTCGGCCATGGCACAGAACAGTGCAAGACTAACATTAGATAGATGTCAGAGAATGGTGTGCCTGGGAATTACAGGCACAATCAGAACAACCCCATTGGCGGTGATGGAGGTCCTCACTGGGATCCGCCCAATGGACCTGTTTGTAAAAGGGGAGGCTTAAAAAGCGGCCTTTAGAATAAGGACAACTGTTGGCTGGTTGCCTGGCCAACCAGGACTCCATGGTGAAATACTATCTAGGGACATTGGTCTGGATCCGTTGCTTGCGATGGGAACAGACTCAATGATACCTAGGTACAGAATTCACAGGCAGGTCAGGGCCTTCCTTCCAAGCAGAGATAAGTGGATGGAGAGTACCGAGCCTGCACAAGTCAAGGGAGGCGTTGGTATATGGACGGCTCACTTTAGAAGGAGGTGCGGGTGCTGGGGTGTACGGGAGGAGGGCACGGAGAGTTCTGTCTGTACCTCAGGTGCCCATGCTACCGTCTTCTAGGCGGAGGTGATGGCTATCATGACAGCCGCACAGCAGGTAATGCATCTGGGTGGTTTCGGAGGAGTAGTTTCCATCTGTTCGGACAGCCAGGCGGCGATAAAGGCGTTCATGGTGCCACGTACCAGCTCTAGGTTGGTATAGGAGTGCCAGAGGATCCTGGAGACTCTTTGCCAGCGTAAACAGGTGAGACTCATATGAGTCCCTGGGCATGGTGGCATTGATGGAAATGAGAGAGCTAATGCATTGGCTAGGAGAGGGGCAAAGTGCTCTCTTCTGGGACCGGAGCCGGCACTTGGTATTCCTTTTCAAAAGGTAAAGAGAAGAATTGACAGGTGGACCTCTGAGGAACACGCTGGCAGATGGAGGACCGAGTCCGGGCTCAGGCAGTATCGTGGGGCGGTTACGGGAATGCTGACTGTACATAATCTTCTTCACAGACATATGAAGATAATGGGCTTAACATAGGACTCTACATGTAGGCTCTGTGATGAGGATGAGGATGAGAGATCCATACACATCTTGTGTCTTTGTGGAGCTCTCTCATCTCTTAGGTACAGGATTCTGGTGCCGCTTTTCTGGAACCAGAGGACATTAGAAGGGTTACAATCGGAGAGATCATGTCCTTCATAAGGGGGACTGGTCTCTTGTGACACTGTCGCCAGGCTCGGGGCGCAAAAGGCCATGGAGCCTAGGTGCGGTGGGCTTGGTGACAGGACCACAACCCAGTGTATCTAACTAACTTCACATAAAGAACATTTTTAAAATTTTAAATAATTTAAATTTTAAATTATTGGAGGAATTTTTAATTGTAAAAGAGACCAGGAAGTTTGTGATTCGGTAATGATACATATTGAAGTATATTTTGAGGATAGTGAGAGAATCTATAGTTGAAGCATAAGTTCCACCCAAACTTGCAAGGCCATACCTAGTCTGAAGCTTAGCTTACAATATGATAAACTTCCACTTACAATATAATCATAACATTTCATTCTATCAAATAAGTAAATAAATATATTTAATTAGAATTTACCATAAAGTAATAGCAAAAAATTTTTATAAATATTTGGAAATAACTCCTGTTGGAATTCAAAATCACACTAAAACAACATTTTACAAACATAAATTTGTCTAGTAGAATTAGTCAAGTATCTCTTAAAGAAGTGATGGCTCCAGGCAGTTCTTAACCGTACCTGGTTGGATTACATGAAAGCCTTTTCGCACATTTCGTTCAGGGCCTATACGACACTCATGTTCATGTCCCCATACTACGAGATCCAAAAACTCCTCCAGTGCCTCCTCAGGTAAATAGTTATTTGGACCTCTCATTACCCTGTTCTGGTGAAGGACAAATATGTTGAACCACTCGTCAACATACTCCTTTGGCCGAAGCATTGAAACCTGAAATACACAACATTCTATAGTAATTTTCTTATACAGTTAAATTTTTACAATGGTAGACTCGGGCTCCGGAAGCAGCGGTAGGCGAGGAAGAGTATCATTGGTTTAGGTTAGTAGTGCACTGCTGAGTCTACGGTTATAAAAATTGTACTATACTAAAACAGAAATCTTGTAAAAAACAAAAGAACTATATATCTCCACTTAGTTTAAACAAAGAGTTGCTTATGGATTTAAGAAATTCAATTTGTAAGTTGCTTTTAAGACTTATGTCTAACACTTTTCATTCAAATATTGAAAGAGAATTTAAATTACACGATTCTGGTATACATATATATTAACTATAATAGAATAACATTTATTCCGCAACGGTTTTACAAAAATTGGTTAATTCGTCCAAAAAATAACTCCAACTACCTCATCTATACTAACATCTTGAAAATATTCATCCAAGGAAAGTAAACACATATTTATGAGAATATTGTTAAGTTTATTCTTCAATTGCTGCTAATATTGGTAGTTTTAGCTTTAATGCCTAGATCAGAATTTATAACTTTCCAAATTGGAGAGATAGGACATCAGCAAACTTACCTTAGAAGACAAGTTCACTAACACTAGAGTAGTAGTGAACTTGTTATTTTAGGTTCCTGGCCTAACCTAACTTACCAAATTGACATTTCTTGATTTTTTAAATAAAATTTGAGTTTGTCATTTTCTTTGCTAGTACAACAACCTTGTTATATATTCTCCTATAATTTTCTTTATTTCCCAACGGCAAAGCCATTATACTTAATGTAATATCATGTCATAATTATAAGGATATACTCATAATATGGATAATACTTTACATAATTTTTAAGTTTTTATCTGAGCTTTGCTTGGACAACAAATGTTACTCTCGTTTATGCTTGATATTTTAATTTCTGTTGTACACCAATTTAGTTTCCTTAGCTTATATTTATATCTTACTGGCATGAATTAAAGCACATTAAAAAATGGTTTTAAAAAATATTAAAATTACAATTGGCAGGGACATTGTCACACAATAGGAATTAATATTGTTTTATGAAAAACTGTTGGTATTACATATTAGCAGCTGACATTGAGTGTTACAACGATACTCACCTTTCTGTCCCTAAACAGCCTGGAAAGTCTCTCATCCCTTATATAACTAAGGCCATACAGAGCCAATCTTGACGATCCTTTTTGTAGCAGGATCGGGCTGATCTGAACTTGCGTTAAATCCGTCCACTTTCCAAAATAGTTTATTAATCCAGAAGCACATAATATATCTAAAGTGGCTACTCGTCCATATCCTGAAAAAAGAAAGGCAAATTATATATAGTTTACAATATTTATTTTACTACTCTATTCCTACAACTTCGTACTTGTTTAGCCCTTGGAATGTTAATGAGTGTATATAACTTGTAATGTGATGAAAATGTGTAGTTGAACTGTTCATGAAATGTTCTTAAATATAAAACTTCTTTCAAAAAGCAAAGGTTGGGAATGAACCATGCTGGAGACAATGTACAGGCGGTAACAGTCTACATGATAGCTCAATGGTATGAGGTTAATAGCCTTGCAAGTGCGAAAACTCTTAAAATAATGTTCCCTTATCAAAATACAAAAAACAACTTAGATTTCTCCCAACGGCACTGTCCAAAACCAAATAGATCATGTTTTCATTGATTGACACTTCTAGAACAATATTTCTGATGTTAGAAGTATGAGAGGGGCGGAATGTGGAACTGATCACTTCTTGATAAAAATAAATATAAAGAAAGACTTTGCAAAGAAGAAAGAAAACCACAAAAAATTATACAACAGATCATTACAGTATTCTGAAGAAATTATTGATGACCACCAGGCAGGTTTGAGAAAACAAAGATCAACAGCAGATCAGTTATTTATTTTGAAACAAATTTCAACAAAATACTGAGAATTTAATAAAAGTGTACACATTTTATTCGTAGATTTTAAAAAAGCTTATGATAGCACTGACAGACAACAAATGTGGAAACTTTTAAAACCCCAAGGAATACCTAAAAAACTAATAAACATACCGTAGTGAAAGCTTGTATCACTGGATCTAAAGGAAAAGTGAGTCAATGGTGAATTCAGCCATACCTTTAACATAAGTACAGGAGTGAGACAGGGTGATGGCCAGTCACTTCTCTTCTTTAATTTGTCCCTAGAAAAGACTCTATAAAAGAGACAGAAAAGCTTCACATGGGACACAAAAAATCAATATCCTGGCCTTTGCTGATGACATAGTTTGAACATCAGAACATAATAATGGCCTAAAAACCATGGTGGGAGAGCTCATCGTGCAAGCTGGAAGAGTCAGATTAACGTCAGACTTTAAATCTCTGTAATGCTATACAGGTAATTTAAAAATTGACACTAATTTCTAAAATAAGACATATACTAGGGAACACTCCTGCACACTTGGCGTGCCAACCCAATCACTCGCTGTGTTCGTGACACCTCACCCTTCAGCCTTGGCATGTGACTTTTTACCACAAATATTAATGGTTTATCTGTACAGTATTAGTATAATCATAATATATACATTTATTTACAGTGGCTCTTTTTGACATTTACTAGTTGTTTAGGAACATATTCATGACAAACAACGTAGGTTTATGACACACAATTTTTTCATTATGGGTAAGAATAATTTAAAAATTTGAAAAAAGTAGGATATCAATAGACATTACCAGCTAAAAGCCATATCTACTCAAAGCCCAAATTTCATAGTTTATCAAGTCAAAAAAGATTGAAGAAGATATGATTTATGGTTATTAAAATATAGCAATGTTCCTGCAGGTTAGAAAAAAACCTTCAAAATTACCTAGTATTCCTGGCTTAGGCTACCCTTTGCATTACAAGCTGGTCTCAAAAAAGTTAATAATATAGAAAGAGTTGTTTATATCTACATAAACGCAAATAATTATGCTTACCACTGGGATCATCGTGATTTCCATGAATTGAATAGACTGGGATGGATACATTAAGATTCGGATCTTCATAATTCACAATTGGAAACATACAGTGCTGAAAGTTTTCTGCTTGATCACTCAGGAACTCAACAGCTACTGGCCTAAGAAATAATTTAGTTAAGCAAAAATGGTAAAACATATCAGACTGGAATGCAGGGTGACATGCAAAACCCATAAAAATTAAAAACTTACTTATCCTTTGCATTATAGGCCGTTCTGAAAACGAATAAGCTTTATAAGCAGAAATACTCATCTAAAATTTTGCATATTCCAAAACGTTAATATATTTTTATTGTCGAATTTTATAGAGGATGAATAGTAGAGAGTAAATGTAACATTGTCAATTAAGCGTTCAATGCAATTTAATAGTCGAACACACTTGATAGATATTACATGATTGTTATATATTGTTGAAAACTTACAATGCATGTTGTTGTTTCCAACTTCCACCGAGTTTTTTTTTTTTTTTTTAACACTTAAACCATTCGAAAACTCAAACAATTACGTATAAAGATCAATTTATCGCCAACAAATGACACTTAAAAAACAGGGATATTACATGTAAGTCATAGTCACAAGTAGTAAGTAATTAGACATTTCAGAAATATGGTTTTTAAAGAATATGACATGTATTGGTAACACAATATAAACTGAGAGTCTCTCTCTCTCTCTCTACTCACCTGCAGAGAGTGCCAGTGGAATTGAAAATTTTGTGATTACGTGTTTATTTTGTGTTTGTTACTACTACTCTGGTGTTAGTGAACTTGTCTTCTAAGGTAAGTTTGCTGATGTCCTATCTCTCCAATATACTAATTCCTGGCCTAGTGCCCTTTAAGCTAACCTACAATATAAACTGTATAATGAGTATGTCTCACCTGTCTCCCATACAATAACGTCTCAACAAAGTCATACATCGGTGGACACACAAAGGAGATGGTTTATTATCATGAAATAAATCTCCTCCAAGTAGAATCAGATCTACTTTCCTTTTATCTGCTATTTGTAAGATTTCTTCAAACGTGTTGAAACTATCATCACCTGTAAGAAGAGTTCAGTTTATTGATTTTACTGAAAAGCTAAATCAAGCTTTAACAATCAACATTTTATGGTTATTCTGCTATTTAAAATTAATATACCTTTGTTACTAAAAATAAAATATATGTGTATGTAATATATGACAGTGTTAGAGATAGTAAATTTTGTATGAGTAAAGGCTATTAGTACCGGTAAACTATTTAAAGACGGAATTTCTGTCTTTCCAGGCAGAATTCTGGAATAGGCCTAATGTTTTTTGCATAAACTCTTATAAATTAAACATGAAGCTGTGTTTGTCAACGCAACTCTTCTCTTATTTCTTGACCAATTTAAATGGTTGAGATGTCAAAACATTTGCTTCTGTTCAAAATTGAGCAGTAAGGTCTTAATTCTTTAATATTTTCACCCTGAAGGGTATGGAAAGCCCTAAAAATACGTTGTTCGGCCATGAGGATAACATGGACAGAGATTATAACTAGTTTTGATATTACTATCACTAATACAAGAGCCATTCTTAATCTGTCAACCTGGAGTTTGCACATACGATAACTCTCACAAGTTGGATTTTTGTTTGACCAATTTTTTTTATCCAAACAATTAATTTGGTAATTCTCTACTATTATTTACTCAACCTCAAATCTTTTCATACTTTATAATATATTTTTTGGATGCTAAATACCAATATTTAGTAAAAATTCAGGTTGCAAAGCAATAAGAAGGTTCAATGTTCATGCGCTATCTCTGAAATTTTTAAGACACCACGCTGCGGCAGTTATGGTTAGGTTAGATTATTGTAGAATGAATATGTATTAACGTATTTTCACTGTTGCAAACCACTTTTCAGTCAGTAGAACTTGTAAAAACATATTCTACAATAGGCAATACTAACCTCACGGTAACTGCCATGGCGCGATGTATATGGGTTGTCTCGGTGTATACTAATATCGCACCACTGCAGTTATTGCTAGGTTAGGTTATTATATTGTAGAATGGACCTATATTAACATATTTTCACTGTTGCAAACCACTTTTCAGTCAGTAGAATTTGTAAAAACATATTCTACAATAGGCTATGCTAACCTAACCTAACCATAATTGCTGCGGCACAATGTATATGGGCGACCTCAGTGTATACTAATGTATCACTAATGATAATAACTCTATGTTGCTGACACCTAATTTTTACTCAATATTGGTATTTAGCATCCCAAAAATGTACTATCAAAGTATGAAAAGATTTGAGGTTGACTAAGTAATAATAGATAATTACCAATAATTCTTTTTTCAATTGTATTTCATTCCTTTTTAGAGAAATTAAAATAAAAACAATTAATATTGCATCAATACCATCAGTCAGCAATTTATAACTTCAGTTCCTTTAATTCCACAAACGATTAACATCATGGTTTGGCTGTTACCAGTAACCATGTGTGTAATGGATGTTCAATGACTCATCTTCAGTCAGCGACTCAGCTCCTCCTACTGTTGATGAGATTTTTGATTTCTGCATCATGCATGGTGTAATGTGGGGAGAATGTATATGTGGTATTTATGTAGAACAAGTTTTTTACTTGTCAGGTGCCAAAATCGTTTTTCAGGCATGTCACAACTCACAATATGAGGAAAAATACTCTGTCTCTGCAATACCACATCACAGAGTGGGGAAACGTCTCGTTATCTTGAAAATAGTGCAGATAGCCTTTTGTTGCGATAAAACAGCAAAATATAAAATGTAATACTTAAACTCAATAGCTAGACATCCTTTAAAAATTTTTTGAATGGAATAGTCTGAAATCCCTACTAGTTTACAGGTTTGTACTATTTTTTTCTTAAAACTAGGCGTAATCGAGGGGTCGTACTCATTGTACATTTTCATGATAGTATGACTCAACCTCTGTATTATTCTAGTCTACGTATACGAGATGATCTCAGTCTCAAATACTCGGGTTTCTACTGTAATTTAATGGCTTATTTTAGTCTTACGTATACGAGATGATCTCAGTCTCAAATACTCGGGGTTTCTACTGTAATTTAATGGCTTATTTGGATCCTTTATTTTTAAAGAAACGAGACACTCTTGAAAAAACTAGGGACGTTTGAAATGTAGCAACTAGGCTATGTGTAATTAGACAAAACTCAGCAAAATATGGAAAAATCTATTTACAAAGTAGAAAAGTTTAGTGAAAAAATCCTACGTTGCAATTAAAGGAACATGACATAGGACTGGGTAGACATTACATAGGATTGTTACATGGTTGTCACATAAGTGAAAAAATAGAAGATTTCTCTTCCTATTAACACATTAATTAATGTGTTCTAAAAATTAAAATAGAACACACTAAATTAAAAAACGTATGCAACAAACCTCTTATAGGGTCCTTTTCTTCATAACCCAAGTGTATGTCACTTGCTATTAAAATATTGAACACGTCCTCCAAATTGTGAGTGGATTCATCCATTGCGTCAGTACTCAAACACAAAACCAACACGGGTTCTTCATCAAGGTTAGAATTCTTTTGATTATTTGTCTGCCATTTAGGTTTCAATAACAAATAGTATATTACTTTTATCATCGTTCCTTGGACCTCGATCGTAGATTCCCGCCAAAGCCAAACATGTGGTTTATTTAGCTTTATAATAGCAAAACTCCAGGTGGTCCAACTAAAGATTTTTGTTGTTCAGTACTATCATACATTTGTATAAATATTAGATATAATGAAGAATTATTATATGTTAAGGCTATAATTATTAAAATGAACAACTTCCTTAGTGTTTGCTTGTTTTCACAATTATTTATGGGTTCATATAATTACTGACTTTAGTTTATACATATATTTGTTGTCCGTATAGGCCTGTGGAATGTTTTACTTATTCTACAAACATTGTTGAGGGACAACGGTCCAAACCCCTCATGCAAATTTTAAATGGACTTCCCGGGATTCGAACCAGTTTTCCTCTGCATATGAAGCAGAAGTGATAATCACTAAGTTAGCAAGAAGACTCATATTGTGGTTATGTCATAAACTCTTAAAATATATCTAATAAATAGTGTGTTAATGTTGTTGATCATAGATGTATGTTATTATAGAAAATGGAACTTAGTTTATATTACGATTCCTATGCAGACTTGTATTTGACTTGGTTTTGCCTAATAAACTAATTTAATTGGATTGATGACTGTTCCTTATATCAAACATGCTAATAGCAACAATATTTATTTTGTTCTAAACATACTGCTGTTTTGTACTAGTCAGTGAGTATAGGCTACTAATTTTTAGTTATCATTATATAATTTCCGGAAAAATACACTGGTATCATCGATTTCTATGAAAGGTAAACAATATTTATATTTTTCCTTCTAATATTCTTGTAATTCTAGCCAACTAACTCTTCCAACTTCCCTCGACAATATGGAAATAACTAAAACTATGTAAGGTCTTCTGTATGTCTCTTCTACAGAAGGGGATGCTATTTATTAACTTACTATCTATTAATCGATTTTAAGAATACTACCTTTCAAAATGTTGCTTGCACTGTTGATTTTTTTTTCTTTACACCCTTTTTATGTGAATGTAATGATAGACAATAAATAGGTGTAAATATTTAAGTTATAGAAAGTTTAACTGCAGATTAGTGAAAAGTGTAATTAATTGGGATAGTAAAAATTACTTTTATAAACTGTTTCCATTGTATTATTTTTCAATCATACGCATGCACTTCAAAGATCTGAGGTTAATTCATGACCAACTTGTTTACGAATTTCAATAGTGAGACGAAAACCGACCTTAAGTACCAAAACGCTAATTTTACTATGGATATAACCTGACAACAAAATAAAAAAAATAAAAACTGACAACAAAAGTATACTTTTGAAATTATTTGCACCTTTTTTAGTCCAACAAGTTCGATTAAAATTAATGTGTGATTAGGAATTTTGAAATGCTCTTGTCCTTTGTACTACTGCACCTGTCGTTATGATTTTGCAGCCGTTTAAAGTCAGTAATTTTAAGGGCGGAATCTCTCTTTTTACAAACGTAATACTAGAAATGAAGGATCCAAGAGCAGAATATAGTGGGTGAGCTAAGCTTGTTTTATTTAAAAGTTTAAAAACTCATTAATACAGGTTCAGTTTTAATAATAGTAACGGGAATTTAAAGTTAAACAGATAATTTTTCTAAATAGAATTATTGAGACTATTATTCCAAAACTTCATTATTATTCCATGATTATACTGTATAAAAATGTAAATCCCTGTCATAATATAGTACTAAAATATTATAAAAAGTATATATAAATACAAAAAATATAATATAAAATAAAAAGTATAAAATTATCCAAAATAAGCCCCGCGCGCACTACGGCGGGATGGCATCGGACTTACGCACTTCTAGAACAGATGGTCTCAGTCTGTTATGAGCTGTAATTCCTGATTGTGATTCGGCTGCAATGGATAGTTAGGACGAGAGTTTAGTCGTTGTTGCAATCCTGGTTTAAGAAGAAGAAGAACAAGATGAGAGTAGAAAAAAATGTTTCTGGTTACACCCTATAGTTAGGAAACGACTTGATATTGGGGAGTTCCATACTGTATTTCTTGTCCTTTTGAACGACGAGGTGAAGTTTTTTGAATACTTCAGAATATCTCATGAGAAATTTGACTCACTATTGGCCACACTAAAACGTAACATCTCCAGATTTTACTAAAGGACATCTCCAGTTGTACTAAAGGAGAGACTAGCTATTTTTGAGGTAAGGTTAGGACTTGATTGATTCAGTAGTTACTATCTCTTACCACACATTATCACGCAGGATAGAAGTGCTGCGACTGACTGAATGTTGTATACTTCAGGGTAGTCCTCAATCAGAGCAGTGAGCTTCGTGTCATCCATCTTCAATGAGAACACACTCAGTGTTCAACTTAAACTATGTGGTTTTAAAACGTCCGCTGCCACCTGCCGGTAGTGCATTTGTGGACGACACGGAAATGTTCTGAAGATCCAAGATCTCTCTCACGAACATTTTGAAAAGTGCGGATGGTGCGGAATGCCGGTCCCGCCGGAATGCGCGCACCCTCATCTGATTCAATACTTTTAACATTTGAAAAAATTATACAGGCGGGTGGGACGGCATTTTTAAAGATGGGTGCGCGCACTACGTCGGGATCGGTGGGTGGCACGGGCGAGCTGGAACGGATTTTGAAAATTGGGTGCTCCTACTACGGCTGGACGGCAACGGACTTCCGCTCTTCTAGACCAGATGGCCTCAGTATGTTGAGAGCTGGGATTCGGATGCAATGGATAGTGAGGACACGAGTTTAATAGTTGCTATAAAAAAGGACTAAACATTTCAAAACTTTTCACAAATAATAAATTCATCCCAGCCCCTGCTGATAATATGGTTAGGTATAGTGAGGGCAATTTAGTCATAACAACGCCAATTGAGTGTACAATAAAGTTATTTTTATATCATTTCATATTGAGATAAAAATCATTTAATTATCATAATGTGATGTAAATACAGTACTCTCTATTTGTTCAATTCTATGACATGCCAACTAATGGACTAATAAACACTTTTTTGGGACGGAATGCAAGTGTCTTTGTTTAATTTATAGTACTTGTTCAACTTAAAAATGTCAATTATGCTTTCTTTTGACTAGTATACTTACTTGATTGATTCATGAGCTCCTATATCTTACCACACATTATCACGCCGGATACTATTGAAGTACTCCGGGTGACGCATTTTGTACACTTCAGGGTGGTTTTCAACCTGAGCATCAGCTTCGCGACATCCATCTTCAATTAGAACAAAAGCAACGCTGTGTTCAAACTGTGATTTCAAAACGTCCGGGGATGTCCGCTGCCGCCCGCCTGTAGTGCTTGTTACCACCGGACGGGCGGCAGCGGAATTGTCCTGAAGATCTCCCTCACGAAAATTTGAAAAAGTGCCGACGGTACGGTACGCCGTTGCCGTCGTAGTGCGCGCTGAGCTTAAGCGTAATACATGTACCACAGAATATCTATATTCTGTGGTAATACCGTAATACTAGATGATGATTCGTCCACGAGGTTCAGTAGGATGTGTACAAATTGACCGATTATTTTGATTGGGGAAGTTATTAGGGATAGTGTTTGTTTAGTAGAAATTTAATTATTAAGCTGGATGGTTGCACTCATTTTCTATTTATTTAGATATGTTTTTGTGTTCTTATAGAGGTTTCCATTATGAATCACTTAAAAAATATATTATTTACGAATAAAAATAACGTTGGAAAGCTGATCATTAGCATTGATTGCTTACGTACATAAATAATTGCTATAGCCAATAGCCATTATGCTAGAGTCTTTCGTTAATTAGAACAATATAGTTTACCCACAACAGTTCGTATTTAACAGAAGGAAGCAATCTTTGTAAAATAATTATATGATTGTGATATTATGTTTACTTTTCTTTGTTTCTGAGCTCTGCCTGGTTATTAAACACCTACATACAACTTTTTTTTGTACAACTTTTTGAATACACCCTATTATCTATCTGACGTATGCAATGATGTGTAAACCCAACGTGTGCATTGCCCACTTACCAACTCAACATATTTTTGATGAGTCCACCCACTCATCTGATTTAAGTCTTGATGGGTATGGTAGAACCTCTTTAATCCGAACTAATTAAAACCGGTGGTGTTCGTATTATCAAATCGTTCGTACTACAGAAAATATTGTTATTTTCACATAAAAATATAAATATGGCTAAAATAGATTTTGTCAAGCCCACCCACTCATCTAAGGTATGTCTTAACGCGTCCTTCCGTCCAAGCAAGATCAAGATGGGCCCAACCACCCAGCAAGTCTTGAATCGCTATATATTATTAGATATTCTTTTTTTCCAGTTTTATTGTCGTATACTTCTAGCCATTATCTTCGTGGACATGAGAGGATTTTATTATTGGTAGCTAACAATAAAAATAGTAGAAACTAAACAAGAAAAAACAATATGTAATAAAAGTAAATATTGTTCATATAATTTCCAAAACCAAGCTCTTATTCTATCATTAATGTTATAAAAAATGCTATGACTTAACCACAACTAAAATTAATTATTACTTTAGCAGGCATGTTTTTTAATTATTGGTTTTGGAGTAAAGTCATTTATAATATAACTCTTTTTCTAACTTCACTCTTCAGCTAACATTAGCTTGCAGGCCTGTGTAGGAATTTTATTTAGCGAGTGAAGTACGGAAAAGGTACATTGACGCCTTCTTTAATTGAATACTGCCCGCTAAACAGATTCGATGTAAATTGGCATCACATTATAGAAGGGATCAAAAGTAAACTTTAATTTGATTTCTAAAGCATATATCCAATAATATTTATTTATAAATGGACTATCATAATTAATTATTTTTAGTAAAAATTTATAAGACTAACAAACAAATGAACAGAATATGTCCTATGATAAAATTATAATACTGTCAATTCTAATTTTTGCACTATATCTTACTTTTTACCCTTGATTACTTTTACTCAATGTGCTAACGAAAATATGCTAAATGCAGTGTTGTTATTCTTCTATGATTTATTTTAATTTAATTTAAGTTTAGTTGAATTTCGTTTTTAAATCCCTACGTAAACTAACTATGGTAAGTTAGCTACAAGTACAAACGAATTTCAGGAAACACTTCTCAAACAAAATAGAAATATTTAGCGCGTCTCTTGAAGCAAGAAACAGTGTTTTTTCTAACAAAATGGAAAACACACAAAATGTTTCCGTCACGTAGAGAAAAAGGGAAGTGTAGGGCGAGTATAACAATAGATGTGTATTCACTGTTATAACGAATTTTATAATCACATATTTAACAATACAAGTTATTAAGGAGACCGTTTGAACTTTGTTCATTCATTTATTCTAAAAGATGACCCAGAAAAGAAATCTCAGGACGAGCAAAAGTGACTTTCTCTGGATTGACGGTAAGGCCAGCTGACTTAAGGCGACTAAGAACTTCCTCCAGATGTTGCATGTGTTCCCCGAAAGTCTCACTGTAGACAAGAAGGTCGTCCAGGTAATTGAAGACAAACTTGAACTTCACATCATGTAAGATGGAATCAAGCAGACGAGTAAGAGTCTGGGCACCCACAGCAAGACCCATAGGAACCCTAGTGATTTGATAAAGATTCCAGGGAACACAGAAGCTAGTCATAGGCCGTGATTCCTTCTTCAAAGGAATCTGATGGTAGGCCTGGTTCAAATCGAAAACACTGAAAAACTTAGCCTTACCGAACCAATCAAACGCAGAATGCAAATCAGGCAGAGGTACCGAGTCAATAGCGACCTTAGCGTTGAGCCTCCGATAATCCATCACAAGCCTAGACTTACCATTAGGCTTGGGCACAAGAAAAGCTGGACTGGCATAAGCAGAACGAGACGGTTCAATCACACCCTTGCTCAGAAGATCTTCAATCATAGCCCTCATAACCTCCATCTTTGGGGAGCAAGTTTGTACGGATGACTTCTAACTGGCTGAGAATCGGTGAGGTGGACCTCATACTCCAGAAGAGAAGTGACCCCAAGCTCAGCCGTAAGCACATCAGGAAACCGCAAACACAGCCTCCTAATGGCCTCCGCCTGCTCAGGGGGGAGATGACCAACCGGATCCACCTTGGGTTGTTCGGGCTCACAACCCACCTCTCTGACTGCAGGAGGGCAGTCAGAATCACCTACTAGAGGCACCAAAACTCGCCGATTGAACTTGAAAAACATCTGGCGCTTCTGGAGGTCAAGCACCATACCACTCTTAGAAATAAAGTCTGCCCCTAGGATACAAGAAACCGCCAGGTCCTTGGCAACAAGAAAACCCCACCTCCAGGAAAATCCTTCAATTTTAAAATGTAATGACGCCTTTAGAAGTATGGGTAGAGGAGTTTGGGATGCCGTCCAGCACGTAATAGAAGAAGGCTCGGTGTGCCTGACAAGTCCTAAGTCACACCACGCGACCTCAACTCAAATATCAACTCCTCCTTCACCAGGAGGGCAACATTCTGCAGATAGGCCATCTCTAACGCAACAATTCTCAACAATATACACAAAAAACGACAACTCCAGGGTCCAAGACGAACTAAACCCTCAGCCTACCGAGCCACTGCCGACCACTCCAATCCACCCATGAAACCCAGTGATCCACCAACTGAGGCTGTTGCTCAGTGTGGTGCTGTTCTTCTGGATTTTCCTCTGGCTTTTGACGACCTACTGTCCCATCAGCAGAAAGATCCTGAGCTGTCAGTCATCTTAGGTGAGCTTCAAGAGGGAGGTGCCCACCCTCCCTATTTTCTGTCCAAAGGGGTACTCTGTTGCCGTCCTCGACAGAGGGGTGAACCCCGTGTAGTGCTGCCTAGTCATCTAGTACCGATGGTCTTTCAATTTTATCACTCTTCTCTTGTGGGCGGTCATCTTGGCATTCATAAGACCATCGCTAAGATTCGTAGGTACTTCATCTGGAAGGGCATGGACCGGGATGTTGCGGGCAGAGTGCGGGCTTGTCACCTGTACTCTCTCAGCAAGCCTAGTCAGAATGCAAGGTTAGGGTTGTTATCTTCTGAGGTGGCCGAGCGTCCTTTTGAGAAGGTGTTCATCGACTACGTGGGTCCTTTTCCCCGTAGCAAGTCAGGTAGCTCCTACCTACTTGTTTGTGTGGATGCTTTCTCGAAGTTCGTTTGGCTTTTCCCACTTCGGAGTGCTACGGCTAAGCTCACCATCCGTGCTCTCCAGTCCCAACTCTTCCAGCACTTTGGTGTGCCTTCCACTCTTGTGTCCGACAACGGTAGCCAGTTTACCTCACACGAGTTTCGTAGGTTCTGTTTTGGCAATGGTATCCGGCATGTGACTACCTCTCCTTATTACCCACAGCCTTCTCATGCAGAGCGGTTCAACCGCAATCTTCGGTCTGCCCTTATTACCTTCCATGCTGAGAAGCAGAACACCTGGGATGAGAGTCTCTCTTGGCTCTAGCTTGCTTTCAATTCTTCCAAGCATGAGAGTCACAATGCCACTCCCTTCGAAATTCTACATGGCTACCCTCCTAACAACCCTTTGTCCAACTTGTGGAGGTTAGAGGATCTTCTACCTACGCCAGGTGCCACTGACGTAGTGTCCACGTGGCGGGCTGCTCGGCGCAACCTGCTACGTGCTAGAGAGAGAGTAAGGAGGAGGTATGATAAGGGTCGTACTCCTAACCCTTTTCAGGTTGGAGATCTGGTTCTTTGTCAGGCTCACCCGGTCAGTTCGGCCGCGGAACGAAGAGCTGCAAAGTTGTGCTATCGGTGGTCTGGTCCCCACCGCATCGACAGGTTTTTGTCACCGGTGACTGCTCTGCTGGTTGATCCCCAGTCAGGCAGGGTGTTCAGGAAAGCCCATGTGTCCCAGCTTAAGGCTTTCCGGGGAACGGTTGGTCCAGGAGTTGGTGTTCCTGGGGGTTTCTTGGGGCAAAGAGATTGATCACCTCTGCGCCCTAGGTAGCTGTTCTGAGAGAGTCTCTCTCTCTTTTTTCTTGTCGGGCCCGACAGTCAGGGTAGTTTGCTCCCTGTTCGAGGGGTTTCCCCTCTTAGTTTCTCTTGGACGTCCTTGGAACACCACTCTTCGGAGGTCTTCTTCGTCTTCTGTTTGGTTTCCTGAGGTACCGAGTTTTCTCCCCTGCCTGGGTGTGTTGAGTTTTGCAGAGGGAGGTTGTACCGGGTCTTTTGACCGGTACATTTAGTTTTTTCCGTCGTAGTCTGCCGGGCTGCCTGAGATTCGCTTTTGCCCGGCGATTCGCGTACTTTGGTGGCCGTTGGCTCAGTTCCGTTTCGTTCCGTGTTCCAGCAGCTTCGGTCAGGTTGGCCTGTCTGTTCAGTTGTCTTGTGCTGCCTGCAGAAATAGACATGTTTGGCTAAGGCTCCTAAAACGTAAGTGTTCTTTTGTAATTAAAAAATTACTTTATATAAAAAAAAAAAAAATCTAATTCGGAGCTGCCCAGGGATTCCGGCTTACTCCCTGGCCCGGTGGAATCAAGGGATGTGGGCTGAATTGCCGGTGTTATTTTGGGGTTATCTAAATTGTTTCTAGATGTTCACTTTTAATTTATTAAAATTTTCTTACGTTTTGGGTGTCTCTGGCTAGGCTGCAGATAGGCCGTACAGTTTGTTAATTGGAAATTTTGGTATTTGTAGAGTTTGTGGTATTTATAGCGTTTGTTATTAATGGTAGTATCTTGTTAATTTTAGTGTTTGTTGTTATTTATTTAAGTGCAATTTATATTGTGCCCTTCTGCCTATTTTATAGTGTGGCCTTCTGCCGTTTTTGATTATTTTTCTTGCTTGCCTGGTAATAAATAAGTTTCGCTCAGCTGCCGAGTTTTATTTTGACCCTCCAACTGCCATCCGTGATCCCATCGCTCGACTTGTTTTGAGCCATCCCCCCAGTTGGCACGCTTTCCAGCTTTGGTGGAGGGGGATGGGTCTCAGTAATCATATCCCAAAGCCTTGAAGGGTTTTCATGTAAGTAATCATATCCCGGAGTTTTGAAGGGTTTTCATGTAAGTAATCATATCCCGATGTCTTGAAGGGTTTTCATGTAAGTAATCACATCCCGCAGTCTTGAAGGGATTTCATGTAAGTAATCATATCCCGATGTCTTGAATGGTTTTCATGTAAGTAATCATATCCTGATGTCTTGAAGGGTTTTCATGTAAGTAATCATATCCCGATGTCTTGAAGGGTTTTCATGTAAGTAATCACATCCCGGAGTCTTGAAGGGTTTTCATGTAAGTAATCATATCCCGATGTCTTCAAGGGTTTTCATGTAAGTAATCATATCCCAAAGTCTTGAAGGGTTTTCATGTAAGTAATCATATCCCAAAGTCTTGAAGGGTTTTCATGTAAGTAATCATATCCCGAAGTCTTGAAGGGTTTCCATGTAAGTAATCATATCCCAAAGTCTTGAAGGGTTTTCATGTAAGTAATCACGTCCCGAAGTCTTGAAGGGTTTTCATGTAAGTAATCATAACCCAAAGTCTTGAAGGGTTTTCATGTAAGTAATCACATCCCGAAGTCTTGAAGGGTTTTCATGTAAGTAATCATAACCCAAAGTCTTGAAGGGTTTTCATGTAAGTAATCACATCCCAAAGTCTTGAAGGGTTTTCATGTAAGTAATCATAACCCAAAGTCTTGAAGGGTTTTCATGTAAGTAATCACATCCCGAAGTCTTGAAGGGTTTTCATGTAAGTAATCATATCCCGAAGTCTTGAAGGGTTTTCATGTAAATAATCACATCCCAAAGTCTTGAAGGGTTTTCATGTAAGTAATCACATCCCGAAGTCTTGAAGGGTTTTCATGTAAGTAATCATAACCCAAAGTCTTGAAGGGTTTTCATGTAAGTAATCACATCCCGAAGTCTTGAAGGGTTTTCATGTAAGTAATCATAACCCAAAGTCTTGAAGGGTTTTCATGTAAGTAATCACATCCCAAAGTCTTGAAGGGTTTTCATGTAAGTAATCATAACCCAAAGTCTTGAAGGGTTTTCATGTAAGTAATCATATCCCGAAGTCTTGAAGGGTTTTCATGTAAGTAATCACATCCCAAAGTCTTGAAGGGTTTTCATGTAAGTAATCATATCCCGAAGTCTTGAAGGGTTTTCATGTAAGTAATCACATCCCAAAGTCTTGAAGGGTTTTCATGTAAGTAATCACATCCCGAAGTCTTGAAGGGTTTTCATGTAAGTAATCACATCCCGAAGTCTTGAAGGGTTTTCATGTAAGTAATCATATCCCGGAGTCTTGAAGGGGTTTTTATGAACATTTGCCATTTTATCATAAAACTTATATCAATTAATAATTTTACATTAATTGAAAGTAGTCTATCTGTCTATTCTGACCTGTGATTATCGTCAGAATTTTAAGATTTTCTATTGGAGACTGAAAGTGGAATAAAAGCGTTCACTGTTCAGCAAAAATTTATCAATTTTAAATTCATTTAATTTCCATATATTAAATTGTATATATTTTTTGAAGTTAGCCTAACATAGCGCATTAACTGTGAAATACTTCCATTGCCAACGTTTTGGAAGCAATTTGTATAACAAACTAAAATCCTCGATAAGAAAGTTTTATTATTTGCGTAATTTTTGTTCTGTAAGCTTGTTAAGAACGTTGTATTACAGTTTGATAGACTCTAGATTACAATATGGCGTGGTGTGTTGGGGTGGTGCTTATAAGTTTCTTATAAAAAAGATTCGGGTTGTACAAATTAATTTTTTAAGAATAATTTTAAAAAAGCGAATCCATTATAGCTCGTTTCCGCTGTTTTCCGAATTAAAGATGTTTCCTATTCAACACTTATTTAACTACAAAGTGTTGAAGCTATGCTATCGGAGGAGTGGCGACACAGGCACGACCAATCTCTTGTACAAAACAATAAATATATATATATATATATATATATATATATATATATATATATATATATATATATATATATATATATATATATATATATATATATATATATAAATCGTAGAATTTTTGGAACTCCTAAAGTGAACAAGCGACTTTCAAACAATTCTTTATTTATTGTTTTTAATAAGTTCTCCAATTCTGTTTAAACAATTCTCCAACTGTGTTTAATAAGTTGCCAATAATTATTAAAGAATCCATCAGTTTAAGAGGTTTTTCCTTTAAAATTAAAAATTGGCTGTTATGGCTTGGGAAATTATACATTTTTCTGTTCTTAAACATGCTCAAACTACGCTATCAATTTTGATCTTCCGTGTGTAATGTAAATAGATAAGAGTAGTAGATTAAATTAAATAAGTGCAAACGTCACCGGGCTGCTCACTGGAATTACCCGGAAAAACTGGACTCTGATCATTAAATATTGTAATTGTTTTTGTTCAGCTAGCCACCTCATACTTGTAACTTTGGTCAGTTTTATTCTATAGAAATAATGTTTTGTAAATTTACATTGTGTTTATTTGCTGGAAGAATTCATTATTCATAAAGTTCTGACGAAATAAAAATTCATAGTTCACTTCAATAATACCGACCCCACCTCAGGATGCTCCAATCCTTACTTTCCCTGCTTTCGTTCTTTAATTATATGAACTAATTAAATTAATATTTGTCAACTAACGTGAATTTCAACTGTTGGCGCAGAAATTATCTTCACCCGAGTTTGAAGGTTGTTTTTTTTAAGAAACCAAGAGGCCTATGAAAATGCCAATCATACCATTGTTTTCCTCGTTTACTTGTACGATATGACATAAGAATTTAAAAAAATGTTCTAAAAGCTTTAATAATTTTTATCCTAGTTGAAACAAAAAAATTAACGGAATTTTAACTCTTTTTCACTGTACGCCAAATGTACACCGTTATTACTAAAAAACCACGTCAATGTACCACATTTATATTTTAAATGTGGTTGACAGGAGTAGGCTATTTCCTATAAGTAACATAACATTTTTGAATTTTAAGGGAATTTTAACTTTTAAAGGAAAAATGTTCTTATCAATTAGGCCACATGAATCGACGTTTTCTTGGCTTCTAGAGGTCGTAAAATCAATTAATTAGTCTTGTTGTAATCCTTATTACATGTATAGTTCGGATAAATTATTTTAATATGTGTAAATAAACGCAGTTATTTTAAATATATTTAAAGCAATTTAAAATAATCGATCGTTTTAAATTGATCTAACAAGTATAAACCCACTGCACTTACTTACGCATATAAAAATAATGTATCATAACAATACATTTCATAACAATTGCAACATGATCAAGTACAGGAATTAGTTATACGATCTGTAGAAGCAAAGAAAACGTTGTTTCAGGGAATTTATAAGAACTTTTTGCCTCGGAAAGTCAAAATTCTAAAATTTATAAAACTTATAGACAATATTTCTATCAACCAGGAATTGAAAATATACATGTGATACATTAACGGGTTTTCGAGTAATAATGGTGTACATTTGATGTACAGTACAGAGTAAACTAGTTAAAATTCCGGTCTTTTTGTTCTAACTAAATAACAATTATTAAAACGTAGGCCCTATAGTAAATTTTTACAATTCAAATGTCATAATTTACAATTAAAGTAGGAAAACAATGGTGTGATTGGTTTTTTCATAGGCCTCTTAGTTTCTTAGAAAACAACCTTCAAACTCGGGTGCACGTAATTTCTGCGCCGACAGTAGATAATTAATTTGGCTTCAAACAATAAGGTGTCGCGTTCCCGACTACGCCTCATTTTCCCGCTGTGACAATTTCGTGTGATTGAACTTTCCCAGGACCAGGGGAGAATTTGAATCTAAAGATCTCCCACCAGATATTTCTCCTCAGTTGTCAACAGTGTCTGCTCCAGGGTGTCGACGGGTATCTATGTCCTGCGATCCCTTGCTCAGTTCTGCTCATTGGGAATTCTAAAAATGACTTACTTTGGTATAATTTACCCACATCTGTCCTACGGAATACGTCTGTGGGGGAGCTGTGCAGATTCTAGATTTTCAACAGTGTTTCGACTGCAAAAGGAAACAAAAAACAAAAAAATTACAGAGTCTCGCGAATTTGAGGCACAGAGAGTCGTGTAGGGATGCGTTTAGGGAGCTCGGTCTTTTAACTTTACCCTGCCTCTACTTACTTGAGGTGGCAGTTTACTGTCGTTTCAGTGGCAATCTCACCCAAGGTGTAGATATCCACGACTACAATACTAGGGGTAGGGACACATATCGCCAGCAACAACATAGAACATCCGCCTTCAATAACCTGCCGTCACAGGTTGGCGTCAGGGTGTTAAACCGACTCCCAAACAGCTTAGTAGTTGTGGCCGATAAAGCCACGTTTAAGAGAAAACTCAAGCAGCTATTGATCTCGAGATCGTTCTACTCGGTGGGGGAGTTCATGGCCCACCGTTTTACGGATGGGCCGCAATAACCAAAATCTTTTTCTTTTTATCACACTGGCTTCGACCCAGGTAGTCGCATTATTTTATGTTACAGTTTCCATTTTCATTAATTATTCAGTTTCTTGATATATATTACTATTATTATCACTGTAACCTTTTATAGATGACGTTTGTAACACAATGTGTATTGTTTTATTACAATAAAGAAATTATTATTATTATTATTATTATAGTTTTGAAATAACTCACGGGCGAATACCTTGTACCAGAGCTACTATACAAATACGCTTTTTAATTTTCAGAAAATTTAATTGAAATAAAATAAACATTTAATTTTATTTTGTTATTTTATGATATTTATAACAATACATCTGAACAATCTTAATATTAAAAAGTGTACTATCTAGTCACTTTTATACTCTTTCAAACTATTTAAATATTATATTTTCCTACAAATCTTTAGTCACAATGCTGTTCCACATTTAATATTACTCTTAAAGGAACAAGTCCAAAATTACGACTACCCCTGCAGAGTTAAGACAAAACTGGCTATATTAACTCTGTCAGTATTCCAAATGTTAAAAACAACTTAACTGAAACGATTCCTTGCACACACAACATTATGAATTTATAGTAATATGAATTAGTGAAGAATTGGCTAAATATATTGGCTAAAATATTCAAGAGATTGTATTCCAAACTTTTTATTCCACGGAAATTACGCTTTTTACCGAAAAAATCAGAAACACCCATATCAAAAACATTACAATTTTTACATAATCCCGTAATTTTAAATTATTTTGTAACATATTTTATTAATTAACGTATTTTTACGCTAAACACGTATTGTAAACTAGTTTGATCAACAAACATTATTTTTTGAGATATGATTGAAAAATCAACTACTCTAGTGGCCGTAGATTCAGTCAACAAGAATCAGGATCAACTCTAGGTTGTTTGTTGGGCTATGTTAGGTTGGATTAAACTACGCTCTTTAAAAGTGTTTTTATGAACCAAAACAATAATGTCACCACAAAACCAATTACATATTTATGCTCAGTGTATAATTACGTCGAAAGAAAACATTTTTCTAAAAAATAACGTTTAGAAAATGAGCATTATAAAAAAAATTTGTTTGTATAAAACAAATGTTTCGCTTAATGAAATAGCCTCCATTGATAATATTTTTTTTAATCACCTACGAACAGCAAAATGTCATTTTTAATGTGAGTAGAAAGTGTATAATAATAATTACCCTATTGATAATAATAATACGTAACTAACTATATGTCATATGTTATTTTTAAATGCGTGGACTACTTCCATAAGACAGGCTCATAGGTACTGGAAAGTCATGTAATACGTTGGAAAGTCATTAATCTGATATGCTGAAAAAGTTTGAAATCTTTAAGCAAATAAAAATCTTCAACTTTGCCTTATCTTTTTTCCTTGTTATGGATTTGCATATGTAAGTATTTATTAAAGAAATAATCTCATAAATTGAATGTTGTACTTGTTCGAGATGAGATTAATCATACATTTTTCACCTAAATGAAATGCTTCCTTAACACAATTGACAGCATCAACTTTTGTAATTTGTTTGGAGCTTCCTATTGACACCAAATTGATTTCTGCAAATAGATTTCCTTTTTTTGATAAATACAATAATCATTTCTTTGGCATGAGCTATGAACCTATTCTAGAATGCGTTATCTTCTTAATGATTTACACCTACGTTTTGTTCATCATTTAAATTTAATTTCTCTTCCAATTCTTAAATTAAAGAAATTATTTTCGGGCCTATTATTATCCACAAACAAAGCATTTTAACTATCAAGGATTCCAATAGCTCACCTTCATCCTTTATAAATTTGTAATTGTGTTCATGAAGCTGATAGTCGGATATTGCAGAAAATGGCTTAAAAGGTTTGCTGCTGGTAAAGTTACCACCAAGAAATTCAGAATGTATATTAAGATGTTTTTCTGGAAGGTCCTTTAGATTGCTTACGAATATTGGAAACCAACGGGAACAGTGGATCGCGTCCAACGTAAATGAATACTCCTTACAAGTTGCATAAGAAGAGACTCCAGTTTGATTACTGAGTTCCAATATTGGAACTGAGGGTGAGTATCTGTTTCCTTAGTTTGAGCTAATTTGACCATGGAATGTTAACTTTCGTTTTCTCATGTTTCTGCAATGTAATTGAAAGTAATTTGCTCTTTCATGTGTTTTCTCTTTGTTTGCCTGATTCGTTCCATGTTAGCCTCTTATACTGTTAAATTACTGTAGTGTTTCTTCTGTTCTATTGCTATTGTACTTTTTGTATGCTATTATCTATTATATTATGGTGTTCTGTAGTGCTTCATCACAATCTCTCCCTCTCTCCCCCTCTCCCCTTCTCTCTCTCTCTCTCTCTCTCTCTCTCTCTCTCTCTCTCTCTCTCTCTCTCTCTCTCTCTCTCTCTCTCTCTCTCTCTCTCTCTCTCTCTCTCTCTCTCTCTCTCTCTCTCTCTCTCTCTCTCTCTCTCTCTCTCTCTCTCTCTCTCTCTCTCCCTCTCTCTCCCTCTCTCTCCCCCTCTCCCTCCCTCTCCCTCTCTCTCCCTCCCCCTCCCTCTCCCTCCCCCTCTCTCCCTCTCTCTTTCACACACACACACAATGGATTTTTGGTGTTCTCTTTTAGTGGTATTATTTCTTTGGCTTTCTCAATGATTTTCTTTTTGATGGTTCCCAGGTTGTTTGTCTGTAATTTCTCCCGTTCTCTTGTAATGCCTGATTATTTAAGTTTTTGTGTGTCAAATTCCTGTATGTGTCTATTCTTCTGGTGTATTCTCGTGGGTGTGAGTTTGATTTTGATTCTTGTGGGGTAATGGTCTGAGTCTCTGTTGGCCCCTCTTCGTACTTGTACGTCGTACACTTGTTTCTCATCTGTATTGTTACTTTTGTAATAAGTATTATGTAAGCATTAATTGTTATTATTATTATTATTTTTGTATATATTAAATTAATTTATGTCTTACATTCTTACATATGAGACGCCGACACAACGTTGTTGGTATTTTAAGGCGAATATGAATGATTATATGAGTGTAGGATGAGTGTGGATGAGTGTAGTCTGGTTACTATCTGAGTTCAACTGTTCCTCAGAAAGGGCAATTTATTAATAGCCCAACAGCCAGGGCAACTAAGGGACCTACAGCTTTACGTGGAATCCGAACCACGTAGTGCTGGTCTGATTTTCAGCTAATTGACAAGCCTGATACTCAGTTATCTCCCCCACACAACATCCGCACAATGATTACCACCCAACATGGACACCCCAGACTTCTCTAGTAGTGTCCACGCCAATAGCAACCGTTGAGCGGACGCTATGTCGGTATTAAGAGGACCGAGCATCCAACCTATCGCCTACAATCTCCCAAACACTTTGTCCCCATGTAGCTGAGTTACAGCACTGCGCCACCAGTGCCGACAATATCCATTTCACATATCCGGTTCATGAGATTTAAAGGTTTCAACGGCAAATGTACAATATTAACAATATATATTTGGCAATGTATAAAATATTGAATTATTGTATTAAATTGCAATATTACTGCACATTATTTTTTTTCTAGTTATTGTATTGAATAGTTAAAACTTACCTTTTAGTATGCCTTTACCGTTCTATTCAAACGAAAATAAATCTTGCATAATCCTTTGAAAATCAACATTTATTCATAAATAAGAAAAATTATAATAATTATATTTTATATTTCAAGATTTATAAAGTTATTATATTGTTTTTCCAAAGCAAAACAAATTAAATCGTTTCCATGAAGTTTTTACTAAGCAAGGCTACTTTGTTTTGGCATATATTCACCAACTATTAGTGATGAAGTACAAGTTATGTATACCATTTGAAAGGTAATTATCTAGCAAACAAAATTATATAGGACATGTTTTCACCTAAACATAACGGATTTCACGGTAATTAGGAAAATGTATAAAACAAATAAAATTAAAAACAATTCTTTAAATAAAGCAACAAACATTTCTCGTATAGTTAAAGTAAACATTAGTGTCGTGTATACCGTTTGAAAGCGTGTTTTCTCTTGTATAATAATCACTAATAATATGAGTAAATATATAATTACAAAATGGAGTTATGCAGGGAAATGTAAAATCATGTCAAAACATTTTGGCAGCCATATTGATGACGTCATAGAAACCGATAGAAGGGCAGAAATAATTGTGTCCCGGGCTTTTTCGACTCATCCAATCATCTACTATCCCAGTTCAAAAGGGCGCGTTGGTTGCCAGATTTGAAATATTTTGCCATTATTTTGATCTTATCGACCCCACTACTAATGATAGTTCAGAATAACAATAAATAAAATTATATTGGATGAAATGAAAAATGTCTTTATTTATTTCTTCGTACAATGGCGAGGCTATGAATACAAAGTCCTATCTTACATCTAAACATTATTATTAAAAGTTTTTTATTATTTTAAATTTGCACATAATTGATATAAACTATTCAATTGGTAAATGAAAATAAAAGGTAAGAAATACTTTAATAAATTATACAGGGTGACAATTAAGTCTGGAACCCCTTTTTTAACTTTTAAACCACAACAGAAAAAAATCATGAAAGTTCACACACCATTACTGGTGACAGTAACCTACATTTCTATTCAATTACTGACCGCATGATACGTTTGGGGGACGGCCCACATCGAGTCAGAACAAAGTCTTTAATGAAAGCCTATGTCAAGTTGTACAACCATTGAAAGGCCTTAGGTTATTGAAAACATTGCCGCTAACCCGACTTCAAAATGTTGATCCGGTCGAAAGAAAATACTGTTTGAATTTTAAAACTATTCTAAACTGTAAAACATTAAGTGTTACAAGTTAAAACAATGTTTAATTACCTAAGATTAAAGTAAGTGTTCAAAATGTTCTCCTCCTGTTGTCTGACAATGTCGTAAGCGGGTGTAAAAGCCCCCACTGCACTTTTAAGGTAGTCATGAGTAATATTTTGAGCTTCTTGAGGTATCAGTTGTCTTAGGTGTGGCAACTCTCAAGGATTCGTACGATAAACTTTACTTTGAGATATCCCCAAAGTAAAAAATCAAGCGGAGACAAATCGGGAGAACGAGCAGGCTACTCTACTGTACCGCGTCTTCCTATCCACCTTAAAGGATAATCCACCTTTGGATAATATTGTTTCCAAGTATTGTCTAATGTCAACGCCATAGTGTGGTGGTGCTCCATCTTGCTGGAAATAAATTGTTTTAAATTGTGTGCCAAGTCTAGCTTGTAGGGCAGGCATAATCTCATTATGGAGCATTTCTAGGTACAATACAGTATATAAATTACAATTGAATTAAAAAGTGGGCCTACAATTTGGTTTCCAACAATACCTAGCCAAATATTAAGTTTTTGTGGGTGCTGTGTGTAGGTCTCATCTTTCCGGTGTGGGTTGCTGTAGTCACAATACCGACAATTATGCCTATTAAAACTGCCGTTTAGGATAAATGTTGCCTCATCTAAAAATAAAACATCGTTCAGGAGTATTTGCTTTCGGTTAATTCTATCGATCATACCTCCACAAAATTCAAGCCACCGATCGAAGTCGTCATCCTTGTGTTTCTGAACTAGATATACTCGGTACGCCTTAAAATCTGATTTTTTAAAAGCTTTTTTGATTGACTCCCGAGACATTCCATGTTCTTGAGCTGCTGTTTTAACTGATTCAGTGGGATTTTCGACAAAAGATTGAAGGGCATATAATGATGTGAGTTCATCTGTCACTGATGTTGATCGTCCAGTTCTGACACGATCCTTAACGCTGCCAGTTTCTTCAAAACGAGCAACCATTTTAACTATTGTTGACTTGGAGATAAGACTTCTGTCAGGAAAACTATCGTTAAATAAATGTGTTACTGTATCATATGATCGTACATTATCTCCTCATCCACAAATCGTTAGCAGTGTTATTCTTTCGCGTTCACTAATTGAAATAACGGTACATAACAAAAACAAGTGTATACTATTTGAAAACTATATGATATTCTTTTATATCAAACTAGTTTTAAGTTATATTGTTCTTTATGTTATTTAGTAGTAGTGGCCGACAACATTCCGACTGTTCTGGACTCGTTTCCCCACACACAGGCAGCCGCCCATGTGGGGAACCAATTTCATGTATTTTTGTATATATTTCTTTGTATATGTTATAAGGAGGAAATAAATAGATTTTTCATTTCATTTCAAACTTAAAACTGAATGAAGAGCTTCTTCTAAGTGCATAATCAAACCTGCTGAAAGCGTCAGCGCAACTGCTTACAAAAGAGAGATAACAGCCGTTGGATTCAAAGTTCAATTCGTGGAAAACCCAAAGAGCCAACTTTCACTTTCTAACCGTAGTCATGTTTATGGTAATGTTATTGATGAATTCTTCCTTATTTAAATTATCAGATTGTCAGACAACGGGAGGAGGACATTTTGAACACTTACTTAATCTTAATCTTAATCTTATCTTAATCTTATCTTAATCTTAGGTAATTAAATATTGTTTTAACTTTTAACATTTAATGTTTTACAGTTTAGAGTAGTTTTAAAATTCAAACAGCCCTTTCTTCCGACCGGATCAATATTTTGAAGTCGGGTTAGCGACATTGTTTTCAATAACCTAAGGTGTTTCAGTGGATCCACTCCTTGACATAGGCTCTCATTAAAGATTTTGTTCTGACTCCTTGTGGGCCGTCGTTTCCCAAAGGCGTCATGCGGTCGGTAATTGAAAAGAAATGTAGGTTACTGTCACCAGTAATGGTGTGTGAACTTTCATGTTTTTCTCTGTTGTGGTTTAAAAGTTATAAAAGGGGTTTCAGACTTAATTGTCACCCTGTATAAAAGGAAGAATAGGAAAATTACAATAACAGATTATCAAATGATAATAGTATTCTTATACTATAATGACATTTCAGTGATGTATATTACATAAGATACATGGAGAAAAAATATAATTTTTTTAAATGATTAAAAATAAACTGTTTGCGGTAAGTTAGGTGTATATTTAGACTTGAATATCATCACGTTCGATGGAATGGGACCTGCATGACATGATAATTCAGGACTTCAAATACATCAATTAACAGTCAGATTATCCGCAGATATGAGAGACCGACACAACTTTTGTGAATATTGTAGGGCCAATGTGAATTATTACAAGAGTGTCGATGTAGTCTGAGTTCCACTAATGCTCAGAGAGGGATATTTATTAATAGCCAAATAGCCATGGCAACTATAGGACCTATAGCTGCCTGGAATCTGAGAAGTCTGTGGTGTCCATGTTGGGTGGTAGTCATTGTCTGCCTGTTGTGCAGGGAAGAGAATTGCAGCTTATCAGGCTTATCAATTAGCTGAAGTCAGACCAAAATTACGTGGTTCGGATTACACGTAAAGCTGTAGGTCCTATAGTTGCCCTGGCTATTGGGCTATTAATAAATGGTCCTTTATGAGGGACATTCTATCTATTAAACAGTTTGAATAATATATACCGTGATTCACTAAAATGGTCACTGTTGATTATTTTCATTGTTTTTTTTTTTTTTTTTTTTTTTTTATTATTATTTGAAAATTTTAGTTTATTTTTCATTGTTTTTCCCAACTAGTTCGGTATAAAATAGATTAGGTTACCGTAATTCGAAAGTAAGAAAAATATGATATTCTTAGGACACTCTTCTCCACTCAGTTTGGTGGAACACTCAAGAAAAAACGTATTGTTTAATTAGTTTTAATAATTTATTGTAATTAATATTATTGTGATTTGCAATGATATTTTAACAAAAATGTTAGAAGAAAATTGCAAAATATACCATAATTGTAACGTACGTACTTTTATATTTATTGCTAATCCTAAACGAGATGAATTTATGAATGTCTTTATTCAGTAATAAAAACGATTCAAAAGGTGAGATTAAACTTTAAATTTAACCCTGTTAAGAAGTTTAGACTAAAATGGACTATAATAGGCCAGGGGTACATGTCTAACAATTCATTTTTGATGGCCAAGATAGACTCAAAAGTAAGTTTTCCCAGACTGATAAGTCTTTGATCATGGCGACTTAGAAGCCTCCTTCCCATTCCAAAAGGAATGTTTCTCATATTCAGCCTCTTCCTGCAGCAGAGGGGAGGGCTGGAGCGAGACGGGACGGTCACTTGTGGGGCAAGACATCGTGTCCGTTGGGCACTGGGCAGTTCTCATGCAACCGGTTCGGGGCTCATCTACACCCCTTTCACAAGGTCCCATATTCAAATGGGACCGGCCCGCTCTAAATTATAGGCAGACACCTGGCATCGACTAACGGGCACCCTTGTTAAATCTGCACTAGTGTGAACTTCCGTTTTTGCATGATGAGACACTTCGAAATTAATGTTGGAACTTCCCTTTCTCCTGACGAGAGATTAAAGTAAATCAAAGGTATTCCATTTCCGAAAAATAAGTCTACAGAAATAAGGAACAGTTTATTCAAAACAGAATATTCGCCGCATGATTTTGTCGATTAACAGAAAGTCAAGTCTAAGTCAAAATTATTTTATTGAATAAAATACACAAATGTATATCTCAATCGTCAATAACAATTAAATATTTAAACTATAACACTTACATTAACAACAAATAATATAAATAGACGATATGTACAAAACTACAAAAATATCAAGTTTTGAGCAACCAACGATCACTTCTCAGCCAGACAGAAATTCATACAAATCATAGAACTCTCAACAAGAAATTTCTTAAGGCGAGGGAGAAAGCCCATTTCCTCAGAATACTTGAGTTCCGGTCAGCGCAAATCGGGTTCCTCTGGAATAGAGCCTCGCGATGTGTGGGGGTGCGAAGATTGGCACCATAAAGAGTCTCGAACCTATGGCCAGAACCAACTGTTTGTACATCAAACTATGTACCAGAAATTCCGGCTATAGTTTTGTACATGTAAAGGGAATGCAGGATTGGAATGTTTAATTCCTTGAAAACTCCTCTGCATTAACTTAATATTTATAGAGACACTAAGATCAGTTTATACATTCACTACTTGCATTCAGGTCTCATACAAAATACCTTAACAGAGTGAAAACAACAGAGAGTAAAAAGAAGATATTTTATACAAAAAATAAAAATAACTTATTTTATAAGTATTAAAATTAAATTAGCTTCTCGTCCCTAAATAATACAACTTATTTGGGATTATTCCAAATTATTACAAGATTATGCCAAATAAGTAGTATTATTTAGTGACGAGAAGCTAATTTAATTTTAATGCTTATTTTAAATTACACCATCACGAAGAATGACATAGTGGAATGAATAAATTATTCTGCATTATAAAAAACTTATTTTTAAGCAAACAAAAAAGTTACTAATTTTAAAATATATTTATACTCTGGTAACATGCTTGAACCAGCTGTTATTTTGTTCCCCTTTCAAACCTTGATATAAGTGTCTAGAGTATCTGGGAGTGAATTAAACAGTTTTGAGTCTCTCACCAACTACCTCTAAAAAAAGTAGTTCTGTATTCGGGTAAAAGTGTGCACATAGAAGAGTAAACCAGAGGTCGCATCCAATAGTGCGCTGAATTTATGTCGAATTAGTGTCTCGAACATTTATTTCTCCACTTTTTCATGAGACGGCAAGGCCAGCAGTGTCCGGACATTTCGTTACACGGACACCGTTACACGGGCATTTCGTTTCGCGGACACCATTACACGGGCATTTCGATACACGGAAACCTTTACACGGGCATTTCGTTACACGGACACCATTACACGAGGATTTCGTTACGCGGACACCGTTACACGGACATTTCGTTACACGGACACCGTTACACGGACATTTCGTTACACTACAGAATATAGATATCTATATTCTGTGGTTACACAGACACCGTTTCACGAGAATTTCGTTACACGGACACCATTACACGGGCATTTCATTACACGGGCATTTCGTTACACGGTCATTTAGTTACACGGACACCGGTTTCATTTTCCTTATTGCCTGCTTAATATGAAGCAGGACATCTACTGTTATAGGTTCCTGGCAAAGTTAGTAGATTTCGAAATAGCTGCTGCATTTGTTTTTAGTCCTCATAAGCAAAACACTTATTTGCTTATGACAGTGATTTATGAAGGGCAAGTCAACTGAAGATGCGTTAATATCTATTATAGAAAAAATGTACAGCAGTTGGATTGGTAAATGAAAAACAACTGGAGTTTTTATAGATTTTAAAAAGGCGTTCGATTTATAACCCCACTTTCCACTCTTGTTATGAAATATACTATTTAATTTGAATTATAATAGTATATTTCATAACAAGAGTGGAAAGTGGGGTTTTGCATGTTCGAGACCATATGTTTGAAGTGCGAGACTTGTCGAGCACTTCAAATGGTCGAGAACATACAAAACACTTTCACTCGAGTTTTGAACAATACTTTTCACTACACTACTGAATAAAAACAGGTGTTGTTGACTGTGGACAATTTTCGGTTGCAAACAATGTTACTTTCGGTAGTAAACAATAGACAGCTGTTGAAAATATGATGTTTCGCAGGTTGTAAACACATAACGAAAACAGCTGAACTCATAGTAGTGTAGTGAAAAAATATTTATTCATATACACAGTTCAATATTATACAACAATACATACAAAATTTAGTATGAATATACTTCCCAAATAGATTATTAGTCCGTGCGTGAGGAGGAGTCTATCGTTGTAGCAATAAAAAAAGTAATAATAATAATAAGATTAAGATTTCGTATACTATTATTTTATTATATTATTTTCGTAAGAAAATGCAGTGATTTTAAATTTATTCAAACCACTTTAAATTGATCAATTTAAATCAATTAAAAATCAATGCATTTCCATACTCTTATAAAAGTAATGTATCGTCACTATAAATTTTTTAAGGATTAACACGAGAACAAGTCAAGTAATACATTTTTACAACCTCTAAAAGTAAAAAAACTTTGTTTCAGGAAATTGATTCAAGGGGGTTTTTTTTAAGTTAAATACTGAAATTTATATAAAACATTCGTGTCAAATACGTATTAGAATATAAATGCAATACATTAACAAGTTTTTCAGTAAGAAAAGTCTAAAATTGATGCACAATGAAAACTAGTAAAAATTCCGGTACTTTTTTTGTTTCAAATAGGATAAAAATTATTAAAACTTATAATATATTCGAAAATGCATTTATCATAACGTACAAATGACTGGTGTGATTGGATTTTCATAGGCCTCTTATAGTTCCTTAGTAAACAAGCTTTTCCCTTGGGTACACATAATTCTGCGCCGAGAGTAGTCGTACAAATTCCCAGCCGTTAGTTCCAGTTACGAATTCGAAAAGTAACATTCACCCTTTTTTTGTAAAGAGTAGCAGCTTTAAAGTTCTCATAATCCCTGACCCACTTTAGTAACGATAGAGTGCTCGGCACGAACGATACTATCACTCACGAAAATAACAATCGACGAGTTCATGACAAAGAACACATTTCTTTGTGTAAGAGTTTGTCCGGTATGATACTACAGCGTACAAAACTCAACTATTCCTTCAGTACTCCATCGGCTAGTAACATTTCAACAATCGCCTGATGTCCATCGATGGTTTCTTAAGCAACAATTCCATCAGCTTCACTAATGTAGTTCAAATTCCATATAAATGCAGCAATAAATCGTGAAATTATGTGCACCCGAGTTTGAAGGTTGTTTCCTAAGCAACTAAAAGACATACGAAAATTCTAATCGCACCATTGTTTTCCTAGATTAATTGTACGTTATAAAATATATGTTTCAAAGTTTTATTACAAGTTTTTAACAGTTTGTATCCTAGCTGGAGCATAAAAAGTAGCGGAATTTTAACTCGTTTTCACTGTACATCAAATTTACACCGTTACTGTATTGCTTGAAAACCAGTTGATGTATCGCTTTTATATTTTAATACCTGGTTGACAAGAATGTTTTCTATAAGTTTTATAAATTTTATAATTTTAACTTTTCGAGAAAAAAGTTCTTATCAATTCCCTGAAACATTGTTTTCTTGGCTTCTAGAGATCGTAAAATTAATTTCTTGGTCTTGTTGTAATCCTTATTACAAGTATAGTTACTACACATTACTTTCATATGTGTAAGTAAATAAAGTTATTTTAAATAAATTTAAGTAACTTTAAATTGATCATTTAAATTGATTTAAATGGTATGATTAGAATTCGCAGGCCTCTTAGTTCCTTAGAAAACAACCTTCAAACTGGGGTGCACATAATTTCTGCGCCGACAGTAGTCTTTAAATTAAATCAACACTAATGTATTTCTATAAGATGTTTATTAGTCGCTGTGCTATAGTTTATTAATTTATTTATTCACGTTTTCAAGAAGATGGTTTTTTGGATTGTTTTATACCAATTTATAAAATCTATTAGTTTTATTTTTTTACATGTATTTTCATTCTAAATGGCTAAGATGTATTTTTTAATTAATTTGAGCCAATAGTTTACGAAAATTATAGTTGGTAAAGATCTGTAAATCTGTATATAAAATCAGCTGTCACACACTTAATCTATTGTGAGATAAAAATGGCACTTCTACTTTTACGTCAAACCAAATTGATTAGTTGTCCTTATAAAGTCGGACCTTAGATTTGTTTTAAATAATGAGAATTTATAGCTTTATTCAAATTATAAAACGAAAAAAATTGTTTCTCAAGGCGTTGTGTAAAGCAGACTTAGTCAAACCACAGTGAAGAAAAAAATAGAAGTCCCATCCAATAGTGCGCTGAATGTGTGTCGAGAAATTATTTCTTCAGTTTGTAATGCGATACAAGGACCAGCGCCATGACAATTTCTCAAGGACGAACGTAGTAATCATTCTTTTAAAGATGTTCACGTAATCTAATTATAACTGCCAAACTAATATTAGAAAAAGTAATATTCGGCCAAGACATTATCCAAACCCATAGTTTTACCAACCCACTCTTTATTTTACTTTGCGAAATTTAGTACTCTGTTATGTTTGTTTCAATATATTCGTGATGTTTTTATTTTACTATTTTCTTATCTTAAACTTGAATTCTATTTAAAGGAATGGTGCATATTTACAATATATAATAAGAGAAATTGGACATGGAATCAGTCGTATATATTTTTTTGTTTTCTCACCACATGTACATTTAAAGAAATGTTTTATTTGGAATCACTGTGTTAATATCTCTGTAACACCCAGACGTGTCTGAAGAAAGCTCAAAGACCGTTTCTTTAATAAAAAACCCCTCAATAAATCCAAATATAGGCCTCTGTTTGACTCTAAATATATATATTTTTTTTTTAATATTCCTGGAATACCTTATTGTTTTAATTAAGACCTTAGATCAAATTAAAAAATATATTTATTTCCTTCAAGGACACAGCAAGAACACTATAACACATTTAAAATATATTTAAAATTAATATTATAAAAAATATAATATAAAAATACAAAGGTTGCAAAATTGACAAATATTTCAAACAATAAGTGTAAAGTAAATTATTACAATTACAATCGAAAGAATGCAATATAAAATAAAGATAATGTCAAAATAAAAATTAAGCAATAGAAGGATAAAAATAGTTTATTCTTCTGAATCACTTAACACTATTACCAATTAATTATATAAATGTAAATACTACCTCAGTCTGTTACTGTATTAAACAGAATTTGTTGTTGGAAAAATACTAACAAGCAAAACATTTTATTAACATATAACATTTTATTTTATTAATACTATATAACTGTTGAAAAAATGACAATTTCGGGATAGTTACCAAACGATTTAGTACAGGGTAATGAAAACATTGAATGAAATTATAATTGGGACGTAAGAAAAAGGTGCTTATCGATTTCTTGAAGCAACTTTTTCTTGGCTTCTAGTGGTCGTAAAATTTTTTACTTGTTCACGGAACTATAAAATCAATAGTTACGATACGTTAGTTTTGTATGCGTATTTTATCACACCCGTTAATTGTTATTTGTCATTGTTAATTAGCGCTGCAGTCCGATCGAACGCGGCAACGTCGCACCGTCTTTTCCGGCACTGATCAGGCGTTGCTTCACAGTGGTAAACAGTTATAAATACAAAAAAAAAAAAATGTAAAACCACTATATTTTGTTACGCATATAAAATTTACATGTCATAACTTTTAATTTTATAAGTATTAAAACGTGACCGAGCAATTAATTTTACGATTACTACACGCCAAGAAAAAGTTGCTTCAGGAAACTGATAAGAATTTTCTTGCTTGTTTCCTGTTAACTTATGAAATTTATATAACTTATAGAAAACGTTACTGTCAACCGTGTATTATAATATAAATGTGATACTCTAAGGGGGCTTTTAGTAATAAGAGTGTAAAGTTAATGCACAATGAAAAGTAGTAAAATATCGAGTTCTTTCTTTGTTCCAAGTGCAATAAAAATAATTAAAGCTTAAAAAAATTATAAACCATAACGCAAAGTTAAATTAATAAAACTTTGGTGTAATTGGACTTTTCGTAGGTTTGTTAGTTTCGCAGGAAACAACCTTCAAACTATGGTACACATAATTTCTGCGCTGACAGTAGATTAGGTTATGCTGAGTAAAAATACTGTATCATAATAAATATCGATTTTATTAATATACGATGTGGTTAAAAGCATAATATATAACAATGAAATACAAAGTATAATATTACCTCCTAATATAGACACATAATGGGGACATTAGGTTTTAAATAGACGTATATTAAACATATTAAAAAGCTATTTCACTTAACTTCTTTTTCAAAATGAGTCTTTTGATTTATTTATACTACTAAAATTAAATATTTGCGAATAGTTTTAGATCTATGATTTAGAGAATAATGTATTATAGATATTTTTTATGAAGATAATTGTGTTTGACTAAGAAATATAATGTTATATATTTAAAATATAGAACCCTAATAATGATAATCCAGTGCTTAAAATAGGAATTATTAACGTCGATTACTCGAAAACAACTATTAAATTTATAATACCCCTCCTTCCCCCCTCACATAAAAAGGATTAAGTATCAATAGTCACAAAAAAGGTGCCCCACAAAAAAGCACCTATCAATAGTCAAAATATTAACATTAATAACAGCAATTAAAATAACCTTGGTAATAAATTAACTACCAACGAAAACAACTAACACGAATGAATTTTTTTTAATTGAATGATGGTAATTGTGGACTATTTTTTTCAAATCTAGGGTAAACTTTAGTCACACACAACCAGTCTTGAGTTATATCAAAAGGTATAAGTAATTATTTCCTAGTAAAACCGAATATTTTATGGGATCTCGTTATTACGGACTTAATGAAAATTATACAAACCTAAAGTGTTATTTAATTGATTTTTTATTTGTATCTCCGACATCCCTTACATATTGTGAGGGTTGTTGAGGTGTTTTCTGGAATAGAGACAAAGAAGTCAATGAAACTGTCCACAAAACTGTGAACATTCCTAATCGGCACTATAAATTAGCAAAGTGTATACCAAACAAAAAAAAGGGCCAAATTACAGATCTCTATAACTACCGACCAATCTCAATGTCTCCAATTTTTTCAAACTCACAGAAAAAGTGTTCAAGCCAAACTAATGAAACACATTGTAAAACATTATTAACATGAAGTCATACAATGATAACAAATGTTTTCCAAGTTGTACAGAAATTCATGTTCATAACTCCTAGTTGTACAGCGCCTTTTAACATTAATGGAAGAGCCTACCAACTATGCATGATAAAGTTAGGTTAGGTTACTAAGTTAGAACCTTTAGAATGCTATATTAAATAAATTACGTCAACATTTTAAACAAGTTTTATACTATACAATTCTACTGTTTTTCTATTTCTTCGACGATATTAGACAGAACCAATCCTTGCGAAGGTTACTTATTTATCTATATCCATCCGCCCCTCTCTCTGACGAAATGTGAGGATGCAGCCCCAGATTTGGTGTTGGCAAAAGAAATATGAATATCCAACATTACAGATGTTTTCAGGGTGATTTTTATTCCAATGAAGCAACTATGTGGTAAAGTTTTAAAAGAGTTGTGAGAAGAGGTATATTTAAAGACTTCTTACCAAGGTAGCTCGTTCCTTAAATTCACGGGTAATTTACCTTTGATGATGTACGACTCATCAATGGCCTCAATTCCAGCAGACGAATTTCGAGAAAATCCTTCTGATTGAAATGTTTGTCTAATAATAACGGAATTCTGTGGCCAGGAAATATGTTTTGTTTGACAAAAATTTTAGTTTCTCAGTTAATAGTTATTCGATCTTAAATTCTCTTAAACCATTATTTGTAGAAATTAATTCTTCAACTCTTTGTAACATACAGTTTTTTACTAAAATGTAAAGCTACTAAGATAAAGCCATATTTACCTTTATACATTTTAAATGGCTGCCAATTTGGAAAATATTATTAAGCAGAAATGAAATTTAAATCGTATATATACACTAGACTATAAATATCACCTGTCATACCATTGTTCATGATTTTATTTCTAATAACGTCAGATATATTAAGCTTTTTGTAAAAATCACATACAGACAGACATACGAATATAGGATAACAGTGCGAGATAGACGATTTGTACACACGAAATATATATATATATATATATATATATATATATATATATATATATATATATATTTCCCATGTATTTTTCTCCCGGAAGTTTGGCTGCCTACTTACGGGATATCCTGTGAAAAGGTCTGCTGGGATTTGTGTATCTTAGTTTTGTAATATGTGAATTGTGGATTACCAAAATTAACGATGTAGTTGTGTGCTATTGAAATTTTTTATTGTAACATGTAAATTTTCAATGTCTCCTTTGGACACCTACATTTATTTATATAAAACTCCGTACGTCATTATCATTTTCTTTTGAGATTGACGAATGTTCCATCAAGAGAGAGAAGGACGGATGAAGTAAAGAAAAGTATTTTTGTATATTACCGAGGGTTATAGAACTATTGATTGTGGTTCTATAATATTTGATATTACTCATCAAAAATAATCTATCTCATTACATATCCTTAACAGTATTTTGCATATTACACCCAACAATAATGAATCCCGATATTTTTCAAACCTGCCAATCTCTCTGTTCAATTAGTCATATGGGTTTTGAGTGTATTTAGACAGTACAATTTTTATGTTTATGAAGCTCGTCGCCTGCTAATATATTAATACCGTAGTGCATTTCTGTGCATCCTTAGGTTATGTGTATGTTTTTCCTTCCTTGGCCATCAAATACTTTGGCAAAAAATCTTAAAGTAGTTCAACTAAGATAAAGGTATTTTCTTACCATTTCCACCTGTCTTAGGGTAATAAAGTTGTAGCGGGTAAAACTGCTACTGCTACTCAAACTGAAGAGCCGAATTGAGAGCGAAACAGGCAAGCATGTATTTTTTGTATTATTATTACCTTTTAGTGATACCTCTTGATCCTGCAGGGTTTTCTGGGTTCAGATGTGAACCCAGAAAACCCTGCAGGATCAAGAGGTATCACTAATAGGTTACAAATAAAATCAGGTCATACTCTGGAAAAATAAGTATCAATATTTAAAAAAGCAAATATGTCATAAAGTAAATTTGCGGGATTTGCACCTAGAAATGCAGCAAAAGCCAAATTCCTAGTAATGGATCCCTGAATTTGTGGGCAATCGATCCAGAATGGCACAAGCTTTGCACACGATTATGCTTTGCCGTAAAATGGGAAATATATTAGGATCTAGTTTGCTTATGTTTTTCGTTCTCACGAACTCATCAGCATGGTGAAGAAACCATCATGGATCTTGGAAAAGCCTTGAACGGTTGGTACTGCATAAAGGTTGATAAGTTTTGCCCGCTACAACTTTATCACCTTAGACAGGTAGAGATGGTAAAAAAAATACCTTAACCTAAATCTAATACTCCATAACCAACAAGTCCTTTTGTCTTTGACTTTGTTTTTCAACGTCTTTGACTGTTGAAATGATCAACATGTCAACTAAGTTAGTCTCTGAGTTTTCAGTTATGAAGTATTTCGTATTACAAATTGTAGGACTTCATACCTGATTTTGCAATATTTCATTATGCATATTTTGAATTTCATGAAATATTTGCTTATCGTTGTTAGATGTATACAGGTTTTTTAGTATGTTTATTTGTTGTGGTCAACTTACACCGGAGAGATTTTCCATTGACTCTGCCCCAGATAGGCCTGAGAACAGATCTAGTAGACAATAGGAAGAGTTTTAGACGTCCGACTGGACAGACGGGATGACGGACACCGTGGGCCGGAAAGAGGCTGGATTACACAACAGAACAGGGGCTCAGCCCCCCTGACCGACACGTGTTACTGTGAGAACCGGACATGCGTAGGAAACCCAGTGCATCATAGTGCATCTAGCCTATTATAGTGCTGGGACTGGTTGTGTTGCAATTGAAACGGCGCTGGTGGACCGTTAGAATAGGCGCGCAAACCTGAATCGCGAGTAATTGCAATATGACCTGGTTGTTGCGAAATGAGTCAATGAAACCATTAACATTTTTTTGAAATGTTTGCTTAGTAACTGTTATTTCTATGATGGTAAAAAATATTGTGTTTATAACAATATTGTAGCTGATTACGTAATTTGCAAACGTAGAAGACCAGCGCGACTTCTAGCTAAAATGAATCTATCACAAGAGTTCTTTTTTGTTGTTTCTTTAAAGTAAAAAATATGTAAAGACAGTTAAATTAAAAAATATAGTAAGCTACAAGTTAAGGGGTGTTAAAACTGATATTCAAGTATTACCTTACAAAAATAATTTTGTTGGTATTTTTTGTTTATTGTATTATAAATTATCGATCAAATACTTAGGTGTATACCTCGATAAAAACTTAACCTAGAATGTTCATGTAAACAACAAACTAAATGAAGCATATGGGACGTCTATCCACTTTATTTCAAATTATAAACAGAAAGTCATCCCTGAAACCGGAATGCACATTTATTAATATATAAAACAATTCTTCGGCTTGATTATGTACGCTTGTCCCAGTATGGGAAAAAGTGCATTTCCTCCGGCAAACTGAAAAAGGTTCAAATTCTTCAGAACAAAGTTGTAAGAATTGTAGTTAATAGCCCATGGAGTATACTAACTCACATCTTCATGAAGAATTTGGACTTGTACCATTGATGCTTTTATTAAAAGAAGTTGTCGTAAGTTGGAACATGGCCAACTTAGACGATGTTCCAGGAGCTGTTACCTTTCACTACTTTGGAGTCAAGTTGGATAGACTACTTTACATAGGCGTTTGAAAACTAGACTTCCTTGTGATGTGATATATTGATGATATATTTCTGAAGGATTACAACGTGACCAAATAATAAATTTTACGACCTCTAGTAGCCAAAAAAAATTTAAGCAGGAAATTGATAAGAACTTTTCTTCATGAATAGTTTAAATTCTAAAATTTATAACATTTATAGAAAACATTCTTGTCAACCACCTAGTATCATTGCAATAAACTGACGGGTTTTTGAGTAATAAGAGAGTAAAGTTGATGCACAGTAAACATTAGTTAAAATTCCGGTACAAGGATAACTATTATACTTGTAATAAAAAAACAATTAAACGAGAAAAAAATGTGATTTCTATTTTTAATAGACCTCTTAGTTTATTATTAAACAACCTTCAAACTCGCATACATATAATTTCTGCGCCGACAGTAAAAAACTGCTTTTGAGGTTATGCTGTTTTTATTCAATGCACATAGAAAGAATATGGCAACATTTCTGTATTGTCTAGAGGGAGTTGAACAGAGCAAGAAGTCGCGCCGAACGCTATCGCCGGACAATCCACCTCAACGGTACTATGCTCCACTCGTTTATCAATTTATCATCACAACAATGTAATCAATGAAACACTCAGAGAAAACTACTTAGCCAACTATCTAAACGCCAAATCGAATTTTTAACAAATCCACTCGTTTATGAATTTATCATCACAACAATGTAATCAATGAAACACTCAGAGAAAACTACTTAGCCAACTATCTAAACGACAATCGAATTTTTAACAAATGCACAACTACCTTCACGATCATTCGAATGGGCGGAAGGATAGACCTGGACTCTATAAAATAGCGCATAGAAACTCTTGTTGAAAGTTTGACGTAATTTGAACCAATTTTATATTCATTACGAAACATCGAACAATCTTTATGAGCAACCTGTTTAGTATGTGTGCTAAGTACAATATAGATATTTAGTTATTACACATCATATTGTAATTGAGACTGTCTTACCAAACTTTACTTTTATTTGTTTCCTCAAACTTGTATCCTCACATGATCTGGCATCGAGGACGACGGAAGAGCTATTGATTATTTAAAACACTCCACTACAAGCATAAAAGAAGAGATAAGGCTGAAAACTGCTCTACTCAGTAGACATAATATTCACAAAAACGGTCTTTATCAAACACAGTTACCAATCAGTTCTTCAAATTCTTTTTTATATTCAATCCGGCAAAACGTCCCAAAAATGTTTACATAAAGTAGATACATATTTGTAATAAATGCACATATGTTTGTGTGTACCTCATGCAGCCAAGGAAGTTGAAAGGGATAATCGTTAATCTTATGTGTCTAGTAATTCAGTGAACTTATTGAGAAATTTATTAAATAAATTGTGGAGAGAGAACCTGTAGTAGAATAGGGATATATTAATAATCTGTCAGATCCATTACAATTTTTATATGTAAAGGTCTGGACATAGTCGGTGTGGTTGGCAAACCTGCAAAAAAGCATATTTATGTTGTGAAGGTAAGGGGGGGGTTGAATAACCAGTATCAGAGGTCAAGTTGGTCTATGCCAGTATGTATTAGAGGTGTTGGGAGGGCATGTTAATATAACATATGTATTTGTATGAATAGGCGTTAGAAGGCGGTAATTAATACCCTATTAATGTAACATGATGTACATTATTAGGGTAGGCTATTGAAAAGGAGAATAGTATAGGATCATCCTAAGGGCCTGTTGATAATCTGTATGTAGGATGGTTGGGAGAACCCTAAATAAAAGTGTACACATATATACGCTAGGGCTAAAGTCTGGAATGTATTTATTAATGTTAAAAACTATTGAAAAAATGTAATGAAACTATTTATTACTATATATTTTACACGAAGGAAAATTTTTAAATGTAAGCCTACCTTGAGTTGCACCTCATTTTCTCATTTTATTTTTGTTCAATAACATATTTATTTTTATTATGCAGTCGTTCGTAACGATTGTTAACAATCAACAACATATTCAACTAAAAGGATTTCAAACTGTATAACCATTGATTATATAAACCTAAAATAGATGAACCCTCTAATAGGAATATTTGTGCCAGTAATTTTGTTAGTTTGTGTGGCCCGCAACCACAGCTGGTTTAAACTGCATTACATTTACATGGGACTACACTAGCGCTCCACAATGGACCACACAAAAACAGCTGATATTTTGAGACTCAAAATTTAACATTGGATGGGAAATCTATTTGTGTATAAAATCAATGGTATAACTAAGAAGAATTAGTAATATGACATCAAATAATTTGAATCGCTATATTTTCTGACTGGGTCATCCTTTTGACTTCAGGTTTGCACTTTTATATTGTACAAACAAAGACCTTTAAATTGAGGTATAACTCAAGGTAGGCTTACATTTAAAATTTTTAAGACTTCATTCATGGGCCATTCCCTGGCTATGTGAAAAATAAGGAAAATATGTCTAAATGTTTAGTAAAGGGAAATGTACATAACTTAACAGTTTCATTACATTTCTTTCAATAGTTTTAAAATTAATAAATACATTCCAGACTTTTGCTAAATTCTGTATATAACATGGCTAGATCAACGATTTATAAGCATATTTATGAAAAGTGACTATGTCAAGCGAAAATCATATGTAAGATAACTTAGATGACGTTTTTTACCATACATTGGAACATACAGAGGTTGTGAGAACTTTTAACAGCTGAATCTGTTCATACTGGTAAAAAGTGATTCTTTAGTAATTGTGTACATAAAAAGGCCCAGACCTCCTATCATATACATTGTAAAGGAGATTCTGTAATAGACTAAATATCATTTGGTTGGCTATACTGTTTGTATACTCAATATTTCATTTGTTTTCCATCTCAAGAGATACTTATTATAATTGTCAGTACTTTAAACACATAGTAAAAATCACCACTCAACCTATTTTACTGTAATCATAATCAAGTATTGTCATTTAATTAAGTATTTTTAATCAACATAAAAATGATATATTAATTGTAAAATAACATTCACTCTTAAATTTGTATTAGGTATCAGCAAGACAATAAGAGCAAAGTCAAAGGTAAAAAAATTTATTTGTGCTACAATTTTACTTTTAACACATATAACCATAACTGTTACTGGCTAAAACACAATATTACATAAAAACAATATAACTATATTTGCACAAACACATTGGCTATAAACATTAACTATATTATAGTAAACATATTCATATTTGAAGGGCTGTGTTCAAATGCTTGTACACAGTGGAGAAATAAAATTATGTTCTAAGGTACAAAATTATGGTGTCTTTTTTGTAAAAGAAAATAATAATAAATAAACTAACATGATGTTGAATTGTTCATTTTTTTAAATTATTGCTGTAATTTAGTATTTATTTGGATTGAAAAGTAGACTTTTTGGTAGAGGAAATACGAGATATAATATTTATTTATAAAGAGGTCTGTCCTCCTTAAACTTTTAATTTATGGTTATAGATGATTAAAAAACAATCAAAATTTTAAAAAATATACAAATAACATTTAACTTAACGACAAAACAAAAACAGTACTATAGTACATAAAATTGCGTTTTAACAGTGTAAAACTATAACGCAACAGGTAATAATAGAGTTAATACTAAAAAGTCATTGAAAGCCAAAATTCATTAATTTATTTTTTTTTTAATTTTAAGCTGTAAATTATTAACATATTATATTTCTTAGCTAACATATATTTTATTACTTTGTTAACATAATTAAAATGGACGGAATTGAACAAAACTTATATACCTGCTAAAGTACATTTTTAATGACAACACAAAAATCATACAAAAATACTTAAACAATAATATCAGTAAGAAAACAATTTAATAAAATATTTCACAAAACACTGTTAAAAATTTAACTACTTTTAAGTAACTGGTTGCTACAATAAAATAATATTTTTTTAAGTTTTAACTAACAATATAAATAGTTAACTAGTCAAAAGTTAGCTTTAATCAAGTGTATTTTTCAAGTTTTGCATAGTAAAATAAAAATAAGGTACAGCTACACAAAATATGGACTTTACGATTATACAACTCAGAAAGTGTTTTACCACTTCAAAAGAGATACATATAATTAAATGCAGAAGAAAAGTTACGATGTTGCAATAACAGACCTTTTAAACACAGTACATACTAAAAAGATTGAAATACACAAAGAAAGACATATTTGTAGAATTACTATATATTTATCACAATAAAAGATCAGTAATATTTATTTTCATTGATGTGCTCTAGAATATCATCTATTATATATTAAGTATAAATAAAATTTGTAAATATTTGTTATATAAAAAGCATCTTTTAGATAATACAATATGTCCTTCGCCATATAAACGATTGCTTTTTATTTTTTTGTTCATATGTTCGTTAAATTCATAATTTTAGTTTTGTACGAAAATTAGGTATTTATACATAAATAAACTCTATTTTATTATACATTATATACTTATGAATAAAACTACATTTAATCTATTATACTACAAAACACTAAGTTTTGTTTGTTTTTCGTGTGTTTGCACTTAAGTTTGTTTGTCTTGCCATTTACATTACAAGTAAGCATAGTGTATTAATAAAAATTACAATAAAAGTAAACTAATAAAATGTTAAAGCATACCACAAAAATTATCATTGCCTTATTTATAATAAAACTTTCAGTCATTTCAATGGAAGGAATGTGACTCAGAATGCCATTTACTTAATGAGATTGCATTTGTGAGTATTTTTCATGATTCAGTGCCTTGAACTTGAACAAGTTTGTTCAATTTATGAAAGATTTAATTGCGTCGAAAAGATCTTGATTAAAATATGATAATTACAACCTACAGTTTCAGTCGTAGATATTCAAACAGAAGTAGTGGACAATAAGGCACATGGTGCTAGATGACCCTTGGCGCTCTAGTGGCGCAACAACCACAATAGCAGGGCTGCTGAGACAAGACCCAGGCTGGCGGACAAGCTAGCTGCGCCGGCCAGACGGCATTTGAACATATCGTACCTGTACACAAGGACATGCTTTAGAATGTCAAGAAACAATAAGAAAAATGTGGTACGTGTGCTAGTAAAACAAAACATTTGCTAAAGTTAGCTGCCTAAACTTTAAAAACATTGTCATATCCAGCAGGTGAAAAAAAATAAAAGATCATTTATATGAGATTCGATGTCAACCTTTCAATAACTTGCATTATATAATGTATATATACATATGTTTTTCTATTAAATTAAGAAATCATTATCTGTTTTCAATGTATCTAATTTTATTTTGTTGCAAACATTTGTTGACAAAAACTAGCAGTTTTTTTTTATATTTGACTAATAAGCAACATAAAAAACTAAAAAATATGCTTTAAATAAATCAAATTACATTTAAGTAAATAAATAGACTATCGTTTTGAGCATTTTTTATACTCTGATATGAAAGTGTAACTACATTTATAAATGGGTCTTTGAGAATTGACACCTAACCATGAGTGTGTCCTCACCTCCATATTGTATAGGTGGGTGGGTCATCACCACCATAACATATAGGTGGGTAGGTATGCCTTCCAACATTGATGAGTGTGTTATCACCACCATGTGTACATGGGTGAATGAGTGGGCACCATGATATGTGTATATAGGTGGATGGGTAGCCATTAACAAGTTGCGTTCAATCCTACCTGTGTTAATTGGGGTATCTCATTTAACTCGAGTAGCGCACAATATCGATCTCATGTTGGCCATCCAGTTTTGGCCGCTCAAAAATGCAACTTAGACTACAAGCTGTGCAAAATAAATATTTCCGTAAATATCACAACCCACTACAAATACTCTGAATTTCACTGGTATGATTTCGAACATAACTATAGTTTGTATGATAGAACCTGTCTCCTGGACCCTCGGCTACCTGGGACTGGCCCGGGACACCCCCCAGCACTGGCAGCCGCCTGCGGCTGTTTCCTTAATGAGTCACTTACTGGCATCCCCACTAGGTGAACTAACTTTTTTCCCGGATCAAAATTTTTGAATTTTTTCAAATATTTGAAAAGTACATAAAAAAATAAGATTAACGATATAAAACTCGATAAAAATTGAACAATATTGAGGTGGTCTGTTTATTTGTATAGTAACAGTATGTTGGTTTTGTGTAACGATATGACGATTAAATTACATTGGAATTGACAACAATTCTAATAAAATAATTTTTAAACTAAGCTTATAAAAGATTAGAGGTAACAATTCAGTTTCATGAGAAAAATCTGTATTTTGCGTTATAACGGTACTACCACTTGGAACATTGGACTTTCGCAGCGGAAGTCTGACTCATGGTAGCTAATATATTTCTGAAAAATGCTTAATCAACTGCTAACAAGTTTCTAGGGGTGAGGGTAGTTTTCAGTTCAAAGGGAGTGTCACCTCTGGTGTAATCAGGTATGAACAGATTTTTTTCAAAAGTTATGAGGACCTAAAGGTTAAAAAATTCAAGTTTTCCTAACTTTTCCCAAGCTAGAAAAATGTATATATTTATATGTATGAAAAAAATAAATCAAAACCATTAGTATCATTCTGTGATTTTGAAAAGAGGGCGGAAAATCAATTAAATTAGTATCTTGAATTATTATCTTGATTAAGTGGTTGTGAAGAAATTAAACTTTTATTATTTACAATAATTCCCTAAGTAACATAACATTTTATGTTTTGATAAACTCACTACCGTATGCACGTTGTCCTATGCTTTTCTTATGGGAAATTGGTAAAATTTTGATTACCTGTTCTATTTACTAACATTTGGTACATGGGTTCTTAATAATCTTATTAAGAAATTATTTTCGCATCGATGCCCCCCTATTCGCAGCAAACTTGTAAAATCTACATTATGTATATTTTTAAATTTTCTTATGTAAGTTTGTATAATATTCATTGTTATTATGTAAATATTGTGCCTTTGTCATTATTATTTAAGATATGTATATCACTAACATTTGGATAAAATTTGGTACATGGGTTCTTAATAATTTTATTAAGTAATTATTTTCGTATCGATGCCCTATTCGCAGCAAACTTGTAAAATCTACATTATGTATATTTCAAAATTTGCTTATGTACGTTTGTATAATATTCATTGTTATTATGTAAATATTTTGCCTATTATTGTGCCTTTGTCATTATTATTTAAGATATGTATATGATGTGCTTTTGGATTATTTTGTTAAAGTTCATGTGAAAAGCGAAAGTTGTAAAATATTGATTGAATTATAAATATAATGTGCTTAAAAGTAGGAATAGTCTTATTTTTCAAATCCTTATCAATTATTTAGATTCACATTGGTAAAATGGCCTATGATATTAATGTTTACTCAATAACGCAGTGTTTGGCTTTATTATTCTAACTCAGTAAACTTGCAATAATTTACTTCTCAGAAATATTTTAGCCACCATGAGTCAGACTTTCACTGCAAAAGTCCAATGTTCCAAGTGTTGGTACCGTAGATTTTTCTCGTGAAACTCGATTGTTACTTCTAACCCATGTTACTCATAAGCTTATTAAAAAAATTATTTTGATAGAATTGTTGTCAATTCCAATGTAATTTAATCGTCATATCATTACACAAAACCAACTTTATTGTTACTATACAAATAAACAGACCACCTCAATATTGTTCAATTTTTATCGAGTTTTATATCGTTAATCTTATTTTTTTATGTACTTTTCAAATATTTGAAAAAAATTCAAAAATTGTGATCCGGGAAAAAAAGTTAGTTCACCTAGTGGGGATGCCAGTAAGTGACTCATTAAGGAAACAGGCGGCTGACAGTGCTGGAGGGTGTCCCGGGCCAGTCCCAGGTAGCCGAGGGTCCAGGAGACAGGTTCTATCATACAAACTATAAATCAATAAGCAAAAGTCAAGAGTAAATAAAAATCATCATTATGAAATACATCTATTTAAATAAATATTATTTGGTTCTGCTTCATGATTATATAAATCAACCAGCTTGGAAAATATACTCCGTCAAACGTGTAAATTTTTACTACATAATTGTTAACTGTACATCCTATACTCCAGTGTTCTTCGTCTGTTGACATAATTTTCCTGCCAAATCTGTATTTGTAACAATTAAAATCTGCTAAAAGGTTCCCCTTTTCCCTAATAATTTTTCCACAGCAAATTCAAAAATAATTACGTTTAATAAAAATTAAGTAAAAAAAAAGAAATAAACACACTATCAACTTCAAAACTTAAATATACATACTTCACATAAACAAAACATCAAACAGAACAATTTAAAATAACCTATCACCAACATGAAAGTAAACTAATAATCCTTTGAGGGTGTGGAAGGGATGAGGTCACGGTGTTAAAAAATATACTGGACTTAGATGACATCCCAAGAAGAGTGAGATTGTGGTATCCACAAAACAGCTAATAAGGGCACTGTCAGCTGATGGCATTCGTTGAGGGTGAATGTTGACATATTTTAGCAAAATTGTTCACTTATTGACAGTTATACAGGTTCAAGGATACTTTGAACGTAATTAAAAATGACTGTGAATTTAATTCTTTCCAAGTATAATTATATACATCAATGATACACCATTATAAAAACAAAACAAAAAATAGAATTCGTCATCCAATAAACGTCAGAACAACAACTAATGTTACTATTGCAATAATAAATTGTTAGAATTGATTGCACAATCAAAATACTATGAATTGTTTTATATTTGGTATTTATATTTAATTGGTGGTATGGAATATCTAGTATTTGACATTTGTATTGAATTCGTGATTAGAAAGTTAGTTTCAGTATGAATATTTATTATTGGAACATTGAAACTTTAGTCATTTAGTTGATGGTACAGCTGCAGGTAGTTGCGCACAACTCGAGCACTGGTTTTATGGCCCTCTTGGGCACTACGCACAACTCGAGCACGCCCGGATGGGCCACCATCATTACCTTCCGTGTATGAGGAGGGAAGTCAGCCATGGCTACTGCGCGAGTATTAGCCCAGTCAATGAAGGTTTTGTGTCGCAACTAATTAGGAGAAAGCTGAATTTTTGCAGGGTGTTGGTATACAAGGTAAACAATAAAAAATGACAAAGTCCCGACACCCACCCCTCTTGCTTTCCCCCAAACCCCTCCCAAACATCGCAAGAGCAGTACTTTGGTTAAATACTCATAGCTGGAATAATAATAAAGTTACAGACGTGATTCTTTTTTTATATTACACCTAATAATATGGCAAACAAATTATGTATTTAAAATTTTTATGTGTATAGCTTCGTTTAACAGTAATACTGATATACACGCAAAAAAAATGCCTCTGCTAATTACAAAAACTTACTTTAACCAATTATATCATTTTATCCTTACATTATGGAAAGAAACGTCTTCAACAAAACTTATAGATAATTTAATTAGCTTTAAAATGATATATCTAACATTGCTTACCGTTGAAATTATGGCTTCATAGAGAGCGATTAAACAGTAGCGGGTATAGTGCTGTGCCGCCCCCACTGCTCATAGCAGTGCCGCTGCCGCCGTTGACACTCGCCGCTGAGGGGCATCTTACTTGTATCTCGTATTTGTGTACTCGTATCCGTAGTCTTAAGTTATTTAGAGCAGCAATATAATAATGTTCACTTAAGGGTCCATAAGAAAATAAAGATTTAGTTCACTTGTATCACTGATAAATAACCAAATTTCACTGTCTAGGCTCTGTTGTTTAGTTTAAAAATCTTAGTTTTGTGATACAATAAATGCAAGATTGTATTTTCTATATATATCAAAACCAGTATAGTATTTTTATAGCTTCTTATTTCCATAAGAATGAAGGAGCTCCTAGTACCCATTTATTTAAGGTGCTCTCAGTTATTCCTCGGCCATGAGTTAGACCTCCTATTGTTTTTAAAGATTTCATCAATGATTGCTCTATACATATGTCACTCCAATTTTCAGACCAGAACTCATCTTTTCTTGTAATAGTGAAGAGACCTTTTGTCACAAAGATATCGTACTCTGTCTTAGTCAGCTTTGATTTGAGTTTCTTCATTTCTTGGACATACATCTGAGCAGATTTTGCATAAGGAATGTGTCCTGCAGCATGAAAGTAAGGAAGCATATCAGTGATAGTATCTAGGTGCAATTTCCAGTTCCCCGTTCTCTCTGCTAGAATAAAATTTAGCATTAGGTCGATTTGCTGAATTTGATTTAGCCAGAGCTTTGATGTTCTACTCTCAGACTTCTTTAAATTGATGAGGTCTGTCAGCTTTGCCAAGGCTGATTGAATGGATTTGTCATCACACGCAGTTGCTTGAGTAATATCACAGTGAGAAAGTTGGTCATAAACTGTTTGAACCTCGTTACAAAACACACTTGAACGTACCTCTTCATCTTCTGTCACTTGTTCAACAATAGCAGCATAGGGTAATTATGTATGCTCTCACAGCTCTAGCGAAGGCATGTCCAGTAAGCATGTGTTTCACCGTTGCATTACCATAGACAGTCTCCCACAATGACTCTATTCCACTACCTTCCATTATACGACCAATGTATCCCAAGTGCAACATAAACAAATGGAAACCTCCCAACCTTACAACAATCCTTGACAAATCAGATTGATCTTCAGAGCTAGCAACGATTTCCATCGCTTTTAAGTATAGTGGCTGGTCAAAGGTCACAATGTATGTTTCCTTGTTCTTGCTACACTGTTCAGCTGCAAAACACAATGCTGTATATACTGAAGATGGGCTATTTGGATCAATGTCTATAAAAGGAATAGCCATGATGTATGAAGTTTTTAATTTTCATACATCATGCCCTTTTAATTTTCTAGTTGAGACACTCATAAAACCATTCCAGCCTGGTTGGATGTTACATCCGCTGACCCATAATAGATTAAGTGTATGAATAAAGAATACTGTGTTTGCAGTTATTTTCCTCAACGATATGGCACCTGAGAAGTCTTCCATAACAATACGAGCTAAGCCACTGGTTTTTCGCTTAATATACGACCGTTTACGGGTTTCTTCTGCAACCTTAAATGATCCATCAACTAATCTAGGTACTTCTGAGGTGATAGAGACATGTGACGATGGAGTGATGCATGCAATTCCTCCCATCGCATTAAATGTATTCAAGCCATCTAACGATCTTACGTTAACATCAGCGTTGTCGAAAACGTATTGTGTAAAGGAATCAGATTCTATGACTGGGGGGCCATGCGTGATTAAAGACCTTATATATCTGTCACTTTTATAGTATGAGGACCATACTCCCAGCGCAGAAAATACCTCAATCAAATGTTTTGACCCATACATTCTATTTAAATATAGAGACAAAGAAGTTTGTATTGACGATAGGAAGGACCTTGGTCTTACAGCGGACATTATTGAATGGTTTATTACAGCACGTTTTCTACTTATGTCAGAGCTCGAGTTTTCAGTTCGTTTTTTGGTCACTGTAGACGTAAAAAGTGCCAATATTTCAGGAATCAAATCATTTGATATGGTACTTACTTCCTTTGCACTTCAATACTTTCCACAGTCATAATTCATTTTTTGGACGTCTTCCCTAACAATTTCTACCGCTGTTCTAACAATTCTTTTGCGTTCTTCTTCAGAACTGGTTTCTCTGTTTTTGTACTAAGAATCTAAAACTTTGTGACTAGTATGTGACATACCTTAAATACTTTTCTTTCCTGATAAATTATGCACAACTAGCCTATCTTTGAAAAAATCTACAAGTTTTGCTGATAGTGGCCATCCTACCTTTTGTTCACTACTTTTAGGTTTACAATAGTTCTTATAACATTGCCCATGGTAACGGGCTTCAGCGGCAACTAAATCAATAACATCTAAAAGCCTAGACTTAACTTTACAGGCACAATCATCACTCCTAACATCACAAGCATTGAGGAGCATTTGATTTATTTCAATAGTTGAAACCTCGTGAATTCTGGTTCGTACTTATATGGAAGTTTAGCGTCAAAAACCGCACGTTCTCCACATAACAAACAATCATGATTGAAATCAAATGTGTTGTCTAATTTTCTGAGAAAGTGCTGCGGTGTAGAAGGTTCTGCATTTTGCGCTTTTAATGCTGCTTTAATGTTGCTAGGGCTTGTATAATTTCGCCTACATGTAGAATGTACCTTTATTAAATCGACATTAGCAAGTAATTTATGGATCTCGTCTTAATTCCAGAAACAGTATTCAACAAGATACGTACTAAGGACTGTCTACGAACAAGTTACAACATGCAGTCCGACGCATGGAGACATCCAAGCGCCTGATGAGTCACTGCTAGAAGCGGCGCCGCGCCGGCGGTGCAGTGTCCGCTACTGTTTAATCGCTCTCTATAAAGCAACTACGTCAATTAATAGCTTGACTAGACCCATCATATTGAAGCTAATTAAATTATCTATAGGTTTTGTTGAAGACGTTTCTTTCCATAATGTAAGGATAAAATGATATAATTGGTTAAAGTAAGTTTTTGTAATTAGCAGAGGTATTTTTTTGCGTGTATATCAGTATTACGGTTAAACGAAGCTATACACATAAAAATTTTAAATACATAATTTGTTTGCCATATTATTAGGTGTAATATAAAAAAAGAATCACGTCTGTAACTTTATTAGTTTTCGAGCTATGAGTATTTAACCAAAGTACTGCTCTTGCGATGTTTGGGAGGGGGTTGGGGGGAAAGCAAGAGGGGTGGGGGTCGGGACTTTGTCATTTTTTATTGTTTACCTTGTATACTAACACCCTGCAAAAACTCAGCTTTCCCCTAATTAGTTGCGACAAAGGGCATTTTTTTACCTTTATTGACTGGGCTATATGGGCGGGCGGACTAACTTGTACATTTGTTCAGTACGTATTCATTGTATGCTGGCGTCTAATTTTCCAACTAAAAGAAAAGCCTTATTACGATAGGCTACAAAATAAATGCGGCTTTTTGTTATCATGTCTATACCAGCCCTTAAATATAGATTTTGTAATTGCTCAATAGAACATCACTTTATTCGCTATTTCAGAGTTATTAGTTACATAAAAAAGGAACTTTGTCTTCTCATTGTCTCTTGTTATTGCCAACGCCAATTATGTGCAAGCGATTCAACCGTTAAACGCATACGTGTTTTAATAATACATACAGAGAGAGAGAATGAGATGATGAGGATGAATAAAAATCGTAAAATATAAACCCCACGAAATGTTTGGGCGGGGAAGGCTAAAGTGGTCGTACTGTCCGGTAAGGGAAGACCGGTTACAGAACAGGTTGTGTCCGAAAGAGGAATACACCCTTTCATGGATTCCGAAAAGGGTTAAGAAACTACATAATAGGGGGCGAAGAAGGGTAGCGAAGGGGAGAATTCCCGCGCGGATTTCGAATCGTGTTACCGCGCAAAAACCGCAAGTCCACGTGAGTTGTGTTCGTCGTTCGGTTTGACAAAGAACAGTTCTCATCTTTCTGTTTGATACTCATTAAATTCTGGCTTGAGCTGGCTGAAAAGAAAAATTAACAGTGAATGACCGTATTACAAAATAATTCAGAATCGCTTAAAAAAGTAAAAAAAAAAAAAACAAATATGCAGGACGATTCGCCAAGATGTGCAGACACTTTAGTAGTTTACTTGTAAAAATAAAGATAGAAGCTTACATAAACATAAGTTGGCGAGTTTCGGCTAACCAAAGATTGAGCCCAGAATGAGGGATTTCTGGAAGGTTAAGGGACAAATTCAATAGTTTCTTAAATAGATTTAATAAAATAGATCATACATCGTACTGTAAGTTGTGTTTAAGAGAACCAGTGATAAATGCAAAAAAATTTAATGAAAACTTTTTGCTATTTTGGGCATCCAGACCTTTGTTATTTCGCCAATAAACAATCATAATTTTAAAATAAAACTCGTAGGCATTTTAAATGTCAACAAAACCGTGAAAATAAAGTTTACAGAAAGTTAATAGACGTTGAATTAAATTGATAGTAGTCTAAGAATTAAAATTCTGTTGTAAAATTAACAACAAGAAAAACATTAATGTTTTTATAAAATGACAAACATTTTTCATAAGCGTCTCAATCTGTCCTTCAAAATATTTTCCTGCACGTTTAATGATTGCTCTTGTTTCTTTTGGTAGTTTGACAGAGGTCTCCTTTAACTGTGGAAAGCTTCATGTTCTAGCAGCGTCTCAGGTGAATTGACTGTGACCTCGTAAAAATTCTTCTTTATCCATCATCGCCATATGCAACAATTAAACGGTGTACGATCTGGCGACCTGGGTGGTCAGTGTATAGGACATCCACAAACGATCTATTTATTTGGAAACTGTTGATTCTAGTACGCGGCGAAAAATATTGGTTTCGTAAATTGTTAGTAACATCACGAATGAAATCTGACTCATCGGAGGATAAAATTTACTTGAGGAGTTGACGATAAGTGTTGAAGAAAGTGCAGTCCAAGCGATGGTCCTGCATATAAATGCTGTAGGTTTTTGTTTATGGTAGGGATAGAGGATAATATCATTGATATTAGGGTTGCTATACGTCCGTGTTTTGTACGGACGGTTTGTATTTCACGTTCTGTGTCCGTGTCCGTACCGTACAAAGCAAAAACCTGGTAGATGTCCGTATTTGTTGTTCTTTTAGTATTAAAAAATATATTTAAAATATTTAATATTGTAAAAAAGACAAACATGTTTGGGTAGTTATCAATCGACAATTGTGAGGTTGTGTGTTGTATGATGACTCATATACTATGCACAATTTTGTACTATCACACACTTCCGTCCCCTAAAAAAAAAAAAAAAACGATTTTTTAAAAATCTTGAACATAGCCAAAAATAAGTATGACAACTTTGAAAAAGTTTGCTTTTTCTCTAACCGGTATTTTGGCACCAGTTGAACGAGTATTTCACTAATGAAAACTGTCTAGACGCTTACATACATACATTTTTAGTGGAAAACGTCGAAGCTATTCTGAGCATCAATTTAACAGTAACATGTCATGTACTGCAATTTTAAGCCATTAAAAATGCTTCTTTACTTTAAAAAGTAATCTCTTTAGAAAAATACGGCTAGTTTCAGCCTTCAGCCAGTACAAACTAGTACAAGTGATGCCTAAACGTTTTCAATTTTATGACATGGAGATTCATGACAATTTATTGAGTTCGGCCAATTTAACTTAAACTTTATGAACTATTCTACTAAAGAACTACTCTACAACAATGTTTGTTAGTAATGTATTACTAAGAACTCTTAAAATAAATCATATTAAATATCACAATGCCATTAATATAATTTTCCAAATTTAACAACCCAAAACTCGTATCATAAAAGATAGTTTACAAAATCCCCCATACCCCCCACCAGACTCTCATGTTTATCTGGTGTCCGTATTTTTCTATGAAAGTTAATGGCAACTATGAGTGTTGTCCATCTTAACGTTGCGTAACTTTCAAAAGTTTACAATACGTCTTGCACTAATACCTGGACTATATTCTACAGCAGGAACAGTGTTATCATCTACATTATCATCATGTTAGCGATTGTGGACGTACCGGAACTCTGCACTAGGAAGTCATCCTGTTTTCCGTTACGTACAAACGTACCACAGATTGTAATGGCATTTGTAATTCTGCGATAAAGGTTACGTTATCTTTAAGCCTTCACACTCACTATAGAAAAACATTATATTGGCGTATTCTTCAGTTGAAAACAAGTGACAGTACAACCTCAACGGACAAAACAATGCTCACATAAATTGAAACTCAATTACTACGGAAAAAACAATGCTCACATAAATTGAAACTCATTTACTAAGGACAAAACATTGTTCAAATAAATTGAAACTTAATTACTACAGACAAAACAATGTTCAAATAAATTGAAACTTAATTACTACAGACAAAACAATGCTCACATAAATTGAAACTCAATTACTACGGAACATTGACAGATAACAATACGCACGCACATCAAAGAATAAGAATTCTTTTCTGTGCTCTATTTGACGCACATGAACTGAAATTAAGATGTTATTATTCTATGGCCATTTTACGAATTAACTATTTTTTGCACATCATTATTTTTCTGTGTTTATAAACAAATGAATTAAATAAAGTTGTCAGTATTTTTTTCAAAATCTACGTAACTTACACCATTTTAACGTGTTTTATTCAATTTATCGGATCAAAAACTATATAAATTACAATTAACATGGGTGTGCCAAGAGCACCTAAATTACCTGCAAAGATCAACCTACTGTTTGTAATAATTTTCATTTCGGAATTTAAATACATTAATTTAAATTTAAAGTGTACAATAATTTTATTGAATAAGTTGATTTGAACGTTCTTCCGGTTAATTTTATTTTGCACTGATGCGAATAAAAATGAATTTGATCAACCATTAATTCAATTTCTGTATACTTTATTTACACAAAACGTTCAGAATAAAATTATAAACAAAATTATTTAAAAATTATAAAAGTTTGTTGGTGAAATATAAAGTAATTGACGCCTAAAAGTGAATAAATATGTTCATTTATTCATTTTTCCGTTTTACACTTTCCATTAAAAAAAAATTTTTTTTCAAAACCTACTTAACTTACAGTAGGCCTACTGTAACCTGTTTTATTCAATTTGTCGGGTCAAAAAACTAAGTAACGATAGAATTTGACCCTTATTAACCTTTCCAGAGTTCCAGGATGACCTTATTTAACATAAGTATCAAATTCTGGGCAAAATCATTCCCTAGTCGTAACTCGCTAACAAAACATTTACAGACCTATGTTTATGTAAACCTTTGTCTTTATTTTTATAAATACAATGAGCAACCGAAGTTTATGAATATCGTCGTGAATCAACCTGCATATACCAACTAATTAATATAAAGTAGAAAGTAGCAACAAGTTTTATCTAGGAAAAAATACTACATGGTGTTTTTATAATTTTGTAAGGGGGATATTAACAATTATTCTGGCCAAAACAATATTCTGAAAGGATTCGGTTTACAAATTCCTAGAAACTAAATTCCAATGAATAGCCTAATACGCTTGGACTCTACGAAATGTAGTAGTGTGCTCCGGGCCCTAAATGAAAAGAGTGCAGTATTAGTGTTACCATAACAAAGCTAAATTGAATAAAAAAACAAATAATAAATAAAATTGGACATGATGATGTGTAATGAAATGTTTTTAACTGCCTATTAATTCAAGGCGGGGGGTCTCCTACTCAACCTTCGAAAGATAAGTGTCAAAGAGAAAACTCGAATCTCGGCTGGCCAAATTAAGTTTTTCAACTGTTGATAAATAGGTTAAATTCCTTTAGCTGCCTACCAAAATCAAACTATTTTCTATAGCAATAACCACCAAAATAATTTTAAGTATTCAGCTATTTAGAAGGAAAGAAAGGCTTCTATCAGTATCAGCAGCGCCTTACTCTTATATGATTGCGAAAACTAAATACCATACTTCACGCCGATTTATGCTCAAATTTATGTTAGGTTAAGTCAGGCCAGGTTAGATATTTCATTACTTTCCATATAAAACATTTCTATAGAAAAAGTTTGAGTCTGGAGTCGCTTAAGGGATTTTGACCGATAAAAACATTTGTTGATAACAAACATAGTTCTGACAACAAAAGAATTGACAAAAAAAGTTGAAACATTGTTATCACAAGGGGGTTTATTTAGTTAAATTATTTGATATTAGTTAACGGTATACGTTGTCTTCCAAATATATTGACTCAGCCCGTATCGGGACGTTTGCACGGGATGAGTTATTTATTTTTATTTATTTATTCATAAGACGCCGATCGTCAAGATATGGGCGAATATGGGTTTCGAATGAGTGTGATGAGTGTAGATGAGCAAATGTAGTCATTGTTACAAACTAAGGCCGACTATTCCTTAGAAAGTGTCATTAATTAATAGCCCAATGACAAATGAACAGTCGGTGATTATCAGCTGATGAGTTATGAGTAATATGATATGACATATTTATACAATTGCCGGCAATTACATTGATCATGTTTCCCAATTTCCTTTACACGTGTAAACTACACGCACACACCTGTCAACCTGGTTGCCGATGTCGGTCCTAGCGTTGTTACTGTACAAACCCACAGACCATCAGCAGTGAGCACTGACACACTTTTGGGTACAAAAAATGCGAGGGTCTTGCCACCCTCATCACCTGCCTGACCGACTGAACGAGTGTTGGAATAAAAGAGTTTTGTTGATCTAACTTCACTGATACAATTTAACCCTTTACTTCCCCCAAAATTAATAAATTTTCTTATAGGCATTGAATTAAATGTTAGGGCAATATGATACAAATTAATTAAATTAATTGATATTGACATTTTGTTTGTGCTATTAAAATCAGAAAACATTTTTGCATACGTTAAAAACCTGATGTTATTTTTTCGCATCACAAACGTTGTTCAGTTTTTCCTTCTTGTGTGTTTACAGTATAGTAAGCCTAACTATTTGTCATCTTTATAGCACCTAATAGCAAATTTAATCGAAACTTGAGTCAATTATTTCTGTTTTCCTCAAAGTGTGGTTTGAGCAATCAATAAATTCCTAGATTTATCAACTAGACATTTGTGGATTTCGGACGACTAACCTATATGTATAATACTACCTCCTTTTTTTATTCTACTACTACTAGTATTACTAATTTTGTTCTTTACACAATTATATTAAATCGATTTGATTTTTAAATTATTCTAACAAAGAGGCGCAGTAATAATCCGTGTGGTAAACAAATTTTAAAATCACCAATGCCCTAATCCCAAGGGCCTCTCCTTCCGTCATCTCCATTACCAGTTTTCCTTTCCTTGGGGTTAGGTTAGAACACAATTGATTTTCATTAAAAAATAACTATTGAACTACGGAATGTAATGCGCTGATGTCCGACGTAATTTATTGACATTTACAATAACACGTAGTTGTGTTAGGGTTGTTGAATTGAATTGTTAGGTCTACTGATATCGATTACTGATTGACACTATCAGTCCAAACTAAGGACGACAGACGAAGTTGTGTTAGGGTTGTTGAATTGAATTGTTAGGCCCACTCATATCGATTACTGATTGACACCATCAGTCCAAACTAAGGACGACAGACGAAGTTGTGTTAGGGTTGTTGACTTGAATTGTTGTGCCTACTGATATCGATTACTGATTGACACTATCAGTCCAAACTAAGGACGACAGACGAAGTTGTGTTAGGGTTGTTGAATTGAATTGTTAGGCCCACTCATATCGATTACTGATTGACACCATCAGTCCAAACTAAGGACGACAGACGCATTTGTGTTAGGGTTGTTGACTTGAAATATTGTGCCTACTGATATCGATTACTGATTGACACTATCAGTCCAAACTAAGGACGACAGACGAAGTTGTGTTAGGGTTGTTGACTCGAAATGTTGTGCCTACTGATATCGATTACTGATTGACACTATCAGTCCAAACTAAGGACGACAGACGAAGTTGTGTTAGGGTTGTTGACTTGTATTGTTGTGCCTACTGATATCGATTATTGATTGTAACTATCAGTCCAAACAAAGGATGACAGAGGAAGTTGTGTTAGGGTTGTTGACTTGTGTTGCTGGGGGCGAGACGAGCGTTGACAGTTGGTGTGGGAACATGATGAAGGCCAGGTGGCACCCCACACATCAATCCACCCTCGGCTTGGCCGCGGCGATTATTAATGTCAGAATACGTTACAGGCTCTGCTGTGCGGTCTGCTCTGTCATAACCACTGCTGCTGTCACCGACCGTTACTTGTCACAACTTGTCGCCATCTCCTCTCCGTCTATCGACTTTCACTTACCACTTTAGCATGGGTTTATGTAAGACTAAAAATTATAAAACAAATGCTTCTTAATTAGTTTTACATTGCGTTTATCTTTTTAATGCATCCAAATAAAAGAGAGCATATTTGTTAAAAAGAGATTAAAAAACGTAAAAGAATATACAGTTAGGTCTAGCTAGGCCTATATATTATTTTGAGGTCAAATTTCTTAAGCTGATCCCCAATCTCAAACTATTTTTTATAGCAATAACCACCAAAAGAACCTAGCTTTAAGCTATTTGGAAGGAAAGAAAGACTTCTATCAGTATTAGCAGTGCTTTATTCTTTTCTGATTGCGTTAACTGTATGTCATGCCATTCATGCGTGCATCGATGTTTTCTTTGCTACACGCGCGCCGATTCATGCTAGTTGAGGTTAGGTGATTACTTCCTCTTCCATTAACACATTTCTGTGTAAAAGAGTTGAGTTTGGAAGACAGCTAATGGAATTGGACCTAGGTTGGAAATTATAGTGGGGTTTTAAACTAATGTATTCGCTTTCGTATATTAGTTCGTCAAAGACATACGGTACTCAATGACAGTGACGTGTATTTGTATAGATTGAAATTATTTTCAAAACGTGATGGATTTACATAAAACTCGCTGATGTGACAAGATGCGTATCGTGTTTCAACCAGCACGCCCGCTTACCACCAGTTATCCGGATGCAACTGGTTCGTCCTAAATCGACCAACACATTCATCCTAATTTACAAGAAAAACTGTCACGCTAACTCCTAATTTTGATATTTGGTGGTCTGCTTAATGCAGCTATATAGATATACTTCATGATACAATAATTGTTTTCTCGTCCAAACGAATTTTGTTAACAGTCGTGCTAGCACTATAATAAAATTGTGTGTCACAGTATTATGCTGTAGCAGTTTTGTTACAGAGTTACATTATTAGTTTTACATAATAAATGAGAATAAATATGTTAATTAATTAACTGAAGAAAAATATCCAGGACTGAAGTCTAATGAAGATCGTGCGTAGATAAGTCACAAGGTGGTATGTTCCCTCTGACAAATTGAAAGAGGGTATGGACATAAAATGTAGCATTCCCTAGCTCTCAACGCTTGTGCCGCCTGATTGGCCGAGTGCGCTGCAACTGATAAGGCAATATTCATGCACAAATTAATAAACAATATTGTCTTAATCATTATGGTACGAGGTTTCAATAACAACGCAATAATGGTAATGTGACCCTCCCTCCAACCCTTAAACGTGCACTGGTGACACCCCTCCTCCTCTCGTAAACAAAGAGTAGGAGTCGAACACCCGCACACTGATATTGTTGGTCAAACTGGTCAAGGTAGTTGAAATTATTTAGGAAAATATTTGAAATAACTAACCAATGATACACATGTGCTCGCCCCTTCGCACATATTCCGTGACCTAACCGATGCCAGACACTCCCATTTACTGTTTTTAATTTTTTTTTAATTTTTGTTAGCGGCGAAACGGCGAAACTACCAAATTCGCACAAGTAAGTTGAACATTGAAGTACAATATTCACGGCTTCAATCGCTATTATTGAATTATTTTGTACGCTCTTACCAAGTCGTATATACATCATCACACACCGATGCCAATAACGTATTGCTGAGACACGAAAATGAATACATATAACAGTACGCCGCAAGACATAACTATGTTGCAACAGAACCACAAGTAAAAGTGGCAAAAGGTAAAAAAACCACTTCTCTAAGTTTTTGTTGAGCATGAAATAACGTGGTAACAGTAACAGATAAAAGATGGAGTTATGTCTCTACTCTATTGTTGAGTAAGAGGAAACGGGGTAAAGGACACAAGATGGAGTTTTCCTCTATGCTATTGTTGAACAAGAGGAAACGGGGTAAAGGACACAAGATGGAGTTTTCCTCTATGCTATTGTAGAACAAGAGGAAACGGGGTAAAGGACACAAGATGAAGTTTCCCTCTATTATATTGTTGAGCAAGAGGAAACGGGGTAAAGGACACAAGATGGAGTTTCCCTCTATTATATTGTTGAGCAAGAGGAAACGGGGTAAAGGACACAATATGTAGTTTCCCTCTATGCTATTGTTGAACAAGAGGAAACGGGGTAAATGACACAAGATGGAGTTTCCCTCTATTCTATTGTTGAGCAAGAGGAAACGGGGTAAAGGACACAAGATGGAGTTTCCCTCTATTCTATTGTTGAACAAGAGGAAACGGGGTAAAGGACAAAAGATGGAGTTTCCCTCTATTCTATTGTTGAGCAAGAGGAAACGGGGTAAAGGACACAAGATGGAGTTTCCCTCTATTCTATTGTTGAACAAGAGGAAACGGGGTAAAGGACACAAGATGGAGTTTTCCTCTATGCTATTGTTAAACAAGAGGAAACGGGGTAAAGGACACAAGATGGAGTTTTCCTCTATGCTATTGTTGAACAAGAGGAAACGGGGTAAAGGACACAAGATGGAGTTTCCCTCTATTCTATTGTTGAGCGAGAGGAAACGGGGTAAAGGACACAAGATGGAGTTTTCCTCTATGCTATTGTTGAACAAGAGGAAACGGGGTAAAGGACACAAGATGGAGTTTTCCTATATGCTATTGTTAAACAAGAGGAAACGGGGTAAAGGACACAAGATGGAGTTTTCCTCTATGCTATTGTTGAACAAGAGGAAACGGGGTAAAGGACACAAGATGGAGTTTCCCTCTATTCTATTGTTGAACAAGAGGAAACGGGGTAAAGGACAAAAGATGGAGTTTCCCTCTATTCTTTTGTTGAGCAAGAGGAAACGGGGTAAAGGACACAAGATGGAGTTTCCCTCTATTCTATTGTTGAACAAGAGGAAACGGGGTAAAGGATACAAGATGGAGTTTTCCTCTATGCTATTGTTAAACAAGAGGAAACGGGGTAAAGGACACAAGATGGAGTTTTCCTCTATGCTATTGTTGAACAAGAGGAAACGGGGTAAAGGACACAAGATGGAGTTTCCCTCTATTCTATTGTTGAGCGAGAGGAAACGGGGTAAAGGACACAAGATGGAGTTTTCCTCTATGCTATTGTTGAACAAGAGGAAACGGGGTAAAGGACACAAGATGGAGTTTTCCTCTATGCTATTGTTGAACAAGAGGAAACGGGGTAAAGGACACAAGATGAAGTTTCCCTCTATTATATTGTTGAACAAGAGGAAACGGGGTAAAGGACACAAGATGGAGTTTTCCTCTATGCTATTGTTGAACAAGAGGAAACGGGGTAAAGGACACAAGATGGAGTTTTCCTCTATGCTATTGTTGAACAAGAGGAAACGGGGTAAAGGACACAAGATGGAGTTTCCCTCTATTCTATTGTTGAGCAAGAGGAAACGGGGTAAAGGACACAACATGGAGTTTTCCTCTATGCTATTGTTGAACAAGAGGAAACGGGGTAAAGGACACAACATGGAGTTTTCCTCTATGCTATTGTTGAGCAAGAGGAAACGGGGTAAAGGACACAAGATGGAGTTTCCCTCTATTCTATTGTTGAGCAAGAGGAAACGGGGTAAAGGACACAATATGTAGTTTCCCTCTATGCTATTGTTGAACAAGAGGAAACGGGGTAAAGGACACAAGGAGTTTCCCTCTATTCTATTGTTGAGCAAGAGGAAACGGGGTAAAGGACACAAGATGGAGTTTCCCTCTATTCTATTGTTGAACAAGAGGAAACGGGGTAAAGGACACAAGATTAAGTTTCCCTCTATTATATTGTTGAGCAAGAGGAAACGGGGTAAAGGACACAAGATGGAGTTTTCCTCTATACTATTGTTGAGCAAGAGGAAACGTGGTAAAGGACACAAGATGGAGTTTTCCTCTATGCTATTGTTGAACAAGAGGAAACGGGGTAAAGGACACAAGATGGAGTTTCCCTCTATTCTATTGTTGAGCAAGAGGAAACGGGGTAAAGGACACAACATGGAGTTTTCCTCTATGCTATTGTTGAACAAGAGGAAACGGGGTAAAGGACACAACATGGAGTTTTCCTCTATGCTATTGTTGAGCAAGAGGAAACGGGGTAAAGGACACAAGATGGAGTTTCCCTCTATTCTATTGTTGAGCAAGAGGAAACGGGGTAAAGGACACAATATGTAGTTTCCCTCTATGCTATTGTTGAACAAGAGGAAACGGGGTAAAGGACACAAGATGGAGTTTCCCTCTATACTATTGTTGAGCAAGAGGAAACGGGGTAAAGGACACAAGATGGAGTTTTCCTCTATGCTATTGTTGAACAAGAGGAAACGGGGTAAAGGACACAAGATGGAGTTTCCCTCTATTCTATTGTTGAGCAAGAGGAAACGTGGTAAAGGTCACAAGATGGATTTGGCCTCTATTAGCAAACAGCATGATGGTGAATGACACAAGATGGAGAATCCTCTTTAGGTAAGCTGTTTGGTAATTAGTAAGATGGTGAATGACCATAGCTTGATAGGCCTCTTCAGGTGAACTTGCAAATAGTAAAATGATGAATGACCCAAGGTTGGGAGGCCTCTAGGTTATATGTTGTGTAAATAGTAAGATGGTGAATGTCCAACATGGAAGACCCTCTTAAGGTTAACTGTTTAACAATTAGTAAGATGGTGAATGATACAACATGGAAGACCCCTCTTGAGGTGAACTGTTTAACAATTAGTAAGATGGTGAATGATCCAACATGAAAGACCCTCTTAAGGTGAACTGTTTAACAATTAGTAAGATGGTGAATGATCCAACATGGAAGACCCTCTTAAGGTGAACTGTTTAACAATTAGTAAGATGGTGAATGATACAACATGGAAGACCCCGCTTGAGGTGAACTGTTTAACAATTAGTAAGATGGTGAATGATCCAACATGAAAGACCCTCTTGAGGTGAACTGTTTAACAATTAGTAAGATGGTGAATGATCCAACATGAAAGACCCTCTTAAGGTGAACTGTTTAACAATTAGTAAGATGGTGAATGATACAACATGGAAGACCCTCTTAAGGTGAACTGTTTAACAATTAGGAAGATGTTGAATGATCCAACATGAAACACCCTCTTAAGGTGAACTGTTTAACAATTAGTAAGATGGTGAATGATACAACATGGAAGACCCTCTTGAGGTGAACTGTTTAACAATGAGTAAGATGGTGAATGATACAACATGGAAGAGCCTCTTGAGGTGAACTGTTTAACAATTAGTAAGATGAGGTGAACTGTTTAACAATTAGTAAGATGGTGAATGATCCAACATGAAAGACCCTCTTAAGGCGAACTGTTTAACAATTAGTAAGATGGTGAATGATACAACATGGAAGACCCCTCTTGAGGTGAACTGTTTAACAATTAGTAAGATGGTGAATGATCCAACATGGAAGACCCTCTTGAGGTGAACTGTTTAACAATTAGTAAGATGGTGAATGATACAACATAGAAGACAATCTTAAGGTGAACTGCTTAACAATTAGTAAGATGGTGAATGATACAACATGGAAGACCCACTTGAGGTGAACTGTTTAACAATGAGTAAGATGGTGAACGACAAAGATAGAGAGCCCTCTTTAGGAGGACTACTTAGGAAATAGTAACTAAACAAATTGCACAAAATGGGCCGGGGGGTCTTCTTTAGGTAAACTCTTGGTGTAATAGCAAGATGTTGAGTGACATAAGATGAGGATGGCTTCTGCAAGAAAACTGTTGGTATAGTATTAAGATGGTGAATGGAACTATTATAGGGTCGTCAGGTCCTCTTTAAAAAAACAACTGAACAAATAGTTGCTATTGTTGAGTAATAAGAAACGTGATAAAGGACACAAGATGGAATTTTTCCTCTATACTATTGTTAGCAAGAGGAAACGTGATAAAGAACAAAAGATGGAGTTTTCCCTCTATGCTATTGTTGAGTAATAAGAAACGTGATAAAGGACACAAGATGGAATTTTTCCTCTATACTATTGTTGAGCAAGAGGAAATGTGATACAGAACAAAAGATGGAGTTTTCCCTCTATGCTATTGTTGAGCCATAAGTAACGTGATAAAGAACAAAAGATGGAGTTTTCCCTCTATGCTATTGTTGAGTAATAAGAAACATGATAAAGCACACAAGATGGAATTTTTCCTCTATACTATTGTTGAGCAAGAGGAAACGTGATAAAGAACAAAAGATGGAGTTTCCCCTCTATGCTATTGTTGAGCCATAAGTAACGTGATAAAGAACAAAAGATGGAGTTTTCCCTCTATGCTATTGTTGAGTAATAAGAAACGTGATAAAGGACACAAGATGGAATTTTTCCTCTATACTATTATTGAGCAAGAGAAAACGTGATAAAGAACAAAAGATGGAGTTTTCCCTCTATGCTATTGTTGAGCCATAAGTAACATGGTAAAGGACACAAGATTGAGTTTTCCTTCTACGCTACTGTTAAGCAAGAGGAAATGTGGTAAAGGACACAAGATCTAAGATATGAATGACACACGATAGGAGAGCCTCTTTAGGAAAGCTGTTCGACAAATAGTAAGATGGTGAATGATACAACAAGGAGGGCCCTTTTCAACTGTTTAAAAATGAGCAAGATGGTGAACGAAAAAGATAGAGTCCTCTTTAAGACTATTTAGGAAATAGTAACTTGGTGATTGACACAGAATTTGGGGTGGATCTTCTTTAGGTAAACTCTTGGTATAATAGTAAGATGGTGAATGACACAAGATGGGAATTCCTCTTTAGAGAAACTATTAGGCAAATAGTAAGATGGTGAATTTCACAAGAGGGGAGAGGTTCTTCTTTAGGTAAACTCTTGGTATAATAGTAAGATGGTGAATGACATAGAATTTGGGGTGGATCTTCTATAGGTAAGCTCTTGGTATAATAATAAGATGGTGAATGACACAAGATGGGGGAGGTTCTTCTTTAGGTAAACTCTTGGTATAATAGTAAGATGGTGAATGACTCAAGATGGGGATTCCTCTTTAGGGAAACTGTTAGGCAAATAGTAAGATGATGAATGACATAAGATGGGGGGGGAGTGTTCTTCTTTAGGTAAACTTTCGCTGAAATAGCAAGACGGTTAGTGACACAAGTTGAGGATGGCTTCTTTGGCTAAACTGTTAGGCAGATAGTAAGATAGTTTTTGACAAAATATAGGGATTCCTTTTTGGAGAATCTGTTGGGAAAAATATAAGATAATGAATGACCCAAGTTGGCTGGTCCTCTTTAAGGAAACTATTGAACAAATAGTAAGAAGGTGAATGACACACAATGGGAGATCTTTAGAGAAACTGTTAGGCAAATAGCAAGATGGTGGATGACACTAGATGGTGTGTTCTTTCAAAAGGCATAGTACCACTGTACGTGTATGGGTGGGAGGGTGGGTTAGTACCACCGTTCGTGTATGGGTGGGAGGGTGGGTTAGTACCACCGCTCGTGTATAGGTGGGCGGGTGGGTTAGTACCACCGTACGTGTATGGGTGGGAGGGTGGGGTACAAGGATGGAATCCCTAACCGGTTACCCACGCAAGGAACAACCACGCTCCATATTGCTTGACGCTGTTATCTTGAGATAAAGTTGGAACTCTCCGATCAAGCTCACTGGCATTAAATATCCCAGAGTCAATACATCTTTTTCATATTCTTACTTTAAACTTTTTAGACCGTAATTATTAGGAGTGTGTGTTTTGATTAGGATGATTTCATATAAATCAAAGATCGCAAGATTGAAACTCAAAGATAGCAAGATTGAAATTCAAAGATCGCAGGATTAAAACTTAAAGATCGCAAGATTGAAACTCAAAGATTGCAAGATTGAAACTCAAAGATGGCAAGATTGAAACTCAAAGATCGCAAGATTAAAAGTCAAAGATCGCAAGATTGAAACTCAAAGATCGCAGGATTGAAACATCGGGTGAATCATTGGGTCTTTGCGATCCCCAATATATATATGGGTCTTTGCAAATAGTATATAGGTAAAGTACACAATATAAAAGGAGTCTCGCCAAGATTTTGTCTGTGGCATCACAAAATTTGCAGTGGAAATGATAGTCTGCCAGATCATACTAAGACAATAATTGGGCATAAACTACTGTGTAAATGGTCAGATCCCTCTTAGGTAATCTTAAAGCAATTTGATGGATTGTGAAAAAGACCATAAGGATAGGTTCCCAAAGATGATGTATTGTTAATAGTATGATGGAGAATATAAATAATAAAGGAGTACCTAAGTTCTATCTGGATCATAATAAAAAGATCTCTATGAGATGGTTTAGCAAACACAAGAATGGTGAAGGATTCACAATGTAGGGTAGTAGAATATCAAAAAACATGATATTCTACTACCCTACAAGAGATCAAGAGATGCAATGCTATGAAAAAACAATGTATGGTTCTCCTGAAGGTGATTGTTCGAATAGCTTTACAATGATGGACAATTGAAATTTAGCTCTTTCAGGGGTGAAGGTTTGGAAACGGTAAAGAGGTGTAATATTCATGATGGATAGTCGCCGGCGTGGCGGCTCAGTGGCTATGGCTTTGAGTGTAAGGTCCAAGCTTCCAAACCTCAACTGAACTAATGGTCGGTATTTCACCCGTTGAATAAAGTTCATATACAGGCCTGAATGCCTATGTGAACTGACGAGTAAAGATTTCTGAGAAGGTGTTTTGGCTAACAATTAAATAGCAATGGACATATCATAGAGAGGTCTTTCTGAGGAGGTGTTTTGGCAAACTAAATGGTGATGGACATGTTATGGGGAGTCTTTCTGGAGATATGTTTTAGCAAACTGTAGAATAGTGATGGACATGTGATGGTGAGCTCTTTCTGTTGAGATGTTTTGGCAAACTGTAAAGTGGCCATAGCTATAAGATGGGGAGCTTTTTCTGAGGTGTTTTGGCAAACTGTAGAATGTTGATGAATATATAAGTGAGAGCTCTTTCTGTGGAAGTGTTATGGCAAGCTATTGAATGACCATGGACATATTTTGGAAAACTTTTTTGAGGATGTGTCTTGTCAAACTTTAGAATAATGATGGACATGTGATGGAGAGCACTTTATGTTGTGATATTTGGAAAACTGTAGAATGGCCATAGGTATAAGACGGAGAACTTTTTCTTAGGTGTTTTGGCAAATTTTAGAATGATGATGGATATATGAGGGAGAGCTTTTTCTGTGGAGGTGTTTTGGCAAGCTATATAATGGCTATGGACAATTGACGGAGAACATTTTCTGAGGTGTTTTAGCAAATTGTAGAATGACATTGTATACATATAATGTTTACCTATTTTGAAAGGATGCCAGACAATGGAGTGGTGCAGGATGTATGATGGGGAGGTAATGGACTTGTCAACAGTAAAATGGTGACAAATTAAAGTTGTGTGATGGTTGGGCAATCAGGAGAATGATGATATTTATCTATCAGAGAGAGACAGAGGGAGTGATTCGTCAAAAAGTAAGTTGATGAGTGTAAATAATGGAGAGTTTCCATCAAAATGATGTTCGGACTGTCAGTAAAATGCAGATAGTCATGATATGAGTTTTTTTCTAAAGTGGTTCTTGGCTAACAGTATGGTGGCATTGAAGTGGGTACATAAGGCTAACAAAATTGTAATGCTAAATATTGGCAGGGCTCTGATCTGGCCTTACAATTTGACATACATTCACATTTTGTGTAGGCTATTTTTGAAAAATAAATGGTTAAAGTAAGATACATAACCAATCTACTGAAGTTTGTTCATGTTCTCAAGCAATTGCCGGCGTGGTGGCTCAGTGGCTAAGGCTTTGGACTGCGGAGGGCAAGGTTCAAGGTTCGAATCCCCACTGAGCCAACGGTCGGTACTTCACTCGTTGAATAAAGTTGATGCACAGGCCTGTAGGCCCATGTCAACAGGCGAGTGAAGTAAAAAAAAAAAAAAAAAAAAAAAAAAAATGCAAGACTTAAGGTCATTGTAATGGATACTATAAATAAAGATCAGCCACACATGAAATAATATTTTGATGACTCACATTGCAAGGATTGTTCTAATGAAGAAGATGTCAAATAAATAATAAAAGTCATGATATAGTCTATAAAATGAATAATCCAGTAAAGGATGCGCTAATAAATAAGAAAATCAGCGAAAGACCTAAATATTACAAACTTTGTTAAGTTCAAATGAGTATTGGATTGGAAATATTCAGAGAAGATGAAGGTGATGGATGGCAGTTCACAGAGCAAGTTTGGGCTGTTAGGAAATAGACAATATAAGTTAGTAAGAGGATAATATAGAGATTTCTCTGAGAAAAGGATACTTTGACAAAAAATTTTAAGAAGTAAATAGACTTTGTAAGCATACCCAGTGAGATCATAAAAATGATAGAACTTAAATTCAAGGCACTTCGGAAAATATTTTAATGTAAAATTAAATTAATTTTGAAACATGCACATATTTTAAATGCGGACGAAAAATTTTCACAACAAGGTTTGATGTTAGGAAAAGCTTAAAATTCAAATTTCCAGATAGCTTCAGTAAACCATAAAGGCAGTCAGACTATGAACGCCCAAAGAAAATAAAGGATTCTACTAGTCTGATTGAGAACTCTCAAAAGAAGATTAAAGGAACTGATGTCTGTGGAAACATTGGTAGTAAGTAAATCAAGAACACAGAGAACCCACCATTTAGAATGAAAGAATAAAAAACCGATCTAATTGTTCAGGAAAAAGGGGTAGATCTAGAAATTAGTGAAGTTTTTTTAAGTAACTGGCTGAAGAATTACTTGGACATGTCTACTTGAGTGAAGTAAGGCTGAATACACCATAGCATTATGGCTGCAATTTAAGCTGAAAACTATCATGAATGAAGTAAAGTTGAAGAAACTCAAAATACATTTTTGGGTTACAATGATGATTTTGTGACGTACAGTAAAATTTGTAAGGAAGCTGACAGCAGTGTTACAGATACCTTATTTACCACCATGTCTTTATATCTGAAGAAAGTAAACATTCCGGTAGTCTCTACTTTTTTCACTTTGTGGTTCACAAACAGTTTTCAGGAATTCACTGGCATGTTCTCAAGACAATAACATCTGAATTACCTTAGGTCATACAGGGATTCAAATAACAAGACAATTACACACTATGGCTACCCACTGTTTCTTTTAATTACACACCTATCTAAATAACACAATAGTATTAGATATTTACAAATATTAGGTTAGGTTAAAGGACACTAGGACAGGAAGTTATGTATTGGAGAGGTAGGACATCAACAAACTTACCTTAGAAGACAAGTTCACTAACACCAGAGTAGTAGTAACATACACAAAAGTAACATATAATCACACGAATTTTCAGTAGCACTGGCACTTTCTTCAGGTGAGTGAGTGAGTGAGTGGGTGAGTGAGTGAGTTAGTTAGTGAGTGAGTGAGAGGGAGAGGGAGGGAGAGAGAGAGGGAGGGAGAGAGAGAGGGGGGGGGGAGAGACAGGGGGGGAGAGAGAGGGAGAGGGAGGGAGAGAGAGAGAGAGAGAGAGAGAGAGAGAGAGAGAGAGAGAGAGAGAGAGAGAGAGAGAGAGAGAGAGAGAGAGAGAGAGAGAGAGAGAGAGAGAGAGAGAGAGAGAGAGAGAGAGAGAGAGAGAGAGAGAGAGAGAGAGAGAGAGACATGGCAGCACTAAGCAACAGTGGAAGCCATGTTAGTTTCTCTCTCTCTTTTTCTATTCACCTGAAGAAAGTGCCAGTGGTACTGAAAATTCGTGTGATTATATGATTATTTTGTGTGTTTCTACTACTCTGGTGTTAGTGAACTTGTCTTCTAAGGTAAGTTTGCTGATGTCCTATCTCTCCAATATACTAATATTTACAAATATAAATTACCAGACACAATTTTAGCACTAAGAATGAACCATCCTTATTTACAGTTACTACTGTCACTTAACACACACTAATTATGTTCATTAAATATCTGCCACTATTCAGAAACTGTCACTGTTATCACTTTACTGTCACAAATAAACTTTAGCTTTCACTTCAGTCTGCAGACAGAGGCGTATATGAAGATTTGCCGCCCCTGGGCTAGACACAATTTGCTGCCCCTCCCACCCAGTGGCGTATTTCACGTTTTGCCGCTTAGGGGATATAGCGGCTATCTGCCCCCCCCCCCCCCGCCATTTGTTTGTATCATAGCTAATGTTGTACTAAAAACTTAGTAGGTAGTAGGTATCAACATAAGCTGAACACTATAAGTTAAAACCAATTTATTTTATATATATAAAAAGAACCACACTTAGCAATCTTTTCTTGATGTTTTTAATGTTTAAAATTGATTTCGGTTTCGAAAGACCATCATCAGTTTAACATAGAATACAAATAGGGTTATAAATATAAAGATATATAAAGATAAATATAAAGATAAATATAAAGGTTATAGATATATTTATAACCCTATTTGTATTCTATGTTAAACTGATGATGGTCTTTCGAGACCAAAATCAATTTTAAACATTAAAAACATCAAGAAAAGATTGCTAAGTGTGGTTCTTTTTATATATATATATATAAATATTAAGCACTCTAATAGCTAAAAATGTCAAACAATTTATTTTAATCGTGTTATTAATTGAAATGTTAGTGGTGTATTTTAGTTTACAAATGTTGTAATATGACTATTTTAGTAGAATTGTTGAAAGAAATAAGAACAATTTACAATAATAAATCAAGTAATATATGAGTTGTAAGTATGCAAGCTAAGCTGAAAAGTAAAATTTAGAATTTTTAAAGTAAAAAATAGAGGGCGCGGCGCGTCACACAGCGAATTCGCGAAGAGGAAGAGAATCTCCAGTCAGACTCGAGGCCGTTTCAGGGTGGGGGTGGGGTAGGGGCGCGAGTTGGCGGCGAACATCAGACATACATACGTCTTCCTCTACCCCTCTTCCCCGGACCCACCTATCAACAAAAGTACACAACTTCTGCCGCTCTCGCTCTATACATACATTCGTAACACCGTTAGATGACAGCCGTAACTTGATAATTTAAGTTACGGCTGTCATCTTAAATTATCAAGTTTACAAAAAACAGTAAAAATCTTTACTGTTTTGTAAAGAACAGTACTTTGTACTTGACATTGACGCCCTTAATTTTCAAATATTCTCAAAATACCATTAAATGCCTGGTAACTTCCAACTCCTTTGCCGCCCCCTAAATTCTGCCGCCCTGGGCTACAGCCCCTATAGCCCCCCCCCTAAATATGCCACTGTCTGCAGACTGACTAGTCGGCTAACTGTGTCTATTTATAAGGTGCCACTGCAATCCAGAAGATTCCAGAGGTATGAACTGTAAAAGAGAGGGGGAGGCAACTTCCAAACATAGTTGATATTTTTATAATCATTGTTTAAAGCAACATTTGTATTCGTTTACCACAGAGCACCTGGTAAATAAATATACTATAGTTGATTCTTGTAAATTTCTGTATATAAAGGTTCTTCATTAAAAGCCACCATTTCTGTATTTAATGGTTCTTCATTAAAAGCCACCATTTCTGTATTTAATGGTTCTTCATTAAAAGCCACCATTTCTGTATTTAATGGTTCTTCATTAAAAGCCACCATTTCTGTATTTAAAGGTTCTTCATTAAAAGCCACCATTTCCAAATTAGTAAGAATCATCTAGAAAATTATCACTCTTGCTGTCTTTATATATGCATGCTAGTTTTTCAATTTAATGTGGAAATTGAGAGGTATAATATCCTTTGAATATCTTAGAATGGTTTATTTTGGATTATTTAAGTCACATTTAAGCTGTGTCTGTGGAGTTTCAGAGTAACGCCAATAAAGGGGACACCTATTCAAAAACTTGAAGTGCAATAAATCTCTAGAGGTTGTGTTGAAGTCTTGATCTATGTATGTCTGCCCATCTGTACATGTTTGTATGTAAGTTTGTATGTATGTAAGTGCTTAATTGTTTGTCTATTCGTATTTTTCGTGCTGAAATATATTTTAGCATAATTTAAAATAGTTGTTTTCTCTTTCACTTAGATATAGGCATTGCATTTGTGTACAGCGTAGGTCTATTGCAATCACCACGGGGCTAAGCACTGTTGACTGTTTTAGTTGTGTAATACTGAACTGTATTATTATTGTGTTATTTACATGTTAGTATTGTAAAGCTAATCACCTTACTGGAATTGTGATTAGCTCTAATTCCTAAGAAGTCCTGTATATTTTGTATGTGTTTTTCTTGAAGGAATAAATACATTATTATTATTATTATTATAGTTTGTCTGTAAGTCAGATTAAATTGTACACAACCAATTAAATTTATAAAAAATTTCAAATAAACCCCCTAAATGATAAAGTTTAGGAACAGATTGACATGACCTACAAATCTGATCTTGCATCATACAGGAGTAATCCAAATATAAAAAAAGCAGGAATAAAGAGAGCAGGTTCACAACAAAAGGGTGGTTTTGGGGTGAAGCACCAGCTGACTCAAGCAGTCTTTTCTAAGGTGTCAAATAGGAACTTTACTGATAACAATAGTAAATCATTAAAATGACACTAATACAAAATACCAGACAAGGCAAGAGGAAAATGGACTCCTAGACAGATTACTTAGAAATTTATTCAAAAATAAAGTAGTTGATTGACCCTACAGCAATAATATGTTAAAAAATCATCTAGCAAAATATCTTCACTAGAAACATCAAACAAATATTGTTGATATAATAACATGTTTATCCCATAAGTTTTTCACAATAGGGCAAGAGCCTCAATTAATTGGGTTTTATTTAGGATAAGAAAGCAAGCGTACCTTTTCAAACATTCCTTTGTTAAGTACTTTGAAATTTAACACACACAAAAAGAGTAAAATTCAAAATAAAAATAATAAAACGCTCATGTAAATATTTCAAGGCCTCAGACATTACCTTCAGTCCATCAAGAAAAGGGTTAATGGAAGAGGGTTAAATGGGTCTTTATTAACCCTCTTCTGTGATAGACTGAAGATAAGGTATATATAGCTTTGAAATATGTACATGAAAGTTTTAATACATTTTATTTTGTGTTTTAAACTTTTTTGGGCGTATTAACTCTCTATATATCCCAAAGAATTTTTTAAAAAAATGTAAGTTTGCTTTCTTAATCACATCAGTGAAAAAAATTTTCTTTCTTGCCATCATTTGAGGAATATGCAAATTAAAAAGATTTTTTATCTTTAGTATTTGTGGATTAAACTTCTTTTCGTAAGTTTACGATTCATATTTAATTTCTGTTTAGGTAATTGTTGTATTTGAAAATCAAACACCCCCATTGCTGGTGTGGCACACAAACCTGCTCACACAGAGTGAGAGTAATTAATCAAAGGATCTGTCAGAAGGGGTGGAAGGGTGAGGGGTGAGAACCAGTTTGGGGTGGAGGGGGAAGGCAGACTCACCTAGTCTCCTTGTCTTGTACCACATTGGTGAACTCGGCCTCACATAGCTGACCATCATAGTAAGTGATTAGGTCTTCAAACGGATACTCAAAGCCCTGAAGACACTCACACTTGTATCCGCCTGTCTCGAATCCTCTGCCCAGGATTGGGACACACTGCAACATCGCCAACATCAAATTTATGTGGATTACTAAATTTATCAAATTTTACAGGTAAGCTTAAAACTTAATTATATATTTTAAGTACAAAACAACTTTGAATTCAAGGTGTATGAATTCAAATGGTATTTTTCAGTTATCTAAGGAAGAATAGAAATTTATGGAGTATATACGTTCAAAATTTGTTCGGTTGCAACTTGAAGATAAGATTGTATGTTTCCGTAAAAATTTGATCTGTGAACATGAAGATAGAAGTGACAGGTTGGTGTTTTGAAGTGATAGAAATAGACATGAATTACATTTATGAAGAACGAGAAAAAGTGCAAGTTATTAGTGAAAAATGTGTGCGCCAGTTCTGATGTGATTAATATAAGAAAGTGGACAGCAAGAACTTTGTTATTTTTAAGAACTATAATTGTTTAATTAAGTTAGTACCCAGGTTCCCGTTAGTCTTAAAATAGAATTTCTTTTCTAAATGTACTTACTAAAGAAATGATTGATTGTTTGTGTTAAGTGAATAAAGATTCAGATATAAGCTAATATTGTTCGTTACATAAACAGCCATCATGTAGAATAACAGATTGTCATTTAAATCAGAAGTCAAAAGAACAGCAATGATTCGTACAAAATAAAAATACGTTTTGAGTATAATGTTGCTCCTATAAAAATAGAAATAAGATAGAAAAATCTCTATCAAACAATTTAGAGTTAGTTCAAACACTGTCATTTTCCTCAATTTGCAATTTACAAACAAAAATGAAAAATGCTTTTAGAACAGTTAAATTTTAAAACTAAATTTCAAGCCGTACAAAATATAATCAGAAAATAAAAATGCTCTATTTATTACAGTGTTTTAAGTCAGATTTTGCAAACTCCAAAAAATATATAAAAAGAAAACCATTATTTTATGAACAATCTGAAATTGCAAATTAATTGACCTTCTAATTAAATACAAATAAAACTGTCTGTTTTAAGACAATATTTCAATATAAATGCAAAATAAATTTAATCAGTCAACTTACATAAGAAGTTTTCCTGTCACATTTATGTGTGTCCTTGAAGGCATTGGGAACATAATATCGGTCAGAACATTGGTTGATGTCAAGCTGCAGGAGGTCCATTTTTACTGCAACCACTCCCCTAAAAAATATAAAGAAAATATTTAATACATTTTAATTTTATTGTATTTTTAACATAAAGACTTTTTCTAAATTTATGACTTTAAATTTTTTTGACAACAAATGCAACCAAGAGAATTATCAATACTGTAACTTATTTACTTTGATATCGCTGTATTATTCAAAAAAACAAATTAAAGTGTAGCAATTACTGATAACTATGTTCAAAACACATTTTAAACACCTACTGCTACTATTTCTGCAGATATCTATCTCAAAAGATCATGCTATTTCAAGTATAATGGAAAATTATTTAAAAAATTAAATTACCAATAAATACAATATCATATTGAAGGAAGTAATGTTTTTGTTATCGAAATCACTGATACAAAATTGATGGACACTGTCCTTAAATCTTCACTAAAATAGAATCACATGACCTGAATAAAGTAAATCAGCTTAAACTAACAAATGACTCTAAATCGGTCTGACTAATGAGATTTGCGGAGTAGTATGACTACTTTTAGGTTATTTATCTTACATGTATAACTTGTTTATAAAATGTCCAGATAGTATTAAAATACAAAATATACAAATAAATAAAATCAAATATAAATAATACAACTATTATTGATTAAGTGGAACTAAATCAACTACCCCGAGTTGGAAACATTTTGAGAATGGGGATGACAAAAAATTTGGAACGATAAGTTTAATTTAAAATTGGAAAAGCAATCAAGAAAAGTACATACAATTATTAAAATACTTAACCCGTTTGGAGTGGCAATAGTCAGGTATCTCAATAAAATTGAATGATGTAAATTTAAATTACTCTTTAAAGAGAATAAAAATAATGTTCAATTAGCACTTACCAATAAAAAAAATATAAAAAGTTTCCAAATTAAATGTTTTATGCTATTTGTTTGTATGTATATAAAACTGTAATTTAAGTTAAAAATTACCCAATATTTAAGGCACATCAGTTACTAAATAATTTTTTTCACAAAACCCATATCATTCCACAATTAAGTTTTTCAATTGTCCTTATTTAGAATTTAAAAAGTTTAGAACTTTGTTTGTATTAAAAACAAACTTAAGTAATATCTTGCAATTGAAACCATATATAGTTTGAACGATTTTTTATATGTAGTAACATGGGTATTAAAAGATAAATCTTAATAGCTTTTATTTTATTTTCTTAATTTTTGACACTATTTGTATAATTCAATGTACTTAAATATCTGTTAGTTCAATTTGTTGAAAAATAATTATATAACTGATAGATATTTTTTTAGTACAGCATGAAAATCTATGTTCTTCAAAGAATCTTAAAACTATTTCACATTTTCATATTTTGTACATCAGAGAATCCAAACCGAACTATATAAGTTTTTCTTTGTCGATAATGGTCGCTTTGTTTGCGTTTCACGAGAATTCCATTCTCTGTGAATTTTTTTTAAACTATTCAATATATGTGTGGGGAGGCTTGAGGGTATTTCACATTTAGAATTTACCTTAATACTTCACTTACAAGGTCTTTAAACATATATAAAATAAATTACTTCTGTCAACAGTTCAAATTTGTATCAAATATCAGATTATCATATAAATCAAACATACATATAAAACATGCACTAGCCTTACGTAGTATAAAAGACAAGTTGACATCCAACGAAGCTGTCCTATGTAAAGCAGATAAAGGTAATACTACGGTGATTATGCATAAAGAAGATTACATAAACAAAGTCAATAATTTTATCTTAAATAATAACATAACTAATATTAAAAAAGACCCGACTAACGTATACCATAGAAAAATTAAGAAACTAATAAATAATAGCACTGTTCTTTTCAGTGAGGAAGAAATAAAATAACTTAGAATAACAAACCCCACTGCTCCAGTGCTGCGAGGATTACCTAAAGTACACAAAGAAGGTGTCCCAATAAGACCATTAGTGAATTACACAAGTGCACCTACCTACAAGTTAGCAAAAAAGCTTGAAAAATTCCTCAAAGAACATATAATCCTTACTAACAATTACAATTTAAAAAACACATACGTACAAATTTGAACTGTTGACAGAGATCATTTATTTTATATAATCTTAAAACAGTTCAGGGGCTAAATAAACAGTTTTTGAATTTAAACATATGTTATTCTCATGGGCAATATTTATTTATATAGTTTTCACTCTTGACAATACACTGTTATGTCAGTTTTGCATTAAGTTTCTTTTAATGCAATTTCAGGCATACTGAATGTATAATTTAATTGCCAAAGCACAGCAAAATCTAAACATTACTAGGTTTATATATATTGATCCCATAACAAAGTACAGTTAAACTAATACTAATAATATGTACGTAGTAACTAATACTACTCTTACTAACCAATATTTTAAGAAGTATAAAGTGTTTAGATCTATTCAATAAATATATAAGTTAACAAATATTGATTTAAAAGGGACACTTACTTAAATTCTAATCTAGCTTTCAAACTATCCCAGCCAAAAAATGGTGCAGCATACGTGATAAACCATTTAGGCACCTTTCCATAGCAATCAAAGAATGGCGTAGTCCAAAATCCATGATCCAAATTGGCGGCTCTACAAAATAAAGCATTATATTAGTAATTAATGGTTTTGAAATAACTATTCTTAGTTTATGCCATAAAGCATTTGGCACAAGAATATTCCCAGAGCAATCATCTTAAAAAAGTTAACATAAATCATAATTTATCGCTAAGTCATAGAATATCTGAATATTTCTAACTGTAGAATACAATTAACTAAGCGTAAATTTATCCAGGTCTGACTGAAAATCATCTGACATTTGTTCAAAAAATTCTCTGGGACTGGTGAAGAGAAGGGGTAAATAGTTCAATATCAAATAGCGAGGGTTACAAAATCAAATAACACATGGACTGGTCAGGTGAGCATGATGCTTCGTAGAAAAATCACTTTTGACCGCTTTCACATAAAGAATGATTGAAGTCTAATGGTTCAAATAGTGTTGCTATCTAATACATATCAATAAAACCTCAGGATGTTTCATTTATTTGAAATTTTGTCTGCATTATACATTTATTTGAAATGGAAGGCAAAATTAGAAAAAATGGATAAGTGGAATTTATTGATTAAATCGGATAAAACTATTAAGTGGATTCAGTTTCAGTGCCCTTCTTCACCTATACTAAATATCTCAAGTTTAATTTTGATTAATTTAAAATGACTTCAAATAGTCGAAATAAAATTACTATCCAATAATATGATGTTTGCAATATATATCAATTAAAATTGACAGAAACCATATTTTAAACAAGTAATGTGTGTAAAACAACAATTGATAGAAACTGAATTTCCAACATTCAAGAAACACAATATACACCTATACAATTCAACTTGATATATAATATTAGTGAGGGCTAAAATCGTGTTAAAATATTGATTACGTGGCATTTAGCCACTGGGATTTATGCTAAAATTTCAATGAGAAATTTTGGACTTTCTGGCTGACATCCAAAAGTATGCTTTGTACTGGCTGGGGGGAGGGGGATTTATTTCATAATTTAAAGCGGCTTTAAACTTATAAGTACTTTCACTAAAGAAACCACACTGTGTTTTATATTATATACATATGTGTGATTCATATATAATTATTATTTATTGATATATTTTTATTATAGGTATAAATTATGTTATTTTTAGAAAATATATGTCTATGACACGTGGTACACCTACTACAATCATTCATCTACTTTAAGTAGGTCACCCTCTTAACGCTAAGGCTAGTGTCCCGCTGGTTTTTATATTGACTCAACTTTTGTGCCAAAACAGTCGATAACCTGGATTAATTTTGATTTTTACTATCCAAAGGCAGTCTACTTGAAGTGTAATTATTCTTTTCCAATCATACTTATCCTTGATTATCATTATGCTTTTGTAGATAAAATAGCAGCTAAAGCAGAATTTTGTTAAAATGTCAGCTCTTGAACAATGTTTATTGAAGTCATTATTTACATTGACTTATAATACGATTTATTTGTAAAATCCTACACTTCAGGCTCATATTTTCACGATGCACAAATATGACTGTAACTCAAGCGAGTGAGCACCTTTTCATGAAATATACATTTTGAACTCAGAGACATCACTGATGATGCCACATCACAGCATGTGCGATACTTTTGGTGTTGTTAATAAAGACAGTTATACATAGTCTTATTGTACCAGGCGAAGTAAGGCTAAAAAGTACTCTCTAACACATAACCTGGTATGAAAATATTGTAAATAACATCTTGACAGGATTGTCACCAGAAACTTTAGTTTTTAGTATAAATAATAACTTTATTAACTTACCTATAAAAGTTCGGATAGTGTTCATATTTCTTCAAGTATTCTCCACTTTCATTAAATCTAATTTTCATTTTCATATAATATTTTTCCAATGAATCGAAGTTGGTAGACCACCTTTGTTTGAGGAACTGGAACCATGGTTCTCTTGTATATACCTCATCTGAAAACGTTACATATCACACAATAAATTTAATTCACAAAAAAGAAAAAGAAAAAAAAAAGAAATAAGAACAATGAAAGAGAATCTAAATATATTATTCTGTATTTAATCAGAAATATTAAATATAAAATTTTGTGAGCAACTATGACACCTCATTTTTTTGTGAATAGTACACTTTTAATATAAATCATTTTAGAGAATATTTTTTAATCTTAGCATTTATTACTGTAGACAAACTTCACAGACTTAATTTATATCAAAATTACATAATACACTGACTTCGGTAAAAGAAGTATAACTTTTAAAAGGACGCTGAAAATTAAAAGGGATGATACTTCATTAAGACATATCCAAACAGAAACAAGCCCATGCATGATCGACAATCATTACAGCAAACATTAAATTTTTGTTCATGTAATAATGTTCGATAGCAAACTAATAATCCTATAGCTTACCTGTCTTATTGAGCCTTGCCAAATCCTCCATCTTAAATTTTCTTGTATTAAGCTCTGTTTTGTACGCATGAGGAGCAAAGAATGTTCTGTTGGTAAACTTGTTTCTCTCCCAAAAAGTGCCAGCCGCCCATATTTTGCTATCACCCATGACCAATGCCAAGGTTTCACCCATCATTTGATCCTCCGACAAAGGCTTGTCAGCTACTCGTTTTCCCGAATATACTTCTTTTGGATCAGATATCTAAAAAAGTATTACAGTACATTATAATAGATTAAAATGTTTTAAGCAGTACTAATTAAAAAATAGTCAGTATAGTAATATATAAACAATATATATACACACACACACACACACACACACACACAATATTACACATCTTTTTTAATTTATTATTGAATCTTAATTGTCATTTATAGGATTCATTCAAAGGAAAACATTAGATAGACATAGGACACTCCTGATTTAATAATTCTAATGCTACATTTCAATATGTTTATCCCCTTGTAATCCCTACAGGAAGAATTTCCTTTGACACTTTCACCATGTAAATCGTCTAAGGTTGACTGGATGTTTTTGACCACATACATCACTTCAGTCCACAACAGTAGAGAAATCACTCCCAGGGCTGTGTTAGTATTTAAGTGAAGTCAAGAAATTAAAAACACAGTTAATCCTGCTCACTGGGGTATGCTGGATATCTAGTGGGACGGCCACAAACTAGGAGCCCCACTCAGCTCTATTTAAGTTTGGCTCGCCGAGCCACCGCGATTTATTTTTAAATTATTTTCAGACAAAATAGTTTTTTACAAGTAAAATATGCAAACTAAAACAATTATATGTTTTAATTAGTATGCCATGTTTTTCTTAGTTATATGATGAAAAGCATGATAGTAAATAATTATTACTTACAAAAAATTTACTATTGACTAGGGGTGTGCGAGTAGTGATTTTTTAGTTTGAGGGGAGTCGAGTAGTTGGAATTTTTTGAGTATCGAGTATTTTCGAACGAGTATTTATAGAAAGATTTCCTGTTCACCCAAGACAACTGTAAAAGGCAGACACCATCCTAAGCCTATGTTAAGTTTTGCCAGATTCGTAAATATATATACATCTAAACTGAACACAATAATTTTGATTTGTTGTTTAGAACTGTAACATTTGATAATTAAAACTTTCTACTTCCTGCCTTCCTACATTTTTATGTGACATTGTTTTGTTTAACCTATTTCCTTCATGACTAATATGATGTGAGAAAGTATATTATTAACTTAAACAACGTGGATTATGAAAATTTCATCTGTTCACTCATGTCATAGATCAGATTTTCTATTCAAGCCTTTTTTATATTATATTATACTATATCAGATTTTATATTATACTGTTTCACAGCCAGCAGATATATTTATCTGGTGGTTCTGTTCATAGTGTACTGCGAAAACGTACAGTAGCGAAGCTTGTCAAACTGATTCAGGTGTCATTGCCAAATGCAGTCACAGTTGCTCTCAGAACTACCTCCTTTCAACAAAAAATTGAATGTGTACATGTCATGAAAAGTGGATCTGTGGGAATTTAATTCTGTAATAACAAGATTACAATTAACTGAAAATAAGCTGTGAATTATATAACCAAATTTGAAAATCTGGATGATAAAGACTGTAGTTCAATCGATCGATAATAACTAATCAGGTTTACTAAAAACAAATTTTAAAGCCGCTTAGAATGAATTAGTTTTTATATTATGATGGGTAATGAAATATGGGCAATTTGAAACTACTTCGATACATGAGACTATACTTAACAACAGATAAATAATTACTGTATTTCATAAAAAGAAATTTATGAAAACCTGGCGTATTCGAATAAAAACTATAGACGTAGTCGGCTAATATAATAGGTCTGGCTGATATTGGCGACGAGTTGCAGTCTGAAATATCAGCTAAGTGCCAACTAGTGATACAGATGTTTGATAAGGCTTTGGTTCAATAAAAATTATTTTCCGAATCTCTGAATTCGTCATATTTTGTTTTATTTGTTAGAAAGGTCTTCCAACAACATGTTTCTCCTTCAATTGGATTGATTGTTTTGCATTTTACTCTTACATCGACATTGACACAATGGTAAAAATATGAACAGACAACTGTTCAGTGAGTTTACAAATCAGAATTATCGTATTTTACCACCTTTTACACTCCAACTGTGCTATTGCCTAACCTAGTCAGGAAACCATTCAACAATTTGACAGATTAAAATATCGCATGCACAAATGTTACATACAGTTTTGGCGATCTAAGGTGTTTACGGAATAAAAATTAATATATGTTCGCCACGAATGTATACATCTATTTTTTATTCGACAGAAAATAAATCAATAATTTTATGTCACACTCTGCTAGAACGCCTTTACCATATTTTATATGATATGATACTGTATTTTCTTACGTCAAATCATTGGACGATTTCCTGCCAAGACTTCAATCGCCTTGCAAGAAATACTGTATACGATAATTTCAGTTCTGAAAAGGAGCTGAACGGTTCCTTGCACGTACAACACAACTGAATGGACTTTTGTTTGATAAGTTGTATTACGTGTGGTTGTATTAATATAATTTTTTCAAGCCCCCCAATAACATATTTCCTAAAACTAGATAAAATTTTTAATGTTTTTTTAGCTCTATTACTGCATATTGTTTCCTAGACGACCCCCCTCCCCCCTGCCATTTTTTGTTTAAAAAAACATATTCCAAGATATCAGGTTACATAAAAAATACATCTTTTTGCTCAAATTGTAATATCATACTTTTTATAATTAGCCTGGTATATTTCAAGTAAAATAATATCAAATACAAGTAGATTTTTATAATATTACAATTTTGTATGATTTTTGAAAAGATTTCTGCAAATGCGCGAAAAATGACCAGCCGATATAGAAACTTTTAATGGCAGGTTTGAGGGTTACAAAAATGCAAAGTGTAAGAGCGCTAGTAAATTTAACTACAAAGTGAAAGAGTTAAACAAACTATCTTATAATCTAAAAACCATATTTAATCTTTATCACTGACACTGTTTAAATTGAGAATAAATTTTCTTATATAAGATATCTAAAAAGAAACAATTAAGAATAATATTATCAAAATACTACATTGATGTCATTACCTGTAAAAAGGCACTTATAAAGTTTGCTAATCTCAGAGCCATTTTTGCCTCATTAGCAAAAAATTCTTCTGCACCAAAACTGATATCACCATGAAGAGTCAAATCTTCTTTTCTATAACTGAAATAGATAAAGAATTAATTTTTGAACGTAATCCAAATTATATTTTTACTATTGCTTACCTGTCATAAAATATATAAACAACTATTGGCGATACTTCCAGGACTTCAAAACAAAAAAATGCACAACAATATTTTCATTTTGTTTTGTTTGAACCATGATATAAAATATTATTAGTAAATTTCAGATAACAGATATTTTACAATTCAGTTCAATTTTTTATTGTAAACTACATTTTTTTTAAATGTATAAAAGGTTATAATGAATGTGAATGTGCAAAAAATTCATAAACAATCATTGATCTGGCTGTTTTTGTAAACGGCAAATTTTAAAGCAGAATGATGGCAGTGAACAAGAAAGTTCTGAATTTAAGGAAACGTTTAGCTCTAGTCTGTACAACTTTATCATCAATTACAGCTGTATAATGAGTTAAGATATTTCATGCCGTACTTCAACATAACAATTAATGAATTGTTATGGTAGCCGAATAGTTGAGATTTCTGGTGGTGAAGGTCACTATGTATTTCCCTTAAAAAATAAACAATTGAAAACAAGCGATGTATGAAATAATCATATTTAATTAACTGATATTATAATATAAAATAATTTAGAATACACTTACTTCCTACAAGTCTTTTTATTAACACCTAAAATGAACTTGAGAGCTTGATCAATGTTCATTTTGGTGGTGTGCAATGATTCTGGACCTGTTGAAGCATTGCGGTACTCGTAGAACATATCCAGGTACTTCTCTCTGATATAGGGCGGGGCTTTATTCCACTGAATTGGCATCTTGTGACTCCCTGGTAGCATTAATAAGTATTAAAGAGGTTATAAAACAAATATTTATAACCTTAACCTATTGTACAAGAGAAAGTCTAATTGTATTCTAATACGAGGTACGTCCAGAAAGTAAGTTCCGTTTGGTAATAAAAATAATTTGTCTACAGATACAGAAAAAATATTTATTGCACTAAAATCTACATCTCTTAAACTATTTTTCTACATACTGCCGAAATTTTGCAGGCATTTGTCATAGCGTGGCACAAGTTTTTCTATGCCTTCTTCATAGAAGGTTGCCGCCTGTGTCTTCAACCATTTGGAAACATTTTCTTTCAGCTCTTCGTCATCGTTGAAGTGTTGACCGCCGGAAAGACTTCAGATGTAAGAACAGATGAAAGTCGCTAGGAGCGAGGTCAGGGCTGTACGGAGGATGGTCAAACACGTCCCAGCCAAATCCCTATATGAGGTTTTTCGTCACATTTGCAGTGTGTGGTCGTGCATTGTCGTGAAGAAAAACAACACCTTTGGACAGAAATCCTCGGCGCTTATTCTGTATTGCGCGGCGCAATTTCCTCAGTGTCTCGCAGTAAACTTCTGCATTGATTGTTTGACCTCGCGGTAAGAAATCAATCAGTAAGATGCCTTTCCTGTCCCAAAACACTGTGCACATGATTTTTCGAGGTGTCAAGATTTGTTTCGGCTTAACCTTTGCTGGAGATGAAGTGTGCCTCCATTCCATTGATTGCCGTTTAGTTTCTGGGGTGTCATTAGAAACCCAAGTTTCATCTCCTGTGACTATCTGTGACAGAAAATCTTCACCACCTTCATCATAACGGTTCAAAAACTGAAGTGCACTACCCATCCGTTGTGTTTTGTGTTGCTCAGTAAGAATTTTCGGTACCCAACGTGAGCAAAGTTTTCGAAATTTCAGTTTTTCGGTAACAATTTCATGAATTAATGATCGTGAGATTTGGGGGAATTCCATAGCGAGAGCACTCATTGTAAACTTACGGTTTTCCTTGATCTTCTCATCAATCGTGTGAACCAGTTCTTCTGTAATCAAAGATCGACGCCCACTTCGTTCTTCATCATGCACTTCATTACGTCCTTCATTAAACTGTCGGAACCATCTTCTCACCATTGAATCACTCATTGCATTTTGTCCGTAAACCTCGCAAATTTGCCGATAAATGTCAATCGGTTTCACTTTCTTAGCATTCAGAAAACGAATCACAGATCTGATTTCACAAGCGGCGGGATTTTCGATCAACACCGACATTTTAAACAAGCACAACAAAGCGTACGAGACTGACAGCGATCTCAAAATGGCGCACGTTTCTTCTCCTTGATACAGAGCGTCTGCCGCGCATGCGCGGAACTGCGATCGCAGCGCTGCAGCGGATATAAATGGAAACGGAACTTACTTTCTGGACGTACCTCGTAAATACAATTAACTTACAGGCTCAAAACATGTGCTTAATTGTTAGTGCAGAATGGACAAAAACTTAACTATTAAATTACTATAAATCACTGACAAACGTTTTGGTAGTATAGAACTAACAAACAGTAAAACAATTAGAATACCTGCATTATAAACTACAGTACATAATAACTTATTTCATTAATAGGTAAATATATTCATTTGCACATAGGCCAACATAAATAAAAAAATCAATTAGTTTTGAATCAGTGTCAACAAATTTAAAACTCTTGGGTTTTAGCAACCTGATGGTTTGAGAAATACCTTGCAGGTATAGTGGTTAGTTGAAGTGTAAAAGAATAAAGCGGGATTAACATAATTGGGTAATGCAAGTCTTTAGCCATAAATAAAAAGTGCCTAAGGTTTTATATTAGCGAGTCATTAAGTTGTTTGTTAAATAAAATAATACTTGGCAACTACAATTCTCTAATTTAACAAACATAAAAATCTAATATACAATTTTTAAAGAATGTTCTAACGGTAATATTATTTGCTAATACTATATTTCGAAATAAAAAATTGTTATTTACAATACAAATTTGTAGTGATTTGTTTACTGAAGTGGTAAACTTTTCATATGTTGTTATAGTTAGTTTCCGCTAAAGTTTACACGCTGAAAAATTTTTTGAAAGCCAAGTTTCTTGTAAACTCATTATATAAAAAAAGATGAACCAATCAGCAGGATATATTAATGCATTCTAACACGCTCAATGCAGGGATACATATGGCCTAGAGTTCATGTTTTCAGAAATTTTGTTAAAATATTGCAGTATCAAAGCTTCCAATTCTTGCCAACTACTACTTGCATGATAAAGTTTACATACTGTAATAAAACTGGCCTATGCCATTGTTGGCAATAAATATATCTATGGTAAAAATGTCTGTACATTGATTAATTCTTTGGAGGTTACCTTCCAAGTTAGGAACACATTACAACACTTCACACAGTATTTTTGCACAAGCAGAAGTGGTAGAATTAGCAAAATAAGAAGCAATAAAATAAATTTTTAATTAGATTTTCAATTGAAAGAAATTATTTCTCATTTTAAAGTGGTTGACACCTATTAAGACGTTCAGTGTGGATATTGCCAATGGGCGTTGTGGTATCACCACGCTATATACGGCTGACACACTACACAAATTTTTTATGCTGTATGCTAACGACACCTATGGGTGTTATTGATTATTTTTTATAGTTACAGCCTAGCATTACAAGTATACATAATTTATATTCTTATAATAACTATAATTAGTTAAATTAGTAAAATAATAGCATTTTTTTTCAGCACAGCCCAAAGGTATATTACTTTTTGTCAGCAGTGAACATTTTAACTAACAAAAGTGAGTCAAATAAACAAAATAAAAAGATACAAATACAAATGTATTGTTATATCTAGTTTCTAATTAAAAAAGAAAAAATGATACTACTGACATCCAATTTTTAGGCAGTCAAAACCATTATAGTATTGCTCCGCTGTAGCTCTTTCTACAACTTCTCCGAGGAAGGGTCTTCTAACGACAGTCGGAAGTCTGAATCCTGGTCGACATCGACACTGATATCCACCCCGTCTGAAGCCCCAGCCATGAATAGGTTCACACTAACATAACAAATAAGCCATATACAACCAAAATAAGCTTTTCACTAAATACATAATAAAATTCTTTCATACAATTGAAGACCCCAGTGCAAGAAGGGGACAACTCTGCTTAACATAACTTTTCAGGAAGTGAAAAAAATGTTTTAAAAATACAATTTTTGTACTAGAGCTTTTCAACTACGCATGAGAGTAGATTTATCTCTTTTACATTTAGGAACACTTTTAAAAATGAAACATTTCATTTTGTACAAGTCAAAAATTACATTTTAGTATGGACTTATCTTCTTTTGTCCCAAAATTTATAAAATGTGATATAATAGGAAAATGAAAAGAAATATTGAGTATTAGTATGTTTATTATTATTATAAATCATAATAATTAATTTTTTATATTAATGTTATTAAAAAATTAATAAAATATACATTTATATTCATTATTTAGTTCATTTACTAACTATTAGCCATGTCCAATATCACTAATATCTGCATCACCAATGTTGGGTCCAATGCAATCTTCTTCTCTAAGGTTGTTATAGGACCAGATACAATCAGGTGGACCATATTATATATAAACGTTACTAGGTTAATAATACAAATGTTGAAGCCAGCTGTTGGCTCCTGTTGCGACGTGGGTGGACAAATGGTGAACTATGTTTGGTGCAAGAAAGGGACAGCTACTGGAGCAGTCCTGTTTTGCCCCCAAATTAACTCCGATACAGCTCCATTTCCTTTTATATCTTATTGACTATTAATTAATAAATAATAAGCTTAACGTACCTTTGTCGTCTTCAGCTACAAAATCCTATTTATTAGACTACCGGTTTCAGAGCAAGAACTTCATGGTCACATCCACTGTACATTGTCAAAACAGTCACATTACAAAAATTACTATGTTTTTAATAATTTAAAAAATTATTTTTTTATGTTTTTATTATTTAAAAATTATGTTTTTAATGTGTGTTTTGACAATGTACAGTGGATGTGACCATGAAGTTCTTGGTCTGAAACCGGTAGTCTAATAAATAGGATTTTGTAGCTGAAGACGACAAAGGTATGTTGACTTATTATTTGTTATATATGTATCAGCTCAGGAGGCTTTAATAATAGACTATTATTGTCTTAAGGGGGGTGTTTCTCTTTCATAGGTTTCTATTTCAACGATTCGGTTCGTAATAATAATCATATCGTAACACTTGAAGTGTCATTTGATAGTTGAAGACCTGTTCTAGTAAAGCATAAGTTGGTCTTTGTAAGTATTTGATAATTTTTTTACTTTTACACACCTAAATGTGTGAAATTTTAAACGGCATTCTAGATGATATTACATTACAAATCTCATAATATCAACTTATTGTACACTAGAATGGAGCTTTAACCCTTTCCACTCCAATTACTGGGAACCCAGTTTCCCTATCAGCTCCATTTACTTTTAAGCAAAGATTGCCTACTACATTTGTTCAGTGGGAAAAACATATATCTGATAGTTTCAAAAAGCTGATGTATTTTTTCTTTGTTTCTTCTATGACTAAAGTATAGATTAATATAAAATAAAACATATATTTTTATTTTCAAAATTTTTTAATTATATATATTTATTGGAACAAAATTGAATTTCTAACAAAAAAACGGATACAAGAAGAATTTTTGAAAAATTTAAAATAGGAAGAATAGTATTTGTTGTTTGTTTTTTGTTGTTTGTATCCTTACAAACAAAAAAAAGTCATTTTCAAATATTTTGGACTAAATTATACATAAAAAAAATTTATAATTCTAAAACCGAATTTTTTTGAAAAACAACATTTTTACCGAAAAAATTATTTTCACTGCAACTAGTAAACAATTGCTCCATAAATTTTATTTTATTGCTTAGCAACAGTCAAAAGGTACATAATTTAGACCAAATTTGTAAGTAAAGCTTTTTTCTATAATTCAAAACATGTTATCAGCTAAAAATATAAACAGACAAAATCTAATAGCCTACTTGCAACGCTCTTTCATTTTCATACCGGTTACACATAGGCCTACGGTAAAAATACTTATGAACATACAGGAAATGTAAAAGATGAAAAGAAATGTTTTAGGCACATAACTAGTTGGATAATAAATCCTCGTCAAATAGTAAGCTGGTAATACCGTCATCACTGAGGTTCAAAAACGAAACTATTCTGTCGCCACTTCCATCATTTGGTAGAATACTACTGCCGTCGTCTTCACCCATTTTATTCGACAGGAATCATCGTCGTAAAAATAAAAATATTATGAATAAACAGTAAAACAACAACGATAACCTAGCAACAACAATGCGTTTTATAAGCTCATTACGAACGATAACATATGACGGAACAAAGTGAGTGCAGATAGCTGTTGCAGTCAGCCAGCTGTTTACAGAGCAGCCACAGACGACAAACATTACATTTTCTGAGGTTTGTTTACCAATACTAAACTCAAACGGTTCCGAAAAAATTCTACAGATAGCAGCACATATCAAACAACAACCCTAGCGGTCAATAATGTAACTACGTCAGTCTAAATACAATCATAGAACGTTTTTATAGAGACGTCGGGCCCGGCCCGACATTGGAGTTAGTGCGGTAAGTTACGTGGCGGGGCTGCCCCGTCACTTGAGTGGAAAGGGTTAATAGTAATCGTAAAAAGTCCACTAAACCCATCATGATCAAAAACACGAACCCTACAGGTGAAATAAGAAAAGCATGCCCCACTGACGGTAAAATTGCATTGCTAAAGTACTGTCTGGGGCTGTCGAATTCCCAGCAGTGGCTTGGCGGTTTGGGAAACGGCAACCTTAGTATTATGTACTGTCAGTTCTACTAGTTGCGACAAAAACAATGGATAATTGAAATAAATCAGATAAATGAGTTCATTTTGTGGGAATCTCTGAGTACATTTTTATGTATTTTTATTTGTATATTCATACATTTGTATTATTGTATTCATAACTTAATTCTCAGAGGTGCAATAGTTTTACTGCAAAGTAAAATTGTTTTCCACATTTTGTATCAATCATGTGCCAAATGAAATATTTTTTAACAAAATAAATCCATTATTTGTTTTGTGATTCAATGTCTAAAAATTTTATTTTGCTAAAATATTCATAAGAGTATAACAACTTCACAAGGATGTACATTTGTTTCCCAAATGTTGGATGAGATTTCATCATCAATTTTAAAAGACAAAAACTACATTTTGCAAGTAATTTTCAAGTATTTGCCTGGTTCCCAGATAGTTCATTTGCTCTCATATCCTACAAACACAACTTTTCCAAGAAGTAAACAGCAATGAATATTTAGTATCATGTTTTGAACAAAACTAACAACACTGTGAATCATATTTTGTACATCATCAGCAAACTGCAGTTATTGTAGCATGGGTCTCTTAATGGTGAAAGGAAATGTAAATAGAATTTACCTGTAGTGAATTAATTACTGTAGTGAAAATATACATTATTATTATGCAACAATGTACAAGGCAGTAAATAGGACTGGATATATCATTTACAACAATACAAATAAATGAATGTCATACGACACTAACCACTACAACACAAGTACAGAATGTAGTGATTTATGTTACGAACTTCTATGTATTATTCTACCAACAAAGAATAATAAGCTAATCAAAAACTACATCATATACAAAGCAAGCTTCAATTTATATCTAAATTTGCTTAATACCTCTGTTGTTTCTTTTTTGCATCGAGCTGTGTCAGCAAATCTATTCGGTCCGTTATTCCCTTGACCCGGTGGACACTGATTTATATCTATTCGATCAAAATCCATTTCTAAAACTGCTGCCGCTGTGTACCTAAAACAAATATTGTATGAGTAAAAAAAAAAAAATACCATTACTAAATTAACATAATGTTGAAGAGAGAGCCACTGTTTATGATCAGCTGTTCAAGTACTCTGATTCGCATTTGAGAAATGTGAAGAATGGAACCCACCAATTGCTGGTTTTAATCAAACAGAAAAATTGTCTTCAACTGTCCAAGAAATAATTATAAATGAAGCAGAAGCTATTAATTATTGTATAAAACTAGAAGCAATAGAGAATAAAATTAACATAATGTCTATACTTGAAAAGGTTTCATTTTTCTTTTCTGCAGAATCGAGATTGAGCAACAACTGTCGATAGTTGATTGCTTAACACGATAAGTCTTGGTTTTGAATTTAACTATTGCTTTTCAAATTAATTATCTGTACAGATTTTAAATGTACAGTAAGTAAATCTACAAATAGTGAAAATGAAAAGACACAATATTTAAATAATAGAGTAAGAAAAAAAATATGGGCCTCAGAACAGATAAGGAATTACACAATTTAAATCATTTGTCAGTATGCTGGAACAGAAAGAGTATTGACTGGAAGTACAAGTTTAATTTTTTTGTTCATCTATTTATTTGTCCCTTGTTTTGTCCAATCCTAATTAACAAGACAAGGTTTTACATATCACAATAATTGAATTTACTACTATTGCATCACATTTTCTAGTTAAATTTAACTCATAAGAGGTCATAACTAATGGAAAGAGGACAGAAGTAAAAGACTTAGATGGCAAACTTAAACATAGTGTCATTCACACACACACCATATTTCAGTCATCGGGGTACTATTACCTCATCTATTATCTCATTGTGTGTTTGAGAGAGAAACAGAGACAAGGACAAAGAGAGATAGAGAGAGGGAGGTCGCTGCCATACCTGTGAAAACCGAACAAGAACAAATTGTACAGAGCAGAAAAACCAGCTTCAAAAGACCCATATACACAGACATTCTTTTAGTTTCTATAGTCAAAGTTTAACACTAAAATTCATTCATTACCAACATGAATATATATTATTCATGATGGAGCAAGATATTAACAGGAGGATATGGAGCTATACATACGTGGGGTATTCAATGTGCCTGAAGCTTGTATGTCTGGGATAGATATCTGCAATGGGAACAACTGCCGCAACAAGCCACTTATTGGCTCTCCCGCAGTCAAAGTAAGGACGAGTCCATTTGACTGGGCCGGGATCTTCATCCGCACCTGTTACAACCAATTAACACTGGTTAAGACAATTACTGAAAATCATAACAGTTCTAGAATAAGAAAATAAGCGAGATTATAACCATTTTACTTAAAGGTCTTGAAAGAATATTTAAAAGAGATGGGTTAGTTGAAAAATATTTTTAGTAAAAATCAGCTAGGTTTTACAAAATCTTGACATGGAGAAAGATGTGCTAAATAAAATTTTGTTTATTTCATAGAGTATAAATAACAGCAGTTTTTTTTTTTTTTTTTTTTTTTTATTTTCAAAAAGCCGTCAATAAGTTTGAACATAATATTTATTGAGAAAACAAAATATTGGAGCTGTCAATAATGGGATTCAGTTGTATTCAGTTATAAACAGTTACTTGAAAACAACATAAAAGTACACAAATGTTAGTCATTTTCTAATTTGTAAAGAAATTGCAATGGTAGCTTATTATCAAAAGAGCAATCTGAATATTTCAGGATTTATATACTGATTTCAAATAGAGAAATGTGTAAATTAAGTGTAACAAGTCTATCATTATATAAAAATTAGTGTTCCAGGTGTACCTCAAGGGATGTGTTATAGTACCCATGTCATTTTCAATAAATATAATAATTACTGCTTTGGAAATTTCTCACAAACCTTCTCTTTTGCTTATGACACAGCATTGAGTTACATGTAACAACTGATATTGATATTACAATATGGAAAATGATTTAGTTAAACTTAGATATTGGTTGATAAATACCATATTGTCCATAAATATTGGTAAAAGTAATTTTATTGAATTTAACTTAAGGAAAATAGAAGTAAGGATACGTTTATTGTAAAATATCACTGTATAGCTTGTCTGTGAGTACATTGTTCTTCCTAAGTAGAAAAACTTCCTATTCAAATTAAAAAAAAAAAGAAAAAAAATAGATACGCAATATAGACATTTATTGATGGAGTGTCTATCAGTTTTATCTAAAGAAATGGTGTGGTTAGGGAGGGACAGTCTGTTGTGTAAAGGTCAAAACAGAGGGAAAGTTGGAATTACGGCATCCAAGATTAGAAAATTTTAAAAAGCCATTTGATTCCATAGCGGCTGAGCTACTTAATTTTTTCCAAATAATGTTACTAATTAATTGCTGTTCTAAGTTCTCTTGGTTTGTTCAAAAACAATAATGCAGATTTATATTTGATCAATAGTGTATGTGTATATACTTTTTGTTTTAGTGTACATTATGTATGGTAATCTTGTTCAAAGTTCAGCTGCTTGAACGGTGATAGTTGGTTGGTCCGTTATTACACACCTTTTGCCAAGCCAAAACACTCCTAGTACAACAGAACATTCAAGGACATTTAACATTATTGGATTGTTTAGATTTGTTTTGTAGGACCCATACACCTGCAGAGGTATTGACCCAACTATACATCTACAGTGGTGTCGAACCACCCGCCCACTCATACACCTACAATGGGACATGTACTTTATATATATTAGGGATTAGGGTGATCGATTTTAATAACCTATGTTAACCATTCTCCAACCAGAAGGATTCATAAAGTGATCACCGTAAAATCTGTATATTTTGTACTGTGTAACATTCACTTCTATTGTATTTCTACCAACATATAGCATACTAACAAAGAAACTAAAGAAAACTAAAAAAGACTAGCTACATCGCTGACTTTTTGGTGCAGCCAGTCAGACCCTGACTGATAATGAGTAAAGCAATGCTGAGCAACTATCAATTCTTTCCAGTGATGACAACCTAGGGCCTGATTCATGAAAGTCACAAGTTCATGAATCACCCATGTTTTTTAAAAAAACTTTAAAAACTATATCAATATGTAGGTTATATTGATTAAGCATTAAGCACAATAATTCACTCTTGAATCATCTACTATTGAAACGCTAAATTCATCAACATTTTTCTAGATTATCAATCACAGATGTGGTGCAGCGGCAAGGTTATTGACCACTCTGTGACTAAAGGTTATCGATGACTAATCCATCTATTTATATCCTAGTGCAAATTATTTAGATTTAACTTGAAGCAGTTAAGATGAACTTAATGAATTATTTCCTTTCATTAAATGTTACACTGTTCCTAACTAATCAATGCATTTCAGATTGGGTGTCTTTACTTTGCACAATTCTACTTTGTCACCAGATAGAAGAAAAAGGTCTGGCTTACAACTATATAAAACTGAAATGTAGATTTTCTTATTGAACAATTAAGCTATCGACCATAATGGTCAAAATGTTTTACAAACATAAATTTCATTATTAATGTTTTTTTTAATTTGTTTCTGTTTCAGAAAATTTAAAAATCTGGGGATCTGAACTTGGTAATGGGTTCAAAGCTATGGAAATGCTTCCATTAAGAGTTGCCATTCGAAGCAATGTAAGTTTTTATATTCATTAAAATTACTACGTTAGATCCAACATTGAATTTATATTGTGTAAAAAATAATCATTTTAGATAAAATAAAATGATCTATTTTTATTTATGCTAAAAATTCAGGTAAATTATAAATGTTGCTGTACAGCCTACTTCACATCTTCTATAAGGATGCAAGAGATTTGGACTTACATAAATTTTTACTCACACAGTCGGTTTTGTCTTAAGATGTATTATTTAATAATGAGAGGATAGGGGTTTTTTGTCTATGATTGGGAGGAGTGAGGGGGATTAAAAACACCCTAAAAATGCACAAGGGTCTTAATACCAAATTAATATAGGCTACTGAGAAAACTATGTACAGTAATTGATGTTACATCTACAGCGAACGTTGCATATCAATTTGACAGTTACATGTGAAATTGATATTTGTAAAGTTATGTTTTTCAATGTACAAATACTTATCATTCATGACATGGAACTCTAAATAAAACTATTTTTTTTTTTTTTTTAATAAACTATATCAAATTATCAAAGCCTCCTTTATAATTTTGCTAAAATACAATTTTTCAGTATAACAAACAGAAATACTCATGTGACATCAATCGATATATATACATACATTTGTTGATTCCATGTTGTAGTCCAATTAATAACATTTATAATGTTTAAAAAGGCAAAACTCCAAACATTTAATATTTTCTGACCACCAAAATCTGATGTTTCAAACAATTATACCTACCAGATAAAAATGTAATGAGCAGTAACATTATAGAATCAAAATTTCTTACTAAAATAAAATAATTTTGAATCAATTCAAATACAATCAATTTTGAATCAATTTGAATACAATAGTTTGAATCAATGAGAGATAGGGATTTTCTGCGGTTGGTCGATGTACAGAATGACTGCAGTATTATTACACATAAAAAGTTAGATCCAAACGTTGGACAATTTAAATTAAAAGAAAATCATATGTGCTTGTAACTCTTTTATTTGCAATATGTGTGCTTAAACTGTATTTCTTACATATATAATACTGAATGCAGATCAGTAATAATTGAATGGTAATGAAGATTCAATTTCGTTACCTTCAATGGCTACTTCTATACTTCAACATTTTTTTACATCAATATGTTTTGAATTAAATTGTTTATTCCCCTGAAAATTGGAACTGGAGAGGTGTTACTAGAAAGATGAATACAAAGCTGTATAAAGATGTGCAGACCCTGTGTTAAAAATTTAACCTCACAGAGCTAGACAGTTAGGTGGCTGGAAGGTCGTGCTAGTCATCTTTACTTTGAGTAAGTTTATATGAGAGAGAGCACATTGACTATATCTGTCTTTGTCGCACCATATAGTTTCTGGATTATTTTCTCAGTTTTTCTCATACTGCATTTACTCAAGACAGAACACTCAATCGGCAACTTGATAAACCTAAAAGCGACTAAACAAACACCTTACTTTTCTTAAAATATAGATCTGTATTAAATGGAAAAACTTAGCTTAAACATATATTGAAAATGTCACTTTATGATTGAATAAAATATTTTTTTTTTATTTTTTCTTTATTGAAAGTTTTATAGAGTAAAAACTTCGGACCTTTTCTGTTAATCACTACCACTACTTTTTTGATTGCAATTACGTCTTTATTGCACTACCAAAGAGTAAAATAAAAACAAAATGCAAATTTCAAACATTTTAAAATGTAAACAAATATTTAAGAAACATATATATATTTATCATATGGTTTTTTGTCAGCTACCATTTAATTTTTTTTTAAAGCTGTGGTATATATCTGGATTAAGAACCAAAAGTCAAGCAATATATAATATAAAATAAAAGTAATCTACTGTCATAAAACTAAATCCAATCCATCGCGCCATTTACAACCTGCCTCACTTATTCTGTTTATACTGGCTAACCCCTCCGTAAAATAACACAGGAGGACACTGTAATTATGTGATCCATTGTTTGCATAGACTCCCCGCAATCACATGACTGATCTAGTGTCAATTCCCATTTATGCTTCCAGTAGTTACATCTACCCACATAAGTTTGGAACCAATTCAAAATTGTCCATTCCCTACAAGGGACGTTCATTCCACCAACAGGTACTGACGCATCATTAATAAGGAATTTATTTCGTCCATCAAAACTGTTCCACGCTATCTCTGGAAGAGCTGAGAAAAATTCAACTAGATTATAACAACATTAGCAAAATAAACCCACACATACATACACATTACTAAGATTCTGCACAGATGAATTTTGTACTATATGCTGTAGCATTGTTTCAAATAAATTTTCAGGACCATAACCCTTACGTCACATGTCCGTACGTTTTTGCAAAACAATAAGACAAGGCTAGCAATAACGGATTTCTAGCGAATAAGGAATACCATCGTAAAAATAATTGGGAAACAGTTTTTAGAGCAATAGAACATTTATCAAATGGTAGTAAATTAATGAAACAAAAAAAGTATAGTGTTAGTGAATTAACAGAAAAGATCCAAAACGGCAAATTATTCATTAATTTGTTGCTAGTGTTAGGACAGTTCGACCATCACAGGAATAAGAGTTTCTTAATGGCTCCTTTTGTTTTCCCCCCAAAATAAATTAAAACCTCTTTTAAGTTGCAATGATATAATTACAACTATAAGGTAATATTTTAACATACTTAGAGGGTGTTTGGTATTATTTGCCAGCTAATTTATTAATTAATTTAATTAATTACAATATATTAATTGATAGTTTTCAAAAGCATAGCTAATAAAACATTTAAGCTTCTTGAAACGTGAAGAGGGAAATAAGATTTTCGTTTAGACATAGGGTAATGGAAATCTTCGTTCAAGGAACTTCACAAGTGAACTTGAAAAAGATTTTTGAACAAACATTTTCACCTGAAAGTAAAAAATGATTATTTAAACTGTTCCAGCTCAAATATAGCAGACCCCGGTGGAAACTCACCTGGGGGTCCGTGGAATGTGAACGTTTCATTTGTGTTGTTTGCATACCGAATCTCCACTTGGTAAGTAGTTTTGGTGTCGTGTCTACGATCAACTTTGTCAGGTAACCATAGTTTATACCTAGAATAAAAATAAAGGATTAAAAATCGTAAAATTAAAACTGTTTATTAAATAATGACACTGTAGAAAGCCCCCTTGTTTAAAATGTTGATGTACATAAATAAGTTAGCAAGGGAAGGAAATTATTATATGACAATGAATGTATAAATCAGAAACCAGTTTCTGAGGTGGTTTACAAGTGATCTTTAGCATGACTTTGTCAAAGTATCTCAAGCTATATGACAAGAACTATCATTAACGCCAGAGATGAAATAAACGGAGGTCGCATCCATCATTAAAATAAATGTGTGCCGAGTAGTTGTTACTATTCTAGTATGTCATGCGATGGCAGTCCCTCCCTTATTCCTCAAAAACCTACAGGACAATTGTAGTTATTATTATTATTACTACAGATGTATAAAGATGTACATTAGTTCTAATCTCTATGTAACTGCTATTGAGGTGTTTGCTGTGGCCATAAGAAAGGCCACTGTTTCTTTTTTCCCTGTGTACTAACTCACTTGACAAACTACGTCACTCACTAATGCATGAAGATTATAGACCATAAACATTCAACAAACTGATCCAAATTTGCATGTATTTATATAAAAAGTATGGACAGATATCAGAGATTTAGATCTCAATACTAACAAAAAGCTTTTAAAACTTACAAACGGCTTTACATGGAACTTTTGATGTAATTTCACAGTATATAAAATTACTGCTATATTAATTAAACTAGTTTTGTTTACCAGATGTCACCATGAAACATTTTTGAAGCTAAGGTGGTTCTACTTTTCAGTTATAATTAATTACAATACTTTTCATAAATCACTTTTATCAAAAAGCATGTTACTTTTAAATTAATAACAGTAGACTACTAAATTTTTTGTATAGTGAGTTTAACACAGTACTGACAGCCATTTCGACTTGATTACCTTTAAATTTACTATACAATAAAAATATAAAGTCTACAAACCTACTTTAAGCTATAAGCAATAATAATAATAAGTTTTAATCAGTGGCGTATTTAGGGGAGGGCTATAGGGGCTGTAGCCCAGGGCGGCAGAATTTAGAGGGCGGCAAAGGAGTTGGAAGTTACCAGGCATGTAATGGTATTTTGAGAATATTTGAAAATTAAGGGCGTCAATGTCAAGTACAAAGTACTGTTCTTTACAAAATATTATCAAGTTACGGCTGTCATCTAACTGTGTTACGAATGTATGTATAGAGCGAGAGCGGCAGAAGATGTGTACTTTTGTTGATAGGCGGGTCCGGGGAAGAGGGGTAGAGGAAGAAGTATGTATGTCTGATGTTGGCCGCCTCAATTCATCAATTCATTTTCGGCCTCTAAAGCAAGAAGAAAGTTGATTTAATCGCCATAGACATGTAAATAATATAAAGTTAAGTGTTCTATTTTTTACTTTAAAAATTCCAAATTTTACTTTCCAGCTTAGCTTGCATACTTATAACTCATATATTACTTGATTTATTATTGTAAATTGTTCTTATTTCTTTCAACAATTCTACTAAATTAGTCATATTACAACATTTGCAAACTACACCACTAACATTTCAATTAATAACACGATTAAAATAAATTGATTTTAACTTATAGTGTTCAGCTTATGTTGATACCTACTACCTAATAAGTTTTTAGTACAACATTAGCTATGATACAAACAAAGGGCGGGGAGGGGGGGGGCAGATAGCCGCTATATCCCCTAGGCGGCAAAACGTGAAATACGCCACTGGGTGGGGAGGCGGCAAATTGTGTCTAGCCCAGGGGCGGCAAATCTTCAAATATGCCTCTGGTTTTAATAATTACAGTATTTGCTGTATGATTAATAAAAAATAAAAATTAGTACCAGTCATTAATTCTGTAGTATTCCGAAGTGTAGTCATCACTGAGGCTGTCATTCGGTATTCCTCCTAAATCTCTCACAATGAAGGTGTTCAAAGTAGAAATACGTTCTAAATGGATAGGATCATTAAAATCGTCAGCTCTGGAAAGCAAAAGTTATTTTCATTGCTTAATAATATCAATTAACAACAATATAGTATATTGCCAATCACATCAGATGAAACTTGTCCACTTTGATATTTTACCAGTAGCCTATTAACTATTGAGAATTCATCAGTTAACAAGCAATCTTAATTCTTCCAGTGCTAAACAGTTGTTGACATTAATGTGTGCCTCGCTTTATACCAGAAATTCCAAAGGATAAATTATAAGGTTTTAATTATTTATTTATAATTGTTGTTTACAAATAAATATAGTAAAAAACTATAAGGTATGTTTTACCTTATAATAATTTTTCTTAGTAAAAAAATTAAGAGTAATTTGGAAAGCAATGTCCACATTTTTATTGTTTTATAGCAAATGATAGATTACAACAATAAAAATATCCTTGTATGGGCCTATAGTTTATTCATGAATTTTCAAATAATTCAAAAACTCAATTTATATACATATTTGTACCCAAGCACTCACTAAAATTAAAATACCATAACCGTAACAAATCACTTTAAAAACTTTTTTCATCATTAAAGAACACAAAATGAAAAATTCGTCGGTTTAAAAATCTATTTATTATGTTCTTTGAGTTATGAAGTTATTACAGTTTACTTTCATAAACACAATAATAAGTAAATAATATCCTTTTACAAGATTTGACAAACCTATTCTTATTGAAATTAAAAATTATGAATTTGGTTGGTCTGCTAGTAATGTTTTATACGAGAAGATATAATTCATAATCGGACCATTCGTAAATCAAAACTGTTTATTTTAATCCTGGTAAGGTTGACAGTGACCTAAAATATACTAACCTGGTAGACAAGCCAGATTTTGGAGGATATTGCTCATGGTTTTTTTTTTTTTTTTTTTTTTTTAATTATAATCATGGCATCAATATTTTTTATCCAAACAAAAACTGTCGTATGATGGTGTTTTTAAGCAATTATAACATTTTTTAATGACAAAGTATCTGTTTTTTTTTTACTTTTATTTAGTAAAATTGTGATCACATAATAAGAGAACACTATGATGTATAATTTATTTAGCATTCATAATTTACAATATAGTAAATTATTTCATTATGTAGGCCTCAATATATATCTTACAAAAAAAATCATGAAACGGTTTTAAAGAAGTGGTTAGTGCTTCTGCTTCAAATGCAGAAGGTCCAAATTACAGGTGTCTAACTAAAATTTACCAAATGGGTTTGGATCGTTGTCCCTTAGCAAAGTTTGTACACTGAGTTAGGAATGACACTGGCAGAGATAGGTTATAAAAAAACAGGCGCATTGACTATTTGGTATTTTGAAAGGTTTGTTTTTACCCACTTCTAAATTGCTGTAAACCACAAGACAAGATGCATGATGCCCAACATCATTATGACCAGAAATTACCCTAAGAGTACGCTATCTGTAATTTTTTTGTATTTATGCAACTGCTTTTCACTAAACATAATTGGAAAATTTTGCTTTAAATGGATCTAGAATTTGCTGTATTTTCACGATATACTTTTTATTTCGCGTAAATCACATATTTTACCGAAAAATTCGAAAAACCAATGTCACAACTTTTAGTATTTCTGTCATATTTCTGTTCATTTAAATGGTATTTTAATCATCTTTTTATTATTTTGATGTGTTTTTTACACTGAATACAAATTTGAAAACTATTTTGGTCTACTACAATTATTTCTCAATATATAATGGAAAAACTACTTTCGCAGCGAATCGCGATTATCGGCCATTATGTGATCATTTTAAACAACAACTATTAATCACAAAAACCGAATTCACGTATATTCCCGCCAGAGTGGTAGCGGGCAGGCCGTCACGGAGGCCAAACACCTGAATTTAATGCCAAATTACGAATTAAACCACGATTTTACCAAAAATTTTGAAAAAACTAATGTTACAACTTTTTGTCTATCTGTCATATTTCAAGTGTTTTAAGTCATGTTAATTCAAGTGGTGTTTTAATCCTATTTTTATCATTTTGATACATATGTTGATGTGTTTTTTTTTTTTTGCCCTAAATACGAATTTGATAACTATTTTGGTCTGTTACAATTATTTCTCGAGATATAACGGAAAAACTACTTTAGCAACGAATCGCAATTAGCAGCTATTACGTGACCATTATATACAACAACTATTAATCACGAAAACCGAATTCACCTATATTCCCGCCAGTACAAGTGAACATCACAAAAAACTAAATTATTACTGTAGCCTACAAACACAAAATGCACAAATATTATGGTGATCACATTCAGCAAACCATGTTTGCCCTCCCCAGACCAGAGAGATCTATCAATATAAGTTGTGCTGTCTGACGTTCACTTGTATTGTATCAGTACCAACACTTATATGCTGGTTAAATAACTATTTATTTTATGCAAAAAATATATCCAAGAAAATTGATTACTGTAGTTAAATTAGTTAAATACAAAATTACTACCGTATACAAGTATCAGAAAACCACCAAAACCAAATTTCTATAAGTTTTTGTTAAAGGTTTGGTCACCCATTTTGTCCTAGAGAGCTGGATTTATGACGTGCAATCCAAAATATTGTTAACGAATTAGGATAGACAAGGATACTGTTGAACAATATTAGGATAGACAAGTTAAAAAGTGTGTTTTAAAGCTAGAAATTAAATTATGCCACAAGATTAATAGTATATCGTGTTCATAGTACAAAAATGCGTAGTTGAACTACACACTTAACTACTCATATCATAAAAATCTTAATTTGTTGTTTAAAATGGTTAAAAATTAGTCATATTTTTAACTCTTTCAAATAATCAAATTTGAATTTTTCAATCTTAATTGTTGCTGTTTATGATTATTTTGCAAACAAATTCTAAGCGTGTATTGCCTTGAAATAGTTTTGAATTTTGTTGTAAAATATATAAGTAATTATCAAAGAGAAAAATAGGCAAAACTTTGTGCTTAACATAAAACACATGTCAAATTAAAACAAGTTAACAAATTATTTAAAATGCGGTAATACACAACAGGTTTTAAAATTAAAATTTTGTTGACAAAAATGGTGTTTTACCAGAAAATTACCTGGCCTAACTATCATTTTAAGATAAAAATTCCATTACTGACCCATTTCACTAGCTTTCATTAGGTAAATCTATGCTGAATATTCACTGAAATGTTCTCTTCTAAAGATATGTTTATATTACCTTAATAAGAAAGCACATATTACCTTTATTGAATTATATCAAAACATTAACAATGTCAAATCAAATTGTTTATTGCCATTGATTGAATAGACACTGAACTCTCTGCATTATCTTCGTTATTCACAGTACAGAACAGTAAAATAAAAAATTCATACTAAAGCAAAAAAGATTAAACAGCACAAAATTGAGTGAGCCTATAGTAAGATATGCTTAAATTGACATTTTATTTTGCTGAACTGTCTACGCCAGTGGCATTTTTGATGGTGTTCAAACGATGTTGAGAGACAAAAGTCTGTTCCTTCCGGAACATTATTTTTGTTACGCTTAGACACTACTAGAGAAGTCTAGGGTATCCGTGTTGGATGGTAGTGAACGTCCGGGTGTTGTATAGTGAAGATAACTGAGTATCAGGCTTGTCATTAGCTAAAAATCAGCCGAATACTATGAGGTTTCGATTCCAAGTAAAGGTCCCACTTGATTGATTATTAATATAATGGCTCTTTCTAAGGAACAATCAACCTTAGGTGGTAACAATGACTAGGCCTACACTCATTCATGTGCAATCATCACACTCATATTTCGCCCATATATTTACAATTGGTGTATTACTGATGAATAATGAATCTAGCCTATTTATTAAATAAATAACTTTATTTCTATCTAAATATAAGTTCAGTCATATTACACCAAATATAACATAAGGTCTGGTGAACAATTATATAGGAATAACATTTATATAAAAAAACACACAGGATATTTATAACTAATCAAAAATATGTCTGTGACCATTGCTAGGATCTAGGAATGCTTGTATTGAATAAAATGAGTCATGATATCTATAATTTTATAAATAGGCTAGCTCTTACAATGAGTTTAGGTCACCTTCAGTTTTTGTTTTCAAAATTAGGTACAATTAAGTTACAGGATTAGTACATGTCAGACTTGTATACAAGTGAAAATTGAGTTTTTTTTTTTACTGAAAAACAATTTTAATGTAAAACCAGTTTTATATTCATAATTGTGTTCAGAGTAAAAAGCGCTGTTTTTAGAAAATAGGCTTCTGATATTTTAAAAGAATGTGAATTTACCAAGATTCAAGAAAACTACCGCATACCAAGGGTAAATCACTATACCTTTGAAATAAAGGTACAATCACTTTTAAACATAAAATTCATAGTTATAGAATATCAAGAAAGTGCATAATTAGGCCTCCTAATTTCAAAATAAATCTACATTTGACCTAATGATATGAGGCACCTGAAGCCATAATTTATATCAAGTTCATATTACTTTTCAGTGTCAAAGAAAAGTTACTTTAGAAAATTGATGGTAATTATGCACTTTCTTGCCACCAAACAAATTTTGAACATTTTGTTTGAAATGGGTTTAGAATTGGCTGTATTTTCACGAGATATGCTTTTTATTCTGTGGAAATAACGTATTTTACCGAGAAATTCGAAAAAACCAATGTCACAACTTTTAGTATTTTTGTCATATTTCCGTTAATTTAAATAGTATTTTAATCGCCTTTTTTTAATTTGATGTGTTTTTTGCGCTGAATACAAATTTGAAAACTATTTTGGTCTATTACAAATATTTCTCGAGAAATAACGGAAAAACTACTGTCGCGGCGGATCGCGATTAGCGGCCATTACGCGATCATTATAAACCTTAACTATTAATCAAAAAAAAACCGAATTCACCTATAATACTGCCGGAGTGATGGCCGGCAGGCCGTCACGGAGGCGAAACGATCGAATTTAGCGCAAATTACGAAGTTTTGTTGAGAAAATAGACAATTAGGATAAGTTAGGTTATGTCAGTAAAAAATGCATTTTCGAGGTGAAAAAATATTTTTACTACAAAACCAGTTATATATTTGTGTTCAGCATAAAAAAAAAACACGAGAAATTAAAAAACAATTTGTCAAAAAATAACGATTTTTAAAAAAGTTGGTTTTTTCATTATTAGATAAAAATCTAGTTTTCGATTTTTCGGTAAAAAACGAGTTTTCCGCGGATGAAATCAAATTCCTCAAGAGATATAAACTCATTTTTCACCACTTTATTAACATGAAATCGTACTTTCAGAGGTGACAAGAAAGTGCATAATTACCAAATTGATAGCCGAATTGTTTAGGCTATTGAAATATTCCCGAAACATCGTATACTATGTGGTCTCAATTAAAGTACCTACACGCTACTAAAGCTGCAATATGATCTGGTTATTTTTACTTTAGTGAATTTTCAAATATTAAAAATCAACTGAAACTGCAAAAATATTTTTCCCTTTCTAAATACGATTTAAGGTAGTTTTCCTCCAACTAGGCCTATACTTTCCACACAACTTAGCCTATGTTCAAACTCGAGTATCAAGTCCTGTTCTTTTTGATCCAACAGTAGGCCTCAACATTGAATTAGCCATGAGAAAACATTAACTTACCGAAATGTTCTGGGTGCAAATTTTGGCATCGTTTTGTTGAAAAACCCTCTATAAGTCGGTGAATATGCCATGTTTGGTGAAAAGTAAATAGCACTGGCATTAATGTAAGGGTTTGCTGAAACATCCGCTACAGTTGACAAAAAGTAGTACATCATTCCTGGATCATATGTGTCATTTATTGCTGGCCTAATAAATCTAGCTTGTAGAATGTAGCTGAAGAAAAATGATCTGGTTAAAGCCAAGTTATGCAAATGTAACAAAGCAGTCCTATTGGGGAACACAGGATTAACATTAACTTCTTTTATATCAGGTTTGTGGGATAATGAATCTTCCGGTAAATGTAAGTCACCCACATGTTGGATAGGGCAATTATCAGAAGTCACTTTGTCCATTCTTAATCGTATTTCATCAAATGGATCCCTAGCTTGCCATTCATACTGGCAAAACACGCCCACAATGATAACTAAAATAAACAATCCAAAGCCCAGAAACATTTTGGAAAAATGTTTTTATTTATAAAATTACCAGAAATTTCATCCAGAATATTCTTCTAACACAAAAATACCGATATATTTTTAAAAAATAACCTACTCATTTTAAAATGTAATGAACTATGAAACATCCAAAATCAACATAACTGAAACATGTACACAAAACAGACAATTGACACAAGTCAAAGTACGGCAGACAGACAAGGCGTGTCCGACCTCCAAACGTTCAACCATTGTCTAGCAATAGACCCTTAGTAGTTAACTAGTCAATGTTGCCAATGTAAACGATTGGCAGTCTTACCATCGATTAAGTTGAAATAAATTATACAAGTGTCATTTAGGTTTTAGTAACTTAGTGTAATTTAGTAACTAATCGCCCAAGTGAATTAGATTCATACATAATCCATACCTTATAATACCCCTATTTATCAATATTCTAAGTATATAATCCTACTAATAAATACTAGTAGTTATATAATCCTCATCCAAGCGCAAAATCAGAGCCTCATTATAAAAGTTTAGAGTTTTTAAAGTTCAGGTGATTTATCTTTACTCTTCTCTGAGCACTAACATATATGGCGGAATCGTAAAATATAAAGTAAGAACACAAGAACAATTATTGGTATTAATTGAAAATGGCCAAGCTCTTGGGGAATGTTCAAGTAATATACATGTCCAAACCTGTAACCTGTAGTGCTTTATGATATTAAATTAGTTATTACTTGGTGCTTTGTCGCAAAAATGTATTTTGATTCAGAGTCCACAGTGTGATATTTCCATTTTAGGAATTACTATATTGGCACACGAATATAAAGATATAAAAATATTCGGCGATATGTTACGCTGTACTTTTAATCTTAGAGATAACTAAATATGTTGTTTCTTTTGAGGTTAACTATAAATTTAAGTTTTTGGGGGGATTAGCCTCCGGATCACTGTTCAATACTTAAAGTGGTTTATATACCTGCATTCAAGTAATCCAAGTCGTTGCTTCTGCAACCGGTTTCAACTCGTCATGAGAGTCATCTTCAGGCCGTACAAGGATGTAATAAAATGTGATCACTTTATATGAAGGTCGTCACGAACACATAACGAATAACGGACACTACGAATATACGAACACATAACAAAACACTTAAAAACGTTGACATTAATGAACAACTAAAAATTCGCGACGCGTGCCGGGCTCGAGCGTAGTCTAGATCTTTTACTCAAGTGAACTACAAAAAGTGAATTTTAAACAGTTATTAATATGGTTAATTGTTTTAACAACTTTTATCTGCCATTTTTAACTAAACAAACTCCTTCCTAGCCACTTCAACCTTATGCTGAGAGGCCCTATCCTTACTCCATAGAAACTATATCCATTAAAATCAGTCTAGACTACGCTCCAGCCCGGCACGCGTCGCGAATTTTTAGTTCTTCATTAATGTCAACGTTTTTAAGTGTTTTGTTATGTGTTCGTATATTCGTAGTGTCCGTTATTCGTTATGTGTTCGTGACGACCTTCATATGAAGTGATCACATTTTATTACATCCTTGTACGGCCTGAAGATGACTCTCATGACGAGTTGAAACCGGTTGCAGAAGCAACGACTTGGATTACTTGAATGCAGGTATATAAACCACTTTAAGTATAAATTTAAGATTTGCATTTTATTGTATATAAAGTACTGTCATGTGCAAAATTACATTAAATCACGTTTAATTGTGCGCGTACTTTAAGCTGAATCAAGATCTTGTTGGCCGTTGGTAGTATACATGTATTAGTTTCGTCATTCGTGCATAATAACTAATGAATACCTAAATGTATCACTAATCGGGATCATTGAATATATTGTGTAAAATAGATTTAGTAACCTTTCTTATCTTAGATATCTCATAGATTCTAACATTAACAGATAATAGTTATAAAAAATACCTGGAAAGTGTTACTTTTATATACTGTCTCTACGCTAAAGGCATTTTCAACTAGCTATTCAAAAGTTGTTGAGGGATAACGGTCCAAACCCCTATGGCAAATTTAAGTAGACCTCCCGGGATTTGAACCCGTGACACACAAGTGCTAACTCTAGGCTAACAAGAGACATTGTTAATTAGGTTTTGAATCAATATGACAAGTTAGTCATAATAATACAACTATCTTACCAAGCAATTTTCACAACTTCTAGTCTAGCAAAAAAATCCTCATGGAAAATCGTAGCCTATATTAATTTAAAATTCTTGCTGAACTGCTAAAAGAATATCGTGAATATAGCAATTAGACTGAATCAATGTGGAAAATAAGTTATGTAATGTGACTACGCATTCACCAGGATAACCATCAACAGCTCAGCTTGATACTCAACGCACGTACCAAAGATGGCCGTAATTAACGCTAATAGGTGTATCAGATACATCAATAGTGTCTCTCAAATAGTAAAAGTGAAATAATTGAATTATTAGGGCTAAAGTAGTTCAAAATAAACACTTTCCCCCACTAAACGTATAAAATGTCGTCATAATTATAATTCTCTGTAATTATAGTTTGTCGTTTATGACACCGAACGCTTAGATAATGTAGATTATTTCTTTTTACGTGTGTGAGAACTTTTATTCAGACCCCAACTTTCCTAGTGCCAGTGGAGATGTTTTATTTTCAGTAAAAAAGAGAACGAATTGTGGGTTTTCTCACTTCGCTTCTGAGAAGGAACTATTGCTTATCTCATTGAATGTCTTTAGAATAAATTAAATAAATAAACAATAAATAAATAAACGTGGAACCTAATGTTAAATTTGTCTTAAATGTGGTTAAACATTTCTACTCGTAGTCGTTTGTAGTCTTACATCACTGTTATTTTATGTTGTCCTTTTGAAATGAAATATAACTTTATTAAGGGACGAAGTCCTATCTTTGTCTTTTGGGTTTATAAAGTTGTTTTATTTGTAAGAACTACAACCCTTTTTAGCCTGCATTTGTAAGACTAACAATATGTTGTTATACGTAATCTATACATAAACGAATCTACGTGTGTGTGTGTGTGTGTGTGTTTCCTTCTATGCATTACCAAACCACTCATAGTATCGCCATGAAACTTTGGGAAGTGGTAGAGTTCTCTCTCTGGAAGATTTCTGGATTGGTTTCATTCATTTCCGACTCTAGGGCTCCACCACATTTGCCTTTACAGTTTCAATAGTATTCTTATGGAGTTTATTTATTTATTTAATTAATTATCAGCTGTATTAAAACAATTAAATTGAAAAGGTTGAGATACACCCAAGTGGGTTATTGGCACAGTATGTAATATCACTGAGTTATAATTTATTTAGTATTTACCATCACGTTAGATATATAAAAAAAATTAACAAAAAATTGAACAATTTTGAAATAAGCTAAGTGATTATTTTTTTCCATTTAACATAAACTAAAACATTACTGTTTATATGTTAATCCCGTAGCAAGTCACGGTAAACAGATAGTATTGTCATAAACTAATGAAAACTATCCGATTTACGAGGTGGGGTTAGGACCGAAAATCATTTTTGCTACTAAATTATGTCTTGTAAATTTTCCAATGAACAAGTATCTGGGGCCAATGACTCTCTTATGGAGAACGACTGTCATCTTCCTTTTTCAGCCAAGGCCACCATACGTGGGTCAACAACATCGTGTCATAGGCATTAATCAATGATAATTTGAAAAACCATTCTTACCTATGCCGTGACCTAAAGAGATATATAAAAGAGATATAAAAAGTTAGTTACGGCTTTATCACAGATCCGATTATCAACAAACAGAACCCTTTGCATGCGATTTCGAAGCATGCAGGACCCGTCACTCGTCTTTCGGAATGACGGTTGGAAGCAAAGTAAGTAAAATAACATAAGGTAGGGATCATGATGACGTCACTAGATAGATTGTTCTGTCAGCTGAGGAAATACGCGTTATTTATACAACAGAATAAACGAAAGAATTGCTAATAAGAAACTGTTATCACTGTAGCCGGTTGCGGTTAACTACGAGTATTACTAATATATTTTGTACTATTTATCTGGAACTGTTGAAACTGTTTTTACCGATAGCATCTTAACGTGAGAACATGTAGGCTACTATGTAAACCGTAAACCAAACATTTATCGGTACTAATTATTGTCGATACACTTTTAGAACAAAAATACTTTTATTTTCTACGTTTACAAAATGAGATAAAATAATAACGGCACCTATTTATACTATATTAGTGCCATTCATAGTTATTATATATACGCTAACAACATAACCAATCATTTGTATTTCTAGATTAACAATACTTCTCATTATATTTGAATAATTAATAACTTCATTACAATAATTCTTCTTAAATTAATCAAACATATTAATAATTAAACCGGGTTGACACAATATTGACCAGGCCATAGTTCTGGGTGTGTGGTTCGAGCATGCGCATCAATAGATTTCCCTCTCCAATGACAGGTGTGCATTCATATTAAAAAATAAACATCTCGGACACGGTACCTAGATAATACTTTCACGTGATTGGTAGATTTAGTTACCAGTGTTTAATAGAATAATCAAACCAGCTAATTTCGCACATGTGACGTCACAGTCTACTGCGCAGTCTCGTCGTGATACCTACCGTATTTTCTTCTGGAGTAGAACACAATCACCTGTTTTTGTTTACTTTTAAAAATATGTTTTCATAATTTAATGATTGTTTACATTTAATATAAACCAACTCAATAGTTATGAATTAAAAAAATACACGTTCAATGATTAAATAAAACGTATTGTAAATCACTAAATTTCAATAAAACAAACACCATCGAGCAAACTATATAATCATAGCAACCAACCTAATTAAAATTTTGAGCAGACTGTACACAATAGACGTAAGAGAAATATGGTGGTGGATATTCACTATCTCGCTCGCACTAACTCTCTTACACGCCTACTAGTAGAGCCATAATCCGGTCTGTACGAGTGTAGATCGTACAGAAACATGTTCCGAGTAACTTGGTCCGAATACACTCGTTATGAGTGAAGTCGACAGCACTCTAATTATTCGTATACGAATAATCCGATTTTTTATTTACGGTTCCGCTATTTCATTAGTTTCGTTTATGTTTTTCGAAAACTAGTCTAATGCAACTATATCCGATATATATCCGAATGCGCTTGGACCGAGTACCAATATTTTACTCGGTTCGGTTACGCTCGTATCGTGTCAACCTAGCTTTGCTTTAACAATTAATTATTGACAATAGATTACAAAAATAAATAGTAGATAACTATGAAGACAGTAATGTGAGAAATCAGCTGTACAAGCATTTTATTAAAATATTAGGTTATCTTAACGTGTTACTTCAGTACAATACCCACGGAATATCTTGAGTTGTGGCATACGTCACGGTTAGTGTCGGGGGGAGGGAGAATTTTACCAGTAAACAGCGTTTAGCGTACTACTAGCATTGCTGTAAACATCAAGTCACCACGCCCACAAGTTACCTTTATTACAACACAACTCCCATCCGATTGACAATGACAATTGACAATTTTTTATTTATAATCATATTACTTGGTATTATAATGTGTTATCATTATAGGCTTTTAATTATATTACTATTAACTTTGTCTAATATTTAGTGAGAAAAATAAAATACAATCATATGGAATACCAAATAATTAAACACTAGCGAATTTACAGAATGTAGGTTATGTTAGTAAATGAGTACTGTTTAAGTTTTTATTGTAAACAGTCCGTAATTTAATTGTATATTAGGAAATACATATTTGTGAATAATATTAAATTTAATCTACTTAAAGATAGACAGCAATTCTAATTAAATTATAACATATGTGCCTAAGTTATTAAATACATAACAACTAATAATATAAACAAAATAATTGTACTTAATATTTTCAATAACAAACGCTTTCGATACAAAAATAAGGCTGCGATTCTCCAATCTCCTAGCGGTAGCCAACGTCTGCATGTCAGGTTAGTACAAAGCCACGCATGCGTATGCCGTAACCCTCCCCTCCACCAACTACCAATCATTTGAAAAGTAACAGTTTCGACAGCTCAAGATATTCCGTGGCTACTGTACTCTGCAAGTTATAACACTTTTACTCTAACGCAGTGACTGACAGCTTCTACTAAAAGTCAGATGATCTCTCCTTTGAAGTAATCATGATCCCTACCTTTTAAATCGGAAGTAAGTTTCACTAGCTGAGGTCGAGACACATCGGCCTATATCTGTACATTTATGCACAGTAGCTCACTATCTGAACTTGCGTTGTTACCTATTTATTAACAAAAACACCCAAAGCTATTTCTTACAATGTTTGAATTGTTTTCATTTGTGTATATTTAATAGCTAATGATTTATTAAATAAATGAATTAACTCCAACATTAAATTTCTAATGAGTATATCTGTCACTAGAGTTTTGATGTTAAACTAGGATTCTTCAGATATAATTTCTAAATGATCCATTGCGTTAATGCAACTCCTGCCTTTTTCTTGACCAATTTTAACGTTTGAGGTGTCATATTCTATTCCTAATTGTGAATAAAAGTATTCATTTTACATGGATCCAAAATAAAATTGTAAAATTCTTACATGAAAAAACCACATTTTTAAAAATATATAACATTCTGAGTGTTATAAACATCATTATATAACTTAACAGCTCTTCTTTTTCGATTTCTTACGGAAAAACGTACTTTGAGATTTTCGTACCCTTCAGGGTTAAATATTGTAAGATAAATACCTGTATGCACAGTTATGAATTGATCATTTTTGATACCTCAAACTTTGGGCAAGAAAAAGGTAGGAGTTGCGTTAACAAAAAACGGCTTGTATTTTACATCACGATGCTTGAATTCATCTTGGTATTTAAATGCCAAATTGCTACTACAGTCTAGTATAATAGAGATTTAGGTAGTTTCCATTTTCCTGTATAGTATCGCCTGATTTTATTAACTCCACAATCGAAAAACATCAACCACTAAAAAATAACGAAACAGTGAACTAAAAAAATATAAGAAATAATGAAATTGTATCTTAAGTACCAAATTACTAAATAGTTATAAAAATAATAAGCAGTCGTTAAATTTTATCTTAAGTACCACAAGTATCTAGTGCGCGACACCGTTTATGGACCTCTTTACTCACACATTTACGTCATTGGCAGACCTGATTCTCACTCACACTTAGAAACATCGAGGGACCTAACACTTAAAAACACATTTACGCATTGACATTTAAATTGTGTCATGTGATTTAAGTCACTTTGCCTTGTTTCGCTTCAGCACGTCCACGTCCATCATAATATTGTGAAACTGACTTATGTTGCCATTTAACAATAAAATACTGTATATACCATTCTAAACAAAAAAATATTTAGATTTATTCAGACCTGCAGAAGTAGTCGAATACGCCTTCAGTCAGTACTAATATAATCACTCTCCAGATTGATTGAAACTTTGAGAATATCATTAATTAATTGGGATTCTAATAATCGTAAAACATTACGTAATACGAACAAGATCTCAAGGACGAAGCAGAAGTTTGTTTTACATATCAAAGTGTATTTAAAAAAAATATATTTTCATTCATTTCGAATTAATTTTATTGTGTACGTCCCTAGCACTTCTTCCCGATTAGAACCTGTAAGCCCAACAGGTTTCATCACTTCCGTCCATACGTATTGTTATTGTTGAAGTGACTGAAGTGAGCGAGTTTTTCATTTAGTTGCCGGCTTCCCTTCAAGGCAGGAAGGAGCTCTTCCCCTTTTCAACCGGCTGTCGGGCCTTTGGGTTCGAGACTGCTCTTGCGCGTCATCTCGTGAACCCCTTGTAAAATGTGATCACGTTGACGTTGGCTACCGCCATTTCCTTCTCAGAAGATTTCATTACAACTAAAAATTAAGGTAAATGTATTATTAAAGTTTGCATCATTTTTTAAACGTATAGATGTGTTAGTCGTGTAGAATTTATAGTAGAGCATATTTATAATATTGAATAACTAAGATCTTATAATCATTTTGTTAATTTCTACGCTTATTACTAATTCACAAAGTCTCCGAGGTGCAAGGTGAAAAGCCGGCCGGTTGTGAAGTTGAAGATTTTGTAAGTTATTCGCGGTTAATTTTAATTACCATTAGTTTAGTTGATTAGTAATTTAATTTTCTTTTTCTAGGCTATCATACTTGTAACTACACTGGTTTTGTAATCTTCTAGCCTTTTTTTAGGGATTACATTTTTATAATTGTGCTGCAGTCAAATGAAGGGTGTTGTCTTTTATAAAATATACGTTCTTACATACACGGTTTCTTATTTGGTCTTGAGAATGATGGTAAATGCTTTATAGATTAACATTACATGGGCTATCCAATGTTTACTTTTTACAATAAACTAAATTTATAAGGATATAAGTAGGTTACATAGGGGTTGTAGGGTTTGAAAGTGAAACTGAAATGTAAAATACCTGTGGTCTACTGAACAATTGAGTTATCTGTGTCTCATTGCATATATGTAAATTTGCCTGGGCCCATTTGTGAAGAAAGGGTGAAATAGGGAGGGTGGCTTCTTTTGTGATGGTGGCCTAGTGCTAAGGTTTGAATGAAAAAGTGGTAAGCCCAAGCCACTGCTTATTTTTGTAGTTTGGTCATATCAATTAGTTTTAAACAATTCAACACTTGTTTACCTTCAACCTTGGCAGGCTGCCATTGTTTATTTAGCAATATAAGCATAAAGTCCTCAATGCATAATTTTTACATAATTCAATTGGTCATTGATGATAGCCTCTAGGGCTTATTATTAATTAACACCCAACGGTTAGGTCAATCTCAAAACTAGTTGAGCCTATTGACTTGTTCTCAACCATAGATCTGCAGTTGGCACAGTTCGGTAGTGTTATAAAACATAAGAAAAAAGAAACAGGCCTACCTAGGCTATAGTGGGAATTTGTTTAACCTTCATAAAACAGTCTTTGGTACTAGGTGATTTAGGAGGCTTTTCTATTAACATAAATATTTCCCATCTCTTAAAATTCAATCTATTCTTAGAGTCTAGCACGCTCGGATCAAAATTTTAATTCCAAACAGCTGAAATCAGTAGGTGTACAATGCACCAATTTTAACAAATTATTGCAAAGAATTCTAGGTACTATTTTAATTAATAGGCTACCTTTTGGCTTCTGTTAGTACACTGCAAAGCTATCTCTAGTTATGTGGAGTATTTTGCTTTAAGTTGGGTTTATTTTTTATGATTGGTTAAAAGGCCCATTTTATGTGCCATTGTTACTATCAGTGACTCAAGATGGCCGTTTGAATGTACTAGTCAGGCAACTAAGTATCCGAGCTATTGTTTTGATACATAATCGAAGTTTCACATACTAAAGCATTGTCAGTAGGTAATTAGCAACATGATTTTTACCTTAAAATCAGCTTAATTCATCTATCCAACTCAGTTTAACACATTCAGTGCTACGTGGCCATAAAGTCGGCCACACTGTCTGACCGCTAGTGGCTGCGTGGTCATCTAGTCGGCCAAGCGGTGGCTGATGGCCGTCTAGTCGGCCATTTTGCCTTACTTTTATTATTGAATCAGTCTTTGCCCAGCCTTTGCCGGGTTCGCTTGCCAGTAGTTCCTGCACGTCTGCAGTATCCTACAAATAGGGCTTGGTTTTCAGTTTCCGGTTGGGGTTATTTTTGGAGTTTGTTTTTAATTTGTTTTATCAAAGAATTAGGAATAAAATTAAGCAAAAAAAAGATGTAGGTTGGTCAGGTCCACAAACGCCCTGACCAACCTGAATTTTTTTTGTAGTATGTTTTAAAAAATTTATCAGATTATACTAATTGTGTAAAAATGTTATAAATGAACCTGATATTAGTAGTTTTTTATCTTTTTCGTTTGATTTACTTAAATCCTTGTATTACTAACTAGTTTATTACAAAATAAAGTGGTGTAAAAAATTGTGGATATTAGTTTTTCGGCCAAGTCATTCACCAAGGGTTGATGGCCGACTAGATGGCTTTATATAAAAATTATTTTTTTATAACCTTCCACATATACAGACTACTTCTGACAGTCAACAGGCCTATAGCTAATTTTTAATATTTCTAAACATACCAAAAAACTTCCAGTCAGCAATAGCATGCGTAAGTTACTAACCTCATAGTTTTTCTTTTAAAAAAATATATTAACTAGGCCTAAGTACAGGGTAATTATGCACTTTCTAGATGCCTCTGAAAATACGATTTCCTGTTGGAAAAGTGACAAAATATGAGTTTAAAAAATTTTTTTCCATATTAAAAAAAAATCAACTTTGTTAACACGTTCACTTCGTTGCTTTAATTTCTCAGCCATTCATCCTGTACGTCACGCTATCTCAGGGTCTCGTTGCATTCCATCAATTCAGTGTGTGACGAGATCTCGTTGCGCAACAGAAGTTCTGCGCACAAAAGCACGTCATCAATTTAAGTTAGAGCACTGTAGGTTATTTTATTAGAACTATACAGTTTCTGACGTCATAAGTGCTATGCAGGGTGTGGATATAGTGTATAAGCATGAGACTTTGGGATCTCGTATCTCATTTAAGGAAGTACTGTAATAAATTAAAAGGCTAGAAATTGTGTTTATGTTGTATGTGGAACAACTATCCTGCCTTTTCAAACAACACCTGACAATCTGTTTGCTAATATTGGCGTTTGGTCTACCATGTGATTGACGAGGTCTATAGGGCTCTTACCGCATGTAACTATTGTGTCATTATTCAGGTGCGTAAGCTATATATATCTAGTGTAAGATTTAGCATACTCTAAATTCATAATGAAAAATGCTTCCATAGAGTTCAACTCCTGTAATAATATGTTAATTACAAAAAAATATAACGCATATAAGGATTTTAATGCGAATTTCATCACTGTGAATGTAAGCATACGACACAAGATCCCGGGATTTCATGATGTAGTGAACGTGTTAACCCCTTAACCCTTTGACTGATGCAATGATTTATCGCTGTAGCAAAAAAAGCCGAAAACTGATATATCGCCATTGGCCATTCGACCGAAAAGTGACATGCAAAGATATTTCGTTGTTGCGTAATTAATTTATTACAACCTTATTTTTTGGTGAAATAAATTCAAATCTCCATGAATTAGTTGAGAAATACATATAATTCAATCTAAAAATATAAAGTTAGTTTACATAATGCATGTTAAATATTGACCTTGAAAGAAAAGTATAGATTTGGAAGATTGTGGCACGAGCGTCGAGTTGTCTCGTCAGCGGCTATTATTTAGTGTGCAGCTGCACACTAAAGTTACTTAACTTGACAAAAATCGGTAAGGGGTTAGTAAAATCTTTATTTTTGATGTTTTATTTTTCTATTTTACTTGACTTTAACCCTTTCAGAAGTGCGTCAATTTAGCTAAATTGAGTAAAGACGCATGACGTCTTTTTATAAATTGGCCTAAATGAGTAAGGGCGTCATGTGACGTCTTGTGTAATGGTAAATTATTTAATTTATTAAATTAATTGTGAATATTCTTAACACATTACACTATTACTATCTGCCACAGGCAAACTCAAATTTCAGATGTGCACATTTTTTGGCACTCTTCGTGTCAGTGGTAACATTCATTTGTCCTCTCTCTCTAAACTGATTTAGTTCCCGCCCGATGTCATCAGCTGGCGTGCAGCTGATACAACGTTTGGCGCGCATTTCACTCCTTTGGCGCGCTTTTCACGTACATTCTCTCAGTTGTCTGTCAGCTACACAGCTACACACAGTACATTTATTGAGTCTGCAGTGCACTTGGTTATCGCTTTTATACTTTCAATACATTATTGATTGCTTTTATTATTTTTATTTTACGGTAGAGTTGTTCTTATTTATTATTTTTATATTACATTAGTGTTATATTATGTAGTACTGTGTTAATATAATAATTAATTATGTAATGTAATAAACAAGTTTGAAACATTTTTTGACATTTAATTTTTTTACTCCTCTACAACTTGTCTTTTTCAAAACTAATACTTCTTTCAGTCACGAAAATTAGGACGTCATATGACGTCTTTACTCCTGAAAGGGTTAATGCTAAACATTAATATATTGGTAGGTTTAAATAAGAATTAATTTCTTATCCCTAAAAATACAATTTACTTATTCAACCAAACAACTTGTGCTACTCGTCCGTATAGCAAAAATAATTAATAATTTGTGTTGAATACCAGTGCCTGGCTTTCTGGATGGCCTGCTGGCTGTCCCTTTGCAGAGATTATATGCAAATTTGTTTTTTTGGAGCCATAGCTCCTATTAACATTTTGCACATATGGGCACCATTGGTGATTTGCCGCGAACATAGTTTTTCCACAATCGAAAAAAGTTGTAGACTAATAGTTTACAAATTTATCTTCAGAACGAAAAACTATTTCAAATTATAAAAAAGATGAACCAATTTTTCAAAATAACAGAGATAAATCAAAATATAAGAACATTTCTTAAATTCAGAATTTGTTATGTATGAAACTGTATTTCTGCGGAATAAAAAGTGTTTTCTCATAACATATAGACCTGCTCCTACCTATTGGTGAAAGTCAAGATTAGTTAGGCGTCTGGAAAGTGTATTAATACCAATTAGGCTATAGTACACTTATACTTTAAAAACATATTCCATAGGCTAGTATATTTCAGGCAGGCTTAGGCCTATATTCAAAACTGTGTTGTATAAGTTTGTGAATTTAAATTTGTATGATAATCAGTTATTATAATCTTAATGTACTTTCATTCTAAAGCTTTTACTTTGAAGTAGACAAGGCTCTAATACTATAGTTATTTTGATATAAATGTCTAAACCACATCATTTATATTTTTTTTAGATGACTATAATAAACAAGTTACCTTTTCATAGCTACTGGTAACCGTAACTTCTATATTATGCATATCACTTTCTCCTTAGCAGATCCGGTTGTCAACTCTGTTACAATTAGGTCATCTGTTTACTGTGAGACCAAAGCATGTTAATCACTGATTCTGAACTAGACATTTCTAAATAACGTTTTAATATTCTTTAACTGGGTCAGTTCAAGCATTACAATCACATCAGTACGGGGCTTCAAGGTTAGCTAATTTTAAAAGAATTGCTCATATTTTGTCATAAGGTAATTTTTTAGGTCATATTAATGGATTATTGACTCCCTTCTGCTTCAAACAAGTATTTATGTTTTTGATCTTCTGATAATAATAGATAGCAAATTTAACCAAACTAATAAGTTAAATATCAATAAAATCAAATAAATTCTTTATTAATATAAATATAGCATGATACAGCATTGAGTTTCTTATGGCTAAATCACTAGCAACCATTCATTTTTAACTTACTGTACAGCCATTTTCATAATTATTGATTATTATTTATACTTTGTTGAAGTTAACTTATCCTTTAGGAGCAACAAAATAATGTTATTTTGTAAAGTCCAGGATATTTAAAAAAATTATAGTCCTATGAAACCAAAACTTCATAAGAATAGCTTATATGTGTGTGTGGATGTATTTATTATAAGATACACTGTTCACAATCTTAACCCTTTCGATGCCCGGCATTTTTTCCCTTGGTATGCGAGAAATGCCCGGGGGTATTTTTAGTGAATATGCATAGTTTACGTTATTTTGTTCTAACTTTGTTATTTTTCAATATATTTTCATAATTATTTTTTGGTTTTTCTTGTTTTGAAATGCTCTTTTTAATACTTATATATTTTCTTAAATAAAATATTGGTTTTAATTTGTAAAATCAACTTTTTTAAAAAATTAAAAATTTTTTTTTTAATTTTTCAATTTAGAAACTTTTTAGACCATACAAAAAAAATACTAGGGCTATAAAAGTGACTTTATTTGAAAGAACATTTAATTACTAACATGCATACCAAATTTCAAAGTCTTACCTAGAAAATCCCAGGATTTATCGTAATTTTTTTCGACAGTACAAAATCAGATATTTGTCACATTTGAGCGATAATTTCAAGAGTGACAAATATATTTCAACACGCATATTTAAAAGATGTTTAAAACACTTTTTCTGAGTACTATAATCAATTATCAACAGATTGGTACCGTATATATGGCATATTAACGAAAATGCCTTATCGAAAAAAAAAAATTACGAGCGGTCCGATATATCGGACCGCGGCATTTTTAGCGTAACTACCGCGGTCCGATATATCGGACAGCGGCATCGAAAGGGTTAACATTTAGATACACTTGTAAGCTTGTCATTCATCTGATAAAACGCTTGTCGGAAGAGGCTAGTATCATCCCTTAGGTAGAAATATCAATCAAAGCTTTTTTACTAAAAGAGATGATAGAGGACTGTAATAAAGTGTGATGCTTAGAAATATATACACTTTTTAATAAGTAATAACCTAAATTATAACATAAATGAATAAAATAATGAGTGCTATATACGTATAAAAGTACTTAAGTGTTCTTGGCATAGTCATCAATCAACTCCTTAACACGAAAAAAGAAGTGGGCTAATAAATAGATTTTTTTTCTCTCTTAACAAAACAAGTTATGCCATGCACCTATTTTAGGTCTTGTGGCAGTAATTTTTTAACCCTCCGCTCGCAGCAAACGAATATATACCCAGCATCTACTTTGTCTCAAACATGTTAAATGAAGATATCCGAAATGAGATATTTCTGTTGATAGTATAAATAATAGTTCCTAAAACTTACGCTAGAGTGCAGCATCAACTTAGACATGTCTTTGGCCGACTCCCCCAACCTATTAAAAACGTAAATCGTCTATGACTGAAAAGGGGCAGAGCAGCTAATTAGAGCGTACATGGGCGCAGCTCGTCTCCTGCCTTTGCACAGTGTAAAATGAAAATATCCCCCTTCTGTCGTTCCACCCAAGCAAATTGTTTTCAATACTTATCGTTCCTTTTCTCTGTTTTCTAGTTTTCAATTATTTTGTTGTACTTATTATTGTATCATAAATGAAATATACTGTTAAAAGTTTCCACTAAAATGTTGACAATTCTTTATATATATATATATATATATATATATATATATATATATATATATATATATATATATATATATGTACTTTTCATTACAGTTGATATATATATATGTACTTTTCATTACAGTTGAACATCTACAATAAAATAGCGTTAAAAGTTGTAATTGTTACCTTAAATATAAATTTATTTATATTTTTATGTACATTTGTTTCTAAAACAAAAAAAATTAACTTCATATTTTATTAAAATTATTTTTTTACATAATTACGTGTTACTTTAAAATAGGGTAAAATAATTTCCGTGTGAAAAGTGTTAAGTTTGGTAGCATTGAAAGTAATATGTCTTTCATTAAACGTTGTTTAATACCTTGTTAGCCAATGCAGCTTCTTTCCCTAAAGTTATATTGAACTGTGTTAGGTTATTGTTAAATAAAACCATTGATTTTATACACAAATAGATTTCCCATCCAATGTTAAATTTTGAGCCTCAGCTGTTTTTGTGGTCCATTGTGGAGCGCTAGTGTAGTCCCATGTAAATGTAATGCAGTTTAAACAGCTGTGGTTGCGGGCCACACAAACTAACAAAATTACTGCCACAAATATTCCTATTAGTTGGTTTATCTATTGTAGGTTTATTTAATCAATGATAAAACTAATAGAATTTTAATTATAAATTGACAGGAAGGTTAGAATATTATATCGTTGAAAAATTGAACGGAAATAAGAGTCAATCCATTTTAAAAATACTGTATTATTCAAAATATTCATTTTGCTACTTCAAACTGGAGACTGTTTACAAATAGTTTATTTTAAAGTATTATACATGTAACAGAAAAGATCATGCCTACAAAAGAATTGTACGTTCTTTTATCTCTTAATCGTAAATTTATGGTACATATTAAAATGCCATATTATGTTTATTTAGAACCAAAATCAATAAAATGTTGCTCTTTTTGGTCATACTCATCAGTCAAAGAAAGAAGTCTTAATTTTTCCTCTCACAGTTTGAACAGTTTGCATAAATCATTATAAAAATAAATAGTAAATAAATCTAGATAAATTGCAAAAAGTAATTAGCGATATACAACACTGGTAATTTGAAAAAATGGTCTTAACCGTATTTCTTTTACGGTTCTTACAATTCTTTTATTTTTTGCCATTTTTGAATTAGAGTTAATAATCTGTTAATTTTGATTAGGGGATGCACCACTGAAAATACCAATTTCTGTAATACAGTAGACTCTCGGTTATCCGAGGTAATTGGGACCGAGACCACCTCGGATACACAAAAAACTCGGATAATCCCGAGATGGGTTGTACTGATAAGAAAAACGCGTAAAAATCGATAATTGTGTTACCATTAACATACTAATAGTACAAACTAATAAACTAACACATATAACTATATAAAATACAAAAACATTTACCTTAATCAGTAAATATTAATGTTTGAAAAAGTCTTTGATTGACTTTTGCGTAAGTTTCGTGCCTCTCTTTGATGCCGCAATGTTCCGCCAACGTTGAAAATGGAGGACATCGAATGGAGTTGATTCCTCTTGTTGCTCAACGTATGCGAGTGCTCCTTCAAGTAACTTCAATCCCTCGGAATGAGTAATATTTGGAGTAGCATCATCTGTGTCTTCATCTTCTTCTTCTTCATTATTGTTTTTGTTTACAATGAGATCGGCAATTGCGTCGTCTGACAATTCCATTTCTTCGTCTCCATTAATCCAATTGATTACATCTTCATTTATGATTGGTTCTTCAACTGGTAAATGATTAACTAGGTTGGCTAAATCGACTACACAGTCGTCAGTTTCCTTTTGCGTGTCGTTTGTTTTGTGCTTTATTTGGAATATGTTTTTCCACGATTTTTGAATCGTGGACACTTTTACGTCGTCCCACGCAGATGCAATCCAATAAGTAACGTCTTTGACAGTGATTTTCTTAAGTGCATCCGTTACCGTCAGTCCTTCATCTAACTTGGCTAGCAACACTTGGAGAAGCCTTCGTCGATAGTTTCTCTTCATTGCTTCCAAAACACCTTGGTCTAGGGGTTGGATGAGCGATGTCACGTTGGGTGGAAGAAAAACTGCTCTTATTTGACCACTAACTAAGTCACTTGCATCCGGATGAGATCGCGCATTATCTAGCAACAACAATGCTTTCTGGGGCAAGTTTTTCTGCTTTAAATATGCCTCAACAACTGGGAAAAAATCGTTAAAAAACCATGTTTTAAAAATGGTACAGTCCATCCATGCATTTTGTTGGTTTTTGTAAACTGTTGGCAAGCAATTTACTTGAACATTTTTGAATGCCCTTGGGTTTTTGGCTTTCCCTATTAATAGGGGTCTTAATTTTAATGAACCGGAAGCATTGCAGCAGTTCATGGTTGTCACTCGCTCTCTACTTTTTTTGTAACCAGGTGCATTTGCTTCATTTTTAGCTGCTAACGTTTTCGATGGAAGCATTTTGTAATTGAGCCCGGTTTCGTCACAATTAAAAATTTGATCTGACGTAAGTCCATCATTTAAGATTATGGTTTCAAGTTTTGAATAAAAACTGTCAATTTCAGATGGGTCGGCAGAAAGCTTCTCACCACAAATATTTAATTGTCGGATGCCATATTTTTTCTTCCAGGTATCCATCCATCCTTCACTAGCACAAAAATTTTCCTCCCCATCCTTAAATTTCCTATGAAATTCAAGAGCTTTAGCTTGGAGCATGGGTCCACTTATAGGGCTGCCCATACCTCTCAACTGCGAAAACCACAAGTATAGCGCTTCCGATGTTTGACCATGATCTCCTTTCTTCATTGTCTTCCGCCTTAAGCCACTCCCACTACTCGCACTTTGGTTAACCCACTGTTCGATTTCTTTCTTCTTTCGTCTCCAATCTCCAACAGTCACTTCACCGACACCCAACTCTGCAGCAACCTTCTTTATAGATTCGCCTTTTTCTAACCTTTTAATCGCATTTAATTTTGTTTCTAAGGAAACCACTACTCGCTTCCGCTTTAAACTCATTTTGCACAGTAAGATTCTCTTTCACACACACAAAAATGAACTTATAAAAAATAATTAAACGTATGAAACAAAACTAAAAACCACTTATTAAATAGGCCTACAAACTAAGAAACATTAAATTAAAACACTTAAAAATTAACCGGTTTTAAAATACTGTAATACGCCGTTACTTTGGAACAATAAAAATGCAGCAAACAACCACGTTAGATAGACAACTCAGACTGACTGACGACGACGACTGACAAAATTAGAACAATTCTGCAATAAACTCAGTTCCTAATAAAAGGGGGTGGGTTGACTTCCGAGAACTCCGGCTCGACCTAGCAGCGACCGGTAGAGGCATTCCTGATGCGTGAATCGCTATATTCGCGTAAATTCGCATCCACACGCATTTAATCTCTACGATAACCAACACGGTTGTGACCCGCCCTCTCCGACTTTTGCCTCGGTTAACCGAGGGCTCGGTTAATCTAGGCTCGGATAATCACGAGTCTACTGTATTACATAAAATTACCTGATTTATTTTTTTATTATGTTACTGTGATTAAAAAGAAGCAACTACTGTATCTTGGTCCAAAAAATGATTTGTTGTGTAAAAATGCTGACTTACATAAAATTGATATATCTCAAGTTCTATCTGACAAAAATTTACAAAATAGTGTCATTCTAAAGAAATTAGTCCTAAAGTAGATTTATAAATTTATCTTCAAGGACGAAATTTTTACAATGGTTACATAAAAGAAATTAAAAAATGTTACAATTAAAACAACAATTATTTGTTTACTTTAAAAATATGGCTAAACCCAATTCTACTTTAATATTAGTATATTATTCTAGTCAGTAATACAAGGTAAAAAATTGAAGTATTTACTATTAGTAGCTTTTTTTATATGTATCAATTTTTGTCTAGAAGAATACTAAACAATTAAGCTTTCAATAATCACCTGCTAAAATAAATATATATTTATTTAAGGTATATAACAGATCAAAATCCATGACATGTTTAGTTTTTCTGAACCAAGACAGAACATAATTTAAAATTAAAAAATTTTTAACTACTTTTTTTGCATTTTCAGTGGTACATCCCCTTTAAATAATTAAGAGGGTGGTATGGCTATGAAAAGTATATTGTTTTCCATACTAGTTGATATTTATTTATTAAGCATAACTACTTGCCATGTCAAAGTCTGGCTTGTGATCTAAGAGCAAACTCGGTTCAATTCGTAAATGTTATTGACAAGTCATCTTACTTGGGTTGATATTAGATCTCTGAAAAGGACCGAAAAGGAATACGAATTAAGAAACAAACTATGGTTTCAGGTGCCTGATGCCAGTAAGTTGAAAATATATTTTTATTGTATGAATACTAATTGACTTTATATTGCTTTATTAAACTTTGAGTTGTCATGTGCTTTGTGAGGTGACATGTGCATTGGACCACATAATCACGGCCTTCCCTGGCCGCCCGGCAGGTGAAACTGAATGTAACATTGTCGCGTTGTAGTAGTTTGCACGCCTTTTTCAATCATGTGGTTGTGGAAGTGCCTAAATAACTTTGTTTCTCAAAACACTTACACTGTTTGGACCTATACAACTCTTTTATCAGATATGTTAGTATTAAAAAAACCAGTTAATTAACCCTACTACCGGCGGCTATATTTTCCTAAACCGGCGGGCCGTTTTTCCTCATTTCGTTAAATTTTTTTATAAAATTCATAAAAAATAGCAAAATATAATAAACCTGGTTGTATTATATATTCTTGCACTCACAATGAACCAGGCAATCATATTAGCATGCAAATTGTGCATATAAAATATGTATGTTTTTTTTCTGACATTTGAAATTTACAAAAATGCATTAGTAAAAATAAAAAAAGGGTGGGGGTATGCCTATAAAATTTTATAATACTTATAAATTTTATATTCCAAGATAGCCAATTTGTAGCAAATGTTGTCTAGTTTTAGAAAATATAAAATATATAGAGATATGTTTATGAATTATAATATAATTATATTATATTATAATATTAATTATGTATAATAATATCCGTGACTACTACATAAACCTAAAATTTTGTTACCATGGAAATCATTGTAAATAAAATTTCATAAATAATTGACTATCACATCTACAGACTTATAATTAGTCTTAAAATTACCATAATGGTATTTTCTAACATAATATAAATAGTTATATGAGAATATTTACAACAAATTACAACACAATTACAACAAAAACAACACAACAAATGACTGACAGCGTCTACTTTGGAGTAATGGTGACCGGTCCCAGATGCTTCTTTCAAAGTTTCTTCTTTTTCATCACTTTGTAACATCGATGCAAAGACAATGAAACAATAATCGATGTATACCATCGGATTTGGTATCTTTCGATGATTACAATGGTGAAAGAATCATATCGATACAGCTAACGTTTATTTTGTGACAAGTGATTATGTCGCGTGCTGTCAAACTGCGGAATTTCCGCAGTCTACCGGTTTTAAGATAAGACAAACTGCAGAAATTCCGCAGCGTACCGGTATTAGGGTTAACAAACAAATTTCCAATCATAAAATTTTCATGAGGGCTTTGTATATGGCAAGATTATAAAATATTTTTGTTTACAATAATAGATAACTATTTACAATGTATATAGATTATTATTTATAGTTGACAATATGAACAATCTTGTAGGTTTTGCTTATTTCAACATTTCAATCATCCTCACTGAAGTCAACACTACTGTTATTCGAATTACTACTAATTTAATATTGAAATATCTTCAAGATTGTGCATATTATAAATAATAATCTATATACATTGTAAATGGTTACCTTTACATATTGTAAACAGAAATATTTTTAAACCTGTCATTGGAAGTTCAAAGCCCACATCAAAAAATGGTGATAGGAAATGTTTTTGTCAGTTAATTCCCTGTTTTTTAATACTAACAAATCTGATAAAAGAGATTTATAGAACCAAAATTAGTGTTTTGAGAAATCAATATAGTTAAGCATTAATTACATAAAATTATTTAGGAACTCCTACAACCACTTGGTTAAAAAAGGCGCACCAACTGTTGAAACGCAGCAAAGTTGCATTCAGTTTCACCTGCCAGGCGGCCAGGGAAGGCAGCGATTACACAGTCCGGTGCACATGACTTCTCAAAGATTAATTAATTAAGCTATATAGAATCAGTCAATATTCATACAGTAAAAATAAATATATATTTGACTTATGGACATTAGACCTCATATCACTGAAATTTCACTTTTCAGTGTTGAGAAAATAAAAATTATAGCAAACATTTTTTATGCCATTGAAAAATTCTGAAACTTCTTATGCATGTGGTCTTAATTAAATTCCCTATATGCTATTAAAGTTGCAAAATGATGTGATCATTATTTTCATTATAGTCAATTTTCAAACATCACAAGTTATCTGAAACTATAAAATGGTAAATTTTTCCCACTCAAACTACGATTAACAAAAATTGTAGAAAAGTAAAAATATAAATTACCACTCATAATATAGAGAGTAATTTTATTAATAATATAAATCATAATAAAAATAAAAAAAATTGATGGTAATTTTGTTTTCCTATGCTAGTTTTAACCCTACTTTTTAGTTCCTACTTTTTACACAGTTGATGTTCAAACTCGAGTATCTATACTCTTTCATCCAACAGTAGTGTGTGCCAAAATAATCAATAACAGAATATAAGAGATGGAGCTGTTCATCCAACAGTAGTGTGTGCCAAAATAATCAATAACAGAATATAAGAGATGGAGCTGTAAGTCCTTCTTAAAACCAGTTTTAAGAGTATTTAAATTTAGTTGATTTTTTATATTTTGAGGAAGAAAATTAACCCGTTTTGTCCCAAATTAATTTTTTTTTTGAAATTTCTGTTCCCCTGTTAATATTTTGTTAGTAGGACTATAAATACCACGTTTTAGCAGTTTTAAATTTTTTAACATTTTTTATGCAGAGTTATCACATGTAGACAATGTCGACAGTGGGCACGAACGGGTACATAACGTAAATGTCAACAAATCCGATGGTGAGCGTGAACGAGTTTGTAAAGGTAACACAAATACTGAATATTTATAATATTAAAAATAAATATGTGTAACAACCAAAAGGGATACAAAAAACGGCACACTTGAGACATTCAATTCATATAATTGTCAAAATATACTAGTGATTGACATGAGTTTACAAGTAAAACGTTAGGTAAATCTGACTGAAATGCAGCAAATATGTTATAACTATGTAAAATGTAATGTATAAAGAACAATAGATAAAATGTTACAAATGTAAGAATGTACAAAAAGTAAACAACATACGAGGTACGTCCAGAAAGTAAGTTCCGTTTGGTAATAAAAATAATTTGTCTACAGATACAGAAAAAATATTTATTGCACTAAAATCTACAACTCTTAAACTACTTTTCTACATAACTGCCGAAATTTTGCAGGCATTTGTCATAGCGTGGCACAAGTTTTTCTATGCCTTCTTCATAGAAGGTTGCCGCTTGTATCTTCAACCATTTGGAAACATTTTCTTTCAGCTCTTCGTCATCGTTGAAGTGTTGACCGCCAAGGAAAGACTTCAGATGTAAGAACAGATGAAAGTCGCTAGGAGCGAGGTCAGGGCTGTACGGAGGATGGTCAAACACGTCCCAGCCAAATCCCTGTATGAGGTTTTTCGTAACATTTGCAGTGTGTGGTCGTGCATTGTCGTGAAGAAAAACAACACCTTTGGACAGAAATCCTCGGCGCTTATTCTGTATTGCGCGGCGCAATTTCCTCAGTGTCTCGCAGTAAACTTCTGCATTGATTGTTTGACCTCGCGGTAAGAAATCAATCAGTAAGATGCCTTTCCTGTCCCAAAACACTGTGCACATGATTTTTCGAGGTGTCAAGATTTGTTTCGGCTTAACCTTTGCTGGAGATGAAGTGTGCCTCCATTCCATTGATTGCCGCTTAGTTTCTGGGGTGTCATAAGAAACCCAAGTTTCAGTGAAGATTTTCTGTCACAGATAGTCATCTGTGACAGAAAATCTTCACCGCCTTCATCATAACGGTTCAAAAACTGAAGTGCACTACCCATCCGTTGTGTTTTGTGTTGCTCAGTAAGAAGTTTCGGTACCCAACGTGAGCAAAGTTTTCGAAATTTCAGTTTTTCGGTAACAATTTCATGAATTAATGATCGTGAGATTTGGGGGAATTCCATAGCGAGAGCACTCATTGTAAACTTACGGTTTTCCTTGATCTTCTCATCAATCGTGTGAACCAGTTCTTCTGTAATCAAAGATGGACGCCCACTTCGTTCTTCATCATGCACTTCATTACGTCCTTCATTAAACTGTCGGACCCATCTTCTCACCATTGAATCACTCATCGCATTTTGTCCGTAAACCTCGCAAATTTGCCGATAAATGTCAATCGGTTTCACTTGCTTAGCATTCAAAAAACGAATCACAGATCTGATTTCACAAGCGGTGGGATTTTCGATCAACACCGACATTTTAAACAAGCACAACAAAGCGTACGAGACTGACAGCGATCTCAAAATGGGGCACGTTTCTTCTCCTTGATACAGAGCGTCTGCCGCGCATGCGCGGAACTGCGATCGCAGCGCTGCAGCGGATATAAATGGAAACGGAACTTACTTTCTGGACGTACCTCGTACTTCAAGATAATGGAATCCGCAAGGTATTGAGACACTGCAACCCTTATTACTAAATGTAAAATATAATATATACAAGCTAAGTAAATCTATCAAGAACAACAGATATATTGTAAGAACGAACAAAAAGTAAACAACATACTTCAATATAATGGAATCTGAAACACTTGTCAATCAAAATGGGAAAACAGTGTTTGCTAAAGTAGGCTAATGTCAGAGAAGTCGTTCCATTATTTTGTGTGGAATGTTTTGTCGCATAAGATATGGCAGCCAACTTTACAAGTGACGCATAATTTCCTGGTGGCCTTACCACATAGCGCACATCTGATCTGTGTAGGTGATGTTTCCAGGAAATGGTTTCCGCTGTAGTGGACATCTGTTGGGATTCTACTGGATACTTTGGCACTCGGGCGTCCTGCTGTCGGTCGATGTGCTGTGTATTTAGCCATGTAGCATTTCACTACATAGCGAATGAATCCTAAGAAGTCCAATTTTTCATCATGTACCTTAGGAGTTAGGCGATAAATTTGCCAGCCGTTCATGGACACACCGATCATGTATGATATCATTGGCCAATACCATTTCTTCGATCTGATGTTAATTCCATAGGAGGCTATGTTCTCATCCATTCGGTCCACACCGCCCATGTACGTGTTGTATAGAATAACCGAGGCGGGTTGGTCCAGAGTTATATGCTTTTTGTCTGCATTAGACCAACGTTTTGCTTTTCCATGTGGCTCAACTCCTGCAACAGTGGATGCCATTGTGAACACATTATTATCATTGTACCGTACCAGAGTTATGTTGGTTTCCTGGTCGCTGAGTTGGTGGTAGGATCCTCTGGGTTCCTTTTTGACAACCTTGGGTTCAGTCAGAGGAGCATTTTCTATCCTGTCAGCACTGACTGTCCCTGTCCCATCATAGCCCTTTGTTTTCAACGCTTCCAACAAACGGAAAGAAGTGAAAAAGTTGTCAAAGAATACACAGTATCTTTTGTTTTGGGGTAGCTCAGAAAGTAAATCTATTACCACTGACCCCCCCAACTACTAGGCCTGGTATAGACTTTCCTGTATTTTTTCCCTGATATGGTTCGCCTTGAACAACATATCTTAAGTCTGGTAGCCAACACCCAAACTTTGTAGCCAAACCGTTTCGGTTTTCCGTGCATATGTTGTTTGGCTCCGCACCTTCCATAGTAGGGAACCATAGACTCATCAACTGAGGTAGGCGTCTCCAGGGAAGAATGTCAGCCAACGTTCGTTCAACATATTCCAAACAGGTCTTATTTTCCCAAATCTATCTGATTCTTCAATGGCGGCGTTTTTGCAGAAATGAATGACTTCATTATGTCTAAAAATCTATTTCTAGACATAGCCTTTGATATCGCGTTGTTGTGAACATCATCGGACGTCTCCCACTACATTCTTGTTCTCGGCAATACATTGTAACCTGACAATAGTAGAATTGCAAAATAGAGCCAAATTTCTTCTTTACTTGTAATAAAACTGTCATTCCCCTTCTCTACTGCAAATTCATTTGTGCATTCTACAATGTAGTCAACAACTTCGTCACAGAAAAACAATTCAAAACATTCTAAGGGAGTAAAATCTTTGTCTAAGTAACTAGGTCTTTCAAATTCTACTGAAGATGTATCAGGAATATCTCGTGTTTCCCAATTTCTAATTTTTTTCTGTTTTTTCTTCGTGGGAGCTTTTTTTGTACTGTCTGCTTTCCTTTTTTTAGTTGTGACATCTTTTTTTGTTTTATTTCCCTTGACGTTTCTTTTTGGCCTCTCTTTTTTATCTTTGGTTTTCCTCACTGAGACTTTCGTTTCACTAGTTTTTTTCCTACTTATCCTTTTGTTGCTAGCAATGTTATCAGCAATTACAGCATCTTCAGATAGGCCTACTTGAACAACTGTATTTGTAGAAAGATCTTTTTCTGGGATATTATTCACTTCATGGTCGTTATTTTGTACTATACTTTCCACTTCTTTACTTTCATTGACAATGGTTTCTGGGATATTATCCACGTCATGGTCAATATTTTGTACTATACTTTCCACTTCTCTAATTTCATTGACAATGGTTTCTGCTTCTGGTATATTAGCCACTTCATGGCCAATTTCATGGAACATGTTATCCCTTTTTCTTCTCCAGCAAAAGCGTGTAGGACTTGGTTCTGGGGTTCCCGGTACCTCGTTGTCGTTGTCAGAGTCTTCATCAGCCCCATACCTCTTTATTTCCAATCCATCTTCTGTTAATGTTTCACATATCATTTCAGCACCTGCCCGTAACTGCTTTCCACTCAACCTGTTAATATCGCATGTAGGGTCTTCATCGTCGCTGTCACCATCGCTATTTTGAGGATTCTCTGGCGGTTCTATAAATACTGTAGCCTTGACGACATCTCTGGCATCCTCAACTACGGCAGCAATTTGCTCAACAGTCAACCTAAACAATAAAAAACCCAATATTGAAACAATAAGGGACCCGTACCCATTCGCGCCCACTGTCGACATTTGTGTACATTAACATTGACCGGCAACAACCACGGCCCTGTACCTACTCGTGCCCACTGTCGACATTTGTCTACATCAGTTTTTACGACCAACAAAAAATATGTTTTCTGTTCGAATGACCAATACCACAATTAGCATATGAAAGAATAACTCTTAACCTAAATAAAAATGATATAGATACAGTTAAAAAACTAAAGGGTAATTATAAAACAACTTACGATTCAAAGAATGACATGTTGTGATGTGGAGGAGTACATAACCTCAACAGCGCGCCACTCACATTCACTGAGAACTGGCGGGAAACGTTGTTACTGCGTAGCAGGCATACCAACTCAATACAAAAAAATAACCTCCGCTGCATATGTACAACTTTGTGCAAATTGATAAATTCCCAATTTAATGTAGACAAATGTAGACAGTGGGCACAAACGGGTTAACACAGCTTCTAAGCCATCCAAGCAGCAGTTTGTTTGACCCTCCCAACAACCTATACATGTTAGATGGTATTGACCTGCCCATGCACATAGGGTGGGTAACGTTGATTACAGTAATATTATTGCAGCTAGATTATTGAATTTGTGGTTGGATAGACTGTCATTTAGTTTGTAGTTTTCAATAAACTATTAAGTAGGATGTAAACATTTCAGATAATTTATTTTTTGGATCACCCACCCACCCACCCATACATGTGCAGTGGTAGTGACCCACCCACCCACCTACCCTTATATGTGCAGTGGTAGTGAATTGTATCAAAGTGTCAGTAAATATATATTTAGCTTTTTTTAAATTACTATCATATTCTAGTTTTGATATGACCAAACTAATTACTAAAAGTATTTTATTAATTAGTTATAAATGAATACCAGTTTATTATCAATTATATCAAACAGTTTATTTTGCATTTTATTTTATAAGCTTAAGAATGCTCAGTTTTTGTTAACCTTAATTTATTTGTTACTGTTTTTAATTGTTTAGGAGATTTAAAAGATTAAAGCTAGTTTAATTTTGTTTCGATTTCTGAAGTATAAGAGTGCTTGATATTGTTGCTGTATTTATATGCTTGTGCATGTGTGTTCTTTGTTTGCAAGGTGGTCTAGATGTATATATATGAAATTTTAGGCAAGGTATTTATCCAGATGAAGAGAGAAAATAAGATTTTTTATTTATTTTTGTTATTACCATACTAATATTTATACAGAGATTAGCTAATTCATATTTCTGTGATAAAACTCCCAACTCAGTAGGATAATTTTTTTCTTCTGTGTAATTATTATTACACATTAAGTGCTAATATAGAGCATCATTGTAACACATTTTGGAGCCTTATTAAACATTACGCACTAGGGGACATTTGGTTTGTACACATTGAAAAACGATGCAAAGTGAAGGACTAAGACTGAGGGAAGTGAAGACAAAGAAAGGTCGTTTAGTTTGAAGAAACATAAAAACTGGATGCATTTTCCTGTTTAATGAAACATAAGTTTATTATAGCGTACAGATTTAAATATCTCTGATTTACATGTTTATTGCAGTCTACGTGTTCTACTGAAAGAATTAAAAATTTTGAAGTCAATTACAAATTTAAAACTCGTAAGGGAATTTTTAGAAAATTACAATAAAAATGAACAAAGAGTAATGTTTTATTTTAGTCATATTTATTATTTTATATACTTAACGTTAAAAATCGTTTTTAACACTTTGAAGCCTGGGCCCTTAATACTCCGTTTGGCATGGAATCCTGGGGGTTTTATGTTCACATTAAAAAATTTTAAATGCCTTATAAATTTCATAAAAAGGTTATATTATATATCTTTGTAAAGGGGAGAAAATTCTCTTTTCAATGATGGGCAAAACTTTAGGTGTTGTACATTTTTTTATTTTTTACAGAAGCTACAAATAAGTACAAAAATATGTAAAACAAAAAATAGCTACATATAATAACATATAATAATATAAAATATAATAACATATAAGCTAAATATAATATAAGCTAAATATAAATAATATAATAATATAAGCTAAATATAATAACATATAATAAATATAATAGCAAAATATAACAACATAAACAATGCTGACATAAACAATACCGCTCGGCGTGCGCTCATTCCAAGTCTCACGTCAGCTGTTACGATAATTATTTATCCAAGACCAGATGTAGATAAAAAAAAATAATAGACCGATAAAATATAATAACATATAATAAATATAATAGCAAAATATAACAACATAAACAATGCTGACATAAACAATACCGCTCGGCGCGCGCTCATTCCAAGTCTCACGTCAGCTGTTACGATAATTATTTATCCAAGACCAGATGTAGATAAAAAAAAATAATAGACCGATAAAATATAATAACATATAATAAATATAATAGCAAAATATAACAACATAAACAATGCTGACATAAACAATACCGCTCGGCGCGCGCTCATTCCAAGTCTCACGTCAGCTGTTACGATAATTATTTATCCAAGACCAGATGTAGATAAAAAAATTAATAGACCGATATAATATAATAACATATAATAAATATAATAGCAAAATATAACAACATAAACAATGCTGACATAAACAATACCGCTCGGCGCGCGCTCATTCCAAGTCTCACGTCAGCTGTTACGATAATTATTTATCCAAGACCAGATGTAGATAAAAAAAATTAATAGACCGATAAAATATAATAACAGATAACTAAAAGACATATTCAGATGACCTAAACCCGATTATATGCCGATAATAAAGATATAATGAATTAAATATGGGCGCCCGAGCTATTCTCGGGCGTCGGCGAGTACGCCAGTTTGCGTCGCCCGATCTATCTTCGGGCTTAGGCTTCAAAGTGTTAAAGTATTATATTATTATTTTTTTAATTTGTACTTATTTTAATTGGTTTGTATACATTTTGAAAATAAAGGAATCATGTCATACATCACTAATAGCATATTTTTATAAACTAGTACATCGAATGGATTCTAAATGTTTTATTATATTTGTAAAAGAGTTGGAGCTTGTGCTGTTAAAAATTAAGCTCAGTTATAGTTAAAATAATCACACACAAACCTTTTACATCCTGATGGTAGGTTTATAATTTTCCATTTTATTTATTTATAGAACAAAAATAGGCAATGTAAAAGTGTTAAATAAATTGTTACATTGCATTAAAGCATTGAAAAGATATTAATTCTGGCAATAGATTTTTAATTTTCAATACTTAATGAATTGTAGGTTATTTTGAATGTATTTAATAGCAAACTCAAGTTGTGTGAACTGAACAAACTCACAAACACTATTGGATTGACCCATTAAATTTGTCAAGAGTCTTCTAAAATAAATGTAATTGAGAGCAGTTGGCTACAGATTTCCCTCCCAGTAGGTTTTGAGATTAATGCTTCGACTAAGAGGTTGGAAGTTGCACGCATATAATTTTTAACATTTTTTATGCAAGTTCATGTCCTTTCATTGTAACTCCTAACTGGAAGTTTCTATAAGTTCATATACAAACAATGAACTTTAGTCTTAATCGACTGAAAAAACCATTCATCCTTTCATTCAAAGACAATATTTCATTATTTTTTTATCTTTTAGCTATAACTAACAGATTTGAGTTAGATATTAGTTCACTGTACACAGTTTTGTTTATAATTTCTGCAAAACATATGAGTCTGCAACGGACAGGTAAATATTTCTTATTATTGTGTTGTGTATGTGTGTTACTTTTAGGAATATTGAAATGATATGAAGTATAGGAAGTTTTGTCTTCTATATTTATACATTTATCTACACAGTTGTATTTGAAAAGTAGAGATAAATATGTGGTACTAATCATAAATATTTGCTTGATTGGGGTTGTTTCAATCGGATGATTGGCAAACTTATATATTATCTCTATAACCTTCTGATTTAGTGCTGTAATGAAATGACAGTAATTTTTTAGTAACGAACAGACTAAATTTCTAAACAAACCAAAATTTAACTAACAATCGGAAATTATTTTTAGCGTGATAACTAATAAGAAGCTTTGCTTCGTCACTTTAGCCGTTAACTACATATATTTAGGCCTAATAACATTGTTAACAACGATGTTTGAACTTCTTACAGCAATGGCAGAAGGTATCGGGGAAGTGTCAGTTGAGATCAAAGACATCAAACTTGAACCAGATTCTAATGTCGAAAGGACAGTGGATTATCCTAAACTAATTGATTATGGACTTGACAAGACAGTAGCTGGAAAATTAGACGATATCTACAAAACAGGTGAGATTTCATTAAAAAGTGTGCATCAACACTCACATTTCATCCTGTCAAGTCACTTAGGTACGCTCTTAATTACTTAATTAAAGGGGAAAGTAAATAAATGTATAAATATGGAAAACTTCCTTCCAGTTTTAATTCTTGCATTGTTCTAGGTTGGTAACTAGAAGTATTGGATATGTATGTTTAGTGCTGAGTATATTTTATTTGGTTATTAAATTGTTTGTCTTGTGAATGTAGTAAGGTATGTTTTATAGGCAAGTAATGTAGGCATTGATGTAGTTCCATAATTTCACACACTCATTAATTAGGATACTTATGAGGAATTATTTATTAAGATGTGCTGGCATTTATTTGACGTGGACTTGTCTGAGCTAATTTTCCAAGGCCTAGCAGTGATGATTACAAACAAACAAATATAATATCTTGCCCACCATGTTGTTGTTTTAGTATCGATTCTTTGGATTGCTGGGAGGTGGTGTGAACATTATTTCTAGAAATCATCAGTCTATTAGAGAATCAATGCTGTGGTTTTCAGATTGAATGAAGCCTAGATATCCTCAATAAATAGATCACCACTCTTACCTGTTAGAAAAGTAATGAAGTAGCATTAAAAATTTAAATTCTCTGACAAAATTGTATTTCCAATTTAAAATCGTTGTTTTAATTAGCATAATACGTGTTGGTATATATACAGTACAAGTAAAAGTTACATAACACAAATTTATTACAATATAAGCACAAAATGCACAAATATATTACAATACAAGTACAAATTGCATAAATATTATGGTGATCGATTTCGGTGAACCACGCTCATCGTCCTCAGACCAGAGGGATTCACAAAAAAATCTGGTCTGAGGAAGATGAGCGTGGTTCACAGAAATCGATCACCATAATATTTGTGCAATTTGTACTTGTATTGTAATATATTTGTGCATTTTGTGCTTATATTGTAATAAATTTGTGTTGTGTGACGTTTCCTTGTACTGTGAATTTAAAATCTTAGTGTCTTTCACAAAAGTTGAAATGCCAGTCAAAAAGATTACTACTTTCCTAAGAAACTAATATTGTATTGTGATATTTCATATTTTGCCTTCATTAAGCTTGCTTCTGGGAAATGGATGATCATCCATGCTCATTCAATAGGGCAATGATATAAAAATTAAACAATTCTTCAAAAATTTTAAACAATATTAAAAACAAATAAACAAGAATTTCAGTATTGATTAAAAAAAAAGTCAATTGATTGTGTTGAGATGCAATAAAAAAAATTTATTTAAAACAACTAATTTTAGTTTGAAAAATATAAAATACATTCAAATATTTTCAAAAATGAAAACAAAATATATAGATTGAAAACAACCTTATTGCTGATCAATAAAAAAGTCTCAAAGGTGGTTTGTTTGTTTGTCAATTTAAGTCTTATGTTTGGGCCATATAAATAATATGGGTACAAATTATTATTTTACACGGGTAATAAGAATAATGATTCTTTTAAAATTCTACTTATTGACTTTAATTAGTATTCTCTAAAATTAATTAGACTTTAGATTGACTACAGGCTAAAAATAACCGCTTGTTACTAGTAACACTTAATTGCTTAAGAAAAACAAAACAGAATATATAATCTCTGAAAACAGAAGAGAAAAAACAAACTTAAATACTTATGATAGTGTAAATTGGAAATAAAACTAAAACTCTAATTTTTTAAATGGCCCTGACTTCACAAATCAGCAGTTAAAATTGGCTGAGCTTGGAGCCCAAATAAAAAAGAACTATATGGAAAACCAGAAGCAACGGCAATTTAATGGAAGTTAGTGTACTTTTGTTGAATTTATACAGTTGGAATGTAATTAATGTACTACCATTTTAATTCTGATCCAACTCTGTTTATATAAGAGGTTTCATTGACTCAATGTTGCACTGTCGTTTAATATGCCATTTAAAATAGTTTGTGGTTAGTGTTTTAATTAGTTTTAAATAACCTTTTTGTTCTGATCATTTCAAAAGTTCTGTTCAATAGGCCCTTTTTATTTAATTTGCTACTTAAGATAATATTTTTGTTTAGCCTACATGTATTGTTATAGAACACTTGTTACTAAAAAAAATTATGACGTCGAATCTATCTCATAATCCTATTCTATTATTTTGAAAAAGTCTGTGATGATTAGCCTTTCTGTACAAAATGGTTAGATACTGAATGCAATGTAGATAGCCTAGGGCGGTCTGAGACTTTAAAAAACTAAATGACTGATAAAAAGCTAGAAAAAATAAAATTAACGATAACCTATTTAAATTATTTTGTTATTTTAGAAAATATTGTATTTTCACTATTTATGTAAATAGAGATTATTACATAATTTTTGACTTTTATACTTTTTTGTTACAGGTAAATTAGCCCATGAAGATTTAGATGAGCGTGCCCTTGACGCTCTTAGAGAGTTCCCCGTTGATGGTGCACTAAGTGTACTTACTCAGTTTTTGGATTCTAATTTAGAGCACGTTTCAAACAAATCGGCTTATCTTTGTGGTGTAATGAAAACTTATAGACAAAAAAGTAGGGGTGGTACCAGTTCTGGTATTGGTGGTGCTGCACCTTCAGCAGGAGGAAATTCAGGCAAAGGTCCAGATGAAGATAAAATTAAGGTGAGGCAATATTATTTATGATTATGTTAAGTTAGGTTTTGGGATAGACCAGACATTAATCCTTTCTGTATTAACGCCTATTTAAGCATATTTGAGACCTCTTCTATACTCTATTTCACGTTGAGAATGCAGTACGGCTCTTATGGACAAACAAAGCGCTACTAGCTGGTGCAAAAATATAAATCACTCTTTCTGCCACTTTCATATAGCGTCCTCAAGGTTTTGCTCCAATATTATACTAAGGCATTTTTTTTTCTAAACGTAATATGTCTAAATATCTAATACAATTTAATTAAGTATTAATGACTGTACAAATCAATCAGTTAAAAATTGATTTAAAGAACGGGTGGGTTACTAAAAAATAAATGTGACACCAATATGCTATAAAACACCAACTGTATTGTAAATGATTTAATGCCTTGTTAAAATAACTGATAAATAATAACTGGCTTTATGCCTGTAATTTTCATTGCCTAACGGGTCAATCTATATGAAGTGGTCCAGGAACAATTTAATTGGATGCTGCAACATTTTCATTATTTTTTATATTTTTATATCTAAAAGTACCACTAATCAGAAGTACAAAAAGTATGTTATTTAATTTTTAACATTTTTATTTTACGGATGGTGGCCATTTTGGCATTGGCAAAACACCTCTTTTATGTGAATGTCCAACTTTGCAGAGAAACACATATCTGCTCTTCTATTCATCCTAAAACATTCTAACAAAAACCAATCTCTTCAGAAGAGTCTGAACTTTAATTTAAGTCCTTACAGGTATGTCCTTAACACGTTCAATGCTGAAAAAGTACATAATTGCGCACCCAAATTGCTGAAATATAAATAATTATTACTCACCTTCTAAATGGTGTCATTGTATCCAAAGTGTTGTCAGAAGTTGTCTAGATGTTAATTTAGGCCATTTCCAGTGACGTCATTTCCGGTACTTGAAAAGAAGTAGTCCGCCTGGCGTGCCTGTTAGCATGAGTCATCGGGGGGTTGTTGACACTCCAGTCATCAATAAGTAATGTGCCACTGTTTATTACTACACACAAACACTAAAATGTCCCTTATAACATAAAATAACACTTTTATTTTGGAAATATAATGTTTAGCCATGAGAAAAATTAGTTGAATCACAATGTTTTTGAATTACATAAAAAATAAGTCCTACGGTACTGCAATAAATTGTAAAATAGAAAAAAAATAAAGGAAACTATATACAACCCCACCCACCGCCATATTCAAACTATATTTTAGTTATCCATGTCCTCATGGAACTTATCGAAGCACCGTACTTCACAGAGGCCGGTTTCACCTGGGCATACCGCGCAAATGTATGTCGTCTGTTTTCTGTGGCCCTCTTTAGAACAAACTCGACAAACCTTTTGCACTCGACTGCCATTTGACCTTCTTTTTTCATTTTTAGAAAGCCGGTGCATACTATTTCGAGTGGGAGTCATCATAATTGGGGCTGGTTTGGGTGGCAGCAGATTTTCAATCACTTTGACACGAAAGTCATACAGGCTCAGTCTATTGTTAATATTATACATGTTATGCAAGTAAAAAGCATTTACCATAAGGACTTGCATGAAGTGAACAAAGATCTTTTTGTGCCATCTAAGTGTCTTACGTTCACATGGGTAGTAAGACATCATCTGGTCTAAGCGATCTACCCCCTTCATGTGAGCATTGTATTGCATAAGTGGTTTGGGCATAATTTTCACATGATTCCTCTTATTTCTGTTATTTACCATCTCGTTGTCGAATTGGCTTGATACGTAGCTGACGGTCCTCTTGTCTCGCCATTTCCCTATCATTATGCTCTCTGCGTAGTTAGCAATGGTACCCCCCACTGGCAACTGGGCCGACTTTACTGCTGGCGGGTCATTTTGTCGGTCGATACGCAGGGTGCCTGTAGAGTAGGTCAGGTGACGTAACAGTTTAGCTGACAGAGCGAAAGAATTATAAAAATTATCCATGAATAATGCGTGCCCTTTCTCCAAAAAATCACGCATCAACATCATAACAATTTTTTGTGTGTGTCCAGTGCCTGCGCAAGGATCGGTGCTGCCTGTGTAAACATGGCATCTTAGTAGTAGCCCCTCTGGTTCATTGAGTGAGTAGACTTTGATACCATATTTATGGCGCTTCCCCTTCACGTACTGACGGAAGACTAAACGGCCACGCCATAATATCATTTCTTCGTCTATTGTCAGTTCTCGGGATGGATAGTAGATTTCCCTCATCTTATTATTTACATAATCTACAATGGTTCATTGAGTGAGTAGACTTTGATACCATATTTATGGCGCTTCCCCTTCACGTACTGACGGAAGTCTAAACGGCCACGCCATAATATCATTTCTTCGTCTATTGTCAGTTCTCGGGATGGATAGTAGATTTCCCTCATCTTATTATTTACATAATCTACAATGGGTGCAATTTTATAAGATCTATCTGCAGCCGGTTCTGGATGTTCTGCTGTTTGTACTCTCGATACATGTAAACATCTTAGAATTACTTGAAAACGGTCCCGGCTCATGTGTTGGCTAAATATATTTTGATTGAAAAGGTGGTGTGTTTTCCAATAATCACTAAGCCTGTTCATACGAATGGTACCGGTATGCAACAATAGTCCTATGAAAGTTAGCAGTTCCACCCTAGTCAAATCTTTCCAATTTCCAATGCGAGATTTAGGAGTCGTGTTAGGACCACAGAACAATTCCACAGCATATAAATTAGTTTCAGTAATTACTCTGTCCAAAAATACTACATCTACAAGTAAATTAAACCAATCAATTGGTGTATTATTACCAGGAATTGGCACCCTCAGGCCAGAATTCCCTCTGAAATTGATGTCACGCATCCCAAGAGCAGAGAGCGTAGGCTGCCATGTTGGATCCGCCTCAAGGTCATCATCGTCCGAGCTGACAGAGCCGTCTGATGACTCACCGTCAATGTCCGAAAACTCATCCTCAAACACTTCAATGTCATCCATTGCACTTAAAACTACTAAATTACTCACTAAAACACTAACTAAACTAACTAAAAACACTATCACTAACAACAGGCACCACTCACACAAAAATGGCGGTATGTGAAAACGATGAACACGAAAATGCACACAAAGAACGGCACAACAGGCTGTGAGCGACACAGGTTTCCCGGGCAATGGCTAGCCTCACACTGAACCAATATCTTTGAAGCGGGAGGGGTACTTCTTTAGAAGTAGTCCGCTACGCACGCTGCGCTACCGCTACTTATAAAGAAGTAGCCCGCACTCAACGTGTTAAACTAAGTATAAGGGCCCAAATATATCTCCAAAGTTAATGAGAATTTTTTCAAAAATCAATTTTCACACATTTATTTTTTCAACAAGGCAACAGTAAATTTATTTGTTATTTTTTATGTGATAAGTATATCAAGGTACTTCAAATTAACTAAGTTTCAAATTGTGTACTAGCATAGTTTTTTTAAGAAAAAAATGCTGGAAATGATGAATTAATATCTTTTTTGGGCATGAAAAAAAAAATTTGAAATTTATCCCAGTTTAAGTACTAAAACAGAGGAATAACCTGCAACATTTTGGTTTTGTAGACTTGTTTACCAAGGTATATATTGTAGAAAAGTGAAAAAAAAAAAAAGAAATAAACAAATAAATAAATAAAAATAAATAATTGCTCCAGCTACTTACAATGCTAAATATAGCTAAATATTATGCTTTGTTTTACCTGAAAATAAATAAAACAATGACACAAATATATTTATACCATTTATTAATATACAAACTTTAATTTTCATGACTGATGGGCATTGAGTAGATGCGAGATTTAATAACACAAGCATTGTGTGATATTGAAGTTGCACCAGTTGCAGTAGGGGTATGGTCTTCCTCTAGGTATTAATCAAAGTGACCCATGTTTCATAATTATTGTTGTATTTGAAGGAAGTTCTTTTACTAGCAACAGGCATTATGCTCTCGATTGACAGATGGAATTTTCCGAGTCATCACTGTTAGTGGCCGGTACAATGTTTTTTATATCTTCAATGAGATATTTTTGGAAGGTATGAACTACTGCAGTTTTTGTGCTGTCGATGGTTGCTTTTATACAAAGGCTGTGGTTTTTAACCAGTCCCGAGTCCTCATCAAAATAACAGTAAATAAAAGGATGAACAGTAGCCTGCTTATTTACCCTATGCTAATAATATATACGTTTAAAGTTTGCTCTGAAAACTCTAAAGGGATTGTGTACTTTTACGTTGACATTGGCAAATAAAAATGGATGAAACAGAACTTGATATTCGATTCAAAGAATGCCTCAAAATTCCTGGAACTCGATCTTTTTATTGACTTGTGCTTGTAGCAGACAACAAAGTTAAGTGCTTCAAAATGTCTAAATCCGTGGACTTCAAAGAGTTTATATAACATCAAAGAGAGTGATGTTAACTTTAGAGGAACATGGTACCATTGCCTGTTTGTTACAAACAGCGGTGGCTCGGAAAATTCCATCTGTCAGTCGAGAGCATAATGACTGTTTTGTTCACCTTCATGAACCTGCTGGTCCAAGAACTTCCTACAAATTCAGGAAAAATTATGAAACATGGGTCCCTTTGAGTAATATCTTGAGGAAGACCACTACCCCAAAAGCAACTGGCGCAACTTCAATATTTTACACAATGCTTGTGTGATGAAATCTTGCATCTACTCAATGCTCATCAGTCATGAAAATTAAAGTTTGTATATTAATAAATGGTATAACTATGTGTGTGTCATTGTTTTATATATTTTCAGGTATAACAGAGCATAATATTTAGCTGTGTTTAGAATTGTAAGTAGCTGGAGCGATTGTTTTTTTTTTTTTACACATTTGTTCATTATATACCTTGGTAAACAATAAAGTCAACAAAAACAAAATGTTGCAGGTTGTTCCTCTGTTCTAGTATTAAAACTGGTATTGATTTCAAATTTTTGTTTTCATGCCCAAAAAAAGATATTAATGCTTGAACTTTGAAAAATTTGAAAATTTAATCATTTCAAAATTTTTTTTCTAAAATATGCTAGTCCACAATTTGAAACTTTGTAAGTTTGAAGTACCTCAAGATACCTACCACATAAAAAAAATAACAAATAAATTACTGTTGCCTTGTTGAAAAAATAAATGTGTAAAAATGGATTTTTGAAAAAAATCCATCATAAACTTTGGAGATATATTTGGGCCCCTATACTTAAGGACATACCTGTAAGGACTTAAATTAAAGTCCAGACTCTCCTGAAGAGATTGGTCTTTGTTTGGAATGTTCTAGGATTAATAGAAGAGGAGATGTGTTTCTCCCCAAAGATAGAAATTCACTTAAAAGAGGTGTTTTGCCGAAGGCAAAATGGCCGCCATCGGTAAAATAAAAATGTTAAAATTTAAATAATATACTTTTATACTTCTGATGAATGGTACTTTAACACATTCGATGCTGAAAAAATAAGTTAAAAACATGTAAAAAACGTCAGATGCTAAAATAATATTTTGTACCAAAACAATACCTTATATAGTCAGGAAACAGGGTTGATACACCAAATCCAGTTTATGGCCTCAATTATGGTAGATCAGGGCTTCTGAAGTGATCGTCCGCAGGTGACCGAGCCGCACATCGCAACGAAACCCATGCGCGCATCGAGACGCCTGTCACAATTAAATCCGCAAATCCGACCGTTCTAAGGCAAGTGGCAAGACCACACTGAATTCCACAAATCAGCATTGCTCCGTCAACCGCCGGCAACAGATCTGCTGCGCGCGCTGGCACGCTAACCCCTGCCAACTGGCTCAAAATGGCGCGATCCACGAACGAAGAACAACGAAACGTGACGCGAGAAACAGGCTATAATGAAGCGCAAATCAGACCGTTCTAAGGCAAGTGGCTAGGCGACACTGAAGCATACAAGCCAGTATTGATCCGTCCACCGCCGGCGACCGATCCGCTGCGCGCGCATTCATTCTACCCCCCGCCAGCGTTCGACTCGCACGAAATGTGTTAATGTATAAAAATATGAAAAATATTAAAAATGTTGCAGCAACCACTGCTGGACCAAATATGGGATTGACTCGTAACATTATAATGTGAACTTAAGGCAACATAGTTTTAGCATAATAGGTTTTATATAAAAAAAAAATAATATTGCTCCTGGGTTTATATTTTTTAGCACCAACGGTTCAGTGTGAGGCCAGTTCACCAACGTGAGGACTACTGTGCGCACTGTCATGTGTCATGTTTCTTTGTCAATTATTACAGACTTAACAATGCATATTGGTGAAAAAAGTTACAAATAAAAGATAAAGTACCAGTGTTTATCTTCAACTTTGCCACTGATGAAACTTCTGTGACCAAAAAATAAAAAAACTTCCTTACATGTTGAATTATTCATGTCTTTTCTCAAATATATAATCTAATATTTTACTTTTATTATATTATTCCAAATTATTTTTATTTTATAATCAATTCATACTAACACAGTAAGCATCCTATATTTCTGTACAAAGTTTACGCAAAATTTTAAAATGTTCAATCAATATTTATTCACTTGAATTGCAGCGTAATAGAATTGTGGACTATCAAAACCGAAACTCCAAGGACTGTACGTTTTTAAAGCATGTTAATTTAAAAAAAATTATATTAACTTATTTTTAAAATTTTATACCTTAATAACAGGCAATAAATATCTTCCCAACCACTACCTTGTGAAAATTTTATTTTATGAGCCTTTTTATTAGCGAGCAAACGTTTTTATATAGTGCCGTACCTCAAAAACTCCCGTTTGATTAGCAATGCTTATGTGCTACCGTACTGCATTCTCAATGTGAAATGTAGTATAGAGACAACTTTTAGTTATGGTGAAATATTAACTCCCCATGTCTTAATTTGTGTAACTTGTTGGTCAAAACATTACTGATCATATTTAATATGCAATTAATCACAAATAAATATTGCATAAGAATAATTATTTAATATGGTATGGTAATTACTACTAATTTGTACAAATGTGTTAATTTTACACTATAAAATAGTAATTTTAATCAGAACATAAATAGAATGAATGAACGTTTTCAGTTTTACAAATATTGTTAAACTCATTTTAGGGCTATTGACAGTCTGTTTAGATGGTGGAATTGGATGTCGCCGAAAAAATAAAAAAAAATTTGATGAAGGGATTTTTCTCATGTTAAATAAAAAAAAACTATGATTTTTATTGAACTTAAAATCTTGTTTTATGTGGTAAAATTCATAAAAAAGTTATCACTAAACTCTGAGTTAGGGTAAAAATGTAAATTAGTTTGCAAATTAGGGCCAAAAAAGTGCTTAATATCCTTGAATACTGATTAAATACAGACTAGAATTTAAACTTGGTAGTCTTCCTCAGATACCATATTTTTGCTGGATGTTATAAGAGATAAGATAGGCATCAGCAACTAATGTGATAAGTCCAAAATATAAAGAAGATTCGACTGAAAAGAAACATTCTACAGATTGCTTTAGGCAAATTTAGTTTTTTTTACAGACTCAAAAAATATGAAAGCACAGGTTTTAGTTTTACTTTATACCATCTTTCAGTAGTAGTTTCAACAATTCTTTTATTTTTCAGGCAATTCTTGATAGAACAGGATATTCATTAGATGTAACAACAGGGCAACGCAAATATGGCGGCCCTCCCCCAGGCTGGGAGGGCCCACCTCCAGGAAATGGTTGTGAAGTAAGTAATTAAAAGTTTTATCCAGGTTTAGATGTAAACGCTACAACCTGTATGTGTTAATTGCATATATATAGTGAGATTGCAATAATCTCTTGGTAGTCAGAGTACGAAAAAAGAAGGATTATCAAGGACTCAACAAAAGAGAATTATTTATAATAATATCAACACTGAAATAATGGTTATATATTCCAAAAATTAAATTCTGAAGTTATGAAATTAACACACAATATATAGACCTACAAAATAAATGCACAACTCCAAAGAATGATTAACCCTAGATTGTGAGTAATGGGTGATGCTTTATGTGCTCCCCACTGCTAGGTCCTTTTTTTCGGCCCTTTCGCAAGCCTTTTTTGTAAAAATCATACAAAATACTAAATATGCTCTAAATGTAAATTTGATCATATCGGTTTTCTTCTAAACAACTGTATATTTACATACTACCATCAAAACTTACAAAGAAATTTAGTAAATAATTATTGTCAAGAAAAGATTTAAAAAAATTGAAAAAATTGTAAGTTAAAACCCTCCTTAGGAGCACAAAAAAAGTTTGTAAATAATTCCCAAGATAGCCAAATTGTTTATTATTTAGTGCACTATAATATCTTGTTACATTTTTGATTAACTACTAGGTTTTTTTGGGGGAATTTTTTGTTTTCATAAAACGCAAAAATGAAAGATGTACAAAGTTATAGTGTATGATCATGTAGGTAATCAAATAGCACAAGTAAAAATAAAAAAAATCACCATTGAATAGATAAGAAAATGTTGTTTAGGACAAATAGTCATATTGTACCGATATACAAATTTTTATATTTTTAGTTTGTTGGGGAAAATAAAAAATGTTACCGTGGAAACGAAACATTTCTGTAAAAAATTACATGACAATCCAAAAATAAGGGGTATATAAAGATTTTTATGACTTGCTACATGTACTTTATTTGTACAATCTATTAGCTACAAGAAAATGTAAAATATATGAAAATATTCCAAAAAGAATAAAACTTATAACACAATAAGTGAGGATGTGCAACTTGTGTAAACGGCACTTGAAAAATAGTGCATATTGTAAACATTATAACAATAAAAAATAATTTTTGGGAATTTATATGACAGTTACACTTGAAGAACACATATTTCTGAATAGAAATACAAAAAATGTATCTGTGAACACGTTGTTAGCTCAAATCGGATAAAAAATACATGTTTAGGCTAGTACAGTAGAACTTGGATAATTCGAACCTGGAGGGACCAATGCGAAAATTCGAATTATCCAATACTTCAAATTAACCAAGTTGTATTTTTTATGTAACTTTCATGATCGTAAAAGGCTTAAAACAATACCCACAAATTACTTGTTTAATATAAAATTTAATGTATTCATTTAAAGTTCACTACAGTATATCAAACATAACTATAGAGGTATACAGTATGTAAAAATTACAATAATGAAGGTTTAACGATCGCAACATAATGGCGGGGCGCGCCGAGAGGAGGGGAAGACACGGATTAGGAATTCTCAGAAGGTGATTGCCTGCCGACACACTGACCAAACAATGCAAACCTCAAACGGAACCTTGTTTACAGTACATTAGTCAATGTTTAACTTTTACCGTTGATGTAAAAACTTCGAATTAAAGAGATTTAACTTCGAATTATCCATGATTATTTTACATTGGTAATATTACAATGTTCAAGGGACCAACCCAAAACTTCGAATTAAAGGAAATTTTGAATTAAAGAAGTTCTAATTATCCAAGTTCTACTGTATCTACATAAACATATACATAGCTGTCAAATAAACACTGAAATACACAACTAGGCCTACCATATAAGGCCAGGATCCTTTGATATTGATAAATTTGAGCATTCTTTGTTTGCTAGACTGTTGTTTTTATAATAATTATCATTATGTGCAATAATAATAAAATTTGATCCTTGGTGTGAAATCTTTGATCCTTGATAATTTATAAAAGGTAAGGAATTAAAAAAATCACAAGAATACCTTTTTTTTTTGCAAATTAAATTTACAATCCATAAAAGTAAAGTTGAATGAAATCGATTGACAAAAAATCAAGATTTGGATATTTTTGTATTTAACCATTTACACGTCATTGTGTACAACATGAGTGTTCTATTCTGATTACTTTCATCCAAAAGATTGCAGTAAAGTGCTTTTTGATGTTAACGTAATAAAAATGCCCCTAGCAGGCAACGGGACAAAATTTGCAGATGAATTTTGTTGTTATTAAATTAAAACTTAATTTCAACCTTAAGTAGAGCACTACTAACTAAAATTGTTGTAAATTCTAGGTAGTAGAATTGTTGAAGGCGTTGGAATTATTAATCAAGAAAAATAATTTGCTGCTGTGTACCAGTCACTTTAGTTTCTTCTTTGCAATCAGATTAGAGGACAACATTTTGAGCATAGTTTGTAATGTGAAAATAAATTAAAGTTTCAATTTATAATTTAATGTTATTTCTAATTTTACTTGTTTTATGTCTACTAATTGCTCTCCATCACAAATAAATTTTACAACAATTTTAGGTTTTAGGGGCAATATTAATTTTTTTTATAAATGATAGGTTAAAATTAATTTTTAATTTCATAACAACGGAAATCATCTGTAACTTTATTCCCGTTGTCTTACTTTATTGTAATGTTTTGGATGAAAGTATCAGAATAGATCGCTGATGTATTGTTGTGGTTGACTGGCGCGGTACAACACGATGGCTGTTCACATTGACGCATAAGTAATTAAATACAAAAATACTAAAATTTTGTTGTTAATTCCTTAAAAAAATTCATTTTTAATAAGAGCCGCCATTTTGAAAATAATTGGAAATGGTTTTTAATTTTTTTACTTAAGTAAGAAAATGGTTTTATTAATGTGTATTCAACATTTGAACTCTATAGGCTAAATAGTTTTGAAAATAAAAAAAATAATTTGTAAAAAATACATAACAGCGGTTGTACGGGTACTGGAGATGATATGGAATTTTTAAATATGATATTATGTTTTGATTTTTACCCACAATCATACCTAAAAAAAAAAAAAAAAACAGAGATCCTCGGAGAGTTCAGGGTCACTGTATTTAAAAAAAATCTTATAAATACTTTAAACTGACCTATCCCAATTTATAATACTATAATTTCTTTATCAGTCAATATATATATACAAATTTGTCAATATAACAATGGTATTTTAAACCACAGATTATATTCAGAGTTTGAAGTGCAGTTTCATCCATATCAAATCATCAACAACACATCAGTCAGCTGTGGTAAGAATGCATTTCTTATAATGCAGTAGTACCAACTTGCATCAAGACAATAGACCAATGCAATAGACACCTGAATTGTGCTGATTTATATCTGGAAACATTACAATAGTACTTAATAGTAATATTATTGTGCAAGCATGTATGGATATGGGCTTTTTTAATATATTTGTTTGATTTCTAGGTTTTTTGTGGCAAAATTCCCAAAGATATGTTTGAAGACGAGCTAATATTATTGTTTGAAAAAAGTGGAAAAATATGGGACTTAAGGTTAATGATGGATCCTATGACCGGAACAAACCGTGGTTATGCCTTCATTACCTATACAACAAAAGAAGAAGCTCACCAAGCAACAAAAGATGTAAGTACTCAAGTAAACTTATTTTTGGGTTATGCTCATGGGCTGTTTGAAGTCATATCAAATATATTTTTTTATCTATAACAACATTTTTAATTTGATCAACACAAAGTTCAAATAAATTTTAAACTAACCAAGGAGTTATTTTTCACATTTGTTGTAAGATTACCCTGTACTATACACTTATAGTTTTATACACTTAAGATTACCCTGTACTATACATATCAATTTTGTAAAGATGAAAAATAAAACATTTGAGCTTTGCACCTATACTTCACGTTATACTTGGGTAAAGATTATACATACTAGGGAAAGATTGTACTTAATAGGGAATACTTTAGACCTAATTTGCTGACCTATTAATTCTGCATAAATACTGAAACAGTTTACATTTTTATTCAGAAGGATAAACAGAATTGCTACCTCAAGGTGTATACAGTTTAAAAGAGTTATGCAATCAAAGAATACATAACAAAATAATGTTTATAATTTCTTGTACAGCAAAAAGTATGTTCTGGTGAAATATCTACAGTAATTTTTTAAAATTTTACCTTGGTAATAAAAGTAGATATCCTCTTGATAGGTTTGAAAAATATGAAAAAATTGATAATCTTCTTAAATTTGTCAAAATTTAATTGATTTCTGAATTAGGCTTATATGTTTGCATTGTATTATTTCAATTTGGTAATAGATTACTTATACAAATCATTTAATGTAAAATATATTCTACAGTGGCAAATAAATTGATGATGTCAAATTATAAGTTTGAATCTGAATATTTCAAAACGGCTTAAAGAAAACATTCTGGTGCTTATATCACCTTATTAGGAAAATTAAAACTAGAAACTTAGTATCCAAATTTTCTCGTTGCGAGCCATATTATAATTGGCATGACATATACAGTATGAAAATATGGTGTTTTTGACCTTAAAGAGGTAAATTCATTTTCAAAAAGAGATCTGAGTAATACAAATTTTGGAACATTTGTTTACTGGGTATTTTTATGGGTATTGTTCTGTTTCGAAACAGTTCTGAATAATGAAACAGGTAGAATAAAGAATAAAGTTATGATTTTAATTTTGATAAATGCTGGCTCCAGCATAATTTAAGATGTCTCAAAAGGTCCAGGTATAGTATGTATGTTTCAGAACAATTTTCAAAGTAAAAAAATGTTATGCAATTAAAGAAATTCTGAGCAATTTAAAAGGTTGACTTTCTTATTTTTTCTCACTTGAATTGCTCACTTTAGATAAAAAAAAATATATATTATATGAGTGGGATATTTATATTTTGTTACTTTTCTAAACTTCATAATTTATTATTATCTAGAAATTATTGTAATTAAACTGAGGTACTCATGGCTCGGAAAGGGTTTTTAATGACTGAAATAAATGTATAATTAGACCATAAAGTAACTTCAGTTGTAAATGTAGATTTGTATGCCTCTAACATTTTGCATCTAGTTCTATAAAACAATAATATTATGTTAATTAAAAAAAGAACATCACAAAATATTATTTAAATAAAAATAATAAGTTTTTTAAGCTAAAAATAATAAAATTCTATTTAGCTGTACCAATAAAAAGTGTTAAATTTTAAATATTAAGTATTGGAACATTTGGGCATTTGATTGAAGTAACTAAGCTTAAACTGATTGATATAAACATAAGAGTACAAATTGCAACACAACATTTTTTAATGGTGGTAGAAAAGTCTTACATGGCAAGGTATTTTTCTTTGAAATTTTAAATTAACGCCTTCCCAATTAATCAGGGATCACAAAAGTCATTGTGTACAATGGGTTTAGTTGTTACTTACAGGTCAATGATGTGTTCCAACTTTCATCTCTTGTAAAAAAAATCATTTAAATGCCTTTGTTTTTGTTGTTATTTAACACCAAATTTGAAACATTATTTTTTTACGTTACCTGAGAATGGCAAATAAAGTTCTTAGTCAGTGATACGTGGGTGAAGGTTGATTTAAACATTATGGTGTGTAATGTAACCTTTGGTAATCCTTTTAACTGTTAGAAACACTGAAAATAAACAATTTATACATGTTTGTAGTCATCTCTCAAAGGAAGTTACAAAAAATAAATATGTGTAATGCCGCTTTGTATAGCTGGTCATACAAGTAAAACATTCAAATGTATCACAATAACCTATCAAAATGTTTTCTCTCAAGTGTGACTGAAAAACTTGTAAGATACGATAACTATTTTGGAAAGGGAAGTTTATCACCGTAAAAGATAGCTGTTTATTTTGAATTTATGCTGAAGGTGAACGTCAACAAACTTATGTAAAAGACCTGAAACCATCAGCAATTTTTAAAATAGCTCTGTAGTGCTGTTATTTATGATTATTTAAATTGTACCAATGCTAGCTGATATTTTTTCAATAGTTTTTTTTACATAATGCAGTAATATGTAAATGCATCTTCCCAGTAGATGTTGCGTAGATAACATGCTGTCAATATATTCGTGGCTGGGATTCGAAGAGTCAAAATGATGGTGAACATGGGTGATAGAACTATTTAATTTTAAAAACTAAGTGAAACTATTATATAATAATAATTTTACTGATAATCTCATACGTTTTAAAATGTAAGTATGTTAATATAAATAGTTTTAGAGGAGGTAAAAACTGTTGTTTGTTTTATATATTACTTTTACTTTATAAATCGGTTGATAATACTTTTATAAAACTCATAATTTTAACATACAGTGTTCAAAATGTACATAATATAAATGTGAATGAGAGCAATTTATTCAATAGATTTTTCAGTTAATTAGTTGTCATTTATTTAGAAGTAAACTTGGCATTGTGGTGTACTCGAGTTGCCTGTTCATGTTTCCCAGAAGTTCTTGATTCTGTTGTAGGTTTTGCAACAAAGAAAATGATTTTGTTAAGCAATTAATATTTGGTAGCACTTTATTCAAGAATTTCTGTAATGGTGCTTATCTCTTTTTCTTGGCTTTGATATTCAGTTTTTTAAGATGGCACAAAATTATAGTGAAACTATAATAGTTCTACAGACTTGCCTAGCTGTTTTTTTCATTCTTTACAGATAAACTCTCTTAACATGGGGTCATATGCTATAGATTGAAAACATAGATGTCGAGGAGTTGCTCAAAATGTTAATATCAGAGATAGGTCTGTCTGAATTTGGGATTAAATAGCTCCATCAACCAAGTACCACGCTAAACTATATTTGTGATTTTGTATGTATTGATGATTTCTCAACAATAAGAACATGTACAAGAAATTATTTGTTTAATACGAAACATTGCTACAATTTCACTGTTATGACTACATTCTTGGAAAAATATCCTGCCAGAAAAGTCTTAAGTAGCACCTATTCCAGTTATATAATAACATTTATGTGTTGCCATTTAAAAATATTACAAAAGCTAGCTATTTTCTATGATGATATAGTTGCTTCCCTATAAGAAACAAACTAAACAAAAGGGATTAGCTATCACTAACTCAAAAAAAAAAAAACAAAAAAAAAAACAAAAACTAAATATAGCTGTAAAGAAATTAAATTAATTATGAAATATGGCTTGACATTTCAATAGGGTTTCAACTCAAATAATTATTTGGTTTCACATTGCCTTTTATAGAGTAATGAAGACTTATAAGACATATGAAATGTGATTAAAAATATTTTGTTAGTAATATAAATAGATTTTTCTTGTATAGTTCTTTTTTATTCAAAAAATAACAAAAAGGGTTATATTAGTATTTAAGAAAGAAAATTCAGTTTTTATGAGCTTATATCTTAACTTTTGCAATGCTTACAGTATATTTTTGCATGCCTAAACTGGGCATATTGCTGCCCTGCTACATTTAAGGTTTGACTGGTTTACTACTTCCTTCTCTGCAGAACAATAGTGTATTTAACATTTATCGCTAAGATATTTTATAAACAAAAACAATTTTATATGTACTACATATAATCGTAAAATTTTGTACTAAAAATTGTAATTTTATTCAAACAATTTTATAGAGGAGTAGTAATTTAAAAGGATTTAAAACATTTGAAAGGATTCCAACTTATCAATAAGTGTTTTATCATTTTATTAATTTAAGTTAAGAATACATACAATAGAGTACAGATAAGTTAATCGAGCATTTAAGATTGTAGATTGAGTAGTTGATCTAGTGAGTTTTGTAGTGGCAAATGTTTCTAGGTCTCCTCTTTGCTCACCAAGAGCAAATATGGATCTGCATTTTGGTGATGGTGGCTTGTTTGAAATTATTTTCTAAATTTCGAACTCTTGGCTCTGTCACTCAGCAGTAAAAATTGACCTGCCATTGATCTTTGCTTTGAATTGTAAGGCGCAACAGAATCTTTGCTTTAGTTTCGTTTTAAAATTATTGTTTTATTTCTTATAGCTTTCTGTATTTTTATGCTTTATTTTGAATAAGTAGTATGTTTCAGGAAAAGTTTTGTTTCAGTGGTTTGCGAAATTTCTCTGAGCAAGTAAATTAAGCATGCCCGTTTGGCATTGTAGTTTGTTATCAAAATTATTTTTGTCATCGTTGTTCTTCATTACAAAATTTATTTATTCTTGAAATCTTTGGCATGTTTGTTTTTTCTAACTCCACAGCTCGATAATCATGAAATCAAACCGGGGAAGAATCTGAAAGTTAACATTAGCGTACCAAATCTACGACTTTTTGTGGGCAACATTCCAAAGTCTAAAGGCAAAGAGGAGATTCTGGACGAGTTTGGTAAATTAACAGGTAAAGTTTAAGCTAAAAGTAAATTTGTAAATTAATTTTGTGGAGGGGGTTGGATAATCAAACAGATCTCATAAAATATTTTCGTAACACTCTTATTCTTGGCAAGGTAAATTTAAATTTGATTGTAACAAGATTATACCCAACCCCCTTCACAGTGAAATACTAACAGGGCATGAGGCATATACCACCCCCAGGCCCGCTTTAATTGGCAATTTCCCATTCACATTGTTCTTGCAGCTCAATGATTACGAAATTCGAAAAGGGAAAAAGATTGGCGTTACAGTTTCTTATAACAATCACCGCATATTTGTGGGAAATATACCAAAGAACCGTGACAGGAATGAGCTTTTTGAGGAATTTTCAAAACATGCACGTAAGTTGAAATCTTTTCCCACTCTTTTAAATTTTGTAGACTATTCATCTGTATTGTATCTGTATTTGTAAGGTGTACTAAATTTTAAATTGTGGTATTTTGTTATTGCTGAATTTGCAGTTTTCAAAAAGTGAGCATGTGGGGTGGAATTGTTTAGGATCAAAAATCTGCGGAAAATAGTTTTGCTCTCTTAAAATTTTTAGTTCAATGAATTTTTAAGCTTTTTTTAAATTTAGTTTTTATTTATGCGAGAGGTAAGTTAGTTGTTAAAATAAGAAAAGAAAAAACAAAGTTAAAAAAAAATCTCAGCTAATTAGCTAATGAAACAAAATTTTAGGTAAAATATAAATTATTCTTACAAATTGCTTCTTTCCTCTTTGGCTTTTAGTATTTTTAGTAGCACACAAAAAAGGTTATATGGTTAAACAATCTTGTTTAGAGGTAGATATTACAACCTGTGCTACAAACTTTTTTGCTGAAAACTGCTTTTTGATTTTCATGGGGAAGTTGAGCATGAGATTTTGTTTTATATTTTGTTTTACAAGCTTTATATTTAAAAACTAGTTATAGTCTGCTGTGCTATGCTTATGAGTGAAATTGTTATAAGTTCCATTTTGTCAAAATATGATTAAGCTTTGAAGTACAATCTCAAAAAGTGTCAAATTTGAGTTTGCGTCATTGTATTAATAGGTCTATCAAAACAAAGCCAGTTATAGTGGATATCAGTGGAGGACAATGAACAATTATTCCTAGGGATCTTCTTAAATGTATCCAGATTGGTTTTGACAATACCGATCACCAATTACTTGGATGAAAAACATTAAAAAATAAATATTCCTATTTAAAAATTTACATGAGCATAGTTAATATTGCAAAGGTTAATACATTTTATTTATTAACCCTTAAAGCGCTGAATAAAATTTGGCCTAGGTCTCAATAGCGTGCATTTAACTCTATTTTTTTAATTTTATTTTTTTCAAAAGTTTAATTTATTTTCCACTTAATGGACCTTTAAGTAATAAAAAAATAGCCATTTCATAAAAATTTATTTAATTTTACATTTTGTAATATGACATAATGATTAAAACAATTTTATGGAATACGCTGCTATATATTCAGTTAGTACAATAACTTTAGTCTAAATTTAAACAATATAAAATGAAAAACAATCTCATTATATGTTATCAAATAAACTATAATACAGTAATGGGATTAGTTAGTAGTTTTGGACAGTATGATACACTTCAAAACATCCGTCAGGGTGAAGTGTGGGATGTTCCGTGCAGGTCTTGCAAAAATAAATCGTTTCCCGGCAATAAATGAACACAATAAAATGAAACAAACCAACCAAAGAATAACTACAACGATGTAAACAAAAGCTTAGTGATGTCAAGTAGACAGACTCTTGGCTGTGACTGGCGACACTGGCACTGGCGGGCGAACTGTCTAGCGAGATCCGGTTATATCCGCATTCCGCGCTATGCGTCAGTCGTCACGGCAACGAAAATAGCATAACAGCTGTTTCTAACTTCCTGTTGTGTGAAATTAAACAAGCTTTCATCCGGTTGGCTATAAATAAGCATTTAAAGGCTTTTGTGCCTATTTCCGGTTATGTAGTGTACTATTAAATAAAAATAACCTAAAAAATACATCAATACGGATATGTCAGTATGCTGCGTTTAGAGCTATTTTCATTGTACTGATATATCCGTATGCTGCGTGATGAGGGTTAATTTAATCAACATATTCAAGTTAAAGTGTACCAGTTTGTCTATTAGTTGATTTTATATTTGACTTTAGGTACATCAAGAATTCTATTTTCTAAATCCAAGAAATTAAATTAATTGTGATGTTTCACATTTCAAACATATCTCAGAGATATGACTAGTCAACAGTAATCATATTCATGTCTTGCATATGTTCATTCCTGTTATACAAAATAAGCTTTCAAAGAAGTTATAAATTTGACTCCAAATTCCTCTAATGCATGACACTAATGACATCATTGGTAAATGGTCATATAAGAATGTGCTATTTTACTGTTGGTTTTTTTTATGGTTTTAATATACACACAAACATACTATGTTGCTTTCTAATCCAGTTCAAAAGTAACAAATTCAGATAGTTTTCCAATATCTGAGGTGTATTATTTAATCCTCTTTGTTTAATAACTATATTTAACGTTTAAAATTCAAGTTGGTAAACTTAAAATCATAAAAGTAAAAAAATTTTGATGGAGTGACTAATGAACAATTGTACAATATTTTTTACTTATCCTGGCATAATGCTGTTAAGGAATAAGACAAAAAGTGTAATAAAATATTTTGTGCTATTCAGTGAGAGTTGAGAGTGAGGCTCCGCCTAATTGTCCCGGTCTCAAGGGCGCTGACCAATAAGGGGGTCCACATGAACCCTTGATTTACAACAAGACTAATTCATTGACATTCCTATCTTCATGTCAGGCAGTCAGACTCTGGCCATCAGTTTGCTCGTATGTTCTGCTTTCTTTTATGAACATGTGAACACCTGTGAACCGGCTTAGCACTACGTCACAAGAGGATTGAACAGAAAGACATCAGGTTGGCAAGAGGATTGAACAGAGAGAAACCAGGTTGGCAAGAGGGTTTAACTGAAGAGATAAGGTAGGGAAAGACTATAGAACAGAAAAAAACCAAGTTGGCAAGAGGACTGAACAGAAAGACACCCGGTTGGTAAGAGGGTTGAACAGAAAGAAACTGTGTGTGGCAAGTAGTTTGAACAGAGAGAAACCAGGTTTGGCAAGTCGGTTGAACAGAGAGAACTAGGTTTGGCAAAAGGGTTGAACTGAGAGAAACCAGATTTGGCAAAAGGATTGAACAGAAATAAATCAGATATGGCAAGAAGGTTGAAAGGAGAGAAACCAGGTTGGAATGAGTGTAAACAGAGAGAAACCAGGTTTTGCAAAAGGGTTGAACTGAGAGAAACCAGATTTGGCAAAAGGATTGAACAGAAATAAATCAGACATGGCAAGAAGGTTGAACGGAGAGAAACCAGGTTGGATTGAGAGTTAAACAGAGAGAAACCAGGTTTGATGATTGGGTTAAACAAGAGAGTAACCAGTTATGGCAAGAGGGTTACTATTTCTCATTGCCTAATTTATTTCCTAATCTATTTCTCATTACCAACAGTAACGTTAAGATACTTCCCTTTGCCCAACCTGGTAAAATCCCCCATATTCTGCCAGTATTCTGATATATAAAAATATAGGCTATAGCAATACCATAGACTCTTAATATTTTACTTTCAATGAGTAACATTTCAGAATTATACATGTTGTAAAATAATATAATTATTGCTGTCTATTTTTAAAGACTTGTAACCACACTAAACATCTTTTAGTTAAAAAGTGTTCTTTTAATTGTTTCACATTATAGAAATAATTCTACAGTTGAAGTATATATTTTTAACATGATTGCAATGTATGTAAAGTTAGTATATTAACATTTAAACTTCTTATACATGATTTTCTTAATCAGGTGGCAGTGTGAATCAGATAAATAGAAAAAATTGGATATTAGTATCTATCAAATCTGATTCAGCAATGCTCTTTTATTAGCCATTGTGACGTGGAGCCTGTTTTGGAACATGTCATGTTTTTTTTGGCAAACAAGGTTAATATGTAGAAATCTTTATTAAAATAAAAAAAATTTCTCCAAATTTTTTAATTTATGGAAAACATAAGCTCAACCAACTGATACTTAGTATTGAATGTAATGACCGAATATGTAATTTGTAATATAGTTTTTTGTTCAATCATAAATAAATGTTTTCTTTAGTTTATTTTTATTTCAATACAAAAAGTACTTAAATCAGAATTGTACCTAATACTTTGATGGGAGAAATAATAGTTTGGTCAATGCAGCTCTAACATTTTTTTATTTTTCTTGTGTAAATGTAAAAATTTGATGTATTGTCATGTGCCACTCTGTGTCAAGTAATACTATCCTCGATAAAATGTTAACCTTGACTATAATTATGTCTATATAAATGGTTGATGTGGGCAGTGGAACTTGCTAACTTCTGTCACCACCACTACAACTACATTTACGGAATCTTCTTGCTCTTCATCAAGTATAGATTATCATAATAATGGTACCCCAGGAAATTGAAAGAAATATGATCTTATCACAGTTTAAAAAGAGTGATAGAAGCAGACATTATACTAAAGGCTACATTAGGACCATAATGCTGTTTTAAGAGTTCAAGCCTTGCCAAATCTTAAGTAAAGAAAGGAGATAACAATGTTTTATCATATTTCAAATGATATAATAGAGATCGCAAAGAAAGGAGATAACAATGGTTTTATCATATTTTAAATGATATAATAGAGATTGTATACTAACAATTGGAAAATAGTCATCGATTTTGCTGTAGGTTTAGGCCTAACCTATCTAAAAATATGCAAAATAACAAATAGACAAATTTGAAAAAAAAAAAATAAAATTTGAGTAGAAAATATTTAATTTCAATGGAAAGTATTCTATGACACTCAATTTTAGGCTGAAGATTACTACAAATGTAATATTCATTTTTTTTATAGGTTAAAGGGCACTAGGCCTGGGAATTAGAATATTCATAGAGAGAGATAGCACATCCACAAACTTACCTTCGACAAGTCCTAACACAACAGTAGTAGTAAACAAATACAAAAGAATCACATGTGCACAAACTTTCTGTGCCACTGACACTTTCTTCAGGTGAGTAGAGAGGGAGTATTATTTGTGCAATATGATTTGATAGTAACTACTGTGGTGTTAGTGGACTTGTCTAAGGTAAGTTTGCTGATGTCTTGCCTCTCCCAATAAATTTAATAATCAGTAATGTACATGAACAAATATTATCTGCTTAGATAATTTTTTGGGACAGGTTAAATTTTCCATAAAATCACTAGCTACCACTACTTTTTTATCATAATTATGGTTAGGTTAAATTAGGTGGCTACTAAAGTTGATCACAAACTGGTAAATCCAATGATTGACTTAGCGCAGAATGCACTCTCCATGTGTAATTTCTTGGAAAGTGATAAGACCAGCGATATCGGATTCCAATCGAATAAAGAATACAACTTTGGAAGTAAAAATTATTGGGGACTAGTTTGTTGTGCAATAGAATATTTTGTATGATGCGGTAGTGAATTAAACGCAAAGAAAAAAAGTAGTGGTAGTGAATTAATGGAAAAGATCCTAAATTTTAAAATGTGTAGGTATATTTTTTGAATTCACAATTTTAGCAGCTAAGTGCAGAACTAATATCTTATTTGAAATATTTATGCTATCTATCTTATATAAATCGACATGATTAATCACCTTTATTATATTACTTGAAAATGGATGTTATGTAATAGGAATGTTAATGTCAGCAATTTTGTTAGTTAGTGAACAATTTTTTTCATGGTTTACATGGTACTACATTAGCGCTCGACAATGGACAACAAAACAGCTGATAATAGGAGACAACATTTAAAATTGAATGAGAAATATATCGTTGTGTGTCTAAAATCAATGGTACTACAAACTAATCAAAATGATATGGATTTGTTTCCCAACATGGAACCCCCCTTAATATCAATACTTACTTTAAAAAATGGGTAGTAAAAAATCTTTCTCTGTATATTTCTGGTGGAAATAAACTCCTATTCATTGTTTTCAGCCTGAGGTACTCAAATGAAAGCATATGCTATTTTAAGGTTATTTACTTTAAAATATTCTACATGTGCTTTTAGCGATTAATGTTGAAGTTGGTCGGCAGTTTAGTCAGTTAAAAACTAGCTTCATTAGCTAAAGGTTCTCAGTTCGACCCCAGTCTAAGATAATTTCTACCTTCTTGGCTAGTCACATATCTAAGAGTAGCAGATGCTATTTTCATTTTATACATTATTTAAGACCTTCGTCTCAGTGGGCATAGGTGCCCAGCCGGCTATCTCGGACTCGGCGGGGATCCTTCGGGCCTCAATGCCTCTATTCGTTTCATTTCAGGATTTCCACTGCAGGTATTGATTCAGTTGGCTGTAATTCTCGCAGCGTGGTTTTACTGTGATAGTCTCTCAGATTGATTACTAAAACCTGTAAAGTATTGGTTAGTTTTTGTTAGTGTTAGTGATAGTTTTAGTGTTTTATTTGTATGTAGTAATGGCTGGGATATCAAGAAACATGAATGTTAGTGTAATTATGACTGGATGATGTTGGCGATCACGCTGAGAATACTTCCGGCGAGTTGAGTGACAGATGGGACTCTTTAGCGTTACTGCAGAACTCCATTGGGTCCAGGAAGTTATGACGTGTTATAATATCAGCTGATAAGAATTCAAAAATTTTTTGTTCTCTGCTAAATGATATATTTCTTTATTATTTACAATATATGACAATAAATAGCCATAAGTAAAATCTTTCTTACAATGGGACTTGTTAGTGGTGCTGCGGGACCCCATGGGATTCTGTACTTTATGACGCCATATTATCACCTGTAAAGCATTGAAATAGTTTTTCCCCTTAAAACTGTATTTTCCATTAAAATTAAAAAAATTTCAGCTTAGGTACAAGGTAAGCCTCATATTCCGCTGCAAGAGAACATGTTAATAGACAATTTACAAGCATTATAGAAACAATAATAACAGAGTCAAGTTAAGTCCTATAACTCAAGGTTTAATCTGAAACCAGCAATTTGGCTCAGTAAAAATGTAGAAAAGAACATATTCTTTGAGTGACTGAATCGTAGACTTCTTCAGCATACTGATTTATGCTTCTCATTCAAAAATTATAAGTATCTGAAATTTATAATGTTTGATATAAAAAAAGACAACAGAATATATTTAAATAAAAATGTGGGTTTAAATCTTCTAGCCATCATAATAATGATTCCGATTGACAAATGTAAAAGTAATGTGTAAATCTCCGCAAACTTTATTTTTCAGCATTATTTTATATTGTAATTTTTTAATAACTGGTTTTCTTATTGATACCACCATAGATACTTAAACATATTTCGCTATATATCAAATAATTACAAATTACATTATGGTACAAACAAACACTAGCACAGCAATTAAAGCGCTTTAGACTCAAAAACACCTCTTCCCCGTCATACAGGGATATGTCATAAATTAGTCACACTGTAGAAGGCCATATGGGACAAATAACGTCTTATGCTACTTTATAGATTTTGAACATTTGGTGAATTAAATGTCATAGGGCAATTTATTTTAGATAAAGATCCTTGATGTATAAAATGAATTTCAGCACACTTTTATACTTAATTTGGAACTAGTCATGTCCTGGTTTTCAAATTTATTTGAAGATTTAAATTTATTTGATTGATTTTGTAATATGTATGTATGATTGAAAAATGGCAATGACTGAAAAACATTGTCAAGCACAAACACCCAAACTGTCTTATCTAAACTTCCTTCCTTTTATAAGTCCGTGACGTTGGACACGAATGTATTAGATTGATGTAATATCATTCAACTAAAATTGTAAGATTTTGTCCCAGTACTGTTTCAAAAATAAATCTTGAATATACGTTTATATATATATATATATATATATATATATATATATATATATATATATAATACTGTATTAATACTAAATTATTAATAGTATTAAGGTAAATGATATCAAAATGATTAATATGTTCTCATTAAATTTCACTTTCAAACTTTTTAATTGGTTTTATTTGATTCACTTAATCAATGGTGGTCATCATTGTAAAATATAATGTGATTGGAAATGAGCTCTTCGTTGTGGACATGTGAGATTGTTATCAGCGCAATCCTCCCTGGGCACCCAACTGACTGAAGGTGCCTCTTTAAATGAGCAGCTCTGACATACGAGAGTACCTTATCTCTATACTTGGATCTCTAAATGGGTAGTTTTGAAAATATTAGATTTTTTACACTTTTTACTAGATGAGGGTAGGTAGCAGAAAATATAACAATTGCATGTAAACAAATTTGTTTAAATTATGGTTAGTAAAAGAAAGCGGTTGTAAAATTATACTGTGTTAGTAGTCAGAAAAAGTAGATGATTGTGTACTACAATGGTCCTAGTACATATTAATTACTAAGAATACCATAAATGATTGCAAGGAAATAATTTAAGACAAGTCCTATCTGCTATTCCACAATTACAAGCCATCTGAACCGATTCAACTGTTAAATTCCCAAGGAGGTTTGGATGGGAAAATATTAATGATACCCAATTAATGAGATTTACCTTTTTTACACACATACATTTGTGATGTACTACATAACATGTACAGTAAAATTGTTGTGCGTAGCTTGGCTGTGCACTACTTACCCTAATTAATGAGTATAGTATGATGAGTCATTCTTGCATCGAGTGAACTAAATTGAGCAAATGTTTGTAAGACGCCCTTTACAATGATACTCTTCTTCACCCCTCGCCTACTGCCGCTTCTGGAGTCCGAGTCAACCATTATGAAAATTGAACTGTAATATGTACTTCTTATCTTGCACGTTTCGCTCACAATAATCCACTAAGCTCAATACTTTACAGCATTTCCTTGAAAGGTTACATTCGTAACGTCACTATAAAATAACTAGCACAGATTTATACCAGTTGTTTCTTAAGAACTTTAACTTAAAGAGTTTATATATCTACTTTGCATTGCATTGCATATTGTTATCTGTATATGCAGGGTAGATCAGAAATAAGGCTTATGTTATATGCCCTGATTTTATTAGATAGCACCTTTTCTGCTTCCTTTGAAGGGAGATGTTGTTTTGGTGAATCAAACACTTTTCTTTAGTGTAAAGGGGTCTTAAGATTCTAAATACAAAATTGCTTTAAACATTTCTGTTAGCGGTTTTGATGTATCATGCCAACGTTAGTAATTTCTTTTGTCATATATTAAAGAACAGGAGGTATTGGTTAATCGTAATGTAGAAAGTTTGTGATGCTTAGGTTTATTATTTTTTGGCTTTAATTAATGTAAAGATTTTGAACAGTTAACACATCAAATAAAATATATACGTGACAAAGCTAATCCACAAAATGTTTTTTTAATATGAAGAATTTATGATTCATTATTTTTTTATAAACAAAATTAAATATCTATCAATGAATATTGTTCAGTAGCATTTAAGCACATGACTAATATCTGAGAGGTAACATAGTGAATAAATTGTAACTAGTGTTGTTTGAAATTGTGAACAAAGTCATAAAACGTATTTTGCTGTGGTTAAATATATGACAATTGAAGGTTATACAGAACAAAACTAATTCTTTGATTGCATGACAACTTGGAAGGTTATTTGAAATAAGCGAAGAACTTCTGTTTTCCAAATTACATTTTGAGATTGACTTGATCAGTGGCATGATTGTGCCAGATGTATTGTAACATTGAGATTGTACTTCAGAGTAAATGCAATAACAATTAGTATGTAACTTATGTTCAACATCCCTAGACATAATTAGTATTTCTTTGTTAACAATGTGAATTATCATTACTGAAAATTAATTGTTTTCTTTAGCTGGGCTGACTGAAGTCATAATATATAGTTCTCCCGATGATAAAAAGAAGAATAGAGGGTTCTGCTTTCTTGAATATGAATCTCACAAAGCCGCTTCACTGGCGAAGCGCAGACTAGGAACTGGTAGAATCAAAGTGTGGGGTTGTGATATTATTGTTGATTGGGCAGACCCTCAAGAGGAACCGGACTCCGAGACCATGTCAAAGGTAAATATAGTTTTATAAGTGATAAGCAGCTATTTTATTTACACTTAATCCACTGCGTATCAGAATGTTTTAAATTTCATGCGCTGGATGTAGTGAGCATGTTCTTCAACAATCTAAATAAGTTAACAACATCCTACGTTTACCCTCGTGTTACTGGGTTAGTGTAGTGCTGTTTTACTTCATGCTTTAGTAATACTCCCTAAGTAGAGTGAGCCTGTCCATTAGCAATCACAGATTCAATAGATTTGCTGTACATTTGTTACGGCATCGTGAGTTTTTGAGTACGTATGATGGAGTGATTTAGTGCAGAATGCAAAATGGAAAATGTATGTTCATCTTAGTTGGACTGATATTCATTGGACGTATTTCTATGTTTATTTATAGTACATTTAGTCAATTATTTTTGTTTATCTACGAGGGGTATCCAAAAAGTAAGTTTCCATTAATTATGAAAAAGTTAAAAAGACTCAAAAAATAACTGAAACACATTTATTCAACTTTTTACATCATACCTTATTTTTCTACATAGTTACCATCCCTTTCTAAACACTCTTGGTATCTAGGAAGTAGTTTTTTTATTCCAGCATCACAAAATTCACCCGCCAAATTTTTAAGCCAAGTATCCACCTCATTTTGAAGGTCATCGCTGTTGGCAAATCGCCGACCGCCAAGGTGTCTTTTGAGCTCCGGAAACAGATGAAAATCGCTAGGCGCAAGATCTGGTGAGTATGGAGGATGACCAAAAACATCCCACTTAAATTTCCTCAAAAGTTCCATTGTTGCACGAGCAGCGTGTGGTCGGGCGTTATCGTGAATAAGCAGAACCGTGCGCGACAAAAGTCCGCGCCGTTTATTCTGTATTGCCCGCCGAAGTCTGGTGAGAACTTCACAATACCTTTCTGCATTTATGGTTTCGCCACGAGGAAGATAGTCAATCAATAACACTCCACGGCAGTCCCAAAAAACTGTAGCCATTACCTTTCCTGCTGACTCAAAAACTTTGGCTTTTTGAGGAGCTGCCTCTCCTTTTTTTTGCCACACCATACTCTGGCGTTTGGTTTCTGGAATTGAGTGGTGAATCCATGTTTCATCACCAGTGACTATTCTACTGAAAAGGTTTTCATCTTCATAGTCAAACAATCGCAAGAAAGACTGGGCAGCAGCCATTCGTTGTTGTTTATGGGCATCGCTCAATAAGCGAGGCACCCATCTTGCACACACTTTTGCAAGCTGAAGATCTTCTGTCATGATATTGTGCACAGATGACCGGCTAACTTCAAAACTTGACGGCAGTTTACCCATAATTTCATCGAGAGTCACTCGCTTATCATTGTCAATAACTGCTCGTACAGCATTAATGACGTCTGGTTGCCGAGAACTGGCCGGTCGGCCATTACGCTCATCGTAATGAACATTTTCTCTTCCTTCCAAAAACATTGCACGCCAACGACGGACCATCTGAACGGACATAACATGTTCACCATACACTTGACACAACTGACGATGAATTTCAACGGCAGTTACGTTTTTGGCGGTCAAGAAACGAATAACACTACGGACTTCGCAACTGGCGGCAGAACGCAGTGGAGTCTCCATAATGTTTGGGCAGCACCTGACTGAGCAGCGTGACAATGGGCCAGTGACCGGCGCACCTGTTGCCAACCGAACCGCGCTAAATATCCCCGCCCACAGCTGCACGCTGTGTTACGCACGCGTCTTTTTACAGGACAGGGAAACTTACTTTTTGGATACCCCTCGTAATTTGAACTGTTATGTCAAATTATGATTCTAATGATAAATTTAAATGTACAAATCTACCAAACATAAGTTACCTTCAGTTAATCAGGTTTATTAATTGTTTTTGATCAAACAGCGCTGTTTGCACAGTCAGCGCCGCACGCCAAGCTGGGGCGGTCAACTAATTAATACCCGCTGTGACACCGCGCCAAACTTAACGATCCGCTATGGGTTAAACTCCTGCTGCTTTTCATATTGGATGTGTTTAACTTGAAATTTCGTCGTAAAGCATCAACAAATTAATCAGAACAGTCTGAAGCCAACAACCAACTTTCAAGCGATACTTGACATTCTAATCAATCCTATGTCTTTTTGTTTTGACTATCTATCATGCCTCCACTGGGACAAATAAACCCTAGTTTTAATGTTATACCTATTAAATCAATGCCTTTTTCTTATTCTATACGTTTCAATAGTACTGCATCATTGTTGACTTGTTTAGCAACTCCTGAGCATCTTTTCTTTACAACTGTGTTTTGCTCACGATTTTTGCTGCTGCAAGTTTGTCCAAACTACAAAATTCTTGGCATGAGGCAAGCGATATGCCAACTTCTCAGATCGTGATTCAGCAATCGTTTTTTGTTATTTCAGTTATTTTTCAACATTTTCGTTACTTTTTTATGGTCCAGAACACTCAGTCATTAACTTCTTCCATGCATTCTGGACTGACACTTAAAGCCTTATTTCTCTTATAATAGATCCATGAAAAGTAATATTTAACATTCCGTAAACTTTATGTTTTGTTTTATAGAAAAATTTAATTTAATTTGTTATTAACTTTTAATACAAGTAATATTCTGTGTAAAAAGTTAACACAAAGTAACAACCATTTTAAGTAATTCTTTCCAATACCAAAATACCAATAGCAAGTAAGTAAACTTACATTTGTTAGAAATTATTCGATATTATATATATAGTGCAAAAGAAAATAAAAGAATTATTATGAATTATATTGTACACTTAAAAATCGTTTTAAATTCTTTCCTTTAAGTTATCTTCCAAGTTAATATTTACATTTTAGAAACATGTTAGATTATTATATTATTTGACACATTAGCTTCCAAAGTTTATAAAACAAACACATCTAAAGTAAACAATAAATACTAGACACCGTACTAATAATTATCCATGATGATGGATTTGTATGGTTAATTTTTGTATAAACAAGATGTTCTATATGAGCCTTTTGCTTATTTTTTACTTGTGTTAGAGAAATGAAACCAATAATCTTTTACAGATAGAAATAACATTTTAACTTATTTTGTGGATGGAATGTATTGGTCTGGATTAACTACCCAGTTTTTGACTTAGTGTCATCATAAACGGAATTATAATACTGTAAATTGTTTTATGTATAAGAAAGTTATAAAATGAAATAATTTACTTCTGTTAATGTTACAGGTGAAGGTGCTGTACGTCAGGAATTTAACACAAGATTGTACTGAAGAAAAACTAAAAGAGGCCTTTGAAGCTTTTGGTGTTGTTGAAAGAGTCAAAAAGATAAAAGATTATGCCTTTATTCACTTTGAGGACAGAGACTGTGCCGTTGCTGTAAGTTCCTTTGTCCCGTTCTAAGTTGAAAGTAGTCTCAGATGAACTTAATAAATAATTGTTTTCTAACAAAGTCATTTATAGTGTGTTTATAGACGTGCGTTTGTTACTAGCATGTGATATTATTACCACCGAGTAGGTTGTATTAATAACTTACTTTTTCTTCTGTACTGTCCTTGGTACTGTATTTCATTTATTAAGGTTTTTACCCCAACAACTTTTTACTTACTAAAATTATTTGTTATTTCAAATGTTCTCTTCATTTAGTGATTCAATGTGAGTTGCGTAATGTTTGGTCTGTTGTAATGAGGTTCAACTGTATGTATAAGAGGAAAAGATTTGATTTGGCTACCCACTAGTTTATGAAACTTTGTGAACTTTTTAAAAATTGTGTTGTATCCTTAGTAATAATTTTTTAAGGAAATTAAATGTAATAATTTTATCAAATGAGCATTGTTTTTACGAAAATATAGTGTTAATTTGCTTCATATTTTATTGCATGTATGCTAACAATAAGTCTTGTGAGAATGAGAATTACATTCCTAAGACTGATATCTGTAAATCGTGGTTTTACTTTCATGTACAAATCATAGGGAACCGTCAATTTTTGTATATTATTTTCTTTTAAGTACAGAGTAGAGTCCTGTAAACTTATCAGTGTTTTGGGTTTATAAAATTCGCCTCATATTCGCCCATATCTTGACGATCAGTGCTTTACTGATTATGAATAATAATGAATTGTTTGTTGGGAAAGAAATAAGGAGAAGAAAAGTAAAATTTTTTTACATTTTTGCTGTACCAAACTTGTATTTGTTTCTTTAAAATGTAATAGTTAACTGGTAATACGATTTAACTACAATGCTGGCATGTTCTATTGCTCCGTTTCCTTCATTCTGCTGTGCTGTGAGACTGCTTTTTCCTGTCAAATAAGTCGGGTTACCAAAATGTCGGGCTTTTGGAGTTGGTTTTGTGAGATTACTGTATGTATATATATAAAACTCTTTGGTAGGCCTTACAAATTTCCTAATATCTGTAAAGTGTAGTACAATTTTTCATATTAAAAATCCAAACTACTAAAAATTGCTACAACTAAAATTTATATTTTTAATTTTATGACGTAGAACCTTTAAAAGGAATCAATACTTACATTAAAATGTAAAATTTTCATATATATATATATATATATATATATATATATATATATATATATATATATATATATATATATATATATATATATATATAAATTTTATCAATTAAGTTCTTTTCTATAAAATAAATATTTGAAGTAAAATTTTTAGCCAAATATTTTCAATGCTCTTCAGTTTAGTAAACTTACGGTAACTGCACAGAAAAATTACCTGGTGTAAATAAACATTAAAGCCTGTTTATACTAAATAAAAGTAATTGCGAAATAGTTTTTATTTGATATAATTCTATTTTCACTATCCATTATTAAAGATAACTAATTTCAAGTTCGCTCTCAAATTATAATAATTAACTCAATGATTATTTTTAACAGGCAATGGAAGCATTAAATGGAAAAGAAATGTTTGGTTCATCAATAGAAGTTTCTTTAGCAAAACCTCCTTCAGATAAGAAAAAGAAAGAAGAAATACTAAGAGCCAGAGAAAGAAGAATGATGGCTATGATGCAAATACGAAGTGGCGGGTGAGCACCTTGATTAACACACCTCCAACACATCATGTTTAACACTTTAAGGAGTTATGACGTCTTGGAACGTCATGAAATCACTAGCCTAGAGGAGAAATATTTTGAGCACAAAAATGACTTAATGGAGTAAAAAATTATAACAGTCATTTTAGTTTCCATTTTAACCAGTTTTATTGTAAGTTACTAAGAATGGCGCAATTTTAAAAATAACTAAAAGAAAGCAATTAACAATTTAAAATTTTTGTTTGTTTGAAATATTTGAAAACTGGGATATACGCTTGTTTGATATGTCTTTTTGCTATTTATTTATTGTGGAGTAGTAGCACCACTTTTGAGGTTTCTTCTGTTGACCTTGAAGATTCCATAGAGGGCATGGGTAAGGTTCAACTTCTTCCTTCCCAGAAATCTATTTCCTTCTGGAGATGGTTCTAGAGTGTTCTAGAGCAATAAAAATTTGTTTGGTAAAAAAATACATGTGACATTTCAGAACGTCACTAGTCCTTTGAGGCTACATTAGACACGATGTTCCAAAACGTCATTACTCTTTACATGCATTATTCCATACTCCTGAAACGGTTAACAACATTTCCTTATTAACAACTAGTTCTTCCGGTGTCAACCGCGTCAAAGGACTATTTACAATATATACAGTTCCAGACGTTTCCTTATTTCCTAAATATTCCCTCAATTTATACTTATTTTATTAATTGAATAAATTCACAGACAATTAACATAAAAGGAGTAAACTTTATCAAAAGGTACATGTTAAATAATACCATGCTTCAGACAAAATCTTTGACATTATAAGAAGCCAAGAAAATTAGGTTACGAAGTTACAGATGAAGCTAATCTTATTTTATTATCTGTTTCGTTTTCATTCTGTTTTTTATCCCTTGACGCAGTCCAACATATAGACAAATTTTAAGATGCAAAGGTTAAAATAAAAGTTAATTAGATTACAATGAGCTGAATATTATTTAGTTACAATAATTTTTCTCATTTTATTTTAATAATGAGCAAACTAATATTAACTTGTAAGTTGTATGCTATTAATGCTATTTGTTTTATAAAATGTTAATACTTTGCATTTATTTTCTGTTTAGTAAACTCGGTTATCCAAAGAATGTTATAACTCATAACTTTTGTAAACTAATTGTAAATGATATATTGATCAATTTGAAAGAAATTTAATCATCTAAAACTTTGTATGAATTGTTGGTCACAATACTGCAGCATGAACAGCAATTTATCTTGACTATAGAATGTGGTCTGACTTGGCGTGTGCCGTGTTATCAGTTTCCAGACTGTTTTAGTTTCCTTGGGCGGGTGTAGTCCTTATAGGTTCCTTAGCTTTATTCTGTTATAACCAAGTTTGATTGTTTTATATTTTGTAGAGAATTCACTTGTGATTCTCAGGATGATTATTTTAACAAATGGAAAAAAAAAACTCAAATCTGTTTTGTATCAGTGTGAATATATCAATTAAATATTTATACAGATAAACAACTAATTCTATGCAATCTAATTTTTCTATCTAAAACAATTTTCCTCAGTTATTACATTATATTCTTAGCGAGTTTTGCTTTAGTAAGGAAAACGTCGTTTGCCTATAAATAGCATTACATAGACCCTCGCTATTGGTGCGTGATGGAGTGTGTGATGCTGATTATCTGATTTTAGGCCTTTAAACAAACTGGAAGCAAGTTTTTAATAGCAACTGTATCATCTGAATATTCAATTATCTGAAATAGTCAATTCCCTTCATTCTGGATAGTTGCATCTTGTTTAGTTTCATAAATAAGGAATTAATCAAAGCAATAATTACGCAAATAAACAAATAATATAGAAAGAAAAGAGCAGAACTAGGCAAGCCTAAAATAATGATTTTTAGGCACATATCTGATTTCAATGTTTTACAAAAATGTGATGTAAATAAATTAGATATTATGTGTGTATAGATATTATCCTATTCTCAATACATAACAATTATCCTTATCATCAAGAAATATTTCAGTTCATTTGTTGTTCTTTAATTGTTTTTAATTCTTGCATTTTTAGCCAGGGAAACTTTTCCAAAAATTTCATGAAATTTGGTAGGAAATAATTTTCCGTGACCATCCCTTGAAATCCCATTCTTAAGAGATTCCATGAATAGATCAAATTTTCTCTTACAGAAATTTAATCATTATTGCACAATTTATTTTCTAATAGAATTCTTTACTTTGCTTTTGTTTATTAAGATATTCACCACAACATCCAAGTATGATGGGAGGTGGTCCACCCAGAGGTGCTCCTGGAGGAGTCAGAGGAGCAGGAAACTCCATGAGGACTATGGGCAGAGGAGATTATGGTAAGTTTTACAAGTGAAAATGGTCCTCTGAAGCATGGCAAAGCTTGGCTTTGTGATCTAACAAGTGTTCACTAACCTATCATCCCCCCTGGACTCTGGTTAGATGAGTGCAAATAAATGAGAAATGAGGAGTAACTATGATCAATCCCAGCATTAGTTTGAGTTTATTATGAAAAATATGTTGCAACACTACAAACTAGAATAGTCACTGATTTATATGGTAGCTGATCGGATTTCAAAATCTGTATTTGAAATGTGTCCAAAAAAGTATATTAAAAAGATAGTATATAAATGAGCAGAGTATAAAACTGTATATATATTTTTGAATAGATCACAAATTCTTACGTGTAGGTAATAATCCCCATTAGCTCGCATCTAAATTTTTATCAGGGAAACCTAACAAAATTTAGTTAAGCTCTAAAGATATGAATCAGATTCAAGCCTTTAGGTTAACATTATCTTGAAATAGGTTCATAGTTAGTGTATTGCGTGTTGGTATAAATACAATACCAATGATCATCTCACAAGACGCCCCTTTTTTATAATATACGTACAAAATGTAGTTATTATGGTCATCGATTTCAGCAAATCAAGTTTACCATCTTAAGTCCATACCGAAGTTGATCATCATAATCTGTACATATTGTACATATATTATTGAAAATTTGTTGTGGAATTCTCTGAGTTTTTTTATTTCTAAAAGTGATTAAAATGCTTTAGAAAGTGTGCCTTATTAATATGGGGTGTTAAAAATTTAGGAAAAAAACATTTTTACCTACAAGTATTAATAAAATTATACCACCAATGAATTTTAGGTGGACTGTCTAAATTACACTAATAATGACTACATATGTATATACAAAAAGATTTATGCAAATCTGAAGCCTCTATTGTGAGTACATAAAAATCATTTAACATTCTAAAGTCTGGCATGTTGCGTGAACGATTTGTTTTGCGGAAAGGAGATCTATTATAAATTGACTAACACTCAAAATAACTTGGGAGTTTATAGTAAGAAAATAAATTTCAATGACTGCTCTTTCTGAGAAAATTTTTATATCATTGGCAATTTTATAATTTGCTATAATTACAAAGTGACTAGAAAGGATATTAAAAATAACTGAACAATTAATTTTTTGTTCAGAATCTGCTATCATAAATGATTTTAACACCAAAACAAGTCCAAATATTGCCATATATTGATGTGTTAGAAACAACTTTTTTGTGGAAACCAGTAATAATTGTAAACATATGTTGAAATTTAATTTTCTCTTAAAACAAAGAATTGGCTTTTTTTAATGTCATGTCCTAGCGATAACCTGGTGGAGGGCCCTTACTTGGTTTTAACATTCAATATTTATATGTTCCCTGTGTTTGACATGAAATGGTTTTTGATTGCAATTTGTTTTTAGTCAGTGGCTGCTTATGTGTTTTATTTGTGTTGAATTATCAAGAACTGTTCTATGTTGAACTTACCTTAGTTAAGGAATAAGTAAGTTTTGTAATATTTAAGTAATAGTTGTATTTTTGAATTTGTATGCTAATTTTAAGTTTTTTTAAAATGTATTTGCCTATCATTAATTAAAAATTAATGCGTGTTACAATTATGTAATACTATCCATTACTTAAAACATGTCTGTCCACGCTGTTATTAGAACTGTCTGTCCACGCTGTTATTAGAACTAATCTGCTGCATACCACCTTTATTTTAACAAACTCAAAATATTTATTTCCTTGTTTGCGTTCTTTATTGAATAATTATTCGAGTTGAATTAATTTTAAAATTCACAAAATTTCAACACTTTTTCATGAGACCTTTTCGCCTATAAGGTAGCATCATCAGACATGAACAAAACTTAAATTTTTTCCAAATTTTGTTGACATAAATATGTATAATCAAATATAAATATATTACTGGAAATTTTTAGAATTTTATAATTATTTCAATATGAATATTCTTTGACATTTTTAGCTATTAGATTGCTTATTATTTATATATATATATATATATATATATATATATATATATATATATATAAAAAGAACCACACTTAGCAATCTTTTCTTGATGTTTTTAATGTTTAAAATCGATTTCGGTCTCGAAAGACCATCATCAGTTTAACATAGAATACAAATTGGGTTATAAATATATAAAATATATATATATTTTATAAATATCTATGATATATATATATATCATAGATATGCTGATGACATTCTTTGTCTATCCAACGGAAACCAAAGACAAATAGATCTATTAGAAATCTTTCTGAACAAAATTCATCCTAACTTAAAATTTACAACAGAAATAGAAAAATCTAACAGCATAAACTTTCTTGACCTTACTATCATCATAACTAAAAAAGATAACAAACACCAATTCAAAATTTATCGTAAACCAACATCAACAAATCAAATAATTCACAATACATCCAATCATCCAACTTCACACAAATTAGCAGCCTTCCACAGTATGATTCATAGACTACTGAATACACCTCTTACAGAAGAAGATTACCAAGAAGAAATCTACATTATCAAACAAATTGCTGTCGATAATGGATATCAAGCAAATTTAATAAGTAAATTAATTAATAAACACAGCAAGAAAACTCTTGATTCTAAAACTAAAGAAAAAAATAACTACATTCAAATGACCTATCATGGAGATATTAACAAATCTTTACATAACATATTCTCCAAACAAGGATATAAAATTACATATAGAACGAAGAACAGTATCAAACATATACTACAGCATAACTACTCTACTAAAAATAATGAAAACAAATACAATAATTCTGGAATTTATAAAATTAAATGTTCAACTTGTCCTAAATATTACATTGGCCAAACAGGAAGAAGTTTTAATAGAAGATTCAAAGAACATATACCAAAAAACAAACATCAAAATTTATCAACATTTGCTGAACATTTAATACAAGAAAACCATAATATTTCATCAATTGAAGAAAATTTAGACATTATCCATTTTGCACCTAAAAGTAAAAAACTAGATGCCATTGAAAAATTTTACATATACAAAAACACAAAAGAAAACCCATCATTATTACTCAACGATCAAATAAAATTTCACTCAAATATTATGTTTGATTCTATCATGAAGATGCAAAATTATAAAATCTAACAAGATCTACAACTTATCCATCTACATTTTTATTTAAATTTTTATAGTGTCAGCTGTTAAATTAATTATTTTAAAGATATATTTATAACCCTATTTGTATTCTATGTTAAACTGATGATGGTCTTTCGAGACCGAAATCGATTTTAAACATTAAAAACATCAAGAAAAGATTGCTAAGTGTGGTTCTTTTTATATATATATATGAATATTCTGAATACAGTAGAAAATCATTAGATTTTGCACAGTGAAACAATTCTTTGTTTCTAATTTAAATATTTTGTTTTTCATGTAGGTAATCTAAACCACCTTTATAATCTGGATAGATATATCAGGTCATTTGATCAGCATAATTTCATACTCCTTTTTTTTTAGTGAAAGACAGGAACAAATTGGCCAAAACTATACATATATATATATATATATATATATATATATATATATATATATATATATATATATATATATATATATATATAGTTAAAAATTAGGGCTACTTACGTATTTTAGGATGTAATAAAATTAAAAAAAATGACACTTGAAAATGACCAAAAAGTTGAAACATGTTGTGTATTGAGTTTTAATAAAAAATATAAGGGTACTCAGTTTTTTAATTTTATTACATCCTAAAATATATATATATATATATCAAGAGTGGCTGATGTTTACAGTATTAACATGAGTAGTGGGGAGATTAACAGTAAACTTGGTCTGCTTCCTGGCTAAACAAAATCTGTTTCATTTAAAAGTCTGTGGGTGTACAGTTACAGCAAGGACGAAGCCAGCTGACAGGACCATTGAACAAGTTCTTTGATTCTGCTTTTTAATTTACGCTTAGTAGGCCCTTTTAGCAACAAAATTTAAATTATAAAATTGGACATGTTTTTATTTCAGCTCATTGTTCCATATTTACTTTTTCTTATCATAAATGTGATTTTAGGTAGTACAATAAAGAGGTAGTTTTTTGTTAATGTTAGGACGTTAACATTGATGGACATTTCTTTTGATTAACTGTGAAGCAAGATGTTTTCTTACATATACTGAAGATCCTTGGAGGTCTACTGTATAGTTGATTATTAGTAAAGATAAAAGTATTTTATTTATTTTTAAAATCAAATTGGCAATAAGGCATATGGTTGATATCAAGTTAAATAATTTAGACACAAACAATATTAAGTATTATTAGTCCATCAGTGTTCGTCTTTTTTGTGATTGTATCTAGCCCTGAGTGGGTTAGCATTACTTATTATTTTCATGTTTTAATTTTAGTAGTTACTAGCACAATGGGCAAACCAAAGAAAATCTATCCATCTATTAATGTTGTTAAATTAATTTTATAATTTTCAGTACTGTTGTTTACATTGTTGTGTTTACTTTATTTTCCCCTGTACATATAAAAGGCTCGCTAATCCAGAATAATGAATGAATCACAGTCTAAATTAAGAAGTGGCTTTAAATGTAGTACTCACAAAATTTATTAATATCTTGAAAAAAGAGTACTAGAGTTTGGGCATTAATAATTCCTATACTTAAGTATTTATTTTGGTAAACAGCATATATTGTAAAAGCCTGTCCATGTACGTACGGTGGTGATGACTAGCTCACCCATCCCTGTTCACACGTGGGTCTTGGCATCAACAGTGTATTTGTGTGGGTGTGTCATTGCAACCCCAAGTGTACGAGAGGGTGATATGGTCATAAAAATTTTAGGTATAATATGGGAGGGTTGGTTTGTTATTCATCACCGCCATAGGAACCCTATACACCCACTCATTTACCTATAGTGGCATTGACCCCACCCACTTATACATGTACTATACGTGTAAATATATTTTTATTTATCATTAGTGCACATGCAATCATGATATGGCAGAATTGTAAGGGGAGAGTGTAAATGACAAAAGTCGTGAACTCTTTTCTTATCATTTAATATAGACTGATCCTTAGAAAAGTGTTAACTATCAGTTCAATTGCCAATATATTTTTTCTGGGTAGTTGACAAACCTATTAGTTCTCTCTCTTGGTCATCTCATCTAACTGTAGATACACTAGACTCCTTAAGTTGTGTCGAACCTGACTACAACTATTGAGTGAATGCTGGGTCGTGGACTGAGAAAAGAGGTACCAAATACTTGTACCGCGTATCCTGTCTTACCACAGCACTACACAACGGAACCTGGTCAATCTCAGACAAACTGTCTCGGGCTGTTTTTTGTCAGTAAGATTAATTAATGACACTTTCCAAGTATGGTTTGTAACAAAGACTACAAAAGTGCAACTATACTTATTTGTGACACAATGCCTGCATCCATTATCTTGAATTTTCATCTTGACGATAGATAAATATACAATGTTCACAAATGTTCCTAATGTGATACTCCGCTTTAACCTGTTTAAAATAAACATTTTTTCCCTGTGACAATCATAGCTAGCCTGTCTTATATTTAGAATCTGATTATGTTATTAGTGTTCCGATTGGATTGTGTTGTTTACTTAGCTCAATCTACTGCTTGACCGACCAAACTGTGATGTTGCCGCTTTCAACATTTGCTGCATGTTGGTGCTGCTTTTCATGAAATTCATTGTATAACTGTTTCATGAATTGCTATGATTATGCTGGAAGAATATTTTATATTACTGCTTCTCATATTTCCGTTGCAAGAATCAAGGATAGTTTGCCAAGCATATTCATCATGAAGTACGGTGAAGTAAAGATGATAACGCAGAAACAAAATACTGTCGCCCTTTGACAGAGTATAGTATTCATTGTGATGAGCTAGTAAAACTTGCAAGAGAACAATTCCCCCTCCCAATGTGCTAAACTTCTTTAAAATATACTAATGAATAAATTGTGAAAGCACTTTTTTCCATAAGTAAAAAAGAACATTTTCTTAAATATCCTCTTTTCTCCTTAATCTGTTTAACTACCAGCCCCTTTAAATTTGTTATAACCACACAGTAAGGAGGTTAAATGTTTTTGTTAACCTTATTTTTACCCAGCAACAATAATTATTGGTCATTATTTATTATTGTTGTCCAAACCCAATTATCAACATTTTTTTCAGTACTGTAAAAATTAATTGTATAACCTCATTTTTACCTAGCAACGATAATTATTGGTCATTATTTATTATTGTCCAAACCCAATTATCAACATTTTTTCAGTACTGTAAAAATTAATTGTATTATCTATGATTTGTTATCCATCCTTTATTGGTTTAGCGAGCATTTTTATTTTAAGTTTTTCAACAACACATAATTATGAAAAAGTTAGTGTTTGCATAAAAATGTAGTTATTTGGTGTTTTTTTTTTCAATTTAAACTGACTTGTTGTTGTAACTTAAGCTGTAGTAGAGCTTTTATTTGTTATTAAATCATAAACAAATTGTTTATATAATCCTTCAGTTTTATGTACATATTTTAATTTAAATATAAACAACTGTACATACAAAAATCCAAACAATTAGGCAGTTTAATTATTAATTGTTTCCAATCATACAGCTGAGATTAATTTTAAAAGAAATAATACAAAAAAACAATGGTTACCATGAAAAATTAAATTTTAAAAAGAATAATAGGAAAAAATGGTTAACCTGCAAAATACTACTGATAAATTTGATGACTATGCTGCAGAAAACATCGTATCACTAATACATTTGATCATTCTGTTCAAAATTATATTTATTTCATGTTCGTCCTATAATTAAAGTTTTAAACAAGGCTGGAGAAATTATTAAATTTATGCAAACTAGACAAATTCAGATAAAAGTTTCACAGACATGAAAATGACAAGTTTTATTCAGGCAGCGTGTGTTAACTCTTTGAAAAAACACTAGGATAACTAACAGCTACTTTGATAATGATTGCACTAAGTTCTCATTTTTAATTTCTGGCCTCTAAATAACTGAGTTAATGTATGTAAGTCAGATTGTAATGTAGGTTTGCTCATATAATAGTTTTAAATCAATTTCAATTAGTTGTACTTAACATAGACTAAGCAAACAATAAAAAAAGTAATTTAACAAAATAAGATTAAATAATTGTTACCCAAATTTCAGTGTTGGGAAATTGCTTGACTTATAAAAATTAAAAATATTGCTGAAACAAAATAATTAATTTTAAACAAAGGCTTTCCTTTAAAGAAGCTATAAAATGAAATATTAAGAATTTGCTAGATTTTGCTTTTAATTTTGCTGCACGTTGCATATTGTTGCGGTTTTCTTCTTCCAGAGTCTGTTTTACTTGCAGTTTAAGCATGTAATGTACCTTATATTGATCAAGTCACACTATTGCAAATTAATTTAAGTTTCTTTGTTACTGTCCATTATCTTTCTTTAATATCCTGTATTTCTACAATATAGTTAAAAAGGTTAATTTCTTCTTGTGTATTCCATACTTTACAAGTTTATTGCTTACGTGAAGGATGTTGATGGTAAGTATGGATTTGTAACAATAATAATTTAAATGTGTGATATGGAGAACTGGTAGATTATTAAGTGGTGGGTTTATTAACTTCATTATTTCTATTTTATCATTTATCCTTCACCCTAGTCCTTATAGTAGCAAAATCAGTTTTTGTTTTCTTTTTCGTAGATTCTATTCTAAATTTAGTTTATACTTTTATTAATATCTTTTCCCGGCATGTCCTTGTTTATTTAGAATCATTATCCTGAATAATTTTTAAAAATTGTTGAAAATTTTGTCAGTGGTGGCTTACACTAGGATTTGTGTTTGTTTTTTTATAGATTATGATTACGACTATTACGGTTATGGTGATTATCGAGGCGGCTACAGTGACCCATATTACGATGACTATTACCGTTACGAAGATTACTATTATGATTATGCGCCACCACCGCCACCTGCACGAGGAAGGGGCAGGCAAGCACAGCCGGTGGGTCGAGTCCCATTACTTTCGTATGTTTGCACGTTTGACTGTGGCACAGTGTTCGGTATCCTTCCCTATCCTAGTCATTATTAATGTGTGATGATTTTGAATTTCTGATAATGCACTTCAATGCTGTTAAATTAAAAAAAAATGTTTTGCCGCTTTTTTGCTATTAACAACAATCCCGCATAGAATGCAGTGCCACTTTCAAACTGCGTATCATATCTGAGTCAGTAGCAAAGGCCTCTCATATTAATTGATTTAACGCCGGGAAAAGTTAATTTAGTCATTAAAAAAATATTTTATAAAATGAAGAATTGTTATCTATCGGGTTGTTAATTTGTCTCACACCTTGTCAGCCTGTTTGGCTCAGATATGATGCCTGATTGTTGCAGGGTTATCCAATTTGATTAAGGGAAATCGTGCCACTTACAAACTTAGTTGCATATCATTCTTTCTATTACTAATTTTACTAATCTTAGCCGGGTTTCACTACTCAACCTTAAGAGTGTTGAGTCTTTGGCTTCAGCCCTAGTCTATGCTTTGCTAAGCTAGTAGGCTGCTTCATCAAGCTTAGCTTGTCGACGCTGGTAGACGCTTTGGTCCTTCTTACCTGATCCTTCCCAACTTGCTACCAATGCTCGTGTTTTGGATAACCCTGCTGTTTGCTAATAATCTAGACAATAAATACATATATATATATTTTTATGAAAATGATCTGCAATTATGATGGCCATTGCTTAAACAAACTAAAAGTTATACTATTATCAAGGCCAGCTTGCTAATTTTATACGTTGAAAATATTTGAAAAAGATAAATACTAAAAAGAATTAAAGTTTCAAAAGAATAAAAAAATAATGCAATTAATTAGTAAGTGAAAATAATCACTAATGAGAAATTTAAATGCAGAAATTAAAAGTTAAGTAACAAAATGCAGAATATCAGTTGATTACATATTGTAATTAATTTGTTGTATTTGGATTTGTTGAGCTGATAACCAAAACTAAAAATTGCCCTTGCAGGATCTTTGCACTAAGTTTGCTGAACCCATAACTATCATAATTATTATGTCAGAATAGGATGTTGCAATAAATGTTACTGACAAAGCAATATCTCAACTCAATTTAAATGAATATATTCAATGAATTTATTTAAATCTTAGTTATTTTCTAGTACAGTAAGACCTCAGTAGTTTTACACTGTAAATGGGCTATCAAAAATCTAAATTATAGAACTATAAGATTGTATATATGCTTAGCATAAAAAAAAAAGAATTTTACGGAATTGTCATATATTTTCTACATGAAAAGTTAAAAAATGATCAAAGCTAAAAACAAGTTACATATTACTATGATAGCGTTTTTCCTTTCAATTCAATACAATAGTTGAAAAATTAAATTATGGTCAATACAACACTTACAAGGTTCAGCACTTAAATGCAAAATCATTAATTCTTAGCTCTATTCTTGTCTTTGACACTTTGTGGCGGAAGATGGACGCCCACAGCCTACCACAGACAATGATTCTGTCAAATCGCCATGGCTGGTAGTCAAGTAGGACTGATGGAACTATTGTTAGGCTCTACTGTAACTTTATTCTGGTCATAGCAAAACAAAGAACTACATGATCATATTTATTGTTATGCTTATAAGTTTGAAACGCTGGCAAATGATCTCTACACGCAGGCTCAGGAAAGAAAGCAGTTGGTCTATGGCCAATGCAGGGCAAGCGCAGCGTTGTCAGATGTACATCTCTCCTCCCACCACGCAAACACCCTGGAAAACGCTCTTTTTCAATTGGAATTTGCACATGATTGCTATCATAAGGTTAAGTATTAGGGATTCTGGAAAAATATTCATTATTTAAATACAGTTGCATATAATGGTAAATTGGTTAAATGGGAAATTATTTTCGCAATAATTCAGATAGAGTATAATATACTACTTTGTAGCACTTTTTGAATTTAGAATAATTTCTAAACAATTGTTTGAATATAATTCATACAAAAGAATTTTCTCTAATCTCGATATCTGTAACCTTTGATATTTCATTTTCATGTTCAGCACTGAAGGGTGTCGCTAACTCTTCGTCATCATTGTCCCCATCAACTTCGGTGGTGTCACTGTTATCAGCCAAGTTAACAATGATGTCAACTATTATTTCTGCGTGAGCACGTTCTTTAAGGAAGTAATATTCTTGAGTTTTATCGGCATCTCTATTAAACTTTTTCGAGACTAATTGAATAGTTGGTTTTTATTTTCATGAATATTTGAAAGCCCATTGTTATGTTAAAACTTGGCATGTAGTCAAATCATGTACGTGCCCTCCTCATTTTTTCGTAACGGCCTAACTTTAATAATTATACAGTTATGAACATGCTCCTATTTTTTAATTGTGTAATTTTTCATGCGCTTTTCAAATATAGTAGTGAGAAAAGTGCAGTTCGAATGTTGGTTGAGCTCGCAAGTGAGTACTGCGACAATATTATTTGAGTGGCATTGCGCCCGAGCATAGTGAGTACCATATGTGGCAACGTCGCATCAAGCGAGTTGGTCCCTTGGAAACCCCACCTTGCTAAGCCCCTCCCCCAACTGCTTTCTTCGCTGAGCGCGGGTGTAATGGATTGATTAATAACTTAACAATGTCAGTGTGCGTTCAGTAGGTAATCACATATCTTGATAAACAAATAATCGATATATTGAGAAAACTGATAAAATATGTGAATTGCTTTAAGTATATTAAATATCTTTATCACATAAAAAATATAGTAATTTTATTATAATAGTGTACATTATCACTTTCAGTTATATAAAGTAAAAAATTTGGCTTCTTACTTATTTTTAGGATGTAATAAAATTCAAATTGAGTACCCTGTAATATTTTTATTTAAATTATTTCACACAACATGTTTCAACTTATAGTCATTTTCAAGTGTAAATTAATTAATTAAATTAAGAGATTTAATTACATTAAGTTAACACATGTTGTGTGAAATAATTTAAATAAAAATATTAAAGAGTACTCAGTTTGAATTTTATTACATCCTAAAAATATATATGTATATATTACACTGACCTATTACTCCATAAAACGTTGTGGTGTACAGCTCAACAAAGATAATTTTGATCAAGTTCTCATCCTGTAAAAGGATTTTTTATTGAAATATTGTTGACTCAAATTTTGAAGTTTCATAAACTCAATGCTGGTAGTATATTTAAATAATAGAGGAAAAATTAAGATTTAAGTTATATGTTATAAAACAAATGCTATAGCTTAAACCATTTTGAACATCATAGGATATCGAAGAGGATATCTTGGACAGAAGAGCGTCGATGTACGACATGAACTTTGGGATCCAGGTTTGTTTTTAGACTCATATATTACTAGGCCTAAATGTTGGTGTTGTTTAGAAATTAAGTTTAAGCATTAGAATTGGCTAACTTGAATGTAACAAAGTCATTTACTGTAACAGTACGTTATGTAATCTGTAAGTAGTCTAAGGTGGAATCAACTTTGTACAGTCCATTCATTGTAGGTTCAACATGTAATAAGCATACAATATTCAGTAAATATTCCTCAGTGATTTTGGCATGTTGTTATATTATTTAGGCTTCTCATTGTAGGTGGGCAAATGTAATCACATATTCATTTAATTTGTATGTTTAACTTTTAGTGATAAAGTTTTTCCTTTTACTAATCAAAATAACAGTACTCATAGCACTCGCTTCGTAGATGCCTGCTCGGGTTTCTTTCAGCATATGTGGATGGTCTTGTTTGGATTTTGTTGGTTCTGGTTCCCAGGTCTGTCGTATGGTTCCTGAACTGCAAATGTATTATATGGATGTGTATGTAAACACTTTAAACAAAGTGGCCTATATGTATGCATGTATTTTCATTTTTTGGCTATATGAGCGTGTTTGTCTCAATATTATGTGCAAATCATTGCCAAAAACAGTTCATTATGAGAGGTGGATTTTCAGTTTTAATTGTAGTGATTTACTGCCATTTTTGACTTTCTGATTTATTACCTATACAATCTTTATTTTATTAATTTGCTTTCTCTGAAATTCATCTGTTTATATTCCATTGCCAAAGTACCTCTTATTTGTTTATTCATAAAATGTTGGCATTCAGGGTTTGATTTTCCCAAAAAAGAAGTGCAATGACCAATGATTGAATGTTACACTCTTGAAATAACTCGTATACATATATTATTGACTGTATGGAGACAATATATAAGGCCTACTGCCTTATTTTTGTAATCGTTTGTATTACACGTTTTGCTTTAAACATTGGAATAGATATGATGAAACTATACTATCACAACTAATAAACCCAACAATAAAAATTGTTGTGAAGAGCTTGTTACAAAATCTATTCGTACAGATACTAAATTCTATCTAGGTATTTATTTATTTATTGGCTGCCCACATATAATAAATAAGTGAAGTATTCTTGCATTGTGATATCCACCCTATACTACAGTTATCACTTCCATGAAGCTGTGTGTTCTCACACTTCTATGCATGATGTACTCAACATTTTTTCCTTTTTTCCAGTTTGCTTTACTAAAACTCCGTGATTTTATCTTATTTTTGTTAACTAATTTTAATCATCAGGTTGGTGCAACATTTTTTATTTTGTGTGAAAAATAAATTGTTTATTTGTCTTAACTTCAATCTTGAATCTTTGCAATCTAGTATTCTTTCCAGCATTTGGCCTAAACCATCAACGTACTCATGGATTCATTACGTATTAACACGTGTCATAAACTTCTTCTATATTTAATTATTTTTTTACACACTCCCCACTGTTGTAATTTTTAATGACCTGGCAGGAGGACACATGTAAAAAATCAGCATTCTGAGCCTGTATTTACTGATACTTGTAATGTACCGTACTAAGTTTAAGGTGTTTATGAACAAATGTCTCTCATGTATTCTAATAAGTCAGGAAAGATACAGTTTACAAAATGTTTAAAAGATTCAAATTGAAATATTACAAAATAGTTTCATTAAAAAATGACCATACAAAAAATGGTACACACATTTTATAGTACAATTGATTTTATTTAATTTTTTATTCCATGATAATATATTTTTTATGTCATATAAAACGCAGTGTGTGATGTTATCCAGTCACAAAATGTGCTTGCTCTACATATTATAATAAATTATGTCTGTTCCGCATTATATGAATTGTCCTTCTTCAGATTTGGCCAAAACATATTTAAACACAAATAAATAGATGTTCGTGTTTTGATACAAGCCAATATTAATTACCTAATATGAGCCAATTGTTATTACCCAAGGTCCCCTACACTTATTAAAAATTGTCAGAGGGGACCTCAAGATATTTTAGGTAGATTAAATTGGAAAAAGATTTGTTTGTCTTAAAAGTTGCATCAACATCGAAAAAATACACTTAAGAGATAGACTGCGATTTATGTTTCAATTCCAATGTCCTACTAATCTTTTCAATTCATGTATTTACAACATTTTATTAATAATAAATAGTTAATCAAATGTAATGTACTGTTAGTGACTGGAATAAATTATTTAAAAATGTTTAACTATTTAAAAAACGTACATTATATCACTCAGATTGCTGTTAGTGACTCTCTGTCTTACATTTCACTGGCAAGTCTTGTAGTATTTTGTTTCAAGAAGTCATACTCATGGGGCAAATATTTGAACCAACTTAATCGTATTATGTCAAACATAGAGTGTGTGTCTGCCGTGTTGTCTGTCCTGTTCACCAGGCATTAAAGATTCTGCTTTGCTTTAATGTAACTTTCTGAAAGAAACTGTGAATTTAAACAATGAACATAGCACTGCCTGCTTATTTCAAATGTAGTATAATCAGGTAATCAGGTGATTAATATTAAACATTGGGCCCATGTGGTCTGCAGACCACAAGCAGGAAACGTCGGTATAAAATATACATATAAAAGTTGAAGTAGATCTCAGAATAAATCATTTCTGTGTAAGTGGATTATGAATGTGAGAATGCTTTTAAAAGAGCATTTTTATTTTAAAATGAAAGAAAACTGATACAAAGGTTTTGTCTTCGTAACAAGTCAGGAATTTGACTATTGCTACTTTATAGAAGCAGCACCAACAGTCAGATTGGTGTATAAATACTAGTTTCATATGTATGGTAGAAGACATCCTGTACATTAAAAAGAAAGGTAGCATTTGGGGTTCATCTTGATTTTGACTGAGAATACGTTTGAGGTTAGGCTGAGAACTTTTTCTGTTGCTTATATCTAATTCTGTGAACCTGTCTTGTGCTGCATTGTACTGTTTAATTTAGGGATATGTCAAAATAAGTATACAGGTATAATGTTAAATGGAAAGTAGTGTTTAACATTTAGTCCATGCTCCTATCATCATATTCAAATGAATCTGTAATTTCAAATAAACAATCCATTTTTGAAAAATTGCAACAATTCTTTTTTCTATACATTTTCAGAACACCCCAACTCTTACGTCCAAAATGTGAAAACCATATCAATGTGTATGAAGTAGTGTATCTTAGTTGCTTTGCCATTTGTATAACATATTTCAATTAAGCCGTCATGCAGCAATCAAACTCCAATATGAAAGTAATATTTAACATAACTTTGGTATTAAAAATATATTTTTATATTTGTTTATGCAAGCTACTCTATTAGCCTATAAGCAATATTTTTAATGAAGGTAGTTTGATTTAAAGGTGTATATTTGATAATTATAACATAATCTAATAAAAATTCCAGAATTTTTTTACCTTTAACGAAACTTAAAACTATTTTAAATTGGTCGTGTAAAATTTGGTATTGATCATTATTGATGGTTAAAAAATATAATTAAACCAAGAAAATTATTTGGAATCAAAATTGAAACATTTTCCTTTATACATATACAAACATCCCGCTGAAACTGACATGTAAAATTATTGTTTACATCTTGTTAAAATTAAGCGTTGTTACTAATCTAATATCGTATGCAATTGTCTTAAATTTGTATTTCAATCATTGATTTTATTTATCTGTTCGTAATTTGTTGTGATGTTTGTTGTTTAGGCTGGGCGTGGGCGTGGAGTAGTGGCGCGTGGCCGAGCAGGTGGGCCCCCAATCCGTGGGGGCTCCAGGGGGGGCCGGGGGGGCGCATCCTCAGGGGGCCGTGGGGGAGCTCGACCTCCCGTCCGTGGGGGACTGCGCGCCAAGGGAAGTTTACCAGGTGAGGATGGTCTGTATCTATTTCATTGAAATTTAAATTTTAGCAGTCAACAGTTTTGGCTGAATTAGCTGTTTGAAAAGCTAAACATTGTCAATAGCTATGCCTAAGAAACACCTAATCTTTTGAAATTTGCTTTTTAATGGTATGGACTAAAAATGCATGTTGCATGACCAACACGTTTAAAAGTAGCATGTCATTTGTTTTTTAAAACATTGTTCTGAGATATTTAAATGTCTATTTTACATTTTGTACCGATTTCCATAAAATTTGGTTGAACTCAACGATATTTTACTATTCAAATTAATAATGCTACTAGGATAATTTTTGGAAATGGTCAAATTATTCTTATTAATACAAAAATAATTTGTGGTGAATTTTTGTTGTTGTTGAAACAAACAACATTGAAGTTGTATTAAAACCACATGGACGACATCATTTTAAAATATTGTAAAGTAATTTTTGGCCTTACTGTACAATAAAGCTTTAGAGGTTTGCTGAATATGGCTTTCATTGTAGTTCTAGTGTTGTGCCAACTAATGACCTGATTTATCAAGTTAATAAGTAGGTATTTCTCATCCAACAAGTAATTAGTAACCTCCCAAACTAAATATACTAAAGAAATACCAGAAACATTTTATAATGTCTGCGAGGTTTTTAATTAAGCATGAGAAACTAACAAAATGTTTATTTGCTGTAACCAGTACGACAGATTGGCTTTTGCATGGTAGGTGTTGTGTAGAAAGCTAGGCTTTGCTGTAGATTTGAAATTTAGTCTATATTATAGATATAGTTTTTTAATATATGTTAATTTTAATCATTTGGACAAATTCAGTAGATCCCTGATTATCAGAAATAATTGTGGCTAGTTCCCTTTCTGACATTTTGGGCATTCAGAAGTTAGGTTAAATTGAGTATTTATAGGAATTGTTAAATTCTAACATTAAATATTTAACTTTTATATAACACTATGTCGAATGGTGTTCACTATGGACGTTGTTCCAGAAACGATGATTGTGTATAAAGGAGTTAACTTTTTTATAGAGCCAAGGTTCAGTTACATTCAGAATTATTGCTTTCTGTGTAAACTAATTGATAGTGGCAGAAATACACCGTTTTTCACTTTTTGTTTGTAATACCTTCTTTTCTCAAGAGATAAGAAGAGAAGGTTAAACTAATGTATCTATTAATATATTGAGCCCATCTGGTTGATTTATTTATGATAATTTATTTTACCTTGTGTACCATGTGTAATGTATTACTTGTATTTGTTTTATTATATAAGAAGTGGTGGAAAAAACAAATATTTTTTTAAATTCTTAGTTGAAAAAAGAATGTTATTAGCCCATTTTTCTGATAATTGGGATTCCTATAATCAGGATTCTAATGTAGTTTCAAATATTGTACCACACATACCCAATATTCTTAAACTTTTAATATGCACTATTTAATTGTTAAAACTCAGCAAGATTCTATTTGTGAACATTTCATTCACAACAATTATTTTACCATAGATAAGGATTTAGGCAGAAATACATCAAATGTCCCCACAGTTTTTGATCATGTTGCAAGGTTTCTACAGAATCTAGAAAAATATTAAGTACTCAACTAATTTATAATGGGGTATAATTCTCACCAAGATGAGAAAAGTGTCTATTGTTACAAAATGTCTATTCAACATTTTGATACTTTGCTATTAAAAATTCATCACAAAATTTTCACCAAACTGCAAAGCTGCACTCACCTGTTGGAAAACATAAACAAAACTTTTAAAAACAACCTAAGTCCTAAGTCATTAACTGATGATAAAGATAAGCAAGTAAACCATTGCCAGTATGCGTTGACTAGTTAAAAATTTGTACGTTACGTATTTCAGACCGACCATCGCCTTGCCTACAATATGTGACATGCAACAGATTTTTAAATTGGAGGCAATTTTGAAAGCTGAGTCTGTGTTTCTGTTTTAAATTATATGTTGCACAGACCAATTAAGTAATGGGCGGTGATTAATTGCTAGTGTGCACCTAGCCAAAGACAGAACAGTTTACCACTACTAAATGTATTTTATATCACAAGTAAATGAAGAAGTTATTTTTATTTTTGTAATGAATATCTGTAAAAAATTATTAAGGGTCAAAGTATGCTTAGCGAGAAAAATAAACTATAAATATATATAAAAGAAAATAGGTGTCAATAATAACAAGAGTATTCTCAAAAAAAGTTTTGTATTATACTAGACTATGGAAGCAATTTAGTTGTTTTCTTCAATCAATTATCTTTGTATGGATATGAGAAATTTAGCTGTGTCACGCTCAAACCAAGTCCATACATTTTTGTTTTCTTCTGAGGCAAAGAAATTATAGAACTATTCTTATTATTTGTGGCTTTTGATCAGCTTATTGCACACTCTCCCAATACTACAATTTTGCACAATTTGAGAAGCCTTGACAGAATTCCATTCAAAATGGCTGTCAGTGCTAATTGAGTAATGGCAAGCCGTGTACTTGCTTTGAGTGAATTAAGCAACAAAATGGTAATAGAGAAACTGCTGCATGAACATTCTTCTTCTATCATGTGGAGATTTTACTTTGGGATTACTCTTGTATTAATATTACCAGTCAGTAAGTAACAGCAAAGATGAAAGTACTGAGTAATATGGAGAAAAGATGTGTAATGACATAATGAAAATATACGTTTTGTGTTCTTAGCATTAAAAATGCATATATCCAATACATACAACTTTTCAGTAAACTTGATAAACTTTTGTTGATGGGTTTTAATAAGTTAAAGAATAAACACTGAAAAAATGAAAACTATTTTTTACATGTACCTTCAAACAAAACTTGCAGTACAACCTCGCTGGCGGCCGAATTTAGGAAAAACATTGACAAACGAGATGCCATTTAGAGTATAAAGTAGCTCTTTGGGATGTAAATGGGTCTCTGCATACAGATAAATGCAATACTATACTTTAGTGTTCTTTTGCCGAATTGCTCTATCTGTTAGCTTTGCAATTTTGTAGCTGATTGAAAGTAAAACTGGCGTGATGGCTCTGTGGTAAAGGCTACGGACTGCGGAGTCTTAAGGTCCAGGGTTCAAAATCCCAATTGAGCTAACGGTCGGTACCTCACTCTGAATTAAGTTCACACATAGGCCTGCAGGTCCATGTGAACTGGTGAGTGGTTTAGAAAAAAAATTAAATGTAAATGATAATATTTTAATGATGTGTTTTTTAAGGAAGACGTTTAGAAGCTGATTCTAGTAAACTGTTGCCTGTTACCTAACTTTCGTAATAGCGCACATAGTGATGATCTCAATCATTTGTTGTGATTCCTGATTTCCAATCCCAAACAAGTCTTTCTTGTGCAGTTGTGTTGTATTTAGCTTAAATGTAAAGAAATGTCATTGTAACTCATAAATTATTCCTTTTAATTTGCATTGTGTATATAAGCTGTAACTTTAAATACTTACCTGCTTTATTATTAATTTTTCTAAATTAAGTATTATCCAATGAAATTATAAAATTTTGTAGGACTGTTTTTAGACCCAGTTACAGGGGGTCCAATCAAGGGAGGTTGTACTGTAATCTGTGTTTTCTATTGCCTACAATATCATCAGTTCAATGGGGTGTAAGACTTAAAATAATTTTTTTATGCCTCCTAATATTTGTAATTAATATAAATTAACTTTGAAACCGGGTAATCCTTTCAAATATAAAGATTATAAAGGCTATGGATAATATTATACATATATTGATGTTATTAAAAACTGTTGTTTTTAATCTGGATTATTTTAACAACTTGGAACTTTCTAACAAACTGAAATACATATAAATGTACCTATAGATATTGATTTCAGATTTTCCTAGTTGTTTTATAACAATTGATGCTTCCTTTAAAGTTGTCATTAAAATATTTATATTGTTTGCTTTGTAATTAATAAAGTGTTTTGTTCAGGTAAACGAAAATTCGATGGCGGTCACCAGAACCAGGGGGAAACGAAAAGGCGCTATCAAAGCAACTGGGGCAGCCAGCCGTTAGCCCAGCAACCACTGAGTAATGCATATGGCATGAATGGGGGTGGGTACAGCTCAGGCAGCGATGCACAATGGTACCAGGACAGTTACCAATGGAGCTAAATGTACAGGGACAAAGTGGACTGAGAGACATGCTGAAGTGTGGACTACAAGATGTTGCTCACATTTCCCAGATCTTTGTGTAGAAAACAGATATTTGCAAAGCAAAAGTTGTTCTTTTAAGTTCGAATTTCAGTTTTTAAAATTCATGTCTGTTTTAATTGCAAAGTTTGGAATTGTCTGTAATATCTTTCCCATGCAGCATGCCGTTTAAAATTAACAGATGTCATCAGCTTGTCTTGTTGATGCTATTGTTAGTAACATACTCTTTTTTCGTTGAACTAAAGTTATATTAATATATTATGTATATTTGTAGTTTGACAAAATTGTAACTTTACAAAATTGTGCTTGCATGACAATTAATTATAAAACATTCCCCCTCACCCCCTAGTTCTGGAGACGTCACATCATTAGGGGGCTTCCAAAAGTAATCAGTTCCCATCGGCATAGCTGCCAATTTGTTTCATTAAGTTTTACCACATGAGCATCTGCACATGTGTTTATGCTGTTATTGGTTATCATACTATTGTTTAAATTTGGTTATTATTGGCTAAGAAGGTTTCCGTTAAACATTTGAAACCTTATCTGTTTTTTTTTTATTTGTTTTTACATTTTATTTGTAGAATGCAGTTGTAGAATAATTTATTACTAGTTAATATACAAATTATTTCATTTCTGTTTTTGTTTTTAAGTTTTATGACGCAAGAACTTTATTTTTAACTTAATGTTGAATTGTTGTTTAAGTATCAACTAACAGGCAGTTGTAATCTCTAAGAATCCAAGTGCTTTAAAACGATTCTTATCAACATTATATGTTATTCCACACATATTAATTAAGCTGCAATAATAAGAAAGATTGTAATTTGTTCTGTTATTGTATTTAACGTGTTATCAAAGTGATGATTATTAATGAAAATGTACATTAGTTCTAGCTGTGTTAGTTCTTAGTTACAACCTTATATTTTAAAGTAATTTTATGTTTGAATGTTTATTGTTTTTATTTCAATTTGTTATGTTGTAAAAATTACAATACTCTTGCGTCATACTTAGTGAAACAGTAGAACATGCTTGTGCTTAATACATTCAGCTTCCTTTTTTATAAAAAAAGCTACACTGTGACATTTAGAATTGACTAGGACAAAATTTAATTGATTGATTTATGCAACAAGAATATTGTTTTGAATCAAATAACTGATAACATTTCCCTGTTATTAAAATTGTGTATGATGAACCTACTTGTCTCAATAAACAGTTGTATGTGAACATTTTATAATCAAAAGTCTTTATTTATTTCCTGAAATGATATTTAAGTATGTTTTGATGGATCTTTATACATGAAAATAATTTAATGTACTTTCATTTTTCGTATAAAAATATAAAGTTCTTAATATAATTGCTATTATTATTAAACAAATAATCTAAGTGTGTGTTTATAGGAAAAGAGGATAGCAAATTCCAAATCTATAATGAACATTTTAAATTTTGACTTGGATTATGTTCAGTGCAAAATAGTTTAAAATGATTTTATTACTGAAATGTACCAGATTTTAGGTAATTATGCAGTTGAGTATTGAATTACTCTGAAATTAGCCAAGAATGGATTTTCTTTTTAAGAAAAAATATATATTTTCTATAGAAATGATATTTTTAACAAGAACAAAAAATTAAGAGACTTATTTTACAGTATTTAAAGTATTTTTCAGTATTTTTTAGATATTTTCTTTAAAATTAATTTTTGTAATTTGATGTGTTTTTTCTGGACATGATTTCGAAAACTATTTTGGTCTGCGACAATTATTTCTTGAGGTATAATGGAAAAACTACTTTTAATACAAATTGCTATTAGTAGTCATATTTGTGATGATAAAATGAGCAACAAACCTTACAAGATGAATTTGCATTAAGGGTGATTGGTCTCTAAATTTTAGAAATTCCCTCGGAAATTATAATTCTCATCCTGCAAGACAATAGACAATAAACTTTATTACATTTTCTTCAAGAAAAGTACACGCGTCGAAATATTAATAGCCAAGTTTCAATGAAAAAGACACTTTAATTCTTCCAGTGTATACACAGAATTATTCAATAACAAATCTCGAAGCCTTTTCTTTAGGATTTGTGGATTGGAAGTCCTGAGGTCATGAGGCAGCATGTTGAGCAGTTTGGCTCCAGCATAAGATGGCTTTTTAGTAAAGAGGGTTGTTCTGTGAGCAGGAATATTGAAATCATTTGCATGCCGAGTATTATAACTGTGTATCTACCTATGTGTTGGCAATGTTTGTTTTGAAGCATACACTATTGTCTCAATAATGTATATGGATGTAACTATGAGAATATTTAGATTCCTGAAGGCTTCTCTACAGCTATCCAAAGATTTTAACTCAGCCATTATACGAATGGCACGCTTTTGCAGAACAAGTACTCGTAGGTTAACCTTTGATGAGCCTCCCCACAGAACAATCCCATAACGGACATGAGCTTCAAATATGGCATGGTATGCGGTTTTGGAGGCATCTACTGTACTGATGTATTTGATTCTCTTAAGAGCAAAAATTGCTGAACTTAGTTTTTCACACATTCTGTCTACATGGTCATTCCATGAAAAATGATTATGAAGTACCATTCCTAAATGTTTAACCTCATCAACTTCTGTCAAATTTGGTAGTTGTGATAATAGATCCTTCTTGTTCCCTATAACAATATACTTGGTTTTGGATGTATTGAAGACCAAGTCATTGTTAGCACAATACTGCTTAGCAACACTTACTGATAGAAAAGTGCTTATTTCTAATTCTTCAACAGAGCTCTTAGATGTTATCAGTGCTGTAGTATCATCAGCATACATTACTGGATAGCAAGTTTTAAGATATTTATGGAAGTCACTAGTAAATAACAAATAAAACTGTTTTTAGGACCCTAAATAGAGCCTTGCGGGACCCCTTATTTAAAGGTGTAGACCTTCAATTTTCATTTGTTCTCTTCCCTGCAAGTAGCTATGGAACCATGTCAAGGTCAAACCGTCAAAACCGTGACTTTAATTTGTTTATTATCACTTTAATTTGATTGACCCAGGCAATCAAACGCCTTGCTTAGGTCTAGGAAAACGCTAACTATTGTGTTGCCTTCATCTAATTGTTGTAAAATATGCTTAGCTAGATCAGCAAGGGCAGTAATTGTAGATCTTCCAGGAATGAATCCATGCTGACATTCTGGTAGTAGATTATTAGATAAAAGATGTTCAAAAATTCTCTTAAGCACTATTTTTTCTATAATTTTTGAGGCAGTTGGAATCAAAGATATGGGCCTAAAATTTTGTAATACTTTTTTACTTCCTTGTTTGTTTTACTTACTTCCTTGTTATATTAGTAAACCGTCAATAATGCGTATTAGAAATGTCTTCTAGGCCTAATTAACAGAAATAACTTGCTAAAAAGACAATTCAGACATAAAAAAAATTAATTCCAATGAAAAAGAGATGGGTCATATTTACAAATAGAATTAATAGCAAATGATCAGTTATTAATGGATTTCTATTAGACCGGTATGTACTATTCTCGCTTTCAATCACCGATATAACATTTTTAGAAAAGTTCCCCCACCCTTTCATGCTTCTATTAACCTCTTAAGGTCACACGCACCTTTATGCTGGGCCAACTATACGCAGCAGAGAAGTTGATTGATTGATGATAATACATCTATTTTTCTGAAATCTAATAGCATTGACTAGAAACAAGAAGACTTGCTCATATGGTTCCTCTGAAGCCTGATATTTTGTTCACTGAAATTAGTTTTTGTTCAGTTTACACAGGTAGTACCAGAGATCTCCCTCTATCACTCATCCCTCTCTCTGTCTCTCCAGCACATGCTGAAGTCACTAATAGCTACGAGCTAATAGTATGACAGAATTTCAACTGCTTTTTGCTAGACGATTCACGGTTAGGTATCAGCAGAAGTGTGCGTCTACAGCAAATGTATTGTCTCGGTTAGTCTGTTTCTATAGTAAATGCTGATGGGAGCATAATTAGACAATGCTAAAGAAGATATTGTGACTGTAAAAATGAGAATGAATACAATGAAAATGGTAGCGTTCGTTCTGACTGCTGTACTTGATCGATGAAGAACTAGAAAACATGAAAGTTAAAAAAAAACCTTGAATCCAATTATATAATTAAAATGCAATATATACAAGGTGCCCTATAATCCAGCCAAACTTCTGGAGGTTGTCATTCTTTGGGTTAAATCAAACAAAAAATGTCGTGTGCAAATCGTCTCGCACCATTATCCCTCTGTCTGCAAATGATTTTTACAGAAAGTTAAATATCTCTGAAGTTATTTGCATAAATTCATGCAAATTAGTATGAATGTTGATATTTACAGTATTCATATCCATTTAAATTTTATTTTTGCACAGAAATTCTTTTCAAATTGGCGGGCGGACATTTAAAAGTTTTAAAGCTTAATATCGGAATAAGCTTAAATTTTTATTAAAAACTAGTAAGTGACAGACAATTTATTTCTTTGTATAATGCTATAAAAAGTGTTAAGATCAAACAACACAACTAATTGAGAAATTGAAATTTTTGTCTAATAACAGAGGAAGTAAATCTGTTCCATTTGCTACAAATTTCAATTTCTCATTTAATTGTTGTTTGATATTAAAACTTTTTAAACAATTATTTGTGAAAATAAATTCTTCAAGTTTTTTGTAACTAACAAGTTTAAATAAAATTTTAGGTTACTAAGATATTTAGCTATACAAATTTAAAATGTCTGCCCGCCATTTGAAAAGGATTATAGTACAAAAATAAAATTTATATGGTATATGAATACTGTAAAGATCAACATGCATATAGATTTTCTTGAATTTATTTCAAATAATTTCAGACATATTAACCTTTTTGTAAAAATTATTTACAGAGAGTCATATGGATAATGTTGCAAGACAGACGATTTGTACAGTTGTACACATGACATTTCTTTGTTTTAATCCAAGGAATGGCGTCCAGAAGTTTGGCTGGATATTTATGAGACTGTATATGTATTATATCATGATTTTTTCTGATTGTATTCAAAAGAAAGTGTCAACATCTGTTTGTAACACAAACAAAATTAAGTGTTCCACCCAGTTCAACTCCCCCACCATAGCGTATCAGACAAACAAGGTCAGTTGTATTTTTCATTATTCTTTGATTATTGTTGAAACTGCAATATATTATACAGGGTGAATGGTACGTGGTGTTTAAAAATTTAAGGGCTTAAACCACATGCTTGGGGCTACTTAAAAACGCAAATTTCAGTTTTATATGCCAAATGGTTAGTGTGGTATGTTCAAATTAAGATTTCTTTTTAAATCGTGGACCTAACCATAAGAAAGCTTTAGTACTTACTCAAAAGATCATATTTTTTAAACTATGACACCATTTTTGAAATCTACATTAAATTTTTAACAAGAATAATGAGCTAATAGCCTGCATAAATTAAGGTTGGTACTTAAAAATATGCTTTAAGAGGGCTCTAAAGGGAAAGAAAATATAGAAGTCATGCGACACTGGCGACAGAAGTTGGAACTACGTCCAGTTTAATCCGCCGGACGAAGTGCAATATAGTCCCAAGAATCATTTCCTGTATAGTAGGTTTTCGTAGTATTTTCAACCGGAAACCCCAATTACCCCTTCCTCCCGTCTGCCGTCTCCTCAGGTGGCTACACGCCCGACCTTCTCTGTCTGAATGTATGTTGAGCCGAAAGGCCAATTCTTTTCAACAATTGTCAATTTTCCAGTCAGTACTGGTTTTGCTTCTGTATTTCATTTCTTAACATTTTTTATGTCATTTTGTTTTTATAAAAAATAGTAATTTTTTACTATAGTTTTTATTAGTTTTTATTTACAAAAAACAAAGTAATATTTGTTTAGAAAAGTAGACGTTTTACAGCGAAATCAATTTATTCACTGATCAAATAGGGGGGTCTACTAAAATATTGAATTTCTACTTGAAACGTTTTCCAAAATCATAATTCTTGTTCAAATCTTGTTATTCTCAAAACGGTTAAAATTTAACATAGTTAGGCATAGGCTTACCATACTTATATTCTACAATTGAAGAGTTTGATTTATAAACATAAAGATACGCTTTACTAAAAACTAAGTAAATTACGTTACAAAGAATGGTTTTTGTAAATATTTCTTTAAGCTCTTGGATTGTGATCTAAATATTGGTTTTTATGTGGTTAAATATTTAATAAAAGGCATTAATTGGCAAATAAATTTCTATTTCGTATCTTTTTATGTTCAGTTAAAGATTAAAACAACATACGCTTAAAGCATTAAAGGATACGCTTTACTGAAAACTAATAAATCACGTTAAAAAGTAATGGTAAAAAATACCAACTGTCTATTTATTTTACGTTTTATAGTTTTGTACGGTTTATTAATTATTTTTAATAAAATAAAAAATGATTTCACATAAACTATCATAGTTTTATGGCAGTTACAACATAACACACTAATTTCCAAAAATTAAAAAATAATTGAAATGTGGCCACTTTTTTTATTTGCTTCTGAAGTATGCTGAATGAATTACTACAATACGGAAAATGACACTACGGGGACAATTTGGTTTCAAAAAGCGAACATTTTGTTACAACAAAGATTTTCGCGGACAGAGACGAAAATGGAAAACCGAAGCGAACCGTATGAATGATATCAATTATAATTAAAATAATATATTATAATCTTGCTCAATTTTCCCATTGCCATGAGAAAAGCATTTAATTTTCTGGGTAGTAAAAAGAAAAAAAAATTTACTTCGACAACAGTTCTTACACAATTACTTTTCAAAGATTTTAGTTTTACTGATAAATATTTCACAGTATTTTAGAAGTGATAAATTTAATATGATTCAATTAGGCATACACAAATTACTAAATATGACGATTTTTTTAAACACGACTGTTAAAAATAACCAACAATTTAAAACAGAGAAACTGCTGTGAGCATATATCAATTTCGAACGTATAACTTTAGACGTTCAAAGCAGATTGGGCTCACCTGCCTGACAGTAGTTTGGCCTCATAAACATGTATGTTCGGGGTAGTTTAGACTTACTTAGTCTACCAGTTTGACCTCAGCAATTCACATAGTACTTTGGTCTCAGTTTTTTATATGAGTAAAGTAGTTTGTAGTACCGCGCAAAGCAGATTTTACGCTCCACTGAAAATAAGGAGGGCTACTAAATTATTGAACTTCTAATCAAAGCTTACTGTAAAATCACGGGTTTTGACAAAATTTGACTCCTAAAACGTTTGAAATTTAAAATTGATTTATATACCACACTTATTATACCCAACAATTGAAGAGTTTGATATAAAAGTGGGGCTAGGTACGCTTAAAGAACTGAGGACAACTATAAATAATGTATTTTACTAAATAGCTGTAACAAGTGTTTAGCACCCTAACAATTTGCTTTACGTGGTTTATTATTCAATAAAATGCCAAACATTTAAAAATAACAATGTATTTTGTACAGTCAATTGAAGAATAAAACAAAATAATGCTAAATGAACCATACAAAAATATTTTGATGTTAAAGTAGAATAATATATCCAACTGTCAATTAAACTGTAGTTTGATTAATATTTATTGTACGGTTTTTACAATTATTTTTAACTAAATAACATATCATTTAACATATTATGTATTGTACAAAGGTAGTGTAAGTACTGTAGCACATACAATAATAAGTTTTCTTACTAAGACAATTCCAACATATAAGTAAAAAAGCATGACAATTGAAGTAAAACTATATAACAACAAATTCTTAAGGCAACTAATTACCTCAAAACTACAGTAATTAAAAAAATAATTGCATTGTTAATACTACACAGAACATAGTTTACTGAAGTACAACTTATAATAATACAACAAACATATTGAAAATAAAGTAACCCCTAAATATTTTCTTAAACACCATATAAATAACAGTGACAGGGGATATAGTAACTCAGCAGCCATCTAATTAGTTCCTATGTGTAGGTTTGTTATAGTTAATTTTGTAGTAGTTAATTAATTCCTAATATTGGAATAGTTAATTAAAAAAATAATATAAGAATGCATAACAAATAAAAATAAATAACAACTGTGTACAACAATTTTACAAGCCAATTAATTTACTAAAACTAGACAAGCTGGTTGAAAACATGTAATTAATTGAATAGATAGTATGATACATGAACGTAGTACATCTTGTAAAAAAGTGGCAAACATATTAAAAACTTTTTTTATAAATGTTCACAAATTGCCAATAAAAACATTTTATTACTTTGACATTTTTATAGCCAAGTCCATTACGATGACTACCCAAGTTGATCAGTGTGACTGCCACAAGTTGATCACGAGCTCCCAAATTAGGTCAGTGGATACTCAAGTAATTGAACATGCATTAAATTAATACAAAACCAAACCGATCAGAACATCTTATTTCAGCAATATAATAATAGTTGAACAATTTTACTTCAATACACAAGTAACGTAAAAAAAATGCAAATTTCATACAGTATAATAGGGTCTACTTATACTGTATTGATAAAAAATAAGTGCAATATGTAGGCTACGAATGTTAAGGTGATCAATTTCGGTAAACTTAAGCTTACCTTAATCGATCACAGTTATATTTGTTCAGTTTTACCGTCCTATAAGTCTTCTCATTGGCTGTTCAACGGAATACATCGGGAGTGGTACGAGGTTCCCAACACTACCTCGCCCCATGACTTCAAGTTCACAAAAGGATTGCCGCTTTGCCCCGCCCCATCCCCCAGCTGTCATATTTTTCTGTCCTTGTTACCGTTTAGGTCAAATATTTGCTTCTACCTTCTTATAAAATTACAAATAAATGACCTAGCATTTTTTCTGCCACAACATTAATGAATTATAATAAATTAATAGTTACGACTTAACATTACTGTATTTATATTTTTAAAATAAAACAAAGGCCAATAGTGACAGTGACTTATTATAGAATTACTTATTGCTTTGGTCATGCCGGAATTATTGAATTAATATTTTAACTGTACGCATTCGTTAATGTAGTTTAAATGATTTATTTCATAAAAATGTTGTATATAGATGATTATTACAGTATTTTTCATGATATAATAAATATTGTGCACTGTCATTACGAATAAAAATGTTATGCTTTACTTTATAGTTAGATTATATCAGGAACCACATGGGAACGCACATTTTAATTATAGGAAATAAGCCATTCAAAAGTAATTAGACTAACTCTAAGTAATCAGTCTGTAAAATAATACTGATATCAGTCGTCGTAGGCCTACATTGCATCCATCGATGTTAAATTAAATGAAGGAAGGTTTTTATGAATGAAGTAGTAAAATCCATCCGCGACTAAGAAGTTCGAGGTTTCGCCACTTGGATCTCACGAATCACCGCATATTTTGGCAATAAATTAACATGCAGGCATTTGCGCGGTCCAACATTGCGGCTACAGATTTAAAGATATCAATCTGAAACCAAAACTAAATTGAAACCAGATACATTTCTGACTAAAATCGCTTTTTAAAATTTCGATAACAGCTCTAGTTTTATTTTGGCACTAGTTTGAATATTGGGTAACTTCAATAACCTATAAAATCGAAATGAAGGAGAATTCGAAAATTCTAAAAAGCGATTTGAGTCAAAAATGTCTTTATCTTTAAATAGATGTTTCATTTATAATTTTACGACAGTAAATAAGGGCAGTATCTTGGACCGCGCAAAGCAGTTTTTACGCTTCTCAGCGCGGGGGTTTAGAGCCCTCTTAAAGCAAAAAATCATGTTTTTGTAAAATTTTAAACAATGTTTTACGCGTATTTACTAAATTATGGTAACGGATATAATGTGTCAAACCATACAGAAAACTGCATAATTTAATGTTCTTTCCAGTGATATGCTTTTGTTTGTACAATGTTCTATTTTTTATTATTATTTGAATAGAAAGAAACACACAGTGGTTAAACAATTTTAAGACTATCTTACTAGCCAGCAACTAAGACTGGACATTCAAATAACGTTATGTGATTAAAAACACATCTAAATCAGGGACAAATGGGGTTTTACCACAATTCTTAGACACGGCATACACCCCAACCTTATCAATAGTTTTGTCTGTTGTCCTTAATGACTGGGAAATTCCACTACCTGCTTAGTTTAACAAAAGTTAGTTTCTTTTGAAGCAAACTTATCATGAGGAAAACTGGAATCCATTATCTGTTTACTCTTTAGACCGGGTCTGTGTATAAGCTATTCAATTCTGTAGCATCATGGAGTTCACTACAAGAGAATATGCAGAAATGCATTTTGTTTATGGATTTTGCAATGGCAATGCACTTGCTGCGCAAAGAGAGTACAGTTTAAGGTACCCAGATCGAAAAACTCCCAGCCCACAGGTGTTCACTAGACTTCACAAGAAAGTGGAAAAGTTCAAAGAAAGTCTTCTGAGGTAGGTCCAGTTAATTATGATGTAGGTGTTGAAGAATTGATTCTAAATACCTTTCAAGAAAACCCAGAGAGTAGTAGTAGGGCAATTGTGGCTCAACTAAATGTTTCACAGTGGAAAATGTTGGATATTCTTCATAGAAACAAGTTTCATCCATACCACTTCACGCCTGTACAAGCACTTGAAGCTCAAGACTTCACTCCTCGTGTTCAGTTCTGTAGATGGTTGCTCAATAGCGATATTGAGCAGTATCATTTCTTCAAAAAGATCCTTTGGACAGATGAGGCCATATTTACAAGACAAGGAATCTTTAATACATATAATATGCACATGTGGGCGGAAGATAACCCAAGAGCAACTAAAGAATGATCGTTTCAAAGGAGATTTCACATTATGGTATGGGTTGGGGTAGTAGGTGAAACGCTTATTGGCCCATATTTTTTCGAGGGAAACCTTAACGGTGAACGCTTTTTGGACTTTTTACAGCACAGTCTCCCTTTGCTGCTAGACCATCTCAACCAAGAAAAAAGAGACAGTCTCATTTTCCAACAAGATGGGGCTACACCGCATTTCACTGCAGGATTGCGTCACTGGTTGACGCTCAATTATCCTACATGGATTGGACGAGGTGGGACCGTACCGTGGCCAGCTAGATCGCCGGACCTTAGTCCCATGGATTTCTGTGTATGGGATGGATGAAACACAAAATTTTATTCTGCACCTATCAACACAGAACAAGAACTGAGGGAGAGAATAACTGCGGCTGCTGAAGTAGTGCGCCAAGAAGTCTGTAAAAGTGACAGTTCAACAAATGCGCAAGAGAGCATGGGCCTGCATCAGAAATGGAGGAAGGCAGTTAGAACAACATTTGTAAATCTTATTCTTTTAAGTTGACATTTTTTTTAATTATTTTTACGAATGTAATTAGTATGTTATGTAAAATCAAAGTATTATAATCTTTCTTGTAATAAACAGTTAAAGCTTCAAGTTTTCTGCAAACTGTGTTTTAATTCAGTTTCACCTAACGTTTTCGATGACGAAACAAAATAATTAAAATCACATTTATACCATTGAAAAGAACATTAAATTATGCAGTTTTCTGTATGGTTTGACACATTATGTCAGTTACCATAAATTATTAACTACGTGTAAAACATTGTTTAAAATTTTACAAAAACATTATTTTTTTACTTTAACGCATAATTTTAAATACCAACCTTAATTTACGCATCTTACTAGCTCATTATTTTTGTTGAAAATTTAATGTACATTTCAAAAATGGTGTCACAGTTTAAAAAATATGATCTTTTGAGTAAGTAATAAAGCATTTTTATGGTTAGGTCCACGATTAAAAAAAAAAAAAAAAATCAATTTGAACATACCAGACTAACCATTTGGAATATAAAACTGAAATTTGCGTTTTTAAGTAGCCCCAAGCATGTAGTTTAAGCCCTTAAATTTTTAAACACCACATACCATTCACCCTGTATGTAGTAATTAACATTAAACATGTTAAGGTCTAAAATAATTTTCTCATTTTCAGATCAAAATCTTAAGCAACAATTAATTATGCAGTTAGTCATTTCTATAGGAATATAACCATTGAACGACAGATTTTGATCAATTTTCTTTTGAAAGTTTTGGAAACAATTGTTTTCTGACAGATTAAGGGCTAGAAAACAAAAAAAACATCAGAAATCATGTGGATTCACTATAACCAGAATTTGACTGGGTTTAAAGTTTATGGTAATTTACTAGATTTATCATTTAATTGTATATTTAACACTGCTGTACTATTTACCTACAAAAATAGATAAAACATTTTTCAACCCTAATTTTAAATCTTTATTTGGCTATCTACATATAAGACATGAACAAAAAAAGCTTCTAATAGGCCTAAAATGAAACATGCCCTGAATATTTTTATGAATGTGTTTTATTAATATTTAAAAAATTTGAATCAAACGTGCTAATTATTAGAATTTACATTTTCTGGCGACAACCGCATCAAGGTACTATCTGCAATATTTACAAGATAACTAAACGTTTCGCCCATACTGTGATGTGGCATCCTCAGTGGTTTCTCAGAGACTGATGAGGATGTCACATCACAGTATGGGCTAAACGTTTGGTTATCTTGTAAATATTGTAAATATTACCTTGTTGCAGTCGTCACCGGAAAATGTAGATTCTAGTTATGACACTGGCCGCTTAAGCCTAAGTTCTAAAATTTATGCTAACTATTGTTCTTTCTATACTTAACAGTTGCTAGTTTTAACTTATATTATTATTAGCTATTCGCCACTCCTTGAATAACTATTGTTGTCTATGTTTAACAAGCCTATATTTTTCTTGATTAAATTTTTTACTTTGCCTTTCAATCTTCCTCTTTTTTATAACACACTTTTTATTATGTTTGGTTTGTTATCATGTTACAATTTCCAATTTTTGGAAGTCATAGTGAAGGGAACTTTTTCTTGCTTTCTCTTTTTTGTTTGATCTTCTTCCTTTTTTTCGCCAATATAAGTGTTTTCCCATGGATTTGACTTAGGGCTACCACTTTTTAGTTTTTACATGGATCTGATAAAACTTTTGTTATGTTGGGTAGGATACCATTGAGCCTGTATAGGTGGGTGGGTCTGTTGAAGGTCTTTACCAACATTACTATTGGTTAAGTATATGCCTATAAAAAATATTTTAAACGCTGAAGTGTTTCGAGCTTCACGTAAGGGAAGGGCGGTGCTTATCGGACTAGGTCAATAACTCACGTAAAAGGACTTGTCGCTATTTTTAACATATTACCACACAAAACATAATAGAAGTCAGATATTGAAATCGTAACTTATTATCAGATGTACATTACAATGACCCAACCAGGTTCTGTGGAAATGAGTGACTATGAATAAGTAATGAGTAACTATAGAAGCTTTTAAATGTATGTCTGGTAAATGTTACTTCAAAACTTGTACTTACAACTCCTAAATATAAAAAAATTAGTTATGAGATTCAAACTATTAAAAATATGTAACTGAAAAAATGTGCCTCTAAAGTCGAATTACATTTTACTAAACACAATAGCACACGTTGACCCACCAGCACACAGACTTACGACTGACGTTGACCCACCACCACACAGACATACGACTGATGTTAACCCACCACCACACAGACATACGACTGACGTCGACCCACCAGCACACAGGCATACGACTGACATTGACCCACCAGCACACAGACATACGACTGACGTTGACTCACCAGCACACAGACATACGACCGATGTTGACCCACCACCACACAGCCATACGACTGACGTTAACCCACCACCACACAGACATACGACTGACCTTGACCCCCCACCATACAGCCATACGACTGATGTTGACCCACCACCACACAGACATACGACTGATGTTGATATCACCACACATACATACGACTGACGTTGACCAACCACCACATAGACATACGACTGATGTTGACCCTCCACCACACAGACATACAACTAATGTTGACACCACCATACATGCATACGACTAACGTTGACTAACCACTACACAAACATACGACTGATGTTAACTCACCACCACACAGACATACGACTGATTTGACCCACCAGCACACAGACATACGACTGATGTTGATCAACCAGCACACAGACATACGACTGACGTTGACCCACCACCACACAGCCATACGACTGAAGTTGACCAACCAGCACACAGACATACGACTGACGTTTACCCACCACCACACAGACATACGTCTCCAGTGAAATGGGAAAGTGACGCTGTGTGGCGCCAGATTAGACCTAATTTGGTTTCGAAACTGCACACATCGTCGATCCTTATTACTTAATCAACATAAAATAAGAGTAATACATAGAAATAAAAGAAAGTTAAAATTTCTTATAAATTAATTAAAATAAATTTAAATTATTTTGATAACAAAAATCATGATAATTTTACTATTTAGTACTGTACAAACGTTTCAAAAAGAGATAATTTTTGCGAAGGAAACTTATGTGAACATTTTTCTGGTACGGATTTACTGCTGTGAAATAATTAATTGATCCGTTATATTCTTAACTTTTTTATACATTTTAAAAAATTACCAATAAAATATACTTTTTTACTAGTTCTTTCGCCTGCAATGATGTAAAAAAGTATATTTTATTGGTAAGTAAGTATATTTTTGAAAATTTATACAAAAGTGAAGATTATATAATTCTACGAATATCAACTCCAGCTCAACTTTACATGATTTCTGTTTTAATTTTAAATACATTTTTAAAATGAACACTTAGAATAGCTTATAAACGTATTTTAATCACTAGTGCTAAATTTATGTGATTAACCAATAAATTAAGACCCTGTGCCCATTCTTTTCGAAATATCATTGTATAATATTTTAAGTGAATCTGCATAAGTCTTGGTGTTTCTACTGTATCTTGTTAATTACTAAACTCATTAACTTTTCTATCAAACAAATAAAATTAAACAATGTTATTCAAATGTTAAAAATATTATTGTTAAAAAAATTGGGATTTTATTGAAATTGAAATGTGAAATAATATATAATAATAATAAAATCACTATATATATATATATATATATATATCAATAATACACTATATTGTTTTACTTCAGTATTTATAAATGCACGTGCATCAAATTTGTCCATATGGTTATTAAATAATCTCTACTAACCAAACCCCCCCCCCGAATTTTTTTCTGGCTACGGCCTTCTTTTATAACGGCAGATTCGGCTTCTTTCATATGGCCGCAACGAATGATTCAGTGACAGTTATAAATAGATTACAACTAATGACCATCTGTAGTAATAATTAGTACGGTTATGTTTGAGGGTTTGGGGGAATTAAAAGGGGGACTGACAAGGTGCTGACCCTGAGGTTGGCTCATGACAAACTGGAGAAATTAATACCCGACACACATTTAGCGCACTATTGGATGCAACCTCTGTTTCTTTCTCCTCTGACACGAAATTTGAACCATTTCACGTGACTCCCAAAGATGGGCTGTGAACATATTTTTAGCTAAATCATGACCGAGGTCAGTAACTAATAATTTTGTTGGATGGAAAAAACTTCTCGGTTGATGGATGCAAGTCAGCTTTTTGTTTTAATATCTATGTCAGTGACACTTCCATGATTTTTAAATTTGTAGGAAGCTCAAGGGATGAAGGGGTATGGAATATTTTTCACTACCAGAAAATACTGTGAAAATTTAGTTCAAAAATAGCATTATTGATATTGTATGTGGCGCCTTATCTCTATTTTATAAACGAGAAAGCACTCATCACTAATTCTCCCACTTCCCATAATCCCACAGAACTGAAATTTGATACAAATATTTGTTGCAGGCCAAATAGGAAAACTAAAGTATTTTCATCTTGATAAAATACTCCTAAGGGGTAGAAACCACCCCTATAAGGATTAAATTGGGTTGATTTTAGTAAATTGATAACAGCTGTTTTGTAAATACATGAACATGTTTATTTTGCATGTTTGACATTTAACCTATCGATGCATTCAGAGTTTACAATTATAAATTAACTACACTTTTTCTTTATATTTTTTATATAAATCTATGTACAAAATCAAATCAAATGAACGCGATTGAAATAGGCTAAGTAATATCAAATATTTTAGATTATTGGGTGTTTTTACTAGTAAATATGTAGCAATGAAAATAATGTGAAAATAGATGTGTAAATAAATTTAATAGTACCGGTAGACGGAGCTTCGCTCAGTTGAATTTTGCAAATTGAAGAGGTAGTATCCATATCATATCTCCCAGAGGATCCTGAGGATAGTTTGTTATTGCTCTTCCTTGTAGGTTATTAATACAATTTCTTTTCGAAAGAATTCCGCAATAACCATTAGTCCCTTTGTGAAACTCGGCCTGTGGCCTCGCCAAGACGCTCAGCTACAGGCCCATTTGTTGATTTCGGCAAATCGCCTCGTGAGGAAGATTGGCCTTTGGCCTCGCCAGGATTCTTAAGCAGTATGATCATGTATTTTGGTTTTTGGGGCAAAGAAGCCCATTACAATAGTCTTTTCTAAAATCTGATGGTATATTAGTAATTAAGAGAAGAATACCTTAAATTTGATAAACCACTACCTGACCAGACAACAAAATTAAAAATCCTTGGAACCAAAAAATGTTGTCCAGACGCTGCTTGTTTTAGATAATAAGATAATAAAAGGAGAATTTTAATATATAATTATTAAAGTTAAAACAAATATGATATAAAAACATTAATTAATAAGGAGAAAATGAAATATAGTGATAGTGAAAAACAATATGACAATGTACATAAGTTGGTAACTATACACAAACACATGTTTAAACAAATAAAATATTAAATAATTCCACCACATATTGACAAGTAAATAAAGAAAACACGCATGATCATCTAAACAATAAATTGTTAAATAATTCCCACACGGGACGTCTAGGAGTCTCTGGGGCAGAAATCAGAATTTTCCCAGGGTTGAGACCGGTGCCAATCGATTTCTTGTGGTTTTAAACCCCCTAAAAAGATAACCAATCAAAAATCCTTGGAGCCAAAAAAATTTTGTCTGGACGTGGCTTGTTTTAGAAAACAACTAATATTCGTGGCTAAAAGTTACTTGCCGAGGCCGAAAATCGAGGTGTCACGAGCGCAGCGAGTGCCGGTTTTAGCACGTGAAGCGAGCAGGGATGTTCCCTAATATTTTCATAAACTTTCAGTCATGTTTATGAAATAAACATTATTTATACATGTCTAAGTAAGATATTGAAAGTAATTGTACTAGTAAATTACTACTAAGTACTAAATTGTACTCCTAAGTATATTTAAAAACTTGTCTTGTTAGTTGACATTGGCAACAGATCTGTGCGAAAACTATTTCAAGTGAAGCACTAGCTCAGGGTATTCAAGCCAATGAATGCACGTAGATCTGTATTCATTGAACAAACCTTTGTTTTCAATGCAAGGTATTTTCATGGAGGAAGTGGCAACCACTCAGAAAAACATTTACTGTACTGAAGTATCGGTACTGCAAAATGAATTAAACTCTTGTTAAATATTTTCAATGTCGATAGAGAATGTGTGGGTAGCAAGCCAGAATGTGTGGGTAGCAAGTCAGAATGTTACTCACATCAATAAGAGAATTGAGTTTTCTTTTTCCCAGGAAGGAACGATCCTGTATGCCAGTATTCCGTACATACAGCAAGGAAGCAAAGTTGATCATTCGTGAACTGTATATCAAAATATGAAAATATGCATTACTTAGTAGGCACATGGAACATTTATTGTTATTATGCAGTTTCTTGACACCTAACAACATTTGAAAACTTTGCCTGAAATGGGACAAGAATTGGCTATACTTTCACTATATGTGCTTTTCATTCTGCGAAAATAATGGATTTTGCCTATAAATTAGGAAAAAAGTCAAAAATTTGAGTACTTTTAACATATTTCCATTTATTTAAATTATATTTTAATCATCATTTTGAAGCATTTGATGTGTTTTTCTGTTGAATATGAATTTGAGAACGGGTTTGGTCTACAACAATTATTTCTCAAGATATAACGGAAAAACTACTACGCGATCATTATAAACACCAACAATAACCACAAAAACATAATTCACCTGTATTCCGGTAGGTCGTCTCGGAGGCCAGGCACCCAACTTTAACAGAAATTGTGATTTTATTTGTTTGGTAAATAGAAAATTAGAACAAGTTAGGTTATGTTTAGTTAGGAAAGAAGGAGTGTATTTCCAAGCCGAAAAACTATTTTAAAGGAAAAACCAATTATATTCTTACTCAGCATAAAAACATGGAAAATTATACAAAAATGAAAAATAACAATTTTTATAAAAACTTTTCACTACAGTATCATATAAAAAAATAGTTTTCGATTGTTCGGTTAAAAACGAGTTTTCTGCTGTTGAAAACAACCTCCTCAATAGATATACTTATATTTTACCATTTTTTTCACGGGAAATCGTATTTTCAAAAGTCGACAAAAAAGTACAAAATTACCAAATTTATTATAAAATATTTTAAACGTAAACAATTTTCAAACTCCGTCGAAAAACCAAGCAAAAAAAAAAAAAAAAAAGTAACAAATAATAAGGTTAACGTACCTTTGTCGTCTTCAGCTACAAAATATTTTATTGGACCTACCGGTTTCAGAGCAAGAACTCCATGGTCACATCCACTGTACGTTGTCAAAACAGTAAGTTGTCGGCACTGGTGGCGCAGTGCTGTAACTCAGCTACTTGGGGACAAAGTGTTTGAGAGATTGTAGGCGATAGGTTGGATGCTCGGTCCTCTTAATACCGACATAGCGTCCGCTCAATGGTTGCTATCGGCGTGGACACTACTAGAGAAGTCGGGGGTGTCCATGTTGGGTGGTAATCATTGTACGGATGTTGTGTGGGGAAGATAACTGAGTTTTAAGCTTGTCAATTAGCTGAAAATCAGACCAGCACTACGTAGTTCGGATTCCACGTAAAGCTGTAGGCTCGTTAGTTGCCCTGGCTGTTGGGCTATTAATGAATTGCCCTTTCTGAGGAACAGTTGAACTCAGTTAGTAACCAAACTACACTCATCCACACTCATCCTACACTCATATAACCATTCATATTCGCCTTAAAATACCAACAACGTAGTGTCGGCGTCTCATATGTAAGAATAAGAATACAAAATTTTACAGTTTTGACAACGTACACACGAGGAGTTTAGCTCTACGCGTGGAAACAAACTACTACCCATTTAACAAACACAATATATTTTACGGGTTGCGTTCACGCACTCGCCGCTGAAATGAAGGCCCCAAAACTTCTTCTTAGGTTCTATATCGGTTACACTTTACTATTTTACAGCTAAAAATGTATGGGAAAAAGTATTATAAATTGAAAACACTAAATGTATTGTGGTAACTGTATTTTTATAGTAGGTCGGAAAGTACAGTATGTAAATTTCACAAACACAAGAAACACATTATTATTGCTATTATTCCTGCTTCTTTGTCTACTTCATTTAAAACGACTGTAATAATATTACTTAGGCATTTATTTTGGTAAATAGTAAAAAGTTGAGTAACTTATAAGTACTTTCTTATAATGAATATATAATGAATGTGAATATAGTTTAATATGAATCTAATAATGATATATGAATGTGACTTACAATCATTTTACTTCATTAGAGTTCTTCAATACCACTTAACTCTTCCTCCTCCTCTGAAAGACCATCACTGTTTGTATCAGATTCATTTCTAACTGATATAACAAAGGATTCTATAACATTGTCTATCTGGGGTTCTGCTGCTGCATTGACTTTTTCTATCTTCTCCACGTGCTTGCACTTTCCTAACCATTCTTCTGCACCGATTCTTGATATTTTTTCTTTGCAGAGAGTTTTAGCTTGAGATATAGTACAGGACGTATTTCTCTTGGCTACATAACCTTTGACTTCGGCCCAAATTAACTCAATCGGATTGAGATATGGGTGGTAGGGTAGGAGTCGTAAGATGTCGTCATGACCCTCAAGTTTGTCAGTTTCATCCAAGGCATATCGGAAATACCTTGGTTTTTGTAGCTGCACAAGTTTGTACAGTTTAGGTAAAAACATATCGTCGCTGAATGGTATTCCGTTTTTTAAAAGCCACGCCTTCATATCCTGTTTCTTACTTTTTGAAGTAGGAGCCTTTTCAAATAGAATGTTATGGTAGGGTGCATTATCGACTACCAGTACTGAATTTGGTTCCAAATTGGGTAATACTTTGTCCTTCATCCACTACAAATTGTACTCTAGTCTTCTCACTACATATTTATCGAAGTCATCTAAATAGGTTACTGTTTTACGTCGTTGTCGGTTTTTGTTTGGCGTAGTAAAACTTGCCTCGCACTGACCACTAACATGCAATTTTTTTAACTCACTGTTTATTTGAGTTACAACTCGCTCTGATACCCCCGTAGCTGCTGCTGTTCTTTGACGAGCCTTTGCCAACGGAATACTTACAGTTTTTCGGTCTGCCCCTTCCTTCATAAATTTAAACACGTTACTGATAATTTCGCGGACCTGACTATGAATTACTCTATTCTTGGCTAGCGACTTGAACTCATCAGTCATTGTGGAAAATTAATAAATACTACAACTAACAAAATATATCACAAATAAAATATTCGGTAACTACAGCTATATTAATAATAATCGGTGTAAACCGCACGCACTGGTTGATCAAATAACTAGGCACAAATGACAACCACACTCATCACTGTCACAGAAAAGACTGATTTTAGCCAGGAAGTAGGTAGGGTTAGTTGTTATTTTCATTACGATTCTCCGTAAGGAGGTTGTTGCAGGTGAGTCAGTGTTTTAAGGACAGAGCGCATAACACTACCCCGCTACCCCTCCCCCTATCACCACGCAGCCAAGGCCATGCGCACACCTAAAGTCCGCGATCTGCACAGTGGATGTGACTATGGAGTTCTTGCTCTGAAACCGGTAGTCGAATAAAATATTTTGTAGCTGAAGACGGTAAAAGGACCTTAATCTTATTTTTTGTTATATATATCGGCTCAGGAGGCTTTAACAATGAATAAAAATAAATACATATAAAACATAAAATATCTAAAATAGAGATAGGTCTACGAACTATCAGGACGTAGATAGCCAAGTTAGAGCACTCCGAAGAATGATAAGAAAGATAAATTCAATAACAGACTACACGAGGAAAAACAAAATATCATAAAAACTTTGGTCACATTTTAAAGACACTATAATATAGAATAACAATAAAGATAACAAGAATGTTAAAAAAACAACAAATAAATAACAATGGCTAATTGAATAAAACAATTAAAAGAGAAATAATTTGGCACAAGAAAATAATACAAAATCAGTAAAACAGAGAAAACAACAACCCTAAAAGACAAACATACTATTGTCGGCGCAGAAATTAGGTGTACACGAGTTGTTTTCTACGAGACTAAGAGGCCTACGAAAAACCTAACCACACAATTGTTTTCCTAGTTTAATTGTACGTTATAAAATATGCATTTAAAAGTTGTATTACTAGTTTTAACCATTTTAAGCTAATTTAAACAATATAAGTACCGACATTTTAACTAGTTTTACTGTACAGTAAATCAAATTTCACTCCATAATACTAAACACACCGTTGGTTTGGAATGTTTTATATAAATTTCATAAACTATTTTAGAATTTTAATATTTGAGAAAAAAAGTTCTTATTAATTCCATGAAACATTGTTCTAGAGGTCATACAATTAATAACTTGGTTTTGTAATTTTTATGACATGTATAACTACAATACATCACTTTCTTATGTGTATTTAAATAGGGGAGGATTTGATTTCAGTTGATTTGAATCAATTTAAAATTACTGAATTTAATAACACATATTAAATTGATGTATCGTATTTATACATGTCCATAACAATAATGATTACAATACTAAATAATTTATTTTACGACCTCTAGAAGCCATTAAAACAATGTTTCAGGGAATTTATAAGAAATTTTTTCTTGAAAAGTAAATATTCTAAAATTTATTAAACTTATGTAAAATATTCTTATTAACAAGGCATTAAAATATAAATGCGATACACTAACGTATTTTTTTTAGTAATAATGGTGTTAATTTGATGTAGAGTGAAAATAGTTACAATTTATGTACTTTTTTGTTAAAATTAGGATAAAAATGTTAAAACTTAAAGGGCCTAATACAGTTTGAAAATGCATATGTAATAATGAACAATAAACGAGGAAAACAATGGTGTACTCGGTAGAGGACAACCGTCAAACTCGGGTACACATCATTTCTGTGCCGACAGTAAGCACGACACGATTAACGTGTGTACGGATAAAATAAGAATGGAAATATCTCAAAGAATGAAGGAATATTAAATATTGAAAATAAGGCAGAAGAACAAGATAAAAAATAACCGTAAATCACTAAAAGTGGTTCAAATGTGACCGTAAAAATTTAGGAAAAAGATAAGCTTTATTTAAATTGTATAGCATTAAATAACCAAAGAATGACCATACAGTTTTAATTTAACGTTGTGTTTCTTCTTTGCAAAGTATTGTATAAATATGTAATGTTAATATTTTAGTTTTAAGTTATTGATGTATTTATTGTTTACAATGTATTGTATTAGATGTATGTATTGTTAATATTTTAGTTTTAAGTTATTGATGTATTTATTGTTTACAATGTATTGTATTAGATGTATGTAATGTTAATATTTTAGTTTTAAGTTATTGATGTATTTATTGTTTACAATGTATTGTATTAGATGTATGTAATGTTAATATTTTAGTTTTAAGTTATTGATGTATTTATTGTTTACAATGTATTGTATTAGATGTATGTAATGTTAATATTTTAGTTTTAAGTTATTGATGTATTTATTGTTTACAATGTATTGTATTAGATGTATGTAATGTTAATATTTTAGTTTTAAGTTATTGATGTGTTTATTGTTTACAATGTATTGTATTAGATGTATGTAATGTTAATATTTTAGTTTTAAGTTATTGATGTATTTATTGTTTACAATGTATTGTATTAGATGTATGTAATGTTAATATTTTAGTTTTAAGTTATTGATGTATTTATTGTTTACAATGTATTGTAAGCACAGTTGTACCATCGAAGGCAGAAATTGTAACGGCACTCAAGGAAATCAAGAATGGGAAAGCGCCCGGAGTGGATGACATATCTCCAGAAATGCTAAAAGCAAACTCAAACCTTACAGCAGAAATGTTCTATGACCTATTAAAAGATATATGGGAAAAAGAATTAATTCCAGATGATTGGAAGAAAGGGTTGCTGATAAAAATTCCAAAGAAAGGGGACATTTCACTGTGCACAAACTGGAGGGGTATTACACTGCTCTCCGTGGCTAATAAAATTCTCACCAGGATAATTTTAAACAGAATCAAAGGTATAATAGATACAAAACTGCGGAGAGAACAAGCGGGCTTTAGGAAAGACCACTCATGTATAGACATGATCAACACCCTTAGGATTATAGTTGAACAATGCTCTGAGTTTCAGTCACCAGTGTATCTGTCCTTTGTGGATTTTGAAAAGGCTTTTGACTCCATCAGTAGAGAATCCATTTGGAAAGCGTTACCTGAAGCGGGTGTGCCTAAAAAAATCAATAACCTCATAAAAGAAATATATAGAAATTACAGATGCCAGATAGTCCACGAGGGTAAATTATCCTGTCCATTTGAAATTGGAGCTGGAGTAAGGCAAGGCTGTTTGCTTTCACCAATACTATTTCTTATGGTTTTAGATAGCATAATGAAACAAGTTGTAAGTAGGCCCAGAGGTATACAGTGGGGACTGATGGATAGACTGGAGGACATAGATTTTGCGGACGATTTATGCATAATGTCCCAAACACCGAATAACATGAAAGGAAAGCTTGAAGACCTTCATAACAAAGGAGAAAAAGTTGGCCTAAAAATAAATTTTGAAAAAACAAAAGAAATGAGGATAAATAATAGAAATAATCAGCCGCTGGTGGTGAATAACAAACTTATTGAGCAAGTAGAACAATTCCAATACCTGGGAAGCATTGTTTCTAAGACGGGTGGAACTGATGAAGATGTAATCAGTAGGATTAGGAAGGCCAAAGGAGCATTTGCCCAACTTACACCAGTTTGGCGATCAAGTCAAATAAGAAGAAAGACAAAATTAAGGATTTTTGAAACCAATGTAAAGTCGATCCTTCTATATGGCTGCCAGACATGGAAAGTCACTAAAACAGTAACAAGTAAACTGCAAGTCTTCATAAATAAGTGTCTCCGAAGAATCTTTAACATATACTGGCCAGATAGAATTTCAAACGAGGAATTGATGCGAAGAGCAAATGAAAATCCTATTGGTGACACCATTAAGAAGAGGAAGTTTGGGTGGATAGGCCATACACTAAGAAGGCCCATTAACAACATCAGCCGACAAGCACTAGATTGGAATCCCCAAGGAAGTAGAAAGAGAGGAAGACCGAGGATAACTTGGAGGAGGTCAGTCGAGAGGGAGATTGGAGAGGAAGGCAAGAGTTGGGGAGAAGTAAAGCAGCTAGCACAGAATCGGGTGCGGTGGAAGGCATTTTTTGCAGCCCTACGTCCCCCAAGGGAATACAGGAATTAAGTCAAGTAAGTCACTCGGTAGAGGACAACCGTCAAACTCGGGTACACCTCATTTCTGTGCCGACAGTAAGCACGACACGATTAACGTGTGTACGGATAAAATAAGAATGGAAATATCTCAAAGAATGAAGGAATATTAAATATTAAAAATAAGGTAGAAGAACAAGATAAAAAATAACCGTAAATCACTAAAAGTGGTTCAAATGTGACCGTAAAAATTTAGGAAAAAGATAAGCTTTATTTAAATTGTATAGCATTAAATAACCAAAGAATGACCATACAGTTTTAATTTAACGTTGTGTTTCTTCTTTGCAAAGTATTGTATAAATGTGTAATGTTAATATTTTAGTTTTAAGTTATTGATGTATTTATTGTTTACAATGTATTGTATTATATGTATGTAATGTTAATATTTTAGTTTTAAGTTATTGATGTATTTATTGTTTACAATGTATTGTATTAGATGTATGTAATGCTAATATTTTAGTTTTAAGTTATTGATGTATTTATTGTTTACAATGTACATTTATATTAGATTTATATTAGATGTATGTAATGTTAATATTTTAGTTTTAAGTTATTGATGTATTTATTGTTTACAATGTATTGTATTAAATGTATGTAGTGTTAATATTTTAGTTTTAATTTAACAATGTAAGTACTTCTTCTTTGGCATGTATAGTGTTAAATATTCATTTATTGTTTCTAAATATGCTTTGTTGTATACATTATTTAGGTATGTAAACAAGTTAGTAAGACTTAATTTGTCTATTGCTTGTACAGCTCAACGACAGTACAATTTTCATTTATTTATTTATACATAGGGGAGGATGTGAAGTTAATAATTATTAGTTCACAATATATAGTGAGTTGTTATTTATTAAGCCTATTTACTATTCTTTTGGACAAAAAATATTTTTTTATATTTATTGAATGTGTTAGTTTTGTTATAATCCCAAAATTTTTTTAGTGTTACAGTGTATGACTTATTATTTGTTCATAACATTATTTATTTTGTTTTCGACTATTTTGCTCCTATGATAAGAATTTTGTTTATATTTTCTTGTGTATATTGTTTTTTTTTTTATTGTTGTTTGTTAAACATTTTTTTTATTTGAGAAAAATAGTAAATAAGGTGATTTTAATTTTCTAAAAAAGATCTTGGTATTTTTAAAACTACGGTAATTAATAAATTAGTGCTAACACTAGGGGGTGGGGTGGGGTGGGGTAGTGTGGGCGCGGCTCCCCCCAGTTTGGACTCGTCCGGGTTGTTGCCGGGCTACGGTGTCCCAGCCGCTCCCACTCTTGAGTCTGACCGTGCTGTGACGTGCGGTATGTCCGCCAGATAATACTTGGGCAGGGTGGGGCGGCCGTGTCATGAGTGCTTTTGATCTTCTGCCGACCTTAGGCCGCCCGGACGTTTCCTCCACGGTGAGTAACTACATTTTTCATCCCCTAGGCACGGCCATTGTCGATAGGTTCACTCGGCTGGTGACCTCGATTAAAGTAGGTCAAGCAGCATCCTCTAAATATTTAATTTGTCCAATAATGATGGTCGAGTCGTTAAAAATACATTTTATTTATATATTTACGACTGTAAAAGTACGTATTACTAATTTATCCCCTTTGAGATAAGTTATTTGAACGCCATCTCAGTTGGCCCAGCCTCCTGCTAGCTACATCGCTGCTGTTATTGACGCGGCGGGCAGAACTGTGCTCGTTTCATTCATGCCTTAGGCGTAACATTCTCATCATTTTATATTTACTAAGTTTTTATATTTCACATAAACATCAAGAGGTACATTCTAACTTGAATTTAGTATGCAAACACACCCCCAGCTTCCACATCACACCGCCCTCACTAATCGATCAACAATTTTATAATGTAGTAGCTTATTTCTCACCAAATAACAGGCTACAATCAGGCTAATATTGTAATGTTTAAGACTGTACGTCATAAAATCATAACAACGCACTCTGTATTTACAAAACTGTCGTAAAATACTTCAGTGACAAGTTGCTTTGTTGAAAATCAGTTCTTGTCTAGGGCTGGGGGAATTTAAGATGGTGAAAATTGCTCGTGACTAAGCAAGAAAAATAACGCCCTAGTTGAATGTTGAAATTTGAATGTCGATACTTTGTGTAAATGGCCTTATCAAATATTTATCATTAGTTGTTTTTATAAAGTAAATAGTAAACATGTTTTTGAAAAAATTCCAGCCAGTTTATTGATGTCGTTTGTATGAGCATAGTTTTCATCCTTTTTTATAATTATATACTTCTAAACATATATTTATTCAGATTGATCGTTTTTAATAATAGGATTTAAATTAAAATGACCCCACAAAAACTAATATAAATTTTAATTGCCTGTTACAACATGTCATTTTCTCATGCATTTTTTTCATTCAAAACATTCTTCATCCTAATTTACAATTTAACTTGTTGCCCTCCAATATATTTCAAGCTTGATGATCACTTTATAATTCTGCAATATACTAGTATTTGTATGTGCTAATTATATGTCTAAGGCCGTAATTTCGGAACTTATAAGAGATAGTAATAAATTAATAAATGTAATATATAAACACTGCAGTTCATCCAAGCTGTCATGGTCTGATTGGCTGTGAAGACCTAATTATAGATCCAAATCAAACATTGGACCTCCTCATAGTAGGGTCTAAATGTCGGTGGCACATCGATCGTGATCAAGATCGACAGATCGAATAATTAAATGATTACAAATCAAATGCATCGATACGTATACAGTGTAGTTCTGCCAAGCCATCGAAATATAAAGAAAGAAATACATTATTGGATCCCCAAATAGTAACTTTTGGTGGCATATCGATCGCGCTGGACATCGGTAAATCGAGTAATTAAATGATTAAAACCCATCGATTCATAGGAGGAGTAGTCCAGCCAAACTGTCAAGATCTGATTGGTTGGTTAAGACCTAAATATAGAAATTTAGATCTGCTCTTAGTATAAGTTGATGAGATATCGATCGTGATCGAGATTGATAGTTCGAGACAATTAATCGACTTCATGACTACAACGTTAAATAAATTGATAATGATATACATATCATAACAAATTACGAAATATACTATATTTGTGTGTTATTCTTTATGAATCACTCCCATAGGATTTACAGTACATGTTAAGTTAAATGTAAAATTTGATATAAAAAATAGAATCTTGATAAAATATTATATTCAGGTGGTTATCCTCTGCAGTTACAGGTGGATTTGCTGAATCCCAAATTATGCCTTAGGATCTTTACCTCTACCATGAGATAAATCTAAATACCTGACACTTTATTGACTTATTTTGTACTTCAGATAAAAAGTTAAAATATGAAGAACAAATAATGAATATCATGAACTGAAAATCACAGTTTTTTCGAAAATAAACATCTTTGATGTTTCTTCCAATCCCACTCCAGGAAAAAACACCAATAGAGTAATCCGCCTTATTGCCATAGATATACTATTTTTAATAAGCCCTGGTTGTTGCTTTGAATAGTGATTATTAGTTCTATTGTATCCTACACAATCTAAAATTCTTCATAATTCAATTTATTCTACAGTCTTCGTATATAACTTTATCTTGGCTATATTAAAAAGAGTTTATTTGAAGTATATTCAAAGGGAACATATAAATGAAATGGTACTATAAATCTCTATGGGGTTCGTAGAATTATATTTTATAATACAACCTACAAAAATTATTTGTAAGCTAAATTTTTAATAGGATTGTTCATGATTGTTCAATTGTTGAGCATTTCTAATGCTTTGAATGTTGAACAAACACATACAACTTTTTAACATTTAACTTAACCTATATTTAAATAAAAATAGGATTTATAAACGTAAGACTTTAAATAGCCTATAAATACCATCATATCAGGACTAACACCTTGTCCTAATACAATCTTAAAGTTATATGATGCTATAATTAGTTTTTTTAATTAGTATAATACGTTTTAGTACATATACAGTACAAGTGAACATCACATAACACAAACATACTTCAATACAAGTAAAAAATTCACAAATATTTACAATATAAGTACAAAATGCACAAATATTATGTTGATCGACCTTGGTGAACCACGCTCACCACCCCTCCTCAGATCAGAGGAATTCACAAAAGAATCAGATCACCAATTATTAGGTCTGTTTATTACGTAACTGACAAAACTGACACTCGGATATCTTCCCTACACAACATCTGAACCTTGACTACCAACCAATATGGACACACCATACTTCTTTATTAGTGTCCACATAGATGGAAACTATTGAGCGGACGCTGTGTCGGTATTAAGAGGACCGATGATGGAACATATCGCCTACAATCTTTACAACACTTTGTCTCTAAGTAGCTGGATTACAGTACTGATCCACTAATGCCGACATTAAAGTGATGCGTAGTACATTTTGAAAATACAGTAGACGATTTGCAGTTTGCCCTATAAACGATGAGTCAGACAGATCCAGTAGAATTGTGTAAAGTAATGCACCGCTGATCACCTAACTAGCCTTGGCAAACAATGAGCAGAACCGGACTATTAAATCTGTCTCCTTTTTTTTTAAGTTAAGTATTTGTCGTTTGCACGAATTAAATAAAAGACCGAACACTCTAATGTTATTATATGACTTAGTACAACATAGTGTTCTATCAAACTAGGTAACACATCAAAATTTATTTTATCGTAATACAGGATAATAAATAAATAACTTGTATCAGAATCTATGTATTGATAACTTATTTTGTATACAACTTATTATATAACCAGTCGGCACTGGTAGCGCAGTGCTGTAACCCAGCTACTTGGGGAAAAGTATTGAGGAGATTATAGACGATACATTCCATGCTCGGTCCTCTTAATATTGACACGGCGTCCGCTCAATGGTTGCCATCGACATAGACACTATTAGACAAGTCTGGGGTGTCCATGTTGGATGGTAGTCAAGGTTCAGAATTTGTGTAGGGAAGAGAACTGAGTCAGGCTCGTCAGTTAGCTGCAAATCAGACCAACATTACGTGGCTCGGATTCCACGTAAAGCTATAGGTTCCTTAGTATTGGGCTATTGATAAATATCTCTTTTTGAGGAACAGTCGACCTTGGTTAGTAACAATGACTACTCTCGTTCATATACACTCATTCGCCCCTCATATTCACCCATAACTTGACGATCGGCGTCTTAATAATGAATAATAAATTTACCAGAAATAAATAAAATACAAAAAAATTATGATAGACAAATAACTTATTTTGTAAAATGGTTTTGAAAACACTTCGATCAAAACTTATAGTAAATTATCGATACATATAAGAAATATAGAAGATATCTCTCTCTACTATCAAAAAAACCATTAAAAATTACTTGTATAAAATTGTTTGTATAACATTTGAATAATTGTACTACCTTTATTTTTCCTGCTACGAAATTTATTTTTGTTTAATATTTTTTATTTCTGATACTTATTTTAACTGAAGACACTGAAGATCATTATTATTCCTATTCATAGAATAATAATGATCTACCTATTATTTAATTCTAAGAAGACGCATTTCCCGTACGCAATATACATTTTGATTTCAGGAATGTTTATTTTAATTTGTTTACAATCTTCAACAACGAATGCCCTTAATTTTTAACCAACAAATCAAATAAATCTTTGAAACATTAATGATGAGAATAAATTCTGATTTTTGTAGTATAACTTACCCTTGTATTGATTGTTTGTGTAGGTCAAGTAAATGTAATAAAAACTGTGTAAACATTGTTTCATGTGAGTTCATTAAATATTTGGGGTTATACATGGACAGAAAATTAAATTGGAGTATCCAAATTAAAAAGTTAAAGAATAAACTTAATAATTTTATAAGAACTATGTATATTTTGAGAGATATTTGTCCTCCAGATATTTTAAGATCTGTTTACTTCTCGTTGGCGTAAAGTAGATTAGATTATGCATTGGTATGCTGGGGTGGAACTTACATCAGCAACCTTATGCCACTGATAACACAGCAAAAATATCTAATTAGAGTTATGACCAGGAAAAAAGTCTCTGACCATTCATGGCCATTATACCTTAGTTTGAGAATTCTACCATTGAGACATCTTTTTGTTTTTAAAGTTTTGGCAGCATTCTACACACAGAGTGGTAACTTCCCAAGTAATATGAATATGTTTATAGAAATAAATTAAGAAGTAAGGAATTTATTTGTGTCCCTAGACCATTCATAACCTTTTATAAAAAAAATTATAAGTTTATTGCGCCAAAAATGTATAACTCTCTACCACATGATTTAAAAAATGTAAGCAGTGTTAATAAATTTAAGAAGGGCATTTTAAAATGGCTGTTCACCATAGTCAACATAGAAGAGTTGCTGAATTGATCATAACTTCATGGATAAAAAGAATTATTTATTTATATGATTATTGTATTTTGTTATTGTAACTGTTGTATAATTTGTTTTTTATGTACCATATAACTATTTTGTGTCTAGCTTTTTTGAGTTTTATAAAGACAAACTGTTATTTAAGACTGCAATGATTATATTTAAAAAAGTATATTTCCATAGAAAAACATTATTAAATTCTGATGACAGCAGGTTATGTTATTCAATATGAAGGAACCTCAAAACAGGCTTGCCTTTTAGGCCCTATTGTTTCCCTTTATGTGAGTTGATTTATAGTATAGAATGGAATTATTGTATATGAGATGTATTGATTGTATATTTGAGGAAATAAATTATTCTTGATTCTTAATTCTTCTTGATAAAAGTTTTAACTAACAATGACAAAAATACTAGTTGCTAACTAAAATTCCTAAAATTCCCAAAATTCCCATACACCTACTTCGATTTTAAAAGAATTGAAAGATCAGTTTGTTTTTATCTATAACAATATCAGTAAATAAGAAAACATCTCAGTTCTAACGTAACAACCTATCTGAATTAGTTTTAAATCAATTTTAGTTGTACAGGCTGATAGCCAGGCGCTGGGTAGGCAATCTGGGTACTGCATCCATTTTGCCTAACAAGCGCCGTGCTTGTCTTCCCCAATACATGCAACTGGCGGAGGTTTTTTTCTTTATTAGGTCTATCTTTTTTAATAACGCATGTGTTTATTATTTACTTGAAAAACATAATTGCTGTATGAATTAGATCTACATGGTTAAAGTATTATATAACTTTAAATAACTTTTGCTTTAGATCGAATTGATTACTAAAAATCCTTTAATTTACATGAATCAACAGTGTCTCACATCGTGGTTTTTTAAAAGTTCATGGAGAGTTAATTTTTTCATTTTAGACTTGTCTTCAGGAAAATTTAATGGGACACATTTAATATCATTATACAACAGTTTCACACATAAAACTGGAACTTTTAATGAAGTACTAACGAGTAACTTTTAAACATAATATGTAAAAAGTATTACATTTCTGTTATCTAAAATACTATACACGGAACAGATTACAATTAATAAAATAACACCTACAGATTGCTATATCGAATAACACAAATTCAAATAACTTACAAGAATGTAGATAGGTTATTAAAGAGCAGAAATACAATTTTAATTGCTAAACATCGAATAGTAAAATTCGAATGAAGATATTTCATTAAAGTACTATTGTAGAATGTCATCTGAAAACTGCTGTCGGCACAGAAAGGTGTACCCGAGTTTGAAGGTTGTTTACAAAGAAACTAAGAGATCATGAAAAATCCATTCATGACATTGTTTTCTCGTTTACTTGCACGTTATTAAATATGAATTTTCAAATGTTATTATTAGTTTTAATAATTTTCACCCTAGTTTGAACAGAAAAAGTAGAGGGATTTTAATAGTTTTCACTGATAATCAACTTTGAAAATGTATTACTAAAAATTCCGTCCATGTATTGCATTTATATTTTATTCACTGGTTTGCAAAAATTTTTTTATAAGTTTTATAAATTTCAGAATTTTAACTTTACAATAAAATAAGTTGTTATCAATTTCATGAAACAACGTTTTCTCGGCTTCTAGAGGTCGTAAAACTAATTACTTGATCACTGTACTCCTCATCTAAAGTTACAATGTAATGTAATGTACAGTCACGATATAATGTAATGTACAGTCACGATATAATGTAATGTACAGTCACGATATAATGTAATGTACAGTCACGATATAATGTAATGTAAAGTTACGATGTAATGTAATGTAAAGTTACGATGTAATGTAATGTACGGTTACGATATAATGTAATGTACAGTCACGATATAATGTAATGTACAGTCACGATATAATGTAATGTAAAGTTACGATGTAATGTAATGTAAAGTTACGATGTAATGTAATGTACGGTTACGATATAATGTAATGTACAGTCACGATATAATGTAATGTAAAGTTACGATGTAATGTATTGTACAGTCACGATATAATGTAATGTAAAGTTACGATGTAATGTAATGTAAAGTTACGATGTAATGTAATGTACAGTCACGATATAATGTAATGTAAAGTTACGATGTAATGTAATGTAAAGTTACGATGTAATGTATTGTACAGTCACGATATAATGTAATGTAAAGTTACGATGTAATGTAATGTAAAGTTACAATGTAATGTAATGTACAGTCACGATATAATGTAATGTAAAGTTACGATGTAATGTATTGTACAGTCACGATATAATGTAATGTAAAGTTACGATGTAATGTAATGTAAAGTTACGATGTAATGTAATGTACAGTTACGATATAATGTAATGTACAGTCACGATATAATGTAATGTACAGTCACGATATAATGTAATGTAAAGTTACGATGTAATGTAATGTACAGTTACGATATAATGTAATGTACAGTCACGATATAATGTAATGTAAAGTTACGATGTAATGTAATGTAAAGTTACGATATAATGTAATGTACAGTTACGATGTAATGTAATGTACAGTTACGATGATTTATTTTACATGCGTAAGTAAATCACTTTAAATCGATTAATTCTTTAAAAGTTAAAATTATGAAATGTAACAAAATTATAGAAAGCCTTTCTGTTATCCACGCATTTAAATAGAAATGCATTACATTAACAGTTTTTCATAGTAAAAGTGTGAAGTTGATGCAAGGTGAAAAGTAGTTAAAATTCCAGTATATTTTTTGCTTCAACTAGGATGAAAATTATGAAAACTCACAATAAAATTAGATTATGCATATGCCATAAATTGAATGAAACGAGAAAACAATGGTGTGATTTGATGATAAATCCAGTGAGTGCGATAAGCAGGCCTCTTAGTTTATCAGTTGTATGGATGTTCTACACGGCTGATTTGCTTCCAATTTTTTTTTTTACGGAAGGTATTAGTGCACATATAAGGCATCAGGCATTAGATTTAACTTAAGTCTAACCTTACTTAAGTTGTACGCAAACACGCTTAATATATGATTTTACAAGTATTTTTTTCTAATAAAACATCTATATCTCAGGTTCTAATTGAGGTAGATGGTTCGTTATGGTCTAAAACTCTCAGTAGATCAAGTCCTTTTAATTGGGTTCTTGATCACCCAAATTGTTTGAGGCTGAGGATAGTTGTGTGCGGACATTATAAGCCAAATATATACACTGACTCGCTCATCACGAAATCTCCAAAACTACAAAGGAGATTGACTTCAAATTCGGTACATATGGATATCTAAGACCCTAAAGATTCACTAAGAAATTATTTTCCTCTCCGACCTTAGGAATCCTCGCACTGAACTCTAACTTTTAATGTTATTCTTATTGAACTATTATTTATTCATTTGTTTATTTATAAAAAGTTGTCGAATAATCTATTAAATAATTTTTTATTTCACACGGTTTTACTTAATTCAGTTTAACTAATATTTGTATTGAAATACGAGCCGAGGCCGGAGGCCGATCAATGTAGCGAGTGACGGAGTTGGGACGCGATGCGTGCAGGGGTGTTCTCTAGTTGCTTATTATATATAAAACAGTACATTTTTAAATTTACAAATTAATGTAGTATTCATAACTACTTTGTAAGAAACAAATGCAATAAAAGAAACATTTATTACACATACAATTATTTAAAAACACTTAAGTCAAAAGTAATAATAAATTACCAATTTGTATCCAAATCTAAAAGAAGATACGTTTAAGAAAACAAAGAAACATTACTTGGCCAGGAATCGTTTATATCAATTTTAAGGTTTGAGTTCAAGAATTGAACAACACTACCTAATATTTTGTCTGCTAATGTTTCTGGTTTTATATATTGTATATATTATTTTATATATTGTATAATTCTTATTTTAAGTAAAGGCTAGAACAAATTTAAAAATTACTATTCATTTGATGTCATAATAAGATCAAATGAAGCGTCATACCAAAACGAATAAAGAAATAATACCATCTTTCTTTTTAAATACTCGTAAATAAAGCAAAGCTTATATTTTATGAATAAATAAAATATAGTAATAGTGTTCACACAGTCACTAATAAAGGGAACGAATCACGATACTTTTTTAACTGTTGCCTCTGAATGTCACTAAAACTCACTAACAAACTTATATCAATAATTATTTTAAATATAAAAGGAAACAATACATTAAAGTTATAACTAGTAACTCTGATACATGACTTTATATTGTGAAATGTTACAGGTGAAGTGAAACGTACCCCATTTGCTCCCCTGCCAACACGCTCGGACACTGCCGATATGGTAAGTTGGTATCACTGCTTTCCCTTAGAAATACACAGACTAATTAATAATGTATGTTTTTTCCTTCAACGCCAGTGACTTTTTACTTAATAGTCCATCGTCATTATGAGAAACGGTCAAAACCCATTAAGCAAAATTTTGTTGGACCTCCTGGGGTTTGAATCCATGACCTCTGCATTGAAGTCAGGAGTGCTAACCACTAGGCTAGCAAGAGGCACAAGAAAGTAATACATCCTTACAGAAACAATGACTTTGAATTTAAAATCAAAGGTGACTTACAGGAATTGAATCGATAGCTGCCACAGAGAAGAAAAAAACATAGGTCGCATCCAACAGTGCGATGAATTAGTGTCGAGTATCGTTATAGATAATGAATGGGTCGACTTGACAAGAGTACGCTTAGTGGCATTTGAGTGTAGCTCTGACGTGCGGTGTTGCCAAGTGTACTGCGTTTGTCATACGACAGACAATAATTACTTGTTGAGGCATAGTTGATTGGTTTAAACAATAATACAATAGAATGATGTGTAAATATTGTTATAAGAATAATATATAAACAATTGAAAAATATGTAAAAGGCAGTATAAAAAATAAGCAAGTACACGATATAATATAAATTCAGATTATCAAACAAGTATTTTATAGGACAGGTGCATTTAGAAAACCGAAACGTGGCAACAATGCAAGACGTAAAGGTGTTGCTTTTGTTGCGGCTGGCTTACATAGTAAATAGAACAATATACAAATAATGATAAAAAAATAATATTTAAATAATAGGAACAACAATGTAAAAGACAGTAAACAAAAGGAAATCCATTGTATTCATATTATCAAACAAGTATCTTATAAAACAGTTGCTTTAGAGAACTTAAACATGGCAACAGTGCAAGATGTGAATGCGTTGCTATAGTTGCGGCTGGCTTACATCATCACACTATTGGTTGTAGCATTAACAAACTCCTCGTAGTTCCAAATTTAGCTGTAGGAGTGTGCTGAATCAAGCCGGGGTATTCATTAAATAAACAGGAGTTCTCTAGTGCGCCGAATAGCTGAGAGGGAAGCACCGCTGTCAGGCCATCCCCTTATTCCCCTTAATATCATTAAGGATAAACGTAGTCATTGTTACTACAGAATTTTAAAGATATACATTTGTACAAACTGTCACTGAAGCGTTCGTTGCGACCTCTGTTTCTTTTTCCTCTGTGTTGCTTAATAATTGAAGTGCATGAATTTACTACACACTAATATTACTTTAAAGTATGAACATTTTTAATTGAAATTAATGACTTTGTAGTTTGACTAATTGGGCTATTAGAGGTGTAGTTATTTATGTGTTATTGAAGTGTTAAGGACTATCAAGCAGTTTCGATAGTTTTAACCTCAACTCTATTTAATTGCTAGTTTTTTAAGTTTCAATTCGTCTTGTATTTAAAATGCATGTTTATACTAACCATTTTCTTAGTATTTTTGACGAGAAGTGATTATTCATTTTAGTATTATGTAGGCTATGTGCTTTTATTATTTATCTAAATATATGTTGAAACATATTGTATTCTGTAGAGGTAAGTACATTTATTTCTTATATGAGGTAATTATTAGAATTATAAATCCCAATCGTTATGAGTGTGTATTGTCAGGAGTGCAACTGACAACAGAACTGATAATCATGAGGGAGATAGTGACCAATTGCTATGAGTGTGTATGTCAGGTGTGCAACTGACAACAGAACTGATAATCATGAGGGAGCTAGTGATCAATCGCTATGAGTGTGTATGTCAGGTGTGCAACTGACAACAGAACTGATAATCATGAGGGAGCTAGTGATCAATCGCTATGAGTGTGTATGTCAGGTGTGCAACTGACAACAGAACTGATAATCATGAGGGAGCTAGTGATCAATCGCTATGAGTGTGTATTGTCAGGAGTGCAACTGATAACAGAATTAACAAACATGAGGAAGATATCACTACAGGCTCTGATAGATTTAATTTTCCAGACTGTCAATTTGAAATGTTGCTGTAATTGATAATTGGAAATAAATATGTACTTTACTTTCTTTACTAATAAAAAGAATATTGTGATTGGCGTTGGTCATGCTTGAGAGAGAGAGTGAGAGAGAGCAATTACACGAAAAGTAACAGTTATATTTTATAAAATTTAGGCATTAGATCAGTAATATAGGGGTTTAGGATAATAGGGCAATGTTCACTTGCACTTCGATGGAAGGGAGGGAAAAGCATGGTAGCAGATAAACTAATCACTTTAATACAATTTTTATTTCACTTTTACTTTTACAATAGGCGTTTTTCAGTTACAAGATCATATTAAGCTTGCAACCTTGATGCAATAATTATAATAAACATGTTAATCCCGACTCAACGTCATTGTAAGCCGAAAATGAATTTGATAAAACCTATATTTCAATGTTCTTATGCCGGGGGGGGGGGGAGGTTACCATGGCAACGGATGGGAGGTTACCTAGCGACGGGTGACGCGCCGACTGCACTCTCTGTCTCTCTCCCACCTTGTAGTAAAACCACCCTCTATCCGTTCTTTACAGCAAATCGAAATATAACTGCTCACAACTAAGCGTTTGTAAATATTGTCTTTGTTTTTCTTAATTTACAAAGTTTTAATTTCTTTCTTGAAGTATAGATATAACAAAGTCCTGCATACAGGGTGTCTTAAAAGTCCCACCCCCCCCTATTAACTTTCTTATGAATACAGATAAAGTGATTTACTTCTGGAAATGTTTATATGACCAACTAAGGAGTTTTTTTATGTATGCAAATTTTTTACACCCCCTCTCAAAAGGGGGTAGTTTGGGGGTAAGTCAAAATTTTTAAATAGAAACCCCTATCAAATGACACATCATTTTAAAGGTAATATTAAAAGAAAAAGAATGGTGCAAACTAGAGGTCTCCAACATTAGTCTATCAAATTTGGTGGCAGTTTAAAGTTGGAATTATTTCATAAAACCCCCTAAGTAATTTTAGAACGGGAAAAATGGTCAAAATGCTGAACTATCACCTCAGTTTCACTCAGATGAGATGCTCGAAATGGCTGCCATGAACTTCTTGACAGTAAAAAAGCCTGGATTGAAAACCACGTCTCACATTTTGTAAGATTTCAGGCGTGATAAGGTGGCAGGCCTCTTCGATTCTTGTCCTTAATTCATCGAGGTTTGCGGGCTTTGTGTCGTAAACTTTACTTTTGAGGAAACCCCAAAAGAAAAAAATCCAGAGGTGAAAGGTCAGGTGAACGTGCCGGCCACTCTACCAAAGTGCCACGTCGACCTATCCATCTATCGGGAAACGTTTGGTCTAGGAATGTCCGGACAAGCATATTGTAATGTGGAGGAGCACCATCTTGCTGAAATACAGGCTCATAAGTACCTTGTACTACCTCATTTATTGCTGGGACAATGCCGTTCCGTAACATGTCCAAGTATTTAACGCCAGTTAAATTACCATCAATAAAGAATGGCCCAATAACAGAGTTCCCAAAATTCCAGCCCATACATTTAATTTTTGTGGCTGTTGCGTATGGGCTTCAACCATCCAGTGGGGGTTACTGTTTGCCCAATAACGGCAGTTGTGCCGATTGACTGTCCCATGCAAAGAGAATGATGCTTCATCACTAAAACATATCTGTGATATTAAATTATTATTCTATTCAATCTTCTGCAACATTTGCTCACAAAACTGAAGTCTTCGGTCAGGGTCGTCTTCATTTAATTCTTGATTTAACTGTACTTTGTACGGGTGGAACTTGTGACGCTTTAACACTTTGTGAACAGTATCTTTTGAAATTCCAACATCAAGGGCAGTGGACCGCAGAGATTCATGTGGGTTTGCAGCATTTGCTAAAACTTGAATTTGGATCTCTTCTGTCGCAATGGCAGGGCGCCCTGATCGTGGTGCATCTTTGACACTAAAGTTTGTTGAGAATTTGTTTACTAAACGTCTAATGTATGCCCTGTCTACTGGTCTATCCGGATAGGCAGCATTAAATAAACGAACTGCTTCATGAACATTTCTCCTAGCTTCCCCATAGAACAATATCATCTCTACTTTATCTTCATTTGACCGAGCCATTTTTATTAAATACGAATAAAAAGAAATTTAACACAGTAACTGAACTGAAAGTGTTACACGTACTAACTAGTAACCTAATAAGAGATAAGGAAGGAGCCACTGGTATTCCCAGGTTGCCCTACTGGACTTTGGTCAGACAAACCAAAACCAAATAAAAGCTATGTTATTTGTGGTTTTTGGTGTTTGTTGATTCTTGTAATAACTTGTTTTATGATTAGGTGTCATCAGTTTTCAAAACTAACTGGTGGGTGAATGTTTTGTCTGCCTTACAACAATTTTAAATGTAACATAAGCTGCGGGGGTTTTATGAAATAATTCCAACTTTAAACTGCCACCAAATTTGATAGACTAATGTTAGAGACCTCTAATTTCCGCCATTCTTCTTCTTTTAATATTACCTTTAAAATGATGTGTCATTTGATAGGGGTTTCAATTTAAAAATTTTGACTTACCCCCAAACTACCCCCTTTTGAGAGGGGGTGTAAAAAATTTGCATACATAAAAAAACTCCTTAGTTGATCATATAAACATTCCCAGAAGTAAATCACTTTATCTGTATTCATAAGAAAGTTAATAGGGGGGGGGGGGTGGGACTTTTAAGACACCCTATTATTTCCAATGATAAAAAGAAATTTATTTTAAAAATTTCTTACCCTGTAATTATTATTTTTCAATCCGTGTTTATGGAAACCATGGTTGACTCACTTTCTTATTGTTGATCCGGCAACGAATTAGTTTGGTGTAATATCATTTTCAGTACAAACGTTAGCCCAAAATATATTGTTTTTAAAGTGTTTTTTTTTTTTTTTTCACTTGCCAGTTGACATGGCCTTACAGGCCTATGCGTCAACTTTATTTAACGAGTGAAGTACCGACCGTTGGCTCAGTGAGGGGCCTTAGCCACTGAGCCACTACGCCGGCAAAGCGTGTTGTGTCATCCCTTGATAAATGAATTAATTTGTAAAAGTCCTTAATTTGCGGAAATAGATATCTCTTTTAAACTGAACTTCCACAGCAACCCAACAACCCTCGTTACGCGGAGTGATATCGTTTAACAAAGGTACCTCGGTTACACTGCCTCATAGATTCTTCTTTCTGTGTTCTGTCACTGGTTATCCAATATCACATTATATCTTTACAATGTAATGTTTACTTCAACTGCAAAGTAACATAGACTTCTAACAGCAACTGTAATCACACAAGGAATGCGTTTATCATGATCTTAATCTTAACTCAATGAAATCATTGGCGAAAACAAGGGGTGACTCACTAGCCCTTATTATGATCCTCCCTAAGTCCCTACTAAAAGTTCGTACTTTAAAAGTCTCGCTGTAAATGCTAAAACTTTGATTTTAGTATTCATAAACGTAATTAGTCACTTACTTACTGACATCAATTCTGAATCATTTTCTGAAAAGGTAGAAATATAAAATTTGGACCTTAACTTCAAAAAATTTTAAAATATTTCTCATTTTCATGTTTGAAAAAAAAATTGTTTTCGTGTCGATCCTTCGTATTTTGTTAAATCCCCGAAAAAAAATCATTTTTGACTTAAAAGAGCTGAAACAGTAAAGGCTCCTTATTAGATTTTTTGGTGAAATTGAAGAATTCTATGTATAGAAAGGAGAAAATGACATTTTTGGAAAAATAATATGTTTTAATATGTCACTCAAAAGAGTACCAAAACAAAATTATATTTATTCTTCTTTGTATTTGTTTAGTCTACACACTTAACACACCATCCCATCCAGCGTTTATGTCGTCTATCTGATATACTGTATTATTGTCGGGTCCATTGACATATATCTCAAAACCCAATATACCTTGAGATTGAAATTAAGTCAAAATGTAAAATCCCACGGCCTAATAAACCAAACAGCTCTATAAGGAAGAAATTATTTTGTGAATCGTTACGAAATGCTATCAGCATATTTTAAGCTATTTACAATTGTATTTATATTATATTTTAAATGGAACTTTTCCAAATTCTTTTGGAAGGCAGCAGAAGTATGGCCAGTTTTTTGTTTAAAAAGGAGACATCCATTCAGTTGGCAATATTAGGCCCATTTTAATTTGACCTTTATTCAGTAACACTTTAGAGAAATATTTTTTCTCATGAATGATGAACTTTTTCGAAAATACAACGTACTTCCATTAAATAATTTTTCTTTTTGGAAAGATAAATCGAGCCCAGAATTAGTTTTGCGTCTACTGGAAAAACATTTCAGGAGTCTTGAAAGTCGCAAGCATACCCTAGTATGCGATCGAAATGTATTCTTGAACATTTCGAAGGCTTTCGACTACGTTAATCCCAGTATATTGCATCACAAACGTAAGATGTATGGTATCAGAGGTGTTTCACACCTGCGAATGAAATAATTCTTGAGCTATCGACCTCAGCAAGTCAAAATTTTAAATAAACATTCTACATCAAAACATCTGCGTTTCGGCGTCTCTCAGGGATCAAAACTCAAGCCACTTCTGTTTTTGATCAATGTCAATGATATTGGTTTAAGGCTCACTTTGAAGTGGACCTTTAGTGTTACTGGTGGACTCTGTGATAAAACAATTATAGCTTACTTAATTCCTTGGAGTAGTCTTCCACAGAGGTTTGATATGGAATGACCATATTAATAGCATTTACTCTAAATTATCCCCAAGTATTCAAGTATTGAGGACTCTCTCTTTAAATACTGCCCCATCCAGGTATTAATGACGCCATATTATTGTCTTATTTACTCTCACTTTATTCTTACATATGAGACGCCAACACAACATTGTACGTATTTTAAGGCGAATATGAAAGATTATATGAGTGTAGGATGAGTGTGGATGAGTGTAGTTTGTTTACTAACTGAGTTCAACTTTTCCTCAGAAAGGGCAATCTATTAATAGCCCAAAAGCCAGGGCAACTAAGGGGCCCTACAGCTTTACGTGGAATCTGAACCACGTATTGCTGGTCTTATTTTCAGTTAATTGACAGGCTTTTACTCAGTTATCTACCCCACACAACAACCATACAATGATTACCACCCAACATGGACACCCCAGAATTCTCTAGTAGTGTCCACACCGATAGCAACCATTTAGCGGACGCCGTATCGGTATTGAGAGCATCCAACCTATCGCCTACAATCTCCCAAACACTTTTTCCCCAAGTAGCTGGGTTACAGCACTGCGCCACCAGTGCCGACACCTTTCATATGGAGTGGTAGTTTGGGGAAGAAGTACAAATAGTGAATTCTTAAGGGTGTTGTTTATACTCCAAAAGAAACAAGTCTGAACTGTTGCAAATTTAGAGAGTGGAGAGTCGTGCAAATTATATTCAAACAACTCAAGCTGTTGCCTTTGCCTTTCGTATATACTATATGTCCTAAAAACAATTAATTCTTTATTGTAGGTTCAAATGCAACATGATAAGGGTCAGTGACTTATATAATTATAATACTAGAGGCAGAGATGGCTACAGTACTGAGCAACACAAAACGGTAGTCTATCAACACTTTCCATAACAGGTGGGTTTCAAACTACGAATTATGGACTCGTAATTAACAAAATAAAAATTACGGTTCCAAAAATATTTAAGGCCCGCTTGAGTAGCATACTGTTGTCCCAGGAATTTTACAGCGTGGGAGAGTTCCTAGCACACTGGGAGACCGACTTAACTGGCTATACCTACCTCGTTTACTGTTGTGCCTGTAACATGCATTCTAGGTAGTATAGGGAATGTCTTCTTCGTATGTGTGATTGTAATGAATTAATTTCTAAGTCAGGACCATAGATTTGTTTATTTTAAAGTTATGAGGTTTGTGATACAATATTTTCTTTTCATTGTGTATGCAACAAAGTACCTATTATTATTAATTAACTTTTGGAAAATAAAAAAATGGAGCCAGTTTTTTTAAAGGAACAAATTTCAAAGGAGGAACTTTTAATGTTTAAAAAATACTCGTACTTAAAATATACTACAATAGGATTTAAATTGAAAAAGGTTCTTCTTCTAGCTTTAATAGTGCTTTAAAAATAGTGCATGTTAAATAATAGTACATGTGTTTTTTTAACGATTTGAAAAATGTAATAATTACTTAAGAGTCTGCAGAGGCTATCGGCCATGTTGGGTTTAATCCCATAAGAACAATGTCATTTGTGAATCCATATTTCGTTATTTATTACCCAAAAGCTGTGTATGAGGTGTCTTAAACGTTATCATATTGCTTGTACATTGGGTTTCTTTTGATATTTTAAATACATACACCTATTTTTGATATCATACATATGTATTTTTAGGTGAAAAATAGGTGAACATAAAAGCTTCAAATTAAATATTTTAATATTTCTTCCATAAAACTAATTAGGAATTCGCAAAGCAATTCAAACGCACAATTTCATTCTTAATCAAATGCAATTTGTTCGGAAAAAATCCATTTAAAAGTAACTGTTTAGTTTGGATACGCGTGATCGTATGTCCTGTTCGAAAAGATCAATGTTCTTATGGGAATAAAACCAATATGGCCGAAAGCCTCTGCAGACTCATCTTCTGAAGATATTAAAAAAGTCAAAATACAAGCACTGCCCTACAAATTAAATTTGTGAGGCACATTAAAAAAATTAAATTAAAAAAGTGAACACATTAAAACTTGCTTAAAGATATTAGTAGTAACCAACAGTGTGTTAATTTAATAGGCATTTATTAAGTAAATAATTAAACCACTGGCTGAAAAAATGCTACCAATCTTATTTTAAATGCAAGATATAGTAAACAAAAATACAAGTAGATAATCATTTGGCTCTTTAAAATAAAACCTCTGTCCTTGTTGAAAACACCAGCACTCAGTAAATTGTAAGAGAAACAGCCTCATTAGCAAGAGTTTATGGAGCCCTGTTAATGTGGAGTAGACATAAGGGTCATATGAATGACACCCTTGTGTGGGAGGGCTTGGAGTGTGTCGCACCGCGCCTACTGCCCTACTTGGGTCTACCTTGGGAAAACACCAGTACTCAGTAAAATGTAAGACAAACATTGCCTCATTAGCAAGAGTTTATACAGCCCTGTTAATGTGGAGTAGACAAGAGGGTCGTATGAATGACACCCTTGCGTGGGAGGGCTTGGAGTGTGTCGCACCGCACCTACTGCCCTACTTAGGTCTACCTTGGGAAAACACCAGTACTCAGTAAAATGTAAGACAAACATTGCCTCATTAGCAAGAGTTTATACAGGCCTGTTAATGTGGAGTAGACAGAAGGGTCATATGAATGACACCCTTGCGTGGGAGGGCTTGGAGTGTGTCGCACCGCACCTACTGCCCTACTTAGGTCTACCTTGGGAAAACACCAGTACTCAGTAAAATGCAAGACAAACATTGCCTCATTAGCAAGAGGTTATACAGCCCTGTTAATGTGGAGTAGACAAGAGGGTCGTATGAATGACACCCTTGCGTGGGAGGGCTTGGAGTGTGTCGCACCACGCCTACTGCCCTACTTAGGTCTACCTTGGGAAAACACCAGTACTCAGTAAAATGTAAGACAAACATTGCCTCATTAGCAAGAGTTTATGCAGCCCTGTTAATGTGGAGTAGACAGGAAGGTCGTATGAATGACATCCTTGTGTGGGAGGGCCTGGAGTGTATCACACCGCACCTACTGCCCTACTTAGGTCTACCTTGGGAAAACACAAGTACTCAGTAAAATGTGAGACAAACATTGCCTCATTAGCAAGAGTTTATACAGGCCTGTTAATGTGGAGTAGACAGGAGGGTCGTATGAATGACACCCTTGCGTGGGAGGGCCTGGAGTGTGTCGCACCACGCCTACTGCCCTACTTAGGTCTACCTTGGGAAAACACAAGTACTCAGTAAAATGTAAGACAAACATTGCCTCATTAGTAAGAGTTAATACAGGCCTGTTAATGTGGAGTAGACAGGAGGGTCGTATGAATGACACCCTTGCGTGGGAGGGCTTGGACTGTGCCTCACCGCGCCTACTGCCCTACTTAGGTCTACCTTGGGAAAACACCAGTACTCAGTAAAATGTAAGACAAATATTGCCTCATTAGCAAGAGTTTATACAGCCCTGTTAATGTGGAGTAGACAGGAGGGTCGTATGAATGACACCCTTGCGTGGGAGGGCCTGGAGTGTGTCGCACCACGCCTACTGCCCTACTTAGGTCTACCTTGGGAAAACACAAGTACTCAGTAAAATGTAAGACGAACATTGCCTCATTAGCAAGAGTTTATACAGCCCTGTTAATGTGGAGTAGACAGGAGGGTCATATGAATGACAGCCTTGCGTGGGAGGGTCTGGAGTGTGTCGCACCACGCCTACTGCCCTACTTAGGTCTACCTTGGGAAAACACAAGTACTCAGTAAAATGTAAGACAAATATTGCCTCATTAGCAAGAGTTTATACAGGCCTGTTAATGTGGAGTAGACAGGAGGGTCGTATGAATGACACCCTTGCGTGGGAGGGCCTGGAGTGTGTCGCACCACGCCTACTGCCCTACTTAGGTCTACCTTGGGAAAACACCAGTACTCAGTAAAATGTAAGACAAACATTGCCTCATTAGCAAGAGTTTATACAGGCCTGTTAATGTGGAGTAGACAGGAGGGTCGTATGAATGACAGCCTTGCGTGGGAGGGCCTGGAGTGTGTCGCACCACACCTACTGCCCTACTTAGGTCTACCTTGGGAAAACACAAGTACTCAATAAAATGTAAGACGAACATTGCCTCATTAGCAAGAGTTTATACAGCCCTGTTAATGTGGAGTAGACAAGAGGGTCATACGAATGACACCCTTGCGTGGGAGGGCTTGGACTGTGCCGCACCGCGCCTACTGCCCTACTTAGTTCTACCTTGGGAAAACACCAGCACTCAGTAAAATGTAAGACAAATATTGCCTCATTAGCAAGAGTTTATACAGGCCTGTTAATTTGGAGTAGACAGGAGGGTCGTATGAATGACACCCTTGCGTGGGAGGGCCTGGAGTGTGTCGCACCACGCCTACTGCCCTACTTAGGTCTACCTTGGGAAAACACAAGTACTCAGTAAAATGTAAGACGAACATTGCCTCATTAGCAAGAGTTTATACAGCCTGTTAATGTGGAGTAGACAAGGGGTCGTATGAATGACAGCCTTGCGTGGGAGGACCTTATTGAACCTTTTCTTTATAAAATACATTTGATCAATTGTATACTTTCGAATTTAACTAGATCAAACAGAATTGTAATCTTTTTCTTAGCGTGTCCTTTGTCCTAAATTGCTCCATCTTATTTTGTTATTAGATTGTGATAGAATTTTGGAAAAAAATACCTAAAATGGGCAGTTTATTTTATTTCTGTCACTATACAATCATTTGCCTCTAAATGATTAACAACTAACCAAATCAAAAGAAACTTAAATAAATTAATTACAGTTTAATTTACACTAAACAATTGACACTGAAGGTGTCTGCTGATATGTAATCATATATCTATTTTTATTTATGGTCACTTGTTTTTTTTTTAATGAGTCACTGACCAACCAATAAGTGTACGTTGCTATTGACTCACCCGTCCTCCAATAAATGTTCAGATTTACTGACCCACCCGTCCACTTATTCACGTACGGTGTTACCAACCCATATGTCTCCCGTACACGTACAGTGGTACTGATTAATTCTCCTCCTGTACACGTACAGTCTGATCCACCCATCCTCCCGTACACGTAAAGTGGTACTGACCCACTTATACTCCTGTGCACGTACAGTAGTAGTGACCCACATGCTATCCCGTACTCGTACAGAGTGGTATTGCCCAAGCCATCCTCCCGTACACGTAAAGTGGTACTGACCCACTTATCCTCCTGTGCACGTACAGTAGTAGTGACCCACACGCTATCTCGTACACGTACAGAGTGGTATTGCCCAACCCATCCTCCCGTACACGTACAGTGGTACTAACCTACCCGACCTCCCGAGTACGCTCACTCACCCGAGTTACCCACCCACCCTTCCATACACTTAAAGTAGTACCGTCACATCCATCCCCTGTACACCTTCATTGGTAGTGACCCACTCATTCATACTCCTGTACACGTACAGTGGTACTGACACACTCTTCCCCCGTACACGTACAGTGGTGGTCTACCACTCATCCTCCCGTACACTTACAGTGGTATTGACCTACCACTCCTTCCGTATAAGTTCACCAATTCTTCCGTAGACGTATAGGCGTGGTGACCCAACTATCCTGTCATACATCTAGAGTGGTAGTGACCCACCCATCCTCCAGTACACGTGCTCGATTGGCATTTAATATTTATGTATACAAAGAGTATACGGTACCTATAAGTTGTTTAACATGTTAAATTCGTACCTCCTTAAGTTATCATCCACCCTATTTTTGAATAAATGGTCTCCTTACCTTTCTTATGTAGCCATAAATTTAGGAACTTTCCCACTGATGTATATACACATGAATTAAGGAGAAACTATCTTCTTACGTTTTGTGGGACCCACTTTTTTACTAGAATAAATGAGTTTTCTAAAATGTACGCGTACTTTCCGATATCCCACCATCAATCACACTCTCGAATTAATCATCTTGACAAGTATAACGGCGTTGGAAGTACTACTTTATTCAACATAGCATCCAAAATTCGATTACCGACTTGTTCTTTAAATACCATACATCGAGGTAGCTTAAAGATGTTCGATAAAAAATTATTTTTGAAATAAAAAAAATCGTTACTATCCATATAAGTAATAAATGGGTTACGGGAAAAATTCTAAAAAAACTACTTTATTGATATATGGCTACCCAAAGTAACTAATTTGGCCATTTTGGTGCATAACTCATGGACAAACAGTGTTATATATTATTAACATTTTGAGAATATAGTGGACAAAAGGTACTAACCAACCTAGCATATTGTAAAACTAAAAATATATATTTAATTTTTTTAGTGTTTCCAATTAATTATTTTCCTATAAACGATATTTGTTCAAATTTTTGGTTGGAATTGTACAATAATCTTTGGATAAGAAAGTAGATTAATAATATATAAAAAAATATTTGCTAGCGTTTACAATAAATGAGGAAGTTATGCCCTTCTGTGGAACTTGCAAGGCGGGACAGGCGTGGGCTATGAGGGGGAGAGAGGGGAGGGTAATACATTCCTTGTTCATAAGTGAGTCAGGATCATATAGCAGTTGCGATAAAATCTATAACTAAATTCGTTAGAGCGCACACAGACGAACACCTTTAAGGCTTTTATGACATTTTAATTAGATAATCAGTTAAGTTTTCCTCACCGGTGAAACCCGAACTGTATGGTTTGTTCACTATTGGATCCTTAAGTAAATTTTGTTATTCAGTTTATTATCCACATATGAGACGCCTTGTGCATATTTTTAGGCGAATATGAGTTATTATATGAGTGTGGATGATCTGTGTAGTCTGGTTACTAATTGAGTTCCTCAGAAAGGGGCCAATTTATTAATAGTCCAATAACCAATGCATCTAAGAGACATACGCTTTATATGGAATATGAACCACGTAGTATCGGTTTAATTTCTAGCTAAGCGACACGCAAGATATACTCAGTTCTTCTTACACAACATCCGGACCTTGACTACCACCCAGCATGAACGTCACTCGCTTTGCTCGTGTAACCTCGGTATTCGGTCTCCACCTTTGACTCATGGCTACACTAACAGAGAAGGACTATTGAAAAGTAGTAGAACAAATCAAATGTTTTGTTTTTGTTTAAATTTACAAAAACAATGTCACATGGTTTTAAATCTACACTAATAAAATGTAATGTTTACACCACCATTAACATTGACATATGTTCTATGTATCAATAAAATTTGGCATTTATAGAAAATCCTTGGATCTTTTAGAGCAATTGAGGGAGTCCAAGTGAATTTTTATATTTCCGATAATTTTCCCGTCTTGGTCCTAATCAAACTATGTCTCCTCCTTCCTAGCTAGAGAAATTTCATGGAGATTTATTCGTTTAAGGGATTAAATATTTGCTTTTTAAAATTAAAAAAAATTAAATTCTCGAAATTATTTAAGATTGCGGTGTTCGTAAGGTTTCAGCGCTTCTTGCTTTACAATATATATTTCTAATTTTCTTCTTTTTAGGTTATACTTTCAATGTAAAAACAATCTTATCCTTAACAAATTATTTCCTTCTATAACAAAGCCATACTTAGATTCAGTACTCACTAAATAGTTCATTGTCAAAATTTTTTTAAAAGTACACAGCAACCTGAAATTTTGAGATTTGATATTTTTATGCGTCTTAAACCATTACACATATGGAATAATAGAAGATGCATTCGAATAATCCACCTATGGTTTACTTTAAAAATGTAATGTAACTACATAAATATTGTCATTTAAAGATGTACATTATATTCCCATTTTTCAAGAATGCGACCTAAGATCTCTTGCTTTTGATAGTTTAACGATTTATAAAGGGATAATTACCTTTTATGACCCTTTTACGAGTAGGGAATATCACTGTATTCACTTAATGCATAGTGATGACCTGTGAATATGAGTTATATTACCTCAAAGGCTTGAGAAACACGATCGTCAGTAAACGGCGCGTCAATGCCGCTGCAACGCAGAGTTGCCACTAATTTTCACTTAACACCATGAGTTAGGTGGGCGTCCACGCGGTGTTTGCTTTAATATTTTACCTCGGTTTTCAACTGAACATGTAAGTGCACCAGAGACACGCGTTGTTTTTATTTGCTATGTGTATGAGAGCATGGTTAAATATCGAAAAAGGAAATATTGGACTCAACGCTGGTCCGTGTTGTCAGAAAAATGTTAAATTTAAACAAATACTTTAACATTTTTGTAATGTCTGAAGATGCCTACATTTTAAGCGAAAGACCTCGCAAAAATAAATAATTGTATTGGAGTATTAAGAATGTTTTAAATTATTTGTTAGGCTTTTTAAATGGGCATTCGTTACCATGTTTAAAGACTTGAAAAAGACGATAGGGAGTTTTTTAAAACTCGACCTCACACCCGAGTCATAACCTCACGTGTGTATTTCTTCACTTAAATGCATACCCTGCTAAATGATGCTGCGGTTAACGCCACTGTAAAGCGCTCTTGTGTATCGAGCATAACACGGTGTTGCGGGTGTGTATGGTGGAAGGGGCTACAAGATAACGTATGATGGTGTGTGAGGTTGAATGAAACACGGTGTTAAAGTTAAAGTTCGTCTTATTTTACCAGGTGAAGTTAGGGCTGAGAAGCCTTCTCTAACACTTAACCGGTAGACCAACGTCTTAACGTGACTTCCGAACCACGGGAGTGGCAGGGAAAATGTCAATGGTCATATCGGGAATCGAATGGTGTGTGGGGTTTACTGTCTCACGGTGATGTGGGTGTGTGGGGGAAGGGGTTACAAGATGACGTATGTTGATGTGTGGGCTTTACTGTCACACGGTGTTGTAGTGTGTATGGTGGAAGGGGCTACAAGATAACGTATGATGGTGTGTGGGGTTTACTCTCACATGGTGATGTGGGTGTGTGGGGGAAGGGGTTACAAGATGACGTATGATGATGTGTGGGTTTTACTGTCACATGGTAATATGGGTGTATGGTGGAAGGGGCTACAAGATGACGTGTGTTGGTGTGTGGGCTTTACTGTCACACGGTGTTGTGGTGTGTATGGGGGAAGGGGTTACAAGATGACGTATGATGGTGGGTGGGTTTTACTGTCACATGGTGTTGTGGGTGTGTATGGGGAAGAGGGCTACAAGATGACGTGTGATGGTGTGTGGGCTTTACTGTCACACGGTGTTGTGGGTGTGTATGGTGGAAGGGGCTACAAGATGACATATGATGGTGTGTGGGATTTACTGTCAAACGGTATTGTGGGTGTGTATGGTGGAAGGGGCTACAAGATGACGTGTGTTGGTGTGTGGGCTTTACTGTCACACGGTGTTGTGGTGTGTTAAATGTCCGTGTTTTTTACTCAAGTTAAAGCCGCCCTATGGAAACTGTTTTCTGCTCTCAGTAGTTGTAAAATTCTGCCAACTTATTTTATTTTACGGTCAGTATGAATTTAAAAACTTCCAACTTAGATGGATATGTGACATTTTTTGGTAATATGAGACGAGACTCTTAGTTGTTTATTCATATAGTAGAGATAGTTTATTCATATAGTAAGGTAAGATACACGATATTCCAAAAAGTCTTTATCTTACTGCTTTAAATGCTTATAATACCTGGTACCTGAAATACTAAGCCGTTTGTTTCTCACCTAATTAATGGTGTAGCTACGACCTACAGGTGTATATAAATTTGCTAAATGTCACATTTAACCTCATTCATTAAGAAATTTTTGAATTTGTTATCAGCTTTTACTTTATACTAAAGAACATTAATTTTTGTAACAATTAAAAGTAGTATGAAAATAGGATAGGCGTAAATTGTTTTGTGAAGTTTATGTTTGTGTTAATAATAATTATTTAGATCTAACTAGCTGAACTCGTCCTCGCTCTGCTGTGGCTTAAACTGATATTAACCAATAGTAATTATTTTTTCACTACACTACTATGAGTTCAGCTGTTTTCGTTATGTGTTTACAACCTGCGAAACATCATATTTTCAACAGCTGTCTATTGTTTACTACCAAAAGTAACATTGTTTACAACCGAAAATTTTCCACTGTCAACAACACCTGTTTTTATTCCGTAGTGTAGTGAAAAGTATCGTTCAAAACTCGAGTGAAAGTGTTTTGTATGTTCTCGACCATTTCAAGTGCTCGACAAGTCTCGCACTTCAAACATATGGTCTCGAACATGCAAAACCCTACTTTCCACTCTTGTTATGAAATATACTATTGACTAGTTGTTTAGAAAATAAAGGTTGTCTGCTTACTTGATTTAGCTGTAATAAAGTAACTCACAGTTGTTTTCATAAACAAGCAATCAGCTGGTCACATTAATAAACTTGCAGGATATAACATGCTTATAAATTAGCTTGTCATTACAACACTTTTACAGCTGTAACATTTATTTTCATTTTTGAAGTAAAGCTAGGTCGGGAAATGCTTGAAATTACCTATTTACTTTAACAATTTTAGGAACTAAATATGTAAAAACTCTCTAGTACAAAAATGCTAAGTTGAATAAAATTGTCCAGTAAAACCACATCATAAATGTTTTTTAGCGTTTACTACACAAACATACGGCTTGGTCTATACGTTTATAGATATTTTAACAACTCAATGATTAGTCTAATATTGACCGAATTATACCATGTTTAGGGTTTATAATTTTTTAGCATAATTATCTAGTTATTACATTTAAAAAGTGGGAAATATGAGTTTATATCTCATGAGGTGGTCGATTATAACCGCGGAAAGCTATTTTATTACTGAAAAATCGAAAAAGTAGTTTCTTTGTCTAATAGTGAAAATATAAATAGCAAAAATTGTTATTTTAATTTGTTGTATTTTACATGTTATTTATGATGAACTAAAATATAGGTGGTTTTTCATTAAAATTATTTTTCAGGTATTCCCAAATAATTCCCTTTAAATAATAGTATTTAAAAGCATTTCTAATTTTTGTCAAAAATATTTCCCCCAAAGAATTTTTCATTTTTGCCAAGAGATTGGTTCCAAATGATTTCCTTCCAGTAGCATTTACAAGAACTTCTCATATTTTTTATATATTTCCTCTAAATTTGTTTTCAAATCGTGACCCAAAGACGTTACCAAAAAATGTAATTTTAGTAGTACAACAAAAACATTTAAGTATTTTTAGACACATTTCCCTAAACATGATTAAGATTTTTATCCAAAGACATGTCCCAAGTAATTTCCTTCCAATTGTACGTACAATCACTTCCAGATTTTTGTTCCAGGTTTAGTTTCCTCAAAGGAGTTTTTAGCAGTGTTTCTAAAAATTTTCCCTTTTACGCACGTCTTTTCTCCAACCTAAAACCATTCCGAAGTATTAATTCATTCAAGATTTTGTGTTTCGTGTCATTGAGTGGTACACACACAAGTGACACTTGACATCTTAGAAAGCAATCCTTCTGAAAGATCCTGGAAGAGACAAATGTCCTTGACGGTGCTTGTATGTAATAGATCTCCTCGGGCTGATGTATACTGATTACCAGATCAGAAGTAATAGTGGTTTGAGTACTTAGCGCTGATTGCCGGTTGTGGGTATTGTGTGGCCGAGGGGGTGCGGAGTGAAGAATGGCCTGTGTGGGCTTGGCTTTCATTTCCTAGCTAATGTCACAGTAGAGGTAGGCGTGATGTAGGGCTGCTGTTGCCTGACGTAAATACGCCCGTACAGCCACCATTCAATTACATCTCAAGTACTTTGTATCCAGTTAAAAATGTGATCTCGTTCGACAAATATCATGAATAAAGTAAAGTATTCTGGTATAATTTTCTGTACCTTTTTCCCTTTAATATACCTATAAACATTCTGTCTATTTTTATAATTGTTATCTATGTACATATTTACGTAAACACAACATAGATTTATAACAACATGTTATAAAAATATCAGTTTAAAATAATATTTATAAGCCACAAAATCGCTATAACATTTGAAAATAACGCAAGCGTTAATAATATTGTGTTCTATATATTTTTCTTATACAAATCATATCTTTATGTATTTCTGTACGTACAAAATAAATTTAAATCAACGAATTTTCATGATAGTTAGTTTTAGAAAATATTTAAAAGCCACAAAACCACCTTAATATTTGAAAATAACGCACGAGTTATTGATAATTTGTATTTCGTGGCTCCGCTTTCTGTATTTTTACGAAAATGTGTTGGAAGTATTTCAGAAAATATAAATAACTTTGAATATAAATGTATATACTAGAGATATTGTTAGAGACAGAATGAAAAAGTATTATTTAAACAGTAAATTTATTTATCGATTACAAAAATTGTATGTTTCAGAAATTAAATTACCCTATTTTAAAACAGACAGGTTGAATTCCGACCATTGTTCACCTTATTCTACGCCCTATCGTATTGTAGACCGTATCATTGTATATTAAAACTACATCATTCTAGGGGAAACCCCTGTACGCTTCACGCGCCTGCCTAGTTACTCGCTAAGCTCGTGTCACCTTGTTCGTGTAATTTTTGTTATTTTCTTCACATTACAGTTGTTAAAAATAATCTTCTATGTCAAGATGCGCCGTGCAAGGACATTTTATTCACATGGTAAATAGTAAAAAAAGGCTCTGATGGTCCGGTATTGCATTATTAATTATTAACCTTATTTTAGCTCTTTGAGAGAATTTTGTCTAAAATCCTTTTACAGTAAGTATAAACGAGTAAAACATATAAAGAACATTTTTGTGTTAAGTTTCGTGGTTCGAAAACTGTTATCAGTAAGGCCATGAAACTGTATTTGGCTTTTGTAATTATTGGTGTTAACTGTTCGTATTGCCAATAAATATAAATAAAATAATAAAAAAAACATGTCCGAACTGTTACAAAAATAGTAACATTTGTGCAATATATTTTTACTATATCACAAGTATATAATTAATGTATGCTTTTACCCCAATTTACCCATTAATAATAATTTTACTCCAAAAATATTCCTGTTACTTTTATTAACTATTTCATATTATTTAATAATACAGGGAAAAAAATACAATTCAGTTACCGTTCCTAACACACTTTATTGTAGACGTGCAACAGGTAAAATCATAATATTTTCCAAGGCTCAAAATATTAAATTCCTTTTAAAGGTTACTGTTCTTGAAGGCTTGAGGATGATCTACATCGTAGCTTGCCAAAACTAAAGGGTTAACACCACCAACCTCATTTGGAGGGTGCGGTCTGTTAGTAAGCCCTATCGCCGCTAGGTCGCTCCATGTTCGTACCACCGGACTCAATACAATTTGTACCCTTGTACCACCGCGCTGTTCAAAACATCTACTGTGTCATTAAATACACAAACAAATTAAATGCTTTGTTTGAATGCATTCTAATATATCGGGGTTTTAATGTAACACAGTTATTATTTATTAATGAAAATAAATATTAATCGACCCTCCAGTGTTGTTTTCATTCACAGTACATCTAGCATTTTTCTGTAACACAGATCAATATATCTAGATAACATAAAAATATTACTTACATATGTTAAAAATATCTTTGTTACAAAAAACTATTTTAAATCTTCTGAAAAGCTATAAACTCATTTATGATTAGCTCCTAGATTGTGAATAGCTAATATAGGTTAATATTACCTCAGTTTACATTCTAAAATAAAATTCATGTCTAAATTGTTTTTGGATTTTAAGTTCAAAATAAAAATAAAACTATTTAAACTATCAAAATAATTTTTTTTAAATTAATTTTTTTAATTTAGCTCATTTATAAAATAAAATAAACCAAATTGAGAAGAAATACTTTTTGGTAGCCTATTTACCTTACTTAGAATTAATTTTAGACATTTCTTACTAAAAGCCCTCACGCAGTGTATCCATTACGATTCAGTCGATTTTAAGAAAATAAAAAAAAGGAAAAATGAAAAAGTAAAAATATTAAATCACGGTTTTATTCATAAGGAGGTTTTCTTTGTGTGTCATTTTACATACAATCATTTTATATAATGGTACTACATTATCAATTAAGTTTTTGTTAGTATTATAATATTTTATTATGTTACTGATTTGTTACCTATTTAGAAATAAGACACTGAGTTATTGCCTTGTTTATACAAAATATGTATTTACAGCTAGCTCATTTTCTTTGGTTTATTTAAATAATAGCAACTCTTAAACAATTTTTGCTCTAGGAAGCTTATTTATTCTAACAAAATTTTGTAATCCCTCATGGGATTTTTCTTAGATATATATATATACATAAAGGAATAATTATACAATAATTATAGTTTTAATTCAACAATTAATTCTTGAGATTTTTGTGCAAATAAATTAGTAAAGTAAATTATTTTTTGATTTGATATTTATTTTAAATTATTTTAATCGTTCTTACTCCTCATGTTAACTCAATTAAACAGTGTATATTTTAGTAAAGTATAGTAGCCTAAAGATGGATATTACGCCATAGAGCCCCATTTTCTGCATAAATTACATTAGCTTGTGTTTTGTTTGTATTTTGTACGTATGATTTTAAATTTTATTGTGAATAAGCTATTGTTGTAAGTATGTAATCATGATTGAGCAAAAATAAAGATCTATTTATAAAACTATTATATAATTAAAAAAGAAAAATGATATACGTATAACCAATGCATCGATGCTTTTGTTTTAATTTGTTGAAAAAGTGACAAATTTCAAATTTGATTTGTTTTAAAGTCTAATAGTAGTGGACATTTGAAATATTTATTTTTGATTCAGACAAGTAGAATTTTAATCCTGTAAATTTATTAGAAAACTGATATTTTTGTATACTTCAATAATTGGGGAAATAAATTATACTTAGAATTTAAATGAATAATGAATTAAATGGATTTATTTCATTGTTAATTCACTTGGATTGAACATGTTAAAGTGGTTTACTGAAATAAAAAGCCGTAATATTTTTGTACTCTTTTTGTAATAAATTTTTGTTGTGTGATTTTATCTGATTTTTATATACTGTAAAATTGTTTAATAATAGTACATGTAGTTGCGTTCGAATTTCTCAAAATTAAAGCTGTCTTTTATTTAATAATGATATTTTAAAAAATCTACGCTAATTGGAATTTCTTGTTTACTAAACAGAATGGTTAAAATGTGTTTTTCTGCAACAAAGGAAGGTTGAGTGAAAGTTGTCGAACCCCACCCCAAGCTCTCATACCAAATAATAACACTGAGTGAAACCATGAAAAACATGCTGTTTTGATTGCCGAACTATTTCGTATTAACTTGACTGTCTAAAATCTTAGAGGTTTTATATTATTTTATATATTTGAATATAGTGTTGTGTTTAGATGAAAATATATAATTAATCCTAGTCACTTATATAATTTTATATCCTCAACTCAGTCACATGAACAGATGCCATGTAGATTTCTACAAGTGTGGATTTTTAAATCTGACCAAGACTAGTCTGTAATAGAATGCTTTAAAAAAGACAAAAAAATTGTTTTTTATACATTTATTAAAATTTGATCTAACCACTATTTCATCTTATTCAGTCAGTTTGATGAATAATTTCGAACGCTCCATCTTTTTGCAGTTGAACAAACAAAATATTAACATGTCATCTGCAAACAAGCTAGGCTACTAATCGAATGCAAAGACTTCATTAATTAGTCATGGAATTCCAGTTCTTAAAACTAGGACAACACGATTCCAGTGCAACCCCTAATTTATAGATGGGACCCAGAGTGGAAAAGCGACTCTAATATGATCCTGAGATATTTATAACATTTGTAGGGTAGTTCTAAAAAACTTGAAATCGAGACTAAACTACGACTTTCAGTTATTGATGACATTTGTAGAGTAGCTCTAAAAGGCTTGAAATCGAGACTAAACTACGACTTTCAGCTATTAATAACATTTGTAGAGTAGGTATAAAAGGCTTGAAATCGAAAATAAACTACGACTTTCAGCTATTAATAACATTTGTAGAGTAGGTATAAAAGGCTTCAAATCGAAAATAAACTACGACTTTAAATTATTGATGACATTTGTAAAGTAGCTCTAAGGGCTTAAAATCAAGACTATACTACGACTTTTAGTTATTGATGACAATATAGAGTAGCTCTAAAAGCTTGAAATCGAAACTTAACAACGACTTTAAGTTATTGATAGTCTAAGTCTAATAGTAGTGGATATTTGAAATATTTATTTTTGATTCAGACAAGTAGAATTTTAATCCTGTAAATTTATTTGAAAACTGATGTTTTTGTATACTTCAATAATTGGGGAAATAAATTATACTTAGAATTTAAATGAATAATGAATTAAATGGATTTATTTCATTGTTAATTACTCTGGATTGAACATGTTAAAGTGGTTTACTGAAATAAAAAGCCGTAATATTTTTGTACTCTTTTTGTAATAAATTTTTGTTGTGTGATTTTATCTGATTTTTATTTACTGTAAAATTGTTTAATAATAGTACATGTAGTTGCGTTCGAATTTCTCAAAAGAGCTATTAATAACATTTGTAGTGTACAGTAGGTATAAAAGGCTTGAAATTGAAAATAAACTACGACTTTAAATTATTGATGACATTTGTAAAGTAGCTCTAAAGGCTTGAAATCAAGACTATACTACGACTTTTAGTTATTGATGACAATATAGAGTATCTCTAAAAGCTTGAAATCGAAACTTAACAACGACTTTAAGTTATTGATGACATTTGTAGAGTGCTACAAAGGCTTGAAATAGAGAGTATACTACGACTTTAAGTTATTGATGACATTTGTAGAGTGCTACAAAGGCTTGAAATAGAGAGTATACTACGACTTTAAGTTATTGATGACATTTGTAGGGTAGCTCTAAGGGCTTGAAATAGAGAGTATACTACTACTTTAAGTTATTGATGACATTTGTAGAGTGCTATAAAGGCTTGAAATAGAGAGTATACTACGAATTTAAGTTATTGATGACATTTGTAGAGTGCTACAAAGGCTTGAAATAGAGAGTATACAACGAATTTAAGTTATTGATGACATTTGTAGAGTGCTACAAAGGCTTGAAATAGAGAGTATACAACGACTTTAAGTTATTGATGACATTTGTAGAGTGCTATAAAGGCTTGAAATAGAGAGTATACTACGAATTTAAGTTATAGATGACATTTGTAGAGTGCTACAAAGGCTTGAAATAGAGAGTATACTACGACTTTAAGTTATTGATGACATTTGTAGGGTAGCTCTAAGGGCTTGAAATAGAGAGTATACTACGACTTTAAGTTATTGATGACATTTGTAGAGTGCTACAAAGGCTTGAAATAGAGAGTATACAACGACTTTAAGTTATTGATGACATTTGTAGAGTGCTACAAAGACTTGAAATAGAGAGTATACTACGACTTTAAGTTATTGATGACATTTGTAGAGTGCTATAAAGGCTTGAAATAGAGAGTATACTACGACTTTAAGTTATTGATGACATTTGTAGAGTGCTACAAAGGCTTGAAATAGAGAGTATACAACGACTTTAAGTTATTGATGACATTTGTAGAGTGCTATAAAGGCTTGAAATAGAGAGTATACTACGACTTTAAGTTATTGATGACATTTGTAGGGTAGCTCTAAGGGCTTGAAATAGAGAGTATACTACGACTTTAAGTTATTGATGACATTTGTAGAGTGCTACAAAGGCTTGAAATAGAGAGTATACAACGACTTTAAGTTATTGATGACATTTGTAGAGTGCTACAAAGGCTTGAAATAGAGAGTATACAACGACTTTAAGTTATTGGTGACATTTGTAGAGTAGCTCTAAAGGCTTGAAATAGAGAGTATACTACGACTCTAAGATATTGATAACATTTGTAGAAAAGCTCTAAAGGTTTGAAATTGAAACTAAACAACAACTTTTAGTTATTTATGACATTTGTAGGGTAGCTCTAAGGGCTTGGAATCGAAACTAATTTACGACTTTCAAATATTGACGAAATTTGTAATGTTTGTAGATCTCTAATATTTTATTCAAGTGCAACTACTGAACAAAGTATGTAATAACGCAGTGGTACCAACAACTATCTAACAGTAAATAATTTTCCAAATTAAGTTCATTTTCAACGTATGTGTCAGTTATTATGCACTTCAGTTTTGTCTAAGTTAGGTAGTATTTTGTAAAACAGCTCTTGTTGTTACAGTTCACTGAGGGAGGGTAAAATACTATGTCCTTATAAATATTTATATAATAAATTATAAAATGTTTTTTTTTAATTTATAGATCTATAAATGGATTGAAATCAATTAAAATGAATATATAGGAATATAAACAAACGTGTATTCCTAAAACAAACATAATTCAAACATGGAGAGTATTGAATAAATAAGTGTACTAAACGAAATTATTATATTTATATACTTTGAGGTTGATGGACGATGTCGGGGTGATAAATTGCTCTTCAGGTAGGTAAAAAAGTGTCTTTAGAAAGCAGGTTTTTATAGTGATAATATATTTTTATAGCTGGAATTTTCATTATAATTTGAATCAGAATCAGCCTTTGTTGTTTGGAACATATTTTGTACAATAGACATTGTCGATATTGGTATATTAATTCTATGTCAAATTTAATCTTAGTAAATCAGGTAATAACATATTAGGCTGGCTGACTAAACGTAAAAATACAGAATGAATAAAATGCAGTAAGTTTAAGCTTTGATAAAATATAAACAAATTGAAAAACAATAACACATTAAATGATTAAAAACACAATTAATACAAGAAACTATAGCTATAAAAATATATTTATATTTTTAACAACTTTTATAAAAACAGGTTGGACAACACTGTCAAACATATAACAAATTAAAAAGGACTGGCTCTAAAAGTCAATATAATTATATCCTATGACGAAAAATTCATCCAAAGAATAAAAAAACCCATAAGCAATTTGTGAAATATTTTAAGGTAGCCATTTTCCTCTGCGATAAACGCTTAAAAAGTTTACATTTCAACGTTTGTTTCCTAACTTAGACAAAACCGAAGTGCGTTATAACTGGCACAAACATAGAACATGATTGACTGTTAGATATTTGTTGGTACCACTGTAGAATACGACTCTATATAGTGGTCGTGACACTTGAAGGGTCATTCTTGAAGACCATGCGTTGGATATTGTAAACATTCATTATTTTTATACTTTTTTCATGGTTAAATGTGTTAAAATTTAAATGTAATTCTTGACGATTTTATATAAAAACCCCCAATATCAACTCATGGTCCACCAAAATGGACCATTAATAATTTTAAAGTGTTAACTATAACTCATTATAATAATAAACACGAACCGTAAAGTTGAAATAGGAAAGAATGTTTAGGCCCACTGACGGTAAAATTGTATGTCTACTATAGGGGCTGTCAACATTCCAGCGGTAGCTTGGTACTTTGGGAAACGACCACCTCAAGGGCTGTTTTTACAGATAACTTACGTAAAAACGTTTAATTTTACTAAATACTTTAAGACCTCGTACTAAATGACCTTTATGTGACCGAGTTAGTCTGTGGTAGCTGATTACAAAACGTTGTCGAGAATAGCTATGAAAGTATAAAATATTTAAAAAATAATGCGGGATAATAAGGGTTAGTTTGGATTGTTTTGTGCTCTCTAATACGCATATACCTGTAAACCCAAAGAGCGGTAAAATTAAGAGAGCAAAGAAATTTACAGCTAATTTTTTTTAATTATCTTGTAAGTCTTATGTATATACATTATTATTTATCATTAACTATAACGTACAACGCATCAATACTTTACCGCCAAGTAAATTTCCCACTGATTAATCGATGTTCAGACATATGGGGTGGTAAATTTACATGCAGGCTTTACCGTACGGAAATTTATTACCATTAGTGAAAACATGGTTGAAATGTTTTGGATTTTTAAATATGACTCTTGAGATGAACAGCAAACTTAAAATAGTTTTAATATTTTTTTCAATTAAATAAGTAGTTTTTTAATTAGCATAATACGTGTTGGTACATATACAGTACAAGTAAACGTCACACAACACAAATTTATTACAATATAAGCACAAAATGCACAAATGGATTCCTCTGGTCTGAGGAAGGTGAGCGTGGTTCACCGAAATCGATCACCATAATATTTGTGCATTTTGTGCTTGTATTGTAATATATTTGTGCATTTTGTGCTTATATTGTAATAAATTTGTGTTGTGTGACGTTTACTTGTACTGAATTAAATAAGCGAAACATTAGCATACACGTCAATGATGTGGAATTTAAATTCATAAAGCTCATAATAACAGCTTTTGGTCCACTAGATTGGACCTTTAATAATCGTACGGTGTTCGGTATAACTTATAATAATAAACACAAACTGTACAGTTAAAATAGAATAGCATGTGCATTAATTACCCACTGACGAAAAAATTGCAATCTTACTAAAGGACTGTCAACTTCACAGCGGTGGCTTGGCTGTTTGGGAGACGGCCACCTTGACTCAGTATGTCAATGTTAAATTTGAAGTTAGTTCTTAAAACAATCAATAGTCTAAGTATGTATGGCACATTAGACGTTTTTCAACGTTTTAAGTCTGATTTCACGTAATGATAGTATAGGGTGTTTCTTTTAAAACGCAACTCATGATTTGAAACGAGTTGAATTTCAATACAATAATGTACGTACAATTAACAATACACATAGTTGATACAATGGGTTCAGAATACTGTTTGAAAGCATCCTGACATGAAACAAACGATTTTGTTTTAAAATATTCCTCGACAGTAAACATTCTCTGGTATTTGCTTAAAACAATGTTTCTAACCTCAATTTATTGACATTGCACGAAACCCAAATAAAGTGAACAACAATGCAAAAATGTAAATCAGGTTATAGCCAAGGAAGAAGAAGAGCCAGGGCTACCAACCTATGAACTTGTAATTATCTTAAACCTTCATTTTCTGGACTGGAAAAAGAAACACCCTGTATATATTGTAGATTATGAAATAAGTGCATTTTTCCCTCTTCAGACCAAAGCTGACCTCAATTAGGCCTATTCCTAAATTGATCGGCAGTGTAGTTGGTTACAGCCCAGCTCCATAAAGCTGAAGGTTTTCAGTTCAATCCCAATCACAGTCATAACATAATTAATTTGAAATGGATCAGCTAATAGCCACCGGCTGTTCATTTGGGCTATTTAATTTATTACACTTTCTAAGGAATAGTCAGCCAAAGTTAGTAACAAAGACTACATTCACTCGTCTGTAATATTCATACTAATTTGAAATCCATACTCACCAATATATTGATAGTCGGCGTCTCAAAAATAAGTAAATGTACAAAAATAAAATAAATACATTTATTTACTTGACGCTTACATTGAGATAAGCTTTACAAATACCATATGCAAGAGAGTTATGTAATTGTTTTATTACAAAAATCTGTTCAAAAATGTAATTTTTCATGGAAAGACTTACATTATATTGCTCCTAAACTAATTAAAGAATTTATTGTTTCATAAAAAACTATTTGTATTTTTTCTAATTCTAAAAACTAATAGAAATTGTCGCACTACTACTGTAGTAGTGACATAGTGCTGTTACCCAGCTACTTGGGGACAAAGTGTCGAGGAGATTGTAGGCGATAGGTTCTATGCTTGGTCCTCTTAATACCGACACGGCGTCCGTTCAGTGGTTGCTATCGACGTGGACACTACTAGAGAAATCTGGGGTGTCAATGTTGGATGGCAGTCAAGGTTAAGATATTGTCTAGGGAAGATAACTGAGTGTCAGACTTGTAGAAAGATATTGTCTAGGGAAGATAACTGAGTGTCAGACTTGTAGAAAACTGAAAATCAGACCAATACTACGTTATTCGGATTCAACGTAAAGCTGTAGGTCCCTTAGTTACCATGGCTATTGGGTTATTAATAAATAGCTGTTTCTGAAGAACAGTTAATCTTAGTTAGTACCAATGACTACACTAGTTCATCTAAACTCATAACAATCATTCGCACCTCATATTTGTCTAAAAAACTTTACGATCGGCGTCTTAATAATAAATAATGAATACACACAATAATTAAACTGTTGTCTTACAAATATATTTCGGTTATTTTTAAGCAACTCTGCAGACGATCTTAAATAAGGGAATTAATAGCTTATGTAAATTTTCCCTCCGTACCACTGATTTATTTCATATTAATGACAGCGTAAAGTTGATTTACTACCATTGCCCGCTAACTGCGAGGTTTCTCAGAAAGATCCTTGGAGAAATTAATGAACCGAGTTTGTTGGTATTCTTCTGGCTTAGCCTTTCTTTTAAACTTAGGTGTAATTCTTCTTCTTAGGATCTCCAAAACTTTCAAAGCTCCAAGTTTACTCGTAATTGGTTTGGCCAAAGTTACGAGTGCACAAATTTAAGATTTGTTTCAAAGCATAACTGTTTATATGAATATTACTTCTTTTAAAGTGGATTTTGCTGTTAACAATTTACCTAGTTTAATTCGTTGTTTATTATTTTAAATTTATTTTATAAACTATAATAAAAGTAGAATTAGATAGTACAACATTTTAAGGATTTTTTGAGTTACAATTTTAATTTTTAATATGTTACACAAATCATTGTTTTTATAAGTTGAAAAATTAATATTAAAAAATGTAGACCTGTTGTACGTATCTGAGAGGTAAAAAGACTATTTTCATTTATATTTTGCTATACAATACTGACATTGTTGTGTGTTTCCAAAAAATACATTAATTTTGTAGTAGAATAAAATAATTTAGTCAATCTTGTTGTAAACCAAAGTAATATAATCTACTACAAACAATATTTTTCCGTTTTAACTCATTTTCGTAACATTACTGATCTTGCAACAACCAATATTAAAAAAAATTCATATTATTTGTTAAACTGTTTAAGTTGTACAGTTGAGGTTAGAAGATTATTTCTTTTACTTTTTTTCATTATATTATGTTTTAATTGGCAATAACTTAAATATTAGTAAAAACTGATGGGACATGACTTGTCTGTTCCACAAAAGGTAAACATTTTAAAGTTTTTAATTTAAGCGAAAAGCTGTAGACTACATTAAATAACAGTTTTACAATTTCGATACATATTCAGTTATTTAATATTACCATGAGTACATTAACATAAGAATTTGTAAAGGCAATAGTAAATGATTATTAAAGAATGTGAAATCAAAAGTGTACTGGTGTTCAAAGAAATTACAGTGGCATTAAATAAAATTATATTTAATTTAATTTTCAGATTACACTAAAACGTAATCTAAATATAGAAAAAGATAAGTCCTGACTGACTCACTGACTGATTCAACAGCGCCTAGAAAAAACCAATAAAGATAGAGAAATTTAGTACATATACTTTATATTTATGACCTAGAGGTGCACTAAGAGAGGATTTTTCGAAATTCCATTCCTAAGGGGTACAAACGGCCCCTCAAAATTTCCTTTTTTCCATAAGAATAACATTGGGTTGATTTTAGTAAATAATAACAGCTGTTTTGTAAATAAATAAACACGTTTATTTTGTATTTTTGACATTATACTATTGATGCATTAAAGTTTAATCTTCAGCTGTTAAACAAATGAAATGAACACGTTTGAAATATGCTTAGTAACACAATTCATTGGGTATTTATACAAATAGATAGCAACGCAATTAATGTAAATGAAATACATTTAATACAGTTAATATACTATTATTTTTAGTCAAAAGTCACATTCCGAGGCCGAAGGCTTAGGTGTAGAGCGCAGCGAGAATCGGGGTTGGCACGCGAAACGTGCACAGGTGTCCCCTAGTACTATATATATCACTATAGGAATCGAACCGTGGTCTAAGTGGCGAGTCACCGCAGTCCCTTAGCCAGTTCTAAATTATTTCTCACTCAAGATTTTTTATGATATTCTCTCGTATTATTATTTGAACACAATTGATTTTTTTTCTCATAAATTAACAGGAAATTTTTGATTTGTTTGAATACATAGTGATTGAAAAGTAAGTTGCAAAAAACTATTTGTTTTTTTAGATATGTGAAATCTAAACTAAAAACTAAACCCCCTTAACTATTTGTTATTTTAGATATGTGAAATCTGTTTGTAGCAATCTTACTACATACAAAGGGATAAACTAATATTGATAGTTTACAAATTTGTGACCCTCAGAGGAATGGGGGGAAGGAGGGAGTGGAATTAAAAATGTACGAATTTCACTTATAGTCATGTAACATATCATTGTAAAGGTCTTGGTTAGCCAATAAAAAATACACTGAAATATTTGAAATCGGAAAACTCTACAAGAAATGGCAGCCCCTCAAATATTTGACCACAAGGGAAAATTGGTGTGGTGGTAACTAAACATTTTAAAATAGAGCTTATAGTGTTATAGCATATCATGTAAAGGTCTTTGTTAGCTAATAAAAAAAACACTTAATGTTTGAAATCTTTAAATAATATCAAAAAAAATATTTGTTAAATATGTATTTTACTCAACATTGCGAAACACAATGAAGCTCAGTAGAGGGGCATTTTAAATCTCCAAGTGTATCTTTTATTGGCTAACCAAGACATTTAAAGTGACATGTCACAAGACTATAAGTGCTATTTGTGAATTTTTAGTTACCTCCTCCGTTCCCCTGAGGTAAAAAATATTGAAACTATATTATTAGTGTGACCCTTTGTATCAAGTAAGATTGCCACAAACAGAGTTCACATATGTAAAATAAGAAAAGAGGTAGGAGGAGGTGCAACTTACTTTTCAATCACCCAGTATAATGGACGATTATATAACTGTATATCTATGAACTGTATTTACACATACACATATAAGATAAGGATATAAAATATACTCTATTACGTGACATTGTTAGAAACTGTGTGGAAATCCAACAATAAACTGCCAGCTTGATTAAGTCTGCAAGCCACTTTGCATATGGTAGGCTACATTTTTGCATTCATTAAGTGTTTTTGTATAAATTCCAAGGAGTAATCAAAGAGCCCTGCAATGTCGCCACTTGCCAGCTGGGATGGGGGACCGTGTGAGGGGGCAAGCCGTCCTTATGCCCCAATTTATATTCAATGTGGAGATTAGCCGGTCTGTTTCTCTTAAAAAAAAAAACTCATTTCCAGTCACCCTTTAGATCCACCCAAGCCTGTGTGTCATTCGCCCAGATTACATTAAAACTTGTGTCACCTCATAACTTGCTCCCTTTTTGCAACTTTTGTTTGAAGTGAAGGTTTAATTTAAAGTAAATTTTCCCCAATACATGTGGAACTTTTATTAGTTAAAATAATTTTATAACCAGTCATTCAAATATTATAACACTGATTTGATTAATTTCAGGAAATATATATTTTAATTTGCATCATAATTTCTAATAAATCAAAAATATTATCTGGAAAAAATAAATAAAATTAATAAAATAATATTGAAAAAATAATACAAAGTCTTTGAAATCTTTTATTTTTCCACTATTTTCCCAAATATATAAGGATATGATTCTTTGCATCAAAATAAGAAAAACGTTAGCTATGAATATACAAGTTATAAAATGTTTGTTTTCAATCTGCTTCTGTAGGCCTATTTTAAAGACACTTTTGAAACTTAAGAGTATACAGAGGCTGTTGGCACGTTGGTTTTAATCCCATAATAACAATGTTATTTCTGAACCGGAAATACGATCACGCGTATCCAAATTAAACAGTTATTTTTAAACGGATTTTTCCAAACCAATAATTGCATTTGACCAAGAATGAAATAGCACGTTTGAATTGCTTTGCAAATTCCTAATTATGTTTATAGACAAAAAAATAAAAAAAACTTTTAGTTTTAAGTTTTTATTTTCACCAATTTTTTTTAAATTAGGCATATGTATTCAAAATATTAAAAACAAACCCAATGCACAACATGAAAAAGTTTAAAATGACACCTCATACACAACTTTTGGTCAATAAATAACGAAAAAATATGGATTAGCAAATAATATGGTTCTTGAGGGATTAAAACCAACATGGCTGACCACCTCTGTACACTTTAAGAGCCACTGAAGTTAAAACGCTAAAGCTTTGTATAGAATTTTATCAGACAACAATAATTTATTTTGTAATGTGTTTACAGATTTGAAAATAGTGGCGCTCTAAATATTTTAACTGACGGTTACTCACAAAGTTTACAAAATTATTAAAACGATTAACACGTTATATTATAATCACGAACATAATGAGCTATTTTTGTCAAAATAAAACCACTAGTAAACAATAAGTAACAATTGTAAGTTGTTCTTGTGAGCAGTCTTTGCATGAGGCACAACATGCTTTTAAATGATCAAATGTGTGTTTGTCCGTTATTTATCACTGGACTTTCATAAACCAAGACTCATTACAATACGGACATAAACACTGACTTTAGAGCGCCCTTACAGCAATTGCTAGAACGACAAGGAGTTTGGGAATGCTACAACCAATGGCGTGACGATGTGAGCCCATAGTAACCATGACAACGCATTTACATCTTGCGTTGTTGCCAAGTTTCAGTTCTCTAAATATCCTTGTTTTTTTATCTACTTGTTTGGTACTGTGAATTTATATTATGATCATGGATTTCCAATGGTTTATATTATATTTTACGTGTTTGTTTTCTATGTTTAAAGGCTATTCTTATATAATTATTTATATATTATTTTTTTGTATTATTTTTTTTAACCAATCAAACATTCTCAAGTAGCTTTCTGCATTTTTAAATAATTACTGTCCATCGCAGAACTGTTAACCCCGAGTGTTAGAGCTACACTTAAATGCCACTAAGGGTGCTTCTGTCAAGTCAGGATATCCATTAAATGAAGTATAGGACCACTGTTTTAATTATAGAGGTTAGAAAAGTGATTAGAAAGGTCAAATAATTTTTTCTTAATTTCATTTATTTTTTTTCAATTTATATACTGGTAAGAGTGTGTTTGAGCTACACTCAAATGCCACTAAGGGCGCTTCTGTCAAGTCAGGATATCCATTAAATGAAGTATAGGACCACTGTTTTAATTATAGAGGTTAGAAAAGTGATTAGAAAGGTCAAATAATTTTTTCTTAATTTCATTTATTTTTTTTTTCAATTTTTATACTGGTAAGAGTGTGTTAGAGCTACACTCAAATGCCACTAAGGGTGCTTCTGTCAAGTCAGGATATCCATTAAATGAAGTATAGGACCACTGTTTTAATTATAGAGGTTAGAAAAGTGATTAGAAAGGTCAAATAATTTTTTCTTAATTTCATTTATTTTTTTTTCAATTTTTATACTGGTAAGAGTGTGTTAGAGCTACACTCAAATGCCACTAAGGGCGCTTCTGTCAAGTCGGGATATCCATTAAATGAAGTATAGGACCACTGTTTTAATTATAGTGGTTAGAAAAGTGATTAGAAAGGTCAAATAATTTTTTATTTATTTATTTTTTCAATTATTATACTAATAAAAATGTAGTTTATCGCAAATATTCCTTTTTTATATTCAGATTTTATGTGATGTTCCATGCCTTTATTTTTAAAATTTCGGAGATGGAAACTGATAAAATAATCATATCAGTATTTTTGTTAGGTAAACAGTTTGGTTTGATCATTTATCTACTGCAAGAAGTCAGTGTTTTATTTCCATCCTGCTAAATGTTTTTCAAAATAAAACAGTCAAGACTCAAGTGATCTTCTTAAATTTGAACTAGTAACATAGTATGTTATCCGCGATTCTTATACAAGCAGTATAAAAATCAATAGATATTTTTAAAAGCTACAAACTAACATTTTTCAAACGAGATAGCCTAAATTTCGAATAAAAATTTTAAACACTATTAAACTTTGAAATTGAATAAAAAATGTCTTTATTTGTGTGGCGAAGTTATTTAGCCCTTTCTTCCTTTTAACCACAAAACATTTAAACATTGTATGATAAAAAAAAAAAAAAACTTTAACTGGTAAAAAAGAATCCATTAAAATGTATTCAGATTTTATCTTTAGAATGAGATAACGTCATATATAATGTATGATTGACTTGTATGCTATATTCACAATAGTTATTTATCAATTTCAAAGATAATTATATCACATTTAAAAACCTATTTTTGGTAATATAATATTTTCATTTTAATTTAAAAAAATCACGTGATCTTTTTAAATGATATTTTAATAAGCTGTATTAAATTACATCATAAACAGGTACTAAATCTTCAATAAAGATTGGAAAATGAAACTCAAAAGTCACATCGTTAAACTTAGTTGTAGAGTATGATGACAATGATGTGGATGTGAGGTGATTAAGCCCATGGTTTTATATACGTAGTCCGTGGTCAAGGGCCCACTCCAGTTAGGACAGCTTACAATTAATTGTGTCCCTGCCAACATAAAACAATTTCATAACTATTCAGTCAGCACATTAACCCAATTATTCAAATATAAGATTGTTTTAGCTGTTTGCATATGGAAAAAACTTGACTATACCTATTTAATGCTGTAATTATTTTCAAACTATTAGTATAAAAATACGGGTGTAATGCTGTAATTAGTATTAAATAAGTGGTATAGTGTTATAATTAGTATTAAACTAGTGGTATAGTGATGTAATTTATATTAAATTATTGTCACAATATGCAAATAAATAAATAATACGAAACTAGTAGCGCAGTATTGTATTTGCTTCAAACTAATAGTGTAGTACTATAATTTGCTTCAAACAAGTAGTTAGTACTGTACTTGCTTGAAAATAGTAGTATAATGGTGTAATTTGCTTCAAAATTGTAGTGTAGTGTTGTATTTGCTTCAAACCAGTAGTGTAGTACTGTAATTTGATTCAAACAAGTAGTTAGTACTGTACTTGCTTGAAAATAGTAGTATAATGGTGTAATTTGCTTCAAAATAGTAGTGTAGTGTTGTATTTGCTTCAAACCAGTAGTGTAGTACTGTAATTTGATTCAAACCAGTAGTGTAGTACTGTAATTTGATTCAAACAAGTAGTTAGTACTGTACTTGCTTGAAAATAGTAGTATAATGGTGTAATTTGCTTCAAAATAGTAGTGTAGTGTTGTATTTGCTTCAAACCAGTAGTGTAGTACTGTAATTTGATTCAAACAAGTAGTTAGTACTGTACTTGCTTGAAAATAGTAGTATAATGGTGTAATTTGCTTCAAAATAGTAGTGTTGTGTTGTATTTGCTTCAAACCAGTAGTGTAGTACTGTAATTTGATTCAAACCAGTAGTGTAGTACTGTAATTTGATTCAAACATGTAGTTAGTACTGTACTTGCTTGAAAATAGTAGTATAATTGTGTAATTTGCTTCAAAATAGTAGTGTAGTGTTGTATTTGCTTCAAACCAATAGTGTAGTACTGTAATTTGATTCAAACATGTAGTTAGTACTGTACTTGCTTGAAAATAGTAGTATAATGGTGTAATTTGCTTCAAAATAGTAGTGTAGTGTTGTATTTGCTTCAAACCAGTAGTGTAGTACTGTAATTCACTTCAAACTAGAAGTGTAGTACTGTAATTTGATTCAAACCAGTAGTGTAGTACTGTAATTTGATTCAAACCAGTAGTGTAGTACTGTAATTTGATTCAAACCAGTAGTGTAGTACTGTAATTTGATTCAAACCAGTAGTGTAGTACTGTAATTTGATTCAAACCAGTAGTGAGGTACTGTAATTCACTTCAAACTAGAAGTGTAGTACTGTAATTTGATTCAAACCAGTAGTGTAGTACTGTAATTCACTTCAAACTAGAAGTGTAGTACTGTCATTTGATTCAACCTATCGAGAGAATGTTATTAGTAAGTTAGTATGATAATCAAGTTATCGTAATAAAATTTAATATTTCACTACTAGTAGTAATACGGTTCCTACGTATATAATTTGTTTTTCTTATACAAACAATCATAAGGACCAATATAATATTGACTATCGTGTTTTAAATAAATTGAAAATATTCCAAAATTTCAATGATCAAATTATATAACTCCCCCATCTAGATCAGCCAGTCAGACAATGTTTCCAACTGAAGATCAAGATAAAAATTACTCTTTCATGTACATAACAAACACAAACTTATAAATTCAAGTATCACAGCAAGCTGCAATAAGTAATAAAGTCAGTGCAATAGCTCCAAAGCACAGTAAATAACTCCAAAAGTTTTTTAAATGAAAGCTTTACCTGTTCTCACAGCCCCAAACAATGTCCAGAAGAAATGGCTGGTACGAAATCAGTACGATTGTGTAGGTATCTATAAATATATGCCACAAGACGCAGTTGCATTAATTACACTTTTAAACTATTATATTCCCACATTTTCATATAAATGATTAACCTTTTCATTCATATTTACCTTGTATTTTACCCGATCATATTAATATCCTTACATAAAACGCGAAGCAATTTTTTAAAAGTAACTAATTCCTATTTACTTACCAACTTTAACATTTTAGGTGCCAACAATTTATCTCTATTCATAGTTGTGCAATATGGTCTTCATTGTTCAATATTGTTACCCTGAAGGGCACATGATGACCTAAAAGTACGTTTTTAGGCCATAAGAATAACGTAGAGAGAAATTGAAAATAATTGAATATTAACAGCTGTTCAGATGTAAATTATAGTATCTATGAAATGTTAACAGCTGTTTGAACGTAAATCTTAGGAGGTTAAATATTTCATAATATTAGAAATAGTGAGGAGGCCCTATGTATGTCTGTCCTTTATGCATTACTACAAAATTCGTCCAATTGTCCTGATGTTTTGAGAAGTTGTGTATTTATTTTATTTTTGTCGTTGTATAGTATATAATTAGAAAATTACTGTAAAGCTTAGTGTTGACGTAATTACAGACCGAGGCCGAAGTGTCACGAGAACAGCGACCGATGGGGTTGGCACGCGAGGCGTAATATGTGTCCTCTATTTAAAAATATTTTTTTTTTATTTTTACCATTCACTCTATATTTTGAAAGCATTGATATTGAAATAAAAGTTAACATACAACAAAAGTTTATTATATTGTATTATTTTGCATTATTTATATTGTATCAATGAGGTTAACCGATATAAAATGTACGTTTTATTAAAATAAGCACAGTATAAAACACCTAACGTGGTTATAGGTTAACTGTAATACTAAACGTAAAACTCTTAAGCATCACAATTTCAAAACCATTTCATGTAATCATATTAGGCCCCGAAACAAAATGAGAATTTCTTGGTTTACTTTTTCATAGGAAATCTTTCGTTTACTTCAATAAACCACTTCTGTGCATAAATGCATGAAGGTAAGAAATAACGCCATTTAATTCATCTTTAAAAATAATTGAAAATATTTTTAAAATTTATAATTTTCACATTTTTAATATTGATCCGATGAGTTTTAAAAGTTGAGTGTCTGACATGCTAGGATCTAATTTCGGGGTACTAACACCCAGCTAGTTCGAGCAGTCGCCACCAACAGCGCCACCAAACCACCCTCTTCTGAAATCGATATATCTCTCCTTCCGGTTTCCTCCACAAGATGTCTCCAAAACAACGTTCATATGATCTATAGATGTTGTTAGCCTATATTTAGATTTCTACGTTAAACAACAAAACTGCATGCTTATTTTTCTTTTATTCTAACGAATCTTGAAAATGTATTTTTCTGAAATGTCGTTTATCAGAAAACAAGATTTTCTACAAAAATTATATGACACTTTGTATTCTCAAGAAGAACAAAATATCCATATATATATATATATATATATATATGTATATAATACGTGAAGCCGTTTTTGTCAACACAACTCCTCCTTTATTTCTTAACTGACTGAAACAACCGAGGTGTCAAAAGATTGCCTCTGTTTGTGGTTGTGCAATAAGGTCTTAATTCTTCGAATTTTTCATCTTGAAGGGAACGGGAAGCCCTCAAAGTTCCTTTTTCAGCCATAAGAATAAAATGGAGAGAGATTTATAAGAAACGAAAAGTAACAGCTGTTCAAATGTAAATAATAATTTACAAAAAGTTTTAACGCCTGTTTAAATGTAAACAATGGTGTTTGTAATATTGAGGAGGTTAGATCTTTCATAATGTTAAACCAGAGAAGGTTATTAGACATAGTTTCAATGGTAATCTAATGCATTTATTTTATGTATATAATTAATCTTTAGCTGTTAATCAAAAACAAATAAAATAAACACGTTTGAAATAGGCAAAGTGATATCGTTGGGTGTTTATGATAACAATTAGGTAGCAAGGTAATTAATGTGAGTGAGATACTGTAATTAAATTTAATATTTTGATTTTACGCTATGCAGTTAACCTACTATTATTTGTAGTCAAGAGTCACTAGCCGAGGTGTAACGAGTGGAGCGAGTGGCGGGGTTGGCACGCGTAGTGTGCATGGGTGTCCCCTAGTATTATTATATTTTCTTTAATTTCAACAATATTATACAAAATAATATTACAAAGCAATCTGTATAATACGAAATAGAAAATATGTTGGCATCTTTCTTGGATTAGAGATTGAACAGAATATCTTTTTACTAAAAAAAAGAAAAAGACGAAGAATATAACATAAATATCTTATGTGATGAGAATATTTGTTCCATGGGGAGTAATTTTGTTACTCCAGCGGTCTACTACTACAGCTGGCTTAAATAGCATTACATTTACATGGGACTAGCGCTCCACAATAAACCACAAAAATAGCTGATAATTTTGAATAACTAAAATTGACATTGAATGATATATCTATCTGTGCGCTTATAAAATTAACGGTATAACTATTATAAAAAATAATTAAATTACAAAAATTCTCAAATTTCATTAAAATATAACAATACTTATTGCTCAACATAACTAGAAAGTATTAAGGCCTCTAAGCCAATATCTTAGCCAATATTCATGTTTCTATCATATATATCATGGAACTATGTTATCGCAAAAAGGGACGAAACATTTTTTTTCTATAAATAGTAATCATACCAATTTTTAACAAATTAGTTAAAACAATGAAAGTGGTCCTAAGAATATGACAAATATGACTGAATGTTATATACAATTTACATACAAACAAAAATAAACATAAAAACAGAAAATAATAAAATACTATGTATTAAAATCCAGATATTCCCAAAACCAACCCATTAAAAAAACTAACCCATATTTGTTAGTTTACACTCTTTTATAAATAGTTTTAAATGTTTACTAAACCTTTGATATTAAAATAAATCATCGGTTTGGATTAAAAAAATTATTAGAAGTCTAGAAAACGTTCAGGGATGCCAACCTTATCGTAAATATATATATATTTTTTTATTCTTAAGACGCCGATCGTCAAGATTTGGGTGAATATGGATTTAGAATGAATGTGATGAGTGTAGATTAACGAGTGTAGTCATTGTTATTATCTGAGTTGACTTAATTCAGAAAGGAATTAATAGACCAATTGCCAGGGTAACTATAGGACCTACAGTTTTACGTTGGAATCCGAACCACGAAGTGTTGCTCTGATTTTCACCTAACTAACAAGTCTGACACTCTGTTCTCTTCCCTACACAACATCTGAACCTTGACTTCTGAACATCCAAGATGAACACCCCAGACATCTCTAGTAGTGTCCACGTCGATGGAAACCATTGAGCGGACGCCATATTGGTATTAAGAGGACTGAGTATATAACCTATCGCCTACAATCTCCAAAACACTTTGTCTCCAAGTAGCTGGGTTATAACACTGCGCCACCAGTGCCGACGCAATGAATATTAATAATAGGAAATACCAAAATACAATTAGTATTTCCTATTAAAAGTCTCTTTTACTTTGTTAATAATACTCTTGATTATATACACATACATAAATAAATGATATACACACTTTTTGTATAGAAACATGTGTTTTGAATATTGTTTTAATCGATATAGAAATGTAACTCAAGTCAAAAACTAAACCAATAGATGATGAGACGAGTGGTTGGAGAGAAATTTAAGAAGTATGGCCACAGCACTTCGACACTCCCCAGCAACTAATGTGTTTCTGTTTCTTTATCATATTTTCTATCGTGTTACTCAATTCGATATCGTGTTGTTGCAGGACACAGTATGGTCCCAGCACCTCGACACTCCCAGCTAAGTATAGAACCACAAATCAATAGAAGCAACTGTTGTGGTGCTGTTTTTTATCATGTTTTCTATCGTATTACTCAGTTCGATATCGTGTTGTTACAGGACACAGTATGGTCCCAGCACCTCGACACTCCCAGCTAAATATAGAACCACAAATCAATAGAAGCAACTGTTGTGGTGCTGTTTTTTATCATATTTTCTATCGTATTACTCAGTTCGATATCGTGTTGTTACAGGACACAGTATGGTCCCAGCACCTCGACACTCCCAGCTAAATATAGAACCACAAATCAATAGAAGCAACTGTTGTGGTGCTGTTTTTTATCATATTTTCTATCGTATTACTCAGTTCGATATCATGTTGTTACAGGACACAGTATGGTCCCAGCACTTCGACACTCCCCAGAAACTGGTGTGGTTCTGTTTCTTTATTACATTTTCTGTTGTGTTACTCAGTTTGATATCGTGCTGTTGCAGGACACAGTATGGCCCCAGCACTTCGACACTCCCCAGCAACTGGTGTGGTTCTGTCGCTCTTGTTCTGTTTCCTGTCAATCACACTTCGAGTTACCTCAGGTAAGATTTTTACATTTTATTCGTGTGCTTTAGTTATATTTCTTCTTAGTGTTATTTTTTAGCCTTCAATTAGAACAAAAAAGGTCGACGTGCCGAAAACCTGAGATTAGTGTCGATGGCTCATTGTTGCTTTGTCTGACACAAAGCATCCTAATGATGTCATAGAGACTTCAGCTTAGATAGTAATAAATGTATAGTCATAAACAAGTTAAATTTATTTTATAGAATCTAATACTTTATTACAAACCAGTTATTTAATAAATAACTATAACGTATTTTGTTGTGTTTCTTTTCATTTTAATACGGTAATATTTACAAGAACATGTTGTTATTAGCTTCATTTGTAACTTGCCTGTAACCTAACCTAACCTACACAATATTTTTGTGAGTTTATGTGGAGAAAGTGCCTAGGACATATTGTATAATGAGTGTTTAATACGTCTTGCAACATTTTCATATCTCCTTTATGGATATTCGGAAATAGAGTAAAGTTTAGATTTGGTGTGCAGCTAAAGGAAGTTGACTCTTTTAGGTCATGCGTATGGGTACTTTCTATGTGGTGCTTAGTAATGTTTGCCTTGATTTAACAATGATTTTTGTATTAGATCTTCAAAATGTGGGATCTAAGTAGAGTGATTCATTATTTTTTAAAGTGATTTTCAGAACAAGCGCGGTTAAGTTACACTTTATTGTGATACAGGTTAGGAACAATTTGACTGCCCTGTTCTTTTTTCTCTCAACTAAATACGAGAATAATAATTAATACTATTATAACGTTAAAAGGGTGAAACAATACTAACATTATTATAGAAATAAGATAAGAGATCGCAGGAAAGGTTTTCTAGAAACCTTTTCTATAGTATCCTTATTAACATATGAAGAGATAATAACAATTATTTTTGAGAGAGAAAAATAATAGGACAAAAAAATATTGTTGTTAAATAATAATTGGCTTGTCAATCTTTGTCACAAAAAAAAAAAAAGTCTTTATAATTAATGTATAAGTTTACACGATTTCAGAGAGCCCCCTCCCCCCCCACCTTCCTTTCACACAGGTAACTAGATAGGCTCTCCTACGTAGCGTAAACAAAGATACAACTTCCATACCAGTCCTAGCCGTAATTAACACAGATACGACTAGTGTGCCCTCTAAACCACCCTTAACATAGATTAGTGTAGACATACTGTCAGCGTAGATTTTATGTGTAACCAAGTTTGAAGGTTTTTTTACCAAGAAACTAAGTTACCTGTGAAAAGTCCAAGTACAACATTGTTTTACTCGGTTGATTGCACATTATGATATATACATTATTAATTTCCTTACGATGAAAAAGGTTCTCATCGATTTCTTGAAACAACGTTTCTTGGCTACTAGAGGCCGTAAAATAAGTTATTTGGTAACGTTGTAATACTTATGAAGTGTACGATACATTACTTTTATATTCTTAAGTAAATGCAATGATTTTAAGTTTATTTAAATCAATAAATTTAAAGTAATTTTGAATTGTTTTGAATAAATTTATTAGGTCAATCAATCAATTAGGTTTCTCCAATCTATACACTAACTTTTACTGTCTTCAGCTATATATCAAAGGCAACTGCCGGCTGGGTGGCTCATGGCTAAGGCTTCGGCCTGCGGAGTGTATGTTTCAAGGTTCGAATCCAAAACTGAGCTAACAGTCTGTACTTCACTCGTTAAAGTAAAATTCACGCACAGACCTATAGGGCCATGTGAAAACTGGTGAGAGAACTAAACAAAATAAGAAAAACAAACAAAAAACTTTACGAGTGTTCATTAAAGATGGACCTACAAGTCTCAAAACTATCCTTTCAATTACTACAAACCCTTCACAAGAAAGTGGATAAAGAAGATGTAGGGTAGTGAAAGTACTAAAAAAAAATAAATAGCATAAATACAGGGTGGGAAAAAATATGGAAACTCTTTCCCAACAACGTTATTTTTAAATATATAGTTTGATAATTTAATTAAAAAAAATCGTGTTCCATCAGAATAATTTACTTAAATAGCAGAGAAATAATATTGTTCAAATTAGTTACTTGAAATTCAAATGACCATTACTCTTGAAAGGATAAACCTTTTAAAGCCCGGTTTGCGGCAATTCATTTCTCTTGAATAGACTTTTCATTTGATACCAAACTCGACCTAGGCGTACTTTGAAGATTTGAAATGTAACGGATAATCCGTATATTTTCATCCAAAACAGTATTAGTAAATTAGAAAACATAACAATTCTAACGTAATAACCTATCTGAATTAGTTTTAAATCAATTTTAGTTGTACAGGCTGATAGCCAGGCGCTGGGTAGGCAATCCGGGTACAGCATCCATTTTGCCTAACAAGCGCCGTGCTTGTCTTCCCCCAATACACGCAACTGGCGGATGTCTTTTCTTGATTAGGTCTGCCTTTTATAAATAAAGAATATTTTTATTATTTACTGTAAAAGTATAATTGCTGTATGAACTATATCTATTTATCTATCTATCTAAGGTTAAAGTTTTATATAACTTTTACTTAAGATACAATTAATTGATTACTAAAAATCCATTTTTATTTATGTGAATCAACAGTTTCTCACATCGTGGTTGGCGTTTTTAAAGTGAGCTAATGATAAAGAGTTATTTTTTAACATTTTGGACTGGTCTTCAGGAAACATTATTGGAACAAATTTAATATTCCTGTACAACATAATCTGATATAAAACTGAAACTTTTAACAAAGCTGTAGAATCCGCTTAATTTTTAAACTTTAAGTAACTTTTAAAAATAATATGTAAAAAATTATTACATTTCTGTTATCTAAAATACGATACAATGAAAAGTTTACAATAATTAATAAAATAACATCTACAAATACTATATCAAATTACACAAATTTAAATAACTTACAAGATCGTAGATAAGGTATTAAAGTGTAGAATACTTAATAATTACAATACTCATCGAATAATACAATAAGAATTAAGATATTTTATTAAAGTATCTTAATATTATCTTATATTTTATTAAATAATATCTTAATATTTTACTAAACCCAGGCCAGCAGTTTAAAAATAAAATTACAATTAAAACAAATATTATTGTTTTAAAATGTGTAGTTGTGTAGTTTGACCTTAATATAATATGATTGTAAGGTGGGTGGGTGGGTTACGTTACTTGTAAGGTCATAGGGTAGATGAGTGGGGATGGTTATAATATCTTTGTAATCGTAGTGTAGCTTTTTGTCAATATCCTGTGGGATCGTGTAGAAAATTGCGAAAATGATTACCAAAATACTTAGTTTGTTAGAGCCGGGTAGTTTAAAGTATTTAAAAGGTGGAAAAAAATATGGGAACGCTTTTAAAACAACGCTATTTGATAATTGAAGTTTGTTGACTAATTGTTGTCCGTAAAGTATAATTTTTAATCAGACTAATTTACTTGAAACCGTTAAATAATGGAGAAATAATATTGTTAAAATTAATTACTTCGAAATTCAAATGACCACTACTCTGGGAAGTATAAAACTTTCGAAGTCCGGTTTGCGGGAGTTAATTTCTATTAAATAAAAATTTTATTTGATTCCAAACTCAACCTAATATTACAATAAAGATTTTCGTTCAACCCCTTGTGGGCCATCCCCATGAAAAGATAAAATGTCACTAATGACGTCAAAAAGTATTATCTTAGTAATCATGATGATGATGTACATGTAAAATCATACAAAAGTTGTGAAAGTGTTTCCATATTTTTTCCATCCTGTATGTTGAAACAGTAGCTTATTATCAATTAGTTTTAGGATATTGGATTAAGAGAAATGTTTAGATGTATACAAACTAAAGTAATATTAAAAAAAGGCTTGTAGATATAAGAATAGTTCAAATACTTTTTGGTCAAAGCTTCTTCTATTCATTCAAATTCATAACAAATATAATTTCAAAAGAGTAGACTTTTTGCAATAACAAGGCGTTGGACTCTAAGATGATAAGGATTTAGTTTTAAAATCAATGAAAGAGCTAATTCGTTGCTGTGTTAATTTTCCAATTTTATATCTAATTTAGAGCAAAATTTAAATTTAAAGCAAACTGCTCCGTTAAGTGTCTATTTGTCTTTTTGTGTTTTTTTTTTTACAAACAAAATAATAACACGAACGTTTTGGCACTTGTTTTCATCAACATTAATCAACAGCAGTAAAACAGCACTTGGGGTTATCTTCAGCCATTTTAAAAAGGTGGCCATTTAAAATTAATAACTTCAAATATCTTGTAAACCAAAGATTGTTTGAAAATTTTAAATGGCCACGATTTTAAAATGGCTAAAGACAAATCAATGCTTTTTTCGAGTTTTTTAGCAATGTAATAAAAGAGAAGTTTAATTTCAAATCAGGCGGCCTAACCATTCTTGAGTTATTAACATAAAAAAATTACACTAAACGGAGCTGAATTCGAAAAAGTCCATCCTTCATGTTTTTCTCTTAATTAGGTGTAAAATCCAAAACTTAACAGCCAGGATAGCTTTTATGTGATACGAAGGTCTACTGAGTTCCTTTTTATGATGGATTAAATATTTTTCTTTTGAACTGTGGTAAAAAAAAATTAATTTACGAAAGTTGCCTCTTGATGATACAATTATTAAATTCCAAAAAATCCGATTTGGAAAACGTAGTAACGTATTAACTATTACTTAAGATCAATAAATATGTAAATTAGTAATAATCTATTTATAACTGTCACTGATGCGTTCACTGCGTAAGGGAGCGACCTCTGTTTCTTATTTCTGTGTGCTTCAGGCTTGGCAGTGTGGGAAATAGTAACCTTAACACTGTCACATATCACCACATACATTGTTAACACCTTAATTATTCGTAAGATTGGAAGGTTAATTCATATTTTTGTAAGTAATAATCTTAATTTAACAATATGCAAATTGTTATATCTGAGACCATAACTAACCTGTTACACAGAGGTAAATGTTTCTGGAGTTAGCAGGTGGGGTTTTAAGAGCTCCGAGGAGGAGCTGCTGTAAGGGCGGACTGTATCAAGCGTTGCAACCCTTAAAGTACCAAGGGTCTCTTAAATTAGTCACCTCGTATCTTGACTCTTAGTTCATCCAACTTACACTAAAAAGTGTTCAATAATTATAGTTTAGGATCGCCACGTTTATTATGTTTCAAATCATTTTGTTGTGTAGGCTTTTCATTGATAAAAATACGTGATAGAGTTTATAAATTATATTGCCAAATGCTGAATTAATTAAGGTTTGGAATATTTATAAACTTAAGAGTAGTTATTAATTAATAAATTATAAATAAATATTTATTATTAAATCTTTTTCTCCATAAAGTTTATTACTCATAATTTTAATAAGTAAAATAGCAGTCTTGTACATAAGATGATACAAGTATTGAAAGATATTAGAACAGTTATACATTAAATGCATAATCTGCAAATTTTGTAGATTGCTAATATACAACATTTGTCTATTAAAATCTGGCCATTGTGAAAGAGAAAATGTTCATTTCTGTTAAACATAACTTTCCAGTTAAACATGATGATTAATTATTATAATTAACACAAGAGAAAAGAGAAATGGATGTTAAATATGGACCCTGCGTGACACTTTAATCCGGTCTACGAGAAGATATTTTTACAGTTTTTCAATAGCTTACATGGACATTTAAAAGCACACCCAACCAAATTACACTCTACATCAAACTCACAACACCATACCAGAACACAAAACACAATTTCAAACTACAAAACTTACCACACCACATCTAAATAACTAAATGATTTCAAACCACAATAATATTTCGCATTTCAGTCCTCCATATCAACACAGAAAACACCACCAACCACCCGTAAAAACGCGATGAGAATAGATAACTACCTACATCAAATATCACCACATACCACATTCAGATGACATTCCATCACTGCATAAAAAAAAAAAAAAAAAAAAAAAACACACAAAATTAATAACAAACACCACACTGTACATTTATTTACAATAGTACTTTAAACCAAACGACGCTTATATACGTAAACCAATATACAATACTAAACAACCAAGAAATTAAAAAAATACACCACCGCCAACATATTTCACAAACTCACACTTCAAAACTTTGCGTCTCTTAAAAACACTCAACACATCAAACTACGACAAACTGCACAACAAATAACCATCAACAAACAACAAAAAAACTTGTAATTTTTATTGAAATAAAAAGTAGACCAATGCTGAAGGAAACTCTGCAAGGTTGATCCAACATGATATAGTTATTAAATAAGATCTAAATTAGTAGTTAGATTAGAGGAATTTGTTCATAATTAATGAAATTATTACAGTTAAAAAATTGAAACCTAAAGATTTTAAATAAATGGCAACATATCTATTAACACTTATATTGATTATCAACATATCAATTGCCAGTCCATATTGATTGTTAGGTGTTAGAGAAGACTTGTTAGCCCTAAGCTTGCCATATGTATGTATTTGGTCAAAAAAGGCAATTTTTCATTTAATTCATTTTCTAATCATACACGACTATTGACGACTAAACACTCACTTCCTTTATTTCCAACCGAAGCCCGTATTTCCGGTGGTGTTATAACAGTGTAAAATATATGCTATTATAATTTTGTTAGGTAAAAGATAATAATTTGTTGCTACTGTACTGTTATAATCAACTGTTATTCTTAACCTCCAAATTGTAAAGATTTCCCAGGCACATCCCCTCAAAGTTGTTTCTAATTAAGGCTATAAGTAGCTAAAAAAGGCCCTGTAACTAGATCAAATAATATGGGTTTGTCTTAGGTGATCGTAGAACGGAATAACATTGTAAGAGTGAAATAATTTAATATCAATAAATGTATATATATAGATATATATATATATATATATATATATATATATATATATATATATATATATATATATATATATATATATATATATATGTATAAGTATTACAAATTTATAAATATATATATATATATATATATATATATATATATATATATTATAAATATATAAATATTGTGTAAATAAGCATATATCAATCGGTGGAACTGGTTTTGTGGCCACGCTGAAAGATTATTATCTTGATCAGATGGGTGGGGCGGGTTAGGAAGGCCGTGCTGTTGTGAATTGACAGAATTGCATGTATGTGTGAGTGAATGGTGCTGAATTAATCAATACTACAGTTTATGATTTAATTACAATTTTTTATTTTTATTATTTTCCAATAAAAATATACACATAAACATATCTTTTTCTATTTTCTCAACCTTTAATTTAAATTAATATATCATTCTTCTCTTTTCATTTAATTATAGTAGGCATTGGTTAGAATGTATTTTATTATTAGTCTCTTCAGTAGTACAAACTTATTACAGTACAAGTAAACGTCACACAACACAAATTTATTATAATATAAGCACAAAATGTACAAATATATTACAATACAAGTACAAAATGCACGAATATTCATGCGAATGTACATTTTGTGCTTATATTGTAATAAATTTGTGTTGTGTGACGTTTACTTGTACTGTACATATACCAACACGTATTATGCTAATTAAAAAACTAAACTTATTACCTAAACCAAATAATTTGTGATCAATTAAAGTTATTATTTTTTCCCTATTTTCTTTTGTATTGCTTAGTATTTTGTTTTAGGGTTAATTGTATGAAAGGGTCCAGTGGCCCTAAAATCGCCCTTTTGAAATAATTTTTATTTGAAAATAAAGACATTTATTATTACTAACCTCGCTAATGAATTGGTTTAAAATGTAACATGAAACAGCACAAAGAGATTGTCTACAAGACCACAGCTCCTAAGCCTGGGATGACGCGCTAATCTTGTAATTCGATACCTCCCTCTGTAATGAGCCCTAGTTCCACAGATTTATAACTCTGTACCCTCCACCCCACACCACGATCTCCGCTGATATTTTACATGTATACCACAGCTAAAGACTGTCTACAAGACCACAGCTCCTAAGCTTGAGATGACGCGCTAATCTTGTAATTCGATACCTCCCTCTGTAATGAGCCCCAGATCAACAGATTTATAACCCTGTAACCCCCACCCCACACCACGATCTCCGCTGATATTTTACATGTATACCACAGCTAAAGACTGTCTACAAGACCACATCTCCTAAGCTTGAGATGACGCGCTAATCTTGTAATTCGATATCTCCCTCTGTAATGAGCCCTAGCTCCACAGATTTATAACCCTGTAACCCCCACCCCACACAACGATCTCCGCTGATACTTTACATGTATACCACAGTAAGAGACTGTCTATAAGACCACAGCTCCTAAGCCTGAGATGACGCGCTAATCTTGTAATTCGATACCTCCCTCTGTAATGAGCCCCAGATCCACATATTTATAACCCTGTACCCCCACCCAACACCACGATCTCCACTGATACACTATGTAAGAGGTTGTATGATACCACAGTAAGAGACTGTCTACAAGACCACAGCTCCTAGGCCTGAGATGACGCACTAATCTTGTAATTCGATACCTCCCTCTGTAATGAGCCTCAGTTCCACAGATTTATAACTTTGTACCCCCCACCCCACACCACGATCTCCGCTGATACTTTACATGTATACCACAGTAAGAGACTGTCTACAAGACCACAGCTCCTAAGCCTGAGACTCCCTCTGTAATGAGCCTCAGATCCACAGATTTATAACCCTGTACCCCCCACCCAACACCACGATCTCCACTGATACACTATGTAAGAGGTTGTATGATACCACAGTAAGAGACTGTCTACAAGACCACAGCTCCTTAGCCTGAGACTACACGCTAATATTGTAACTCGATCCCTCCTCCTGTAATGAGCCCAAATCCACTAATTTATAACCCTGCACCCTTTATCCCACCCCACGATCACTGCTGGTACTATATTTGTGTTCTATAGGGAGATACTGTCTACAAGACCACAGCTCCTTAGCCTGAGACTACACGCTAATATTGTAACTCGATCCCTCCTCCTGTAATGAGCCTAACTCCACTAATTTATAACCCTGCACCCTTTATCCCACCCCACGATCACTGCTGGTACTATACTTGTGTTCTATAGGGAGATACTGTCTACAAGACCACAGCTCCTTAGCCTGAGACTACACGCTAATATTGTAACTCGATCTCTCCTCCTGTAATGAGCCCAACTCCACCAATTTATAACCCTGCACTTTTTATCCCACCCCACGAACACTGCTGGTACTATATTTGTGTTCTATAGGGAGATACTGTCTACAAGACCACAGCTCCTTAGCCAGAGACTACACGCTAATATTGTAACTCGATCCCTCCTCCTGTAATGAGCCCAACTCCACCAATTTATAACCCTGCACCCTTTATCCCACCCCACGATCACTGCTGGTACTATATTTGTGTTCTATAGGGAGATACTGTCTACAAGACCACAGCTCCTTAGCCAGAGACTACACGCTAATATCGTAACTCGATCCCTCCTCCTGTAATGACCCCAACTCCACCAATTTATAACCCTGCACCCTTTATCCCACCCCACGATCACTGCTGGTACTATATTTGTGTTATATAGGGAGAGATTGTCTACAAGACCACAGCTCCTTAGCCAGTGACTATACGCTAATATTGTAACTCGATCCCTCCTCCTGTTATGAGCCCAACTCCACCAATTTATAACCCTGCACCCTTTATCCCACCCCACGATCACTGCTGGTACTATATTTGTGTTATATAGGGAGAGATTGTCTACAAGACCACAGCTCCTTAGCCAGAGACTACACGCTAATATTGTAACTCGATCCCTCCTCCTGTAATGAGCCCAACTCCACTAATTAATAACCCTGCACCCTTTATCCCACCCCACGATCACTGCTGGTACTATATTTGTGTTCTATAGGGAGATACTGTCTACAGACCACAGCTCCTTAGCCAGAGACTACACGCTAATATTGTAACTCGATCCCCCCTCCTGTAATGAGCCCAACTCCACCAATTTATAACCCTGCACCCTTTATCCCACCCCACGATCACTGCTGGTACTATATTTGTGTTCTATAGGGAGATACTGTCTACAAGACCACAGCTCCTTAGCCTGAGACTACACGCTAATATTGTAACTCGATCCCTCCTCCTGTAATGAGCCCAACTCCACCAATTTATAACCCTGCACCCTTTATCCCACCCCACGATCACTGCTGGTACTATATTTGTGTTCTATAGGGAGAGATTGTCTACAAGACCACAGTTCCTAAGCCTGGTAGACGCGCTAATCTTGTTATTCGACCTCACCCTCTGTAATGAGCCCCAGCTATACCGATTTATGGCACTGTATCCTCCATCCCACCACTACGATCTCCGCTGATAGACTATGTGTATACCATAGGAAGAGATTGTCTACAAGACCACAATCCCTAAGCCTGGGAGACGCGCTTATCTTGTTATTCGACCTCACCCTCTGTGATGAGCTCCAGCTATACCGATTTATGACCCTGCACTCTCTATCTCACCATTACGATCTGATACTTTACTGGGGTTATTTAAAGGAAACTGAGAATAATAAAACATACGTTCTTATTCTCAGGTTATCCAGAACGACGATTCTTTGCAAGACAAAGGGAATATAACTTAATTTAAGTGTCCGATCCGTTATTGGGTAATTATTTGACCTACAGTAAACACATAACATATATATTTTACAATAAATACACATATATTAAATCTACAGGACTTCCAGTTTTGACTATGCGTTTTTATTATTTAAAAGCTACGCTTAGATTAATGGACAAATAAAACCGAAAATATTAGTAAACATTTGATCTGTTATTAAAAACATTTTCCTAAAAATCTGACTTATTTATTATTGTTTAAAATATTAAATCCTCATGTTTGTAGATTCTTGCATGGATGGAAGAGGATTTCAGATCACAATTGTACCCTTCTCCACTCTCTTTCCGATATTTCCCTTGTCTTGAGTACTTACGTAACGATCGTTTAATAGAATGTTTTGAAAATTGTTACTTTCGTTTTCGGTGGTACATTTTATTCCATAACAAGTGTTCGGTGGAGAATTATTCTCCCACCCATTCAGTTAGTGTTTTTTGTCTGTTTGAATTACAACCATTTAATAGGTGATGTTATTTTGTATTTTGAATCCTCATTAAGTACGGAAACGGCAAATTTGTTTAGTCGAACGTTTTGAAATAAAATATCTCCACTTATAAGTAATAAAATAACTACATATAAATCACGTTGCTTAAGAGTCTTCTATAACTGCTACCATATTGGATTTGAATCATTAAATACAAGGATATTTAAATAAACCTTAAAAAGCTTTATATATTGACATAGAATTTAAAACTAGGCTCTTTTTAAAGTAAAAAATAAGCTTTCTGGGTGGAATCAAGATTTAATTGTATATCTTGATTTTTTATTTTACACTCGAATCAAAAACGTTTTCTAAATTAAGAAGTTGGAGAATTTATTTTTTATGGTGCCCTAATCACACTTATCCTGTAGAGCATGTAAAAATTTGAAAAATGTAACATGACATAGTGTTAAAATGTAAGTATGACATGTATGTAAGTGAAGTAATGTCAAAAGCGGGCGTAAGCTACTGATATGCGCGCTGCCAGGTGGCCAAACGGAGAACTATCAAAAATTGAACGAGGAAGAGAATACATTGCCACCGTTGTTCGGCTCAGAAAACGGTTGGTGGATGGACAGACAGACAAAAAATGGTCTACTAGTAGTTCAACACCAGGTGGATGTTTGGAGGCTCGATTGTGACAAACAAATCTCTGAATAAGAGTTTTTAAAATATATCAGTCGGAGAAGACTTAATTAGTCACACTACCTAAAATACGCCTTTAGGATCTTATTTTCCTAGTTATGGGATGTTTACTGATATATAATGATGAATCACTTGAATTTAAAAAATTTTCTTCGTTATAGAATGGTAAGAAGGAAAAGATTTTTGAAAATCACACAGACCACTAAAACTCTTTCTTCCACCTATAAAATAAAATCCATGGACATGTAACTACCACATGCTCATCTTCAAGGTTGAGTGGAACAGAGGACTTCATAGTCCTAACTCTGCCTTTAAATGAATACATTTATTCATTCATTCGTACCCCCGATAAAAATATTCCGTCATCCACACAGCCCACAAAAACTCCTTCCTGCAAACTACTAAAATCGAGCAACACATTTAGAAAATGGGGCAACCAATATATTGCATAAATGGTTAATGGTGATATTTTTAACTCTAACAGTATGCAGAGGTAGACAGTCAGCCACCATATTGCATTTATATCCCATAAGAGCCCCCATATGTCTTGTTAAATGCAGTACAGAAGTGTGATTTAAAATTTTTTAAAAACGCTATTATTTTAACATCGTTTGAAAGAGGGTAACAGTTACTCATGGCTCCACTTCTGTAAATTGTAATTGTGTATTTGTATTAACATATAAATCACAAAATTAAACTTGCTATTTTTTATCTAAACAATATCTTTTTTAATTAAAAAAGTGGACCTACTAGTCACTTTTAATCTCTTTAAAACAACGTAAAATTATAATTTTCTGACATATTATTCATTCACAGTCCTGTAGACATTTAATACACATCTTACGGAATATAAATCCAATGTTAAGTACTCTAATGAAAAATAATTACTCTATTATTATTAAGTTGATCCTTGAATGTGAATTAATTTGCTTGCTATGCATAAAATAATTTGCTGTCATATTAAATATTATTATGTTTTGCTAACACAATATTTTTCGAAGTTCTGACTTTGTAGTTTATTATTTACTACAATATATATTTATAATATATACTGCATATATTAGTGCTTCGTACTATCTAAGCTCGGACCCTTTTAATTTTGATATTAATTAAAAATAAATTTACTCAGAATTAAACATGTTACTGGGTTTATTTGCAAACTATAATTTGGTTTGGCATGTACATTATATTTAAAACTAAAAAAACCTTTCCTCCAAGTTAGAATAACAATATTTATCCCATAAATTAAAGGGTTTATTCACATTTTTCTGGTAAGAAAATTTATAAAGTCCTAATTAATACACATTTTCTTCTACATTTAAAAATATCACACACTTGTTATATTTTTTAAGGTCATTTATGAACTGTCAGTTTTATTTTATTAAGTTAAGCACAATTATTAACATTTTCGGGGGATCTTGATGCGTGCGTTGAAAATCCGGTGAAAATCTCGTGAAACTTCAATCAAGCGCTTATCGCTCAACGATGTTTTGATGCAAGTTCTCTAACGCGTGAAAAATTGACTAGATGAAAAAGGTTTAACATTTAGAACTAATGTAAAATAAGTTTTTAAAATTATTTATAATTATTGTAAGAAATAAATTAAGAAAATTTAAAAAATAACTTATATTAATTATGTCCGAATTATACTTTTTTCCACTTAAATCCATTACAGTATTATAAAGAACGCAGTCCATGAATATAGTTATAATTTCATTGTAATTAAAATGTTTTGTGATAAACGTCATAATATTGTTCTCTAAAAGAGAACGATATTAATTATTTTAAGATAAACATTTTTCAAAAAATACAGAACTGAATTAATTGCCTTCCTATTTTTCTTGTTTTTTGTTTTTCTTCTATTACTCTCTGGAAATGATGACAATGAAAGAGAGGAAATTCTGTTCCTTTGAGTTTTATTTGGTTTCACAACCACCCCTTATGATATGAAAGGGTTGATTTAAGTTTTCCCTTTCTTTTAATTTTATTTTAGTATACTTACTAGTCTGACATGTTAAAAAAAATTAATCCAAATGCTTGGAAAGAATTCTGATAAATAAAATTTATTTTTTAACCATTCAAAACAACCAGTGATGCAATAGTTCACAATTTGTTTAGATACAAACACAATGCTAATTAAAAATAAAATTAATTCACTATATTCTAATATACAAAGTCTTGGAGCTTACTATTAAAAAAAAATGCAACTGGCTGACGCTAGCGATCCTAGTGGTCGTAATGCAGAGGTATAGAATAAGTAAACAATCAATGATTATAGTATGCACTGTATTTTCAGTTCCCTTAGTAGTTTTGAGCTATCCATGTAAACCCACAACATTATTTTTCATATTAATTTGCCCTTTGTTTCAACATTGATGAACTGTTATTTCAGGAATATCAAGTTGTTGTCTTTCTTATTTAAAATCAAATTAAATACGTAATTTTCCTTTCTATAAAGTCTGACATTTGTTGGTGATATGTGAACTATTTTAATGCTAATCTTTTTTTAACTCTTGGTTTTGAATAATTAAATCAGATTTTTTCAATGTGAGTTTTCTTTTATAACTAAATAGGGAATTTGTGTAGTTTTACGTCATAAGGATTTTAAATTATTATGGAATACGAATCCAACTTATGTAGCCGTCAATCCAACCTATGTAGCCGTCAATCCAACCTATGTAGCCGTCAATTGGTTAATTTAGCCATCTTTAAATATTTTGAGCATTGTTTTTTTATACTTATTATATATATCTTACATTTAAATATATTGTCTATTGTCACTCAAAGGAATGTGTTACATATGTAATATTATCATCTATCACAATATCATATTGAATTGCACGTATTCTAGTAAAAAAAGCTTTCTTAAACATTCTTGCTATGCTGTATTTTTTGTATTTTTCTTGCATGTCTGTGAGTTTTGTTATTAAAAGATTGTAGGCTAATTATTTTTACTAAAAAGCAACATTTTTTAGGTGCATAATAATGTTATCAAAAAATATGAGTTGTGTGGGTTTTACTACAGTATAGTATAATAACGTAAAAAGGAAAAGTATTGGTTCAAGACACATCCTTGTGGAATACCCGTATTGCCAATTCTCGTAATCTAGTGGGCCAATGTCACCCTTTTGTCTCGTAACCGCCTATTTCAGTAGTGATCAAACATCAATACACTCAGACTACTAGCCTACTTTATGACGTCATGTTTTATATTGTGTTTCCACGGTCTACAGCCCTTTTCTGTCTACAGCGGGTAATACAGAAAGACAGCTCTCGAGCCGTGTATTTTATTCAGCGTTATCGAGCCGCCAGCCCCCGCCTCTCCTAACGTCACTCAGTTCACAGCCGTCTGTTTCTCAGTCATCTTCTTCAATAATTCGTCGCGTTTCAAACCATAGTACTCCCTGTAATCGCTGCTCACTCCACAATAGATTCAAGCCGTTTACTCGCCTAAACACGACATAAATAATGCACCCGCCCCTCAATCAGCCCATTTACTCTGCCAGAATTGCCACTTCTGTTCCTGTCTTATTTGTCGTTTAGCTTGGGTTTATTAAAAGGACAATTCTTTATTTTTCAAGGCTGTAGGCCATATCAAAGAACGTTTATAAAATCTTAACAATAACAATTAGCTAAGAGCATGTAATTTACTGGGTACGTGGGAGTAGAGTTTTAAATGTAAACCAGAAAAAGAAATAATACAGAAAGGAATTTATGTAACAGCTAATTTTTCAACAATAATAATATATAACTAACAATATCCTATATATATAGTCATTTATCTATTATCATAATGTGTGTGTATAATATTAACTACTAAAAAATAAAGTTCTGTTTGTGAAATGGGGCAAGCATAAATGGGTAAAACACTATGAGTTTACACCTTTTTTTTAAATGTTAGGTACGAAATATAAGGATATCGTAAGATTTGACCGAGATATGAAAAAAATTTGTCCTCCTGTATCCTTTTTTACTTTCTCCCGTATGCGTTAGCATAGAGAAAGTATTGTGATCGTCCAAAAAACATGTTTTACAAGTTGGTCTAAAAATCCATTTCAGGGTCCACTGAACCCAAAAGTGGTTTTTTTTTGGAAACAAGAAATTGTTGGCGTCTGTCCGTATTTGTGTCTGTGTGTGTATGTGCAGTCAAACGTATGGATAGATTTTTATGAAAGTTGGTGTATGTATTTAGGCAATATCTCTAGATAATTTTTTCACTTTTTGAATCTTTAGTTTTTTATTTTTATTACATTTACATGACAGATGTAAATTACAATTTAAAATATATTAGTAAAAACCATGTGTAGAGACTCTTAACTTGACTTTTTTTCAGTTATGCCAAAAGGACATATTTGGGAATCAAACTGGTCATTTTCAAAGTTTCGATTTTTTTAGTCTTTAATAAGGGGAAAGTTTGTGCCAATTCTTTGGAACCATTTATTGTTATCGTGTTTAGTGTACCAGATAATTAAACATTAGGAATATACTCGTACGTGTCAGAAATATGAATGCACAAATTAAATGCTGCCATGGATAGTTAAAAAAATGTATAAATGATGTAATGAAATATAAATTTCCCTAGGTGAATTTCGAAGATCCATTTTGCCTGATATGTTCTCACACTGTATAATTATGATAAAACGTTACATAGCGAATTTTAGTCTCGTTTTATCACGAAAAGTGTACAAAGTAAGGGTTATCGGCAAACAGACAGAAGGATTGATAGGAATACATAAATCGAGGTAAGGCTCACATTTATGTCTGTTGTTTCACATTCTCTGCGAAAACGTTACATGTTAAAGTTACGTTATTCCAAACAGTTTGCAGACAAAACTCTTATTTTATTTATATAGAATAAACTTAATATGTAAAATTCGAAAACGATGTACTCACTCATAACACAATCTCCAGAACCACTGAATATATTTTGACGTAATTTGAAGGTAAGTTAGCTTTTGTATCATAGGAACCCACTTAGAAATTACTTCTCGGAAATCAATTTGTAAGGAGTAGAAACAGTCCCTCTCGACCTCCCCCTTTTTTCCATAAGAGTAACATTGGTACTACAATAATTTAATAGTTTATTTCAAAGAGATGATACGAAAACATAAACGTGACACAAAAGTTTGGATAACTTGGTTTTCATTACGAAACTTTTAAGGTATTTTATATTAACTCTGACATGATTTCAAAACTTGTCTTAAGTAGAGTTTTAGGGTTTTGTAGGCTATAAAACTAAGTTATCAAGTTATGATGGCTTAGAGAGAACCACGGAGGGAAGGATACTTAAGCGTAGAGAATCGCCCTGTAGCGAAGCAAGGGTGTCGGGAGTCAGTTTAGATCGCTTTCTCTGATTTACAGAAAACAGCAGCTAAAGTGAGAAGCAGACCTAACACGTGCAGGAACTTGCTGGATCATCGTGAGGAGCCAACGCACAAGTTATGCGTACTACCAATGAATGCAGATCTATAAGAATCGAAAAGAGATAGGAAAATAGCCAGACTTCCTAGAGCAGACGAAACGAGCTCAGCGCGGCTTCCGATACGCAGCGCTGGTTGAGAATTTCTACCATATACCCCTCTCCTAACCCAATTTCCTTGTCCACCGTTTCCTTTCTCTCATTCTCATTTTTAATTTCCCCCTCTCTCACCAGGCGGCCGCGCTGCCCTCTCTCACTCTAGTGTGCCGCGCAACAAGCTCGTCCCAGCGGCGACCGCGCGAAGATAGCAACATTCGAAATAAAGTAGTCGGACTTTTTAACATTGACCTTTTGCTTCTCAGAGATGTGTATTGATTAGTAGCACAGATTTGTCCCCGGTTTAATCTACTGCTGAATATTGTGGCTTAACAGTACACATATAAATAGAGGTTTGATATATAATTAAATAGAGCTATCACTAGTTCCCTCATTGCAACTCGTCTACCATGGCTTCCATCCAGTGCTGTGTAACAAAGCTCCTCCGTATATAAGACACAAAGAGGCACTTCTCAGGGAGTTTAAAAATATCTTACCTACTCCGAGTTTCCTCATTTTGCAAGCTATCCTCATCGTGTTAGGCGATTTAAATTTAGAAAAACACCTCTTCCAATAGCTTTCCAGTTAATGTCAAACGAATTTTCACCAGCAACCAACTATAAAACAAATTTGTTTACAGGCTATATGTTTCTCGCTTGGGGTAGCTGAGATGGTCGATATATGTTTCTTTCTGGTATCAGACCCTACTAATGTCATTGATAGAATGAAGCTTTTCGTGAGGAATGGATATGTTGTTACTTTCAGTCATGTGATTGCGGAGCCGAAATTCAAACTATATATCACATAGTTAATGATAGCTCATTCAGGGAGTATTGGCTGGTCTTCGTTCAATCGAAGAAGCATGTGTTGAAGGAAATCTATTTTTTTAAATTTTAATTTTCTTGGACCAATATTATTTAACAAATTACCGGAAGATCTTCGAAAATGCAAGTCAATTAAGAGTTTTAAACGAAAATCAAGAATTTGTTTATTGGAACAAGAAGACATTATGCGTTTAGCTACAATTTTACAATAAATTAACGATACAATTAAGAAACTACAAAGTCTTTTAGGTTACTAGTTAGTCGTGCAGAAGTAAATAATTAGTCAACTACTACTAATTACTGACTAAATATAAACTTTTGCATAAAAAAGTGTTTTTAAAAAAGGTTTCCGAACCTATAATATAATTCTTTCAAACCATTAGCATATGTTTATTATTGCACATCTTTGTTCATTACAATACGGTTGGTGTTTAAACAATAGCCTATAGTTTTTGTTCTTTATATTATGTTTCTATATATTATTATTATAATTATAGAAATATGAAATTTTATGTTTTGTAGTAATTATTGTTAACTTTTTTTTTATACATGAGTGCGATGTTGCTTTCTAAATTTGTGTTTTGTTTCTTATATTTAAATTGTATTGTTTATACAGATGTACACTACTTTTGTTAATTTTTTTATTCAAGTTTAAACAAGTTTTGTTACTTATATTGCTGTTTTATATATATTAGATATAGCTTTAAGTCAGAAATAGGGAATACTATTCAGGCTACATATAAGTTATGTATTTGTCACGTATTACTAGTCATCAAGACTGGTCAGTGACGACTACTCTAGTATTTCCATGCCAGCAATGTACAAAACTGTCGTAATTTTTATGGAAAATAAATCATTATTTAACTTTATTACAAAGAACTTGTAACTTTAAATTTTATTATATTTAGATTTTTAATTATCAATCCAATTTAGAATTTTCATTTCTCTCCTATTACTTTGGTAGCTGGCTTTGAAAACGATAAGATTTATGTATGCTGAATCTGCCGAGAATTGGGTTGGGTGGTTGTTAATCTAAACATTTTGTGGATCGTGACTTTATAATAGTCTATATTTTATTTTGGGGTGGACTACGTATTATTATCTCCTTAAGGCTCCCATACTCATACAGTGGTATATATCTTTTAGATACAAAAATTTCGCAATAAGGATTCAAAACAACTAATTTCAATAAGATATATTTTGGTATATTATGCTTTTTATTTATTGTCATTTAAATGAATATTCAACGAAATTACTCAAACCTATACAGACAACCCGCTAAAGGTATGTACCCACCCGCCCACTCATACACATACAGTGGTATTGACAATTTATTGGCCAACGGGAAAAAGCCAATAAATTATTATAAAAAATATAAAGTAGCCATTCAAACACGATGACAATAAATGGTTCCAAAGAATTTGCACAAACTTTCCCCCATATTAAACACTAAAAAATAAAAATTTCAAAAATTTCCAGTTTGATTCCCAAATATGTTTTTTTGCCATAACTAAAAAATTAGTCAAGTTAAAGAAATTCAGTTTCTTTTCTGAAAATTTAATCAAAATCGTTTAAGCCGTTTTTAAGAAAGTTCTATTTTTGTCCATTTTGTATGTTTTATGCCTATAACAATTAAAAAAAATTAAATTAAAAAAAGTGAAAAAATAGTCTGGAGATATTGGCTAAATACACCTAAATACTAAATTTCATAAAAATGTATCCGTCCGTTTGGTCTCCAGCGAACTGCACTTACACACAAATCGGTGTAGGTAAATCTTTTCTTAAAATAATACACTTTTTGGGCTCAGAGGACTATCAAATGGATTTTTAGACAAACTTGTAAAAAAAATGTTTTTTGGACGATCACAATACTTTCTCTATGCTAACGCATATGTGAGAAAGTAAAAAGACATAGTTTCATCCTATTCAAATGATAGTATTCACTAATAATGATATAAATAAGACTATAAATCAACAAATTTTACTGTATTTCAGGAACCAACATAAAAATAACGCACGCTTTATTAAAATCAATCATGGTCTGGAACGAGTTAAGCAGTGTTCTTCTGATGGTGTTATCACTGCCATGGAAGAAGTCAATATCCTGACAGACAGTGTTCTTCATCCCTGCACACGCAGAAGTGACTGATAATTGGGCCGATAGTATGTCACATAGTCACCCGAGTGCTTAAAACGTGTCACCGTTAGATAGCAGCACATGCGTGCGTCTACAGAAAATATATTGACTTGGTCAGTCTATTTGTTTCTATAGAAAATGGTTATAATGACAAATGGTCAATGGTATACTCTAAGAAGGCCACGCATTTGTAACACCTTGTAAGCTTTAAATACATTAAATAAATATACACTTACAAATAGATATCTCATGGAATAGGAATACTTGTGCCTGCAATTAGATTAGTTGGTGAGGTCTGCTACCACAGCTGGTTTAAACTACATTACAATTACATTTACACTAGCGCACCACAACTGCAACCCAAAACAGCTGATAATTTGAGACACATCATTTAACATAGGATGAGAAAATTATATGTGTATACAATAAACGGTTATACTAGCCATATTTAACATCCACTCTTGTAATCCACTCTTCCAATTCATAGGATGAAAAGGAAATAAAACTATCCACATTTTCTATGATATAATGGGATTGTGTGTACATTGAATCAAATTCTAAAATAATCGTTTATCGCAAAACACACTGTGACTCAGTACAAGCCCAACTGTAAACATTTTTATTTTGTCTACTAACAGCACTCTGCCACTACGCCTGAGAGACACGCGTGAGAGGGAAGGGGGTGGACGGGTGGTAGGTATTGAGGGGGGAGGTGCTGCAACAGGTGGCACTCCCTATCCGGGATAAACCTACCTCTCAATAGGGTTTAGTCCAAATCATGGTGTAATATTTATGCTAAGTGCTCATCATAGCGCATGGTGTGGGAAATCTGTTGCTTTTTAATTGCTATTTGACTCTAATGTATATTAATTTACACTTTTTCAAGTGTTAAGAATCTAAAATTATGTTATTATGTCACATGTTCAAAGTTCGTTCGTCCCTCACATAATAAATTTATAAAATTCATAAAAGGCGAACTGGTAAACTGTATACTTTAGTAAATTTACTAGTTTTAGTTAATCTTAGGCTCCGGGTGTTTTGTAAGGAAAATACCTGACTATCAGGCTTGTCTGTTAGCTGTAAATCAGATCAATAATACGTGGTTCGGATTCCACGTAAAGACATGGGTCCGTTAGTTTCCATGGCTATAGGGCTGTTAATAAATGGATCTTTCTAAGGAACAGTCGACTTAAGTTAGTAACAAAGACTTGTTCATCTACACTCATCACACTCTTCGTCCATCATATCTCTATGATCGGCGTCTAATTGATAAATAATGCTTTAGGACAAAAATTACATTTTTATGCAGTTTATCACGAAATCTGTTAATTTGTTCAGCTCAACGACGAAAACTGATTTGTTGTTTCAACACAGAAAATTATGTAAAGTTTCACTTGTTAGTAACTATACCAGAGACGGGTTACTACATATACTGTCTGGGCAGACGTAGTACGCAGATGCTCGGTGGAGATCGATATGGTTTGGGTGGCGCTGCCGCTCCTAGCAGTTCACAGTACACTCTGAACCGCTGTCATGGTCGCTGCCGTAGCTATCTGCTGCATCCTAGTACTGCTCGTCGTCTTCATCATGCTGATCGTGCTGCTGGGGTATGAGCCGCGCAACTAACACCGGCATGGACCCAGGTAACATTGGCGACACTGTCCGTTGCAGTCATCTACCAAATATCCGCTTTATCACAAATAAATAGTTATGTTAATAATAATAAAGAACAAAACTTAAATAGGTCACTATATAAAAATAATAATAATATACTTAGAGTAAATAAGAGATAAACAAAAACAAAAATTGATGTTGTACATTTTTGTTTATAACTTTATCTTATAGCTTATAAGTTTTTCTCGTAGTAAGTGAATAAAATCGCGACAAAAACTCACTTATCTGATATTTTTATTATTTATAAGAATAATGTTGAACACAAATTATTAAATAACATTTTTAATTTATTTCTCAGACCTTTCAGAAACAAAATTGTATCGTCAAAAGAAAATGTGATTGATGAAAACGTTGTTTTGAAAAGGCCTCAACAATATATTTTAACTTTTATTGGATAATGTGTTTATTATATTCTTTAAAACAATATTTGTATCAATCAATATTTATTCAAGCTAAACACGTAGAAAATATAACTTTTTATAAACAAAAGTTATAATACACTGGAATATTGATAAGTTTATAACGTTTACAAAACATTTCAATAGACCATTGTAGTTGTTACTATGAGTCGCTGTCAAGTCATTACGCCCTTAAAACAAGAAAACACAGAAAAACTAAAAATAGGTTACATGCTACTTTTACTTTAAAATATACTAAAAACATATGTAATACAGTAATCAAAAGCAGCAATCTAACATGAATAATCAAGTAACACTCTTTAATGACTGCTTTAAATATCATTTTTAAGAATGGTAGAACAATTTAAAGAAATATTTTTAGAACCCTTTTTGATTTATAAAAAGGCAATGATTCTATACGTAAAATATATTTACGTTTTGATAATCATAAACCAATCCCAATGTCTCAAAAACAACAAAAAATCTGTTGGAACTGTGCAATTTACTTGGAGTTATACAGAATAATCCCATAAAACTAGGAAAAGGTTCTAGATACGTCAATGGAACGGGACAGTGACGCATGACAACGTTGGCAGTAATTACTACAACAACATTTTCCGTTTGACTCGATTAACTTTCTTCGTTTGTATCTTCCCTACATGTTAGTTACACGGAGTTGCACAGAATCACCGAACAATTCTGGGATAAAGGATTACAGATAATGGAACGGGACAGTGACGTATGACGACAGAGTTGGCAGTAATCGCTTCAAGAACATTTTTCATACAACTCGTTTAACATTCGTTCATATCTTCTCTCCTCGTTTGTTATACGTAGATCAATAGAATCACCCAACAATTCTGGGAAAAAGTTCTCTAGATAATGGAACGGGACAGTGACGTATGACAGTGTTGGCAGTAATTGCTACAAGAACATTTTTCATTCGGCTTGTTTAACTTTCGTTGTTTGGATATTCTCCCCACGTTATTATTAATAGGCAAAAAAACAATGGAACATAACACGAGTTCTATTGTTCAGGAGGATAAAGTGAAACTTTACTTTTCACGTCACATTCATAGACAAACGTAACCGTGCACAATTGCGGAACACTATATCACACGTGAGGTGGAAGGTTAGGGGGTTGGGAAGTGGACATTTTAATATCCATTCTTATTATTTTAAATAATGATTAATATTCCACATGATAGATAATTATGATAAAAAAATAAATAATTTATCACTATTAATAAATTTTCATCTTTGATTGAGCACTGTATGATTGATTATTAAAGGTCCAACCTAGTGGACCACTTGTCGATATTATGAGTTTTTAAATTATTAAAAATTACATTTAAAGTTTCACACTAAATCATAAAAATACTCAAAATTTTCACAAGTACAAAAATAAACTTATGATCCACTAGAATAATTCTTCACCTGTCAAATGACACTTCAATTGCAGCGATACGTTAATTCCTATGAATTGAATCCTTAAACCAGAAACCTATGTTTTTGGAATTTTTCGTGAAGTGAAATGGCCCCTTCCTCAATACTTTTTTTTAGTTAAATATTTTTATTTTTATACTCTCAGTGAATTGCACATTTTTTGTAAGCTTGCAAATTTAAAAGAAACATTCGTCAGAAGCTATGACTAACTTAACAAATAAATAACAACAACAAAAATAATCTGAATAACTTAAAATCAATCGTAATGAGAATTCATTGGTAATCCACTTGTTCAATGATACTCACCCCAATACAGACCGGTACAGCGACCGTACAGACCGTACAGCGCTTTAGAGAAAGCGGTTTTGTAAAAGATCGGCCAAGAACCGGGCGACCAAAATCAGCAACCAATGAAGAAACGCTTCAGTGTTTCGTGGAAAATCCGCACACTCTATTAGAAATTCAGTAAAAATATATAGGTGTTAGAACAGGCTCCATCTATAAAATACTTCACGAAAATAAATTTCACCCATTTAAGGTACAACTTCAGCAAGGACTTAATGAAAATAACCCAGACCGGAGGCTAAAACACTGCAAAATTATGATGAACAAATGTATTCTCGATGAAAACTTTCCAACACTTTTCTGATGAGGCAAGTTGCTGTATGAATGTTACTGTGAACAAACATAACTCACATTACTATTCTCAAGAAAACCCACTGAGGATGGCAGAATCACACACACAGGTTTGCTTGGTACTCGTGTTGTGGGTACCATAGAAGGGAACTGAAATGCCACCACCTACCTAGAATGACTGCACACTATGGTGCATACAGTAATTTACGGGAATTACTGGGTTATCAATTCAAGAATGTCTGATTCCAGCAAGATAGGGTCCCTCCTCATTTTGAGTTGTGTGTCCGAGAACTGTTAGACATTTTTATGAATATATGGATTGGTAGAAGGGGGACAATTGAGTGGCCACGAAGATCCCTTTTTCGGGGAGCGTTCTGAAGAGTAAAGTTTACAAAATCGAAGCCCATAGTAGAAGAGACACACATTATTAAGGAAGAAATGGTTGATTATGTCATGATTGGGTACTACCAACTCATGACATATTGTCAGGCTACACAAGGACACCACTTCGAGCACCTTCTGTAATACCCTTCAAGGTTTGTTTCTTAAAATAATTGTTATCTTGCAAAGTAAGTAGTTTAAACATATACAACTGACATGCTGTCTGTTCAATTGTATTAATGATAGTTAATCGTATTGTTAATAAATTTTGAGAGGCTGCTATTTCCAAACGAATAGTCATTTTTCAGTCGAGGTTGCAGCAATGTGTTCCTCTACAATCTCGTTTAAAATGAAGTATAGGTCGACCTATTTTTCAGACTTCCTCCAAAGTGGAAAAGGACAGTTAAAATTGCCAAAAAGTCAGTAACTACAGTGAGGACTTAATCCTAGAGTTTTACTTTTCTGTGTTTCTCAATATAAGGAATATTAAGGGGGTTTCAGACTTTTTAACACACGATGTAAGTGTGGGATGAGTATGGATGGCCGTGTAGTCTGGTTACTACTAACTGAGTTCAACTTATGTCCAGAAAGGGTCATTTATTAATATCTCAATAGCCGGGGATTTGAGGGAGCTTTACGTGGAATCCGAACCACGTAGCATTGGTATGATTTTCAGCTAGTTTACAAGCCTGATACTCAGTTGTCTCTCTTGCTCAACATCCAGACACTGAATACCACCCAACATGGACACCCCCAGTCTTGTCTAGTAGTGCCCGCACCGATAGCAACCATTGAGCGGACACAGAACCTATAAAATCTCCTCAACACTTTGTACCCAAGTAGCTAAGTTACAGCACTGAACTTGTGCCGACAGGATTGCAGCAATTCTAAAATGATATTAATAAATTTGTTAGTTTGTGCCTCACACAACTCTATACATTCTATTACTGTCCAAGATATCACTAGTAAAAAGATAGCTCCAGTAACTTAATAGAGTTGAGAGGCTGTGCTTAAAACGATCACTAACTATATAGTGTATAAACTGATGTCCATAGGCGTGGAACAACTCTTGGTCAGAGGGATTCAGTGGGCAATCATCTTGTGTGGAGTCACTGGACTGAGGCAGAACAATTAGGTTGCGCACAGAATGGTTACTCCCTAGTGCTTAACCACTGTATAATATAAACACACAGTAGTGAAGCTTAATCTTGAGAAAAATGGCAACCGGCTCGACGTTAGTGATCCTAGTGGTCGTAACGCGGTAACCTGTAAATCGCGCCCTGTGAAAATCGCGCCCCATGCGTCGTCACGTCAACCCTCGTCAACGTCAATTAGCACAATATTAACCCTTCGCACTTTATCCATTCATAAGACAAATATATGTGTTTATTCCATATTAACACGTGTTAAACTGATTCCCATCACACTTTGTCCAGGCTTTGGACTGGCTAAATGACAAGTGCTAAGTTACTGTCATTTAGGCGTGTTTAAAATCAGCTTAACGCTTCGTCATTCTTTCAATTTTATTCATTTTTTTTGCTTTTTTAATTTTAATAGTTTTTTATTTTATTAGCTATTCAAGTAAAGTAACTGTTATTTACACTATATACATTTTCCATGGCCGTGAAGTTATTGTTAGTCCAATCAGTCAAGCTTTTGTAGGTACGATATTGTTTTCAAAAATTTGACAATGTCCCCATCTTCTTCGTACTTCTTGGTTATTTTCCCCAACCTTTCGTCTAGTTGCATATAAGTTGTTTTTCTTCTTTTTCCAGCCATACTTAACTCTATCCTCATCAACGAGCATGCTGAATTTCCTGCCTCTTTCTTCATACAATGGATCACATCTCTGATTTTAGGATGCGGCTTGCCAAGCATGTTATTAATTTTATTGTGCCAACCTTAACGGCGTTAGTCGTACGATGGCGGCGTCTGTAGCAATTCCAAAGGCTAATCGGCATTTCATCGTTTTGCATCCATCTCTCTACAAAATAGTAGAAAAATTCGGACAGCTTTGTGCCATTAGGTACTTGTGAATGTATTTTGAGCCATCCATCAATCACATCTTCAGGCCGAAGAAACGCTAGCGCAGCACACATTCGAATCTGCATTCTTATTTCCTCATTTTCCTTGTATTCACGAGCCAGTCCCAATTCTTGCACTTTTCGCCATAGACACTTTTTCATGTGGAAATTGCACCCGTGTACTTTAGCAGATGGAAACACAACTTCCAGTGCAGAAATCGCTGCCGCTTCAAAATCCACAGTTACGTTCTTTGGACTCCATTCTGGAACGTGTTTTAGTATATTACGGAACAGCCGAATATATGTCTCCTCTTTCTTGTTTGGTAAAAATGCGAAGACTACTGGATATATATTTGTTTCGGTCTCTGAACTTCCATAGTCTGCGTGGATTGTATACACTTGAGAAAATTGTTTACTACAACTTTTAAAAGTGCCGTCCATAAAAAAGTTTTCTTTACTATTCAAAACTTCCTTTCCCGCTTTCCCACTGAAAACTATTATTCTTTCTCCCGAAACATTGTCGTCACTTAGAAGAAAACTGCTACCGTCATTCATAGTTAGTACTTCGGGTGGAAGATCAATTTCTTGTGATGTTTTCGGTTCGTTTTGATTTCCTTTAGACTTGTTCCGTTGATTATATAAAGTCCTCTTGGTCAAGTGATGCTCTGGCATTTCTGTCACAAACTCACATCCTCGATTATGGAGGTCAACAATTTCTTCTAAATATATTCTAGAAATGGGAGTGTCTTCTTCTCGTGCCCTCTTCTTCACAACACTCAGATTCTTCTGAACTTCCAAGCGAGCGTCGTCCGGTGGTCCACATTGATGGTCGCTCGAACTCAGCACAGCGCCGTCCTTGGACTTGATGACTCCTCGGCAACGAGTTGACCTCTGCTTCAAGCAGCGCCACACAATCGCTCCATCTTGCAACGTCTTCTTGAGATTAAATGAATATCCTTCGTAATGAGCACATGGCTTACCATGACTGGTGGTTGTCACTTCCATAGCTCCCAAGCCGCAGGAACTATAGACACAACAGAGAACACACACGACCGCACGACGTATGACCACTTCAAAAATTGGAACACGAATGAAGGAGGGCCAGGGTGCTAAAGACTAAAGAGAAAGCTACCAGGGATAAACCGGGAGGTGGGCCATTCCCGGTCATTCCCCTTATGAAACGGCCGTCAAGTGACTCTCGCGGCCCGTGACTCAGGGGTTCAGGTAGACAGGGCGCGATTTACCCAGATTTTTGTTGGGGCGCGATTTACACAGGGCGCGATTTTCATGCATTCCGTAACGCAGAGTTACGGCATCTCTCCGCTTACCACGCCAGTTGTTTGCCATACCACCTCTGGAGTCGTAACGGCTGATCTTCGCTACTGTGTGTTTATATTTTACAATAATTAACTCTGATTATGCACGATATCTAGAGTAAAAGACAGTATTTATCACGCGCTTCTGACGTAATCAGGGGAGTGGAACAATAAATAACCACAAAAATATAGGTTTCAACTCCTCTGGTTACAATTCAATCTGATTAGTGGTGAATTATTAGCCTGCTTACCATTTATCTTTAAGCGTACATGTAATCGATAGATTTAGTTACCGGTAGTAAATAAAAAATCAAACCAGCTGATTTGCCTTGTGACGTCATAGCCATTTCCACCGTGAAACCTACCGTTTGTTGCTCTAGTAACGTGGCATCATGAACAACAATCTTATATACATTATATCTTTTGGGACCAGAGAGATTGTAAATACTGACTAAGGCTTTTTATTCATGAGGATTTTCAACTAATAAATGGTCGGTAGCCTAGTTGGTTAATAATAATAAATGTATTTTTTGTTTTCACAGGAATAGTTTAGTTTCACAGGCAAAATTATTAATCACAATAAAAAGGCACATTTTATGAAAAAAAACTTAAATAACTGAAGAAACACAATTATAACGTAAGCTTCTAAATAAAGTACTCCAAATTATATAATAAATTCATGGTTATAGTACAATAATATATAATTCAGTTTAAATACAACTAGATATAGGCTAAGTTATTAAACATAAGATTTATTTGTATTCAAATAGGTATATTCAAAAACCAAAACAAACAAGAGAAAACATATATACTGAAACCTGTGAAAAACAACTGCGACCCTAACAGACCAAGGGTCCAATTATGGGGGCCGCATGAAAAAAATTAATAATTAAGACCTCCATGCCTGCACAAAAAAAACTATACTTAATTTTTAAAATTAAAGGATTAGAAACTCTTTACTCTTCCAATGCTTCTTTGAATACATTAATAAAAAAAAATAAGAAAAACAATCCAAGAAATGAATTTAAATAATTTAATTAATTGAGGCTGAGAAATATAATTGTTCCAGCAACCCTTCAACGTATCAAGTCTTTACATGTTGCTCTGAAGACTGCCTGTGACATGTCCACATACACACCATCAGCTTAGTAAAGCCCAACTTCGTTAAGATGAAGATCCCCAGTTTAATCCCGATCAGAGTCATTACAAATGTTGAAAGAGATCAGCTGACAAATCACCGGCTGTTAATTTTTTTCGGATTTTAAACTACACAAAATATAATAGTTGGCCTTAGATCGTAACAAAGAGTACACTAACTATAACATACTAATTTGAATTATGTACAAGCTGAACTTTTGAAGATCGGCATCTTATTAATAAATGATGAGAAGTTCGTTTGTGAACATAATAGTGATAATATTATTTCCACATCCTTGGATTTCTTAAAAAGTGCCTGATATAGGAAAAGTATGGTATATAGTGAACATATTATGATAATGGTATATAAGCCACTCGGAATAGGTACCCCATTCTAGTAGACATCAGGGAAGTACAATCAACCCAAGGTTGACGCGCAATTAGGAGTGGACTCAAAGCTCTCCTTTCCCCTCAACAAACTAAACGGAACTACGAAAATAGCTAAATAGCAGACCAGAACTATATGGTTCGGATTCCACGATAAACAGAAGGTGCTTTAGCTATAAGGCTATTTTGCTATAGTGAAATATTTCTCTATATCAACCATTCGAGAGTAGTTAGTAATAAAGATTACAAACGTCTCTACATATTCATTGGCAACCCATATTCATTCGCAACCCATATTTGCCCACATATTGACGATTGGTGCTTTAATATTAAATAAACAGCACGAGGTATTTTTCTGTAGAAGTCAGAAATTGTAATAATTGATATCTGTTAGTTAATAAATGAGGATTCACCACGTACTAATGCCCAGATGACCACAATAGGTTGTTCAATATTCCGTTCCAACATTCCTGTGTCCACAATCCATAGGCCACTAGAGCTGTCAGGTGGTTTGAGCCACTTAGTCTATTCATTTTACTTTTCATGTTCAAAACTTTTCGGTTGTCATAAATACCTGTATTTCTGAAAATGTTCTACATATTTCTTAAAATATGAGTTATTAAAAAAAATTAAATTGAGAAAAATGTTTGGTTGAATTTTGGATGTTGCCGTATGGATGTAGTTAGGCAGTACTGTAACCCAGATTCTTGGGAGGAACGTGATATGGAAATTTGGTGGCAATAGGTTCTGTTCTCAGTCGTTTCATACCGACACAGCGTCCGCTCAATGGTTGCTATCAACGGACACTAGTAGTCAGGTGTGTGCTATGTGGTGTGTCCCTGATAAATAGTGTCCCGGATGTTGTGTAGGAAAGAGAACTGAGTAAGTGAACGTCAATTAGCTAAAAATCAGACCAATACTACGTGGTCCAGATTCCACGTAAAGGTATAGGTCCCTTAGTTGCCCTGGCTATTGGGTTATCAATAGGCCTAAATGGCTCTCTAAAGAACAGTTAAGCTTAGTTAGTAACCAGCCTATTCATGCTGTTCATGTTCATACTACATTAATGTAATCATTCATATTTGCCTTCGCAAAATGTGTCGACGTATCATCTGACGTAACATATAGTGTTGTGGTAGGGACTTAAAGTATTCATATGATATATGTTAAATCCATTTAAATGTGTGGTCGTGAGCGTACGTGCGTGTGTGAACAAACTTTTCCTTAATACTGTGTAAGAGGATTTTAACATATTCACGCCCAACGAATTTCGTCTGTCATAAGGTTAATAGAACAAGTTTTTTTTTGTCAACCATATACTAACTAATAGTAGCTAAAATATATTTTCAAACAAGTAAAAAAACAAAAAATAATAAGTTAATCACATTAATAAATCAAATGAAAAAGAAACAAAACAAAAGGCATAAATATAGGCATAATGAATATAGAAAAATAATCTTAAGTCAGTAGAGCAAGTAAGGTACTACTGAGTTCAAAATAAAAGGAAATAAAAATAATACAATTTGCAATAACAAAAAGAAAAGTGATATAAAAAGCGTAATAATATGGGGGAACTTAAACAAAATATATTTGATTTGCGTTGAACTTAAAGTACATATACAAGTAAAGCAAGAAGTATTCAGATTAAGTAGGCCTATACTTTAAACAATATTAAAGACTTTAAAAGGTTAGTTACTAATTTATTATTTAATGCAAAGTAAGTTGCCATGTTCTCCAATCACACAAGTTCAATATTCAAATGGAATCCACAGGAAACGTTTTAATTTATCTGATCAGAATTTAACATCTAATATATTTTCTTACCTGCAAATAAATTAAATAAAATAGCAATCAGTAAAAACAATCTGCATCATTAAATCAACATTGAAAACCTATCATAAATAGATTAGATTTTATTTTAGTATGGGCTACATTTTAAAGATAAATTGATTAGTGATTACCTTAATATATTAAGGTAGGATTAGTTTTAACTAAAATTGCTTCTGCGTAAGTGATTAGTTGTTGATCTTTTAACACCAAAAGTTACACAATAAATGACTTTCATAACCTCACTCGAAATAACGTCTATCTACACTGACAATAATGAGTGTTCTAGAGGATACTTGAAACCTTCTTAATATTGCACGAGTAAAGATGATGTCGAAGGTTGCATAATCCATTTCGTAAACTCCGGAAACGAGTGTGACAAAAACACAGAATACAGAATAAAAATTCTTATTCTGTACTCTGTAGAGAAAAACTTCCTTTATAATTGAATGGTTTATGGAAGGTTTTTAACAATTTGTCGTCTTGTCATAAAAAGAATAGAAAGGTTCTAGCCTCACGTACGAAGGTTTGCAGTAAAAAAAAATATATATATATATATACATATATATAGTAGAACAGGGGTCTTGACGGTTTTTAATGTGAAACATTTTTTCAAAGTAGATAAATAGTTAAGAAACTAGATTACGATTCTTTTTTTGCGAAAAAGCCGAAAAGTTACGAAATTGAGGAAAAACAGAAAATACATCTTTTTCGTAAGTATATTGATGAGGGTACTTGAATCTACGGAATTTTCCCCAGATCACAAATATCACAAGGTTTATACAATCGAACAATTATTAAGCGCGTCAGCGCCAGAAATGTACCGATTTCAGTTAGGATAGGGCTAAGTTTGGTATTGATAGGTTAGGTTATGCTACATTTGGTTAGGTTATCTTAGATCTGATTAGGTTCTATTAAGTATGTTACGTTTGGTTAAGTTATTTTAGGTTTGGTTAGGAATGTTAGGTTTGGTTTGGTAATGTTAAGCTTTGTCATTGGTTTGAAGTATAGTTGGTTGAAACCCTTCAAAGTTCATAAACCTAAATTAACATAACCTAACCAAACCTAACATAACCTAACCAAACCTAACATGATTTATCTAATCTAACCTAACCTATCAATCCTAACAGAGCGTAACCTCACTGAAATAGGCACATTTCCAGTGCTAACGGGCTTTATAATTGCTGGATTGCAAAGATCTTGTCATATTTGTAATCAGAGAAAATCATAAAGAAACAGTGTATAAAATATCAGCTCTCTGCCTACATGGTAAGTTGAAGAATTAGTGATGAGTGAGTGAAGGCTTTGCCTTTTATATACAGAGATATAAAATCATTTATCATATAAAAGGCAAAGCCCTCTGGCTCACTCACTCACTTACACATCACTAATTCTCTAACTTCCCATTTAGGTAGAGAGCTGATATTTTGATATTTTGTACACTGTTTCTTTAGGTGTTAAATAGGACTTAACTAAAGTGTTTTCATCTTGATAAAGTACTCCTAAGAGGTAGAAACCACCCCTAAAAGATTGTTCCATAAGGATAACATCGGGTTGATTTTAGTAAATTAATAACAGCTGTTTTGTGAATAAATAAACATGTATATTTTGTATGTTTGACATTATAGTATTGATGCATTTTTAATCTTATACTATAAAACGAGCAAGGAATTGTATGTATGTATGTATGTACCTATTTCCAGTCATTTTATTTCAAAAACGGCTCTACCGATTTTCTTCGTACTTTGTCTATAAAAGGTTTTCTACCTCAGGAATCCAATGGATTTGGTGACAATTTTGAGAAAACTCATTTTCTATGAGTTTTCACGATTCCAAAAGTAAATGGGTGGGCGGGTGGGTCAATACCACTGTTTAATGTTTACTATTTACTATTTCAACATGTGAGTTATGATTTTAATTTATTTTTTTAAATAACACATGTTTTTCTGAATCTGTTAAAATGTAAACAAACCAAATATTATTGTATTTTTCTTACCTATGTCTAATATACACAATTCAGTTATTCTCGAACTTTATTTCATTTTTATTATAATTTCAACGCACCGCAACGCATATTTATGGTCCTTCGAGCCGGAAAATTTACAGTTCATTGATAACTTCAGTTCAGTGTATTTTAACTTTTTCTTAGATGCTATGCGGACGTCCTCCAAAACGACGCAAGTTTAATTTTAATAAAAATGAGCCACCAATACCGAATTTAAATGAATCCCAAGATACTGAAACATGCTATGAAGCTGAAATTGAAAATACAGATCTTGATTCAAACAATGAAACAAATCTTATGACTTGTAATAATAATACTTTGCAAACAACTTCTACAAATAATTCTGGAAATACCTTACAAACTTCTAGCAACTTTCTTAATTACGATTTGCCATCAACCTCGGGGGTAACACCGAGGTTGATGGCAAATCGTAATTAAGAAAGTTGCTAGAAGTTTGTAAGGTATTTCCAGAATTATTTGTAGAAGTTGTTTGCAAAGTATTATTACAAGTCATAAGATTTGTTTCATTGTTTGAATCAAGATCTGTATTTTCAATTTCAGCTTCATAGCATGTTTCAGTATCTTGGGATTCATTTAAATTCGGTATTGGAAGTCAGCGATTAGATGATATGAACCCGATCGGAGATCGGCTTTCCTGGTACTAATACACTATTAGTATAATCTTCAGCAGTTAAAACCAAAACAAATGAAATAAACATGTTAGAAAAAGGCTAAGTAATACCATTGGGTATTTATACTAATCAATAGGTAGCAATGTAAATATTGTGAGTGAGATACTGTAAATAAACTTACGTTATAGAGTTAATCTACTATTTTTTTAGTCAAGAGTCATATGCCAAGGTGTATCGAGAGCAGTGAGCGTTGGATTGGCTCGCGAAGCATGCAGAAATGTCCCCTTGTATAAGTATATATTTAGATACTTAAAATTTAAGGTCTTTTGCCTCATGAACACCATTTTAAAATGTTTATTATTAATTTTTAGTATACAATGACAAGAACATTTACTTTTGTGAAATATTACAATATGAATATTTATTTAATTAAAATTGTTCCATCAATGAAACCAGTATAGGGAGCTGTACTCTTTCAGGATCATAGTTTTTCATCAATAGGAGAGGGAAAATATTTGTGAACGGGAGCTTTAGCAAAAGCAGATTGCAAAATCTAATATACTGGTTGGATGATGGGTTTCAGTGAAAACACATGCGGAAACCGAGTTTGAAAGTAACAATGGAGTGTCATTTGTGATGTCAGAGCTGTTTAATTGTCTTTTGAATAAGATCAACAAAGAATTAATGAACGACTGCGGTGACAGTATGAGATTTGTACTAAATCTTATAATTTTTAGAAAAAATAATTTTGTTATATTTTTAATATTGTTGTGTTTACGTTCAGTCGATTATTATTTTTAGTAATATTGGGATTTAAGATCAATCAATAATAAACACTGTCAAAACAAATATAAATAACTTTTTGGGGTTTTTTCAGTGTCATAAGTTGATAGATTATGTTACAAACGTTATTTATAGGTGAAAACACTATTATTTTATTTTATGAAAACATTATGAAATAATTGTAATTAAAGTCTTTAAAATTACTCTACCTGAAGGAATGTTCATCAGACATGAATGAAAAAGTACATACATTTTTACATTCTTACATATGAGACGCCGACACAACGTTGTTGGTATTTTAAGGCGAATATGAATGATTATATGAGTGTAGGATGAGTGTGGATGAGTGTAGTCTGGTTACTAACTGAATTCAACTGTTCCTCAGAAAGGGCAATTTATTAATAGCCCAACAGCAAGGGCAACTAAGGGACCTACAGATTTACATGGAATGCGAACCACGTAGTGCTGGTCTGATTTTCAGCTAATTGACAAGCCTGATACTCAGTTATCTCCCCCACACAACATCCGTACTATGATTACCACCCAACATGGACAACCTAGACTTCTCTAGCAGTGTCCACGCCGATAGCAACCATTGAGCGGACACCATGTCAGTATTAAGAGGACCGAGCATCCAACCTATCGCCTACAATCTCCCAAACACTTTGTCCCCAAGTAGCTGGGTTACAGCACTGCGCCACCAGTGTTTATTTACTATAAAAATAATTAAATAAACAATTTGTATAGTAATAATTTATTTAAATGAACTGTCAAAGGAAAAATTATTGAAACTAAACCTCTTTTATGACTTATTATTTTTTTATATGTATACCATCTCTAACGTTTTATCAAACTAACATTTATTTTTTATTTTGCCAGCGAATGAAATTTTGCATTTGCCTAGTAAATTGACATTCTGAGTAAATTAGTGGAATTCATTAAATAAATGTCATTATAATTGTATGAAAACAAGTTAGTTTAAATTCAAATATTTAAATAATTGATAAACATCATTTCCCAAATGATGATACATGTAATGAAAATATTCATTATACGTATCCGTTCAAGCTAATAAAGTTTGTTCTGAAAAGATTTTTTTATTTAGTTGTTTTTTATTGGTGTCAGATATGTTGGAAAAGATACAATGAAAATGAACGTCACAAAACAAAAAATATATTACAATATTAGTAGAAAATGTACAGATATTGTGGTGATTGATTTCATTAAACCACACGTAGGGGAGGGCGGGGTACTTTGTCACAATTTTTACTTTTGATTTTTTCACCAAGTTTTGGTTTGTTTTTTAGCCAAATCAAATATGTTAATAAATAGTCCATACCTTTTTACAAGTTATGAGAAATTATCAGATTTCTAGTAAGTATCTAAGTATTTGATAATATTTTTTTTCCTAAGCACTTCAAGTGTGACAAAGTGCCCCATGGCAGTGTACTTTGTCACAAGGTATGGGGTACTTTGTCACATGTATTTTAAAGGGGAAGAACTTTAGCCACCAAAGTTTTAAAATTTTTTTTATTACCTTATTTATTTTATAGGATTCATTTGTAATTCATTACATAATGACTAATAGACTACTGTATACTGTATAGGTATAAAGTATTAGAAGATTTACATTCTAATGATGTGAACAAGCTATTCATAGAAATGAGAACGTGTGATTATCACTAATGTAAATCCAAGAAAAGAAGAAGTTATAATAATTAATCATATAAATCAAACAACAAAATATAAACTAGTGAATTGCGATCATACAATGAAGAAACAATATTACTTAGTAACCTAGTTATACAGGCTTATTTACTTTGAAATTTTAATCATTTTTGTCTGCGTCACAATTTTCACAAACATAGAAGATGGAGCCACGTCCACATTTCTAGTGGGCCCAGTCTTTGCACTTTGTACATTGTATCCATACTTCATTAGGAGCACTTTCATCATATTTGTCTCCACAGACCAAACATAAGGCATCCTCTTCATCTGATGACTCCAAACAGAGGACAGCGGACTTTTTGTTGCGCTGTCCTTCAATTTTTATTTTTTTACTAGGCACAAATGTTTTAGTACACTTCTTACTATCTTCATACAGCCTCTTTTTAGCATTTCCTTTCTTTTTGGTTGCAAGGCGTTATTCTCATTTATCTAATGTGACAAAGTGCCCCAAATGGTTTGTGACAAAGTGCCCCGCGTGTATTTGTTTTGCTTCCGTGACGGTTTTACCAACTTAAAACTAACCTAACTTTAACAAATATACATTAATGTATAGCTAATAATCGTAAGAATAAGATAATATAATATTGACATACCTTGAATTGGCTTTGGCAAAGTAATAAAATGTCAAACACCAACAAAAAACTTTACTTGGAGAGGCTAAAAACAATAAAATTCTCTCTGTTCCGTTCACTGACACACCACGTGTTTGAGACTATCTGTACGGGGGGGTGGCAGCCTTGGGCAGCTTGGGATGGTAGTCAAATTTCCCTCCTCCATCCAAATTTCCCACAGTGGACCTTGTGACAAAGTACCCGTGTGACAAAGTACCCCGTCCTCCCCTACCATCCTAGACAAGAGATATTTGAAAACCATTTGTTTGTGAGTCCCTCTGGTCTGAGGATGGGAAGTGTGGTTTACCGAAATCGTTCATCATTATATCTGTACATTTCATATTTATTTGGTAATTGTAATTTGTACTATGTGGCATTCATATGTATTGTGTTAAGCCTAGTTTCCCACTAAAACAAATAAAAATATGTTTATTCAGTTCCAAGGAGTAATTTTAACAGAGTGTTTTATCTATTAATACGTTCAATGCTGAAAGAGAACATAATTTCGCACCCCCCAGGTTGAGTACAAAAGACTATCACACAGTACAGGCACCCCTCACACAAATATAGTGGTATCTGAAAACTAAATACACCAAAACGTACACCAAGACTGCCAAAACAAGCGACGAGCAACACAACATTCCTGGACAACAGCTAGCCTCACCCTGAATAAATACATTTCAATAGAGGATGGTACATTATTCCATATGTACTGCCAGGCATGCCATAGCAGCACTACATTGATCAATGTGGCCCGCACGGAACGTGTTAAGATAGTCAAGAAAATGTCTACAGAAAAAAATAAGTTGGTCCTTATCTAAGACATCATTTTAAATATTCTGATCTAATACAACATTTGATGTCACTTCATTGATTCAGGTCAGTATACACACTACAACTCTCTTTTTGAAGTTACACAAGCTAGAGAGTACAATATATGACTTGTGGGTATCATAGTTTTAAGATTCTCTTTGTTTTTGAAAGACCAGAAGTAAGATAGTTTCTATTGCCATTCCAATGCCCCTGAATGGCAATAGAAAACAAAAACTCTTAGTGCTCTAAAAATGAGGGTGACTATTACATAATTCTTTCCAGTAATAATTGAAGAGGTCTTTCCGTTTAGCTCTAAATTCGAACGAATTTGATATTTCCATATTTTATCTAGAATTTAATTGACATTTCAGTTAAATTGGTATACAAATATCAAAATACCTTCCCACAGATCTAGATTTAAGAAATTAAAGGTTTTTATTTAGGTTTTGTTCACAATAGGAAAGCGGGCTTAGTTCTTTAAAAATAACTTTAGTAAGTTCATTGAAAGTTCACTCACACAAAATGATTTAAACATAAATTAAAAAATAATAAAACACTAATGGAGATTTCGGATATTTCAAGGCCATTGTCCTTATCTTTAGTCTAACATAGAAGAGGGTTACTAGAAGAAAACAAGACTCTATTAACCCTCTTTTGCAATTAACTGAAGATAAGGTAAGTGGCCCTGAAATATTTCCTTGAATGTTTCATTATTTTTATTTTGTGTTTTATCCTTTTATGTTTGTGAACTTTCAGAGATTGAAGTATAAAAGTGAACTGTAAAGTTTAAAAAGATAAGCCTACGTTCCTGTTCTAAAGAAAACCTAAATAATTTAAGCACTTGCCCTATTGGGGAAAACTTTCTAAAAGTTTAGCAATCGTGCATACATGTACAGATCTAACAAAGTGTAGATGTACTTTTTTACTTAAACCCATGCCTTAGTAGGAATTTGGCCTCGCCAACTATTGTCCTCCAACTTTCTCAGTCTGCTGCCAATCTTCCATTGTGGATCCCATACAGGTGATGCCGGCTATAGTACTGGCCCACTATCTTCTTTTGGTTCTTCCTGATGATCTCCCTCCCATCCTCCCTTATTATAATTCTCTTAAAAGTGTTCTTTCCTCTCTCTTCAAGATATATCCGGCTCATCTCAATTTCCTGGATATTGCATACATAAGTTACTATTTATAGTCTCCATATAGATTACTTATTTCTTCATTATGTCAAATCAGGCCAGTCTCCATTATCATGAATTTGTCCAAAAATTCGTCTTGAAATCACGCTTTCGACATAATTTAAAATAAATCCATATAGTTAAAAATAAATACTAATAAAAAAGGTGGCCTCTGATCATTTGTCTAGGTCTTATAATAAATACATATGACATTATGTTATTGCACGCTCTCCTTACAATATTGTGTAGTAACAAACATGGTGAGTGTGTTATGTTATTGCACACTATCTGTACAATATTGTGTAATAATCAATTCAGAGTGTGTTATGTTATTTCACACTATCTGTAAAATATTGTGTAATAATCAATTCAGAGTGTGTTATGTTGTTTCACACTATCTGTACAATATTGTGTAATAATCAATTCAGAGTGTGTTATGTTGTTTCACACTATCTGTACAATATTGTGTAATAATCAATTTAGAGTGTGTTATGTTGTTTCACACTATCTGTACAATATTGTGTAATAATCAATTCAGAGTGTGTTATGTTGTTTCACACTATCTGTACAATATTGTGTAATAATCAATTCAGAGTGTGTCATGTTGTTTCACACTATCTGTACAATATTGTGTAATAATCAATTCAGAGTGTGTTATGTTGTTTCACACTATCTGTACAATATTGTGTAACAGTAAATTCAGAGTGTGTTATGTTGTTTCACACTATCTGTACAATATTGTGTAATAATCAATTCAGAGTGTGTTATGTTATTGCACAATATCTGTACAATATTGTGCAGTAATAAACACAGACAGTATGCTATGTTATTGCACATTATCTATACAATTCTGCAGTCATACGACACCCGAGTTCATCATGACAAACACAAAATGGAATGTGACCCGAGAGAGCATTACTACATGTGTGTTCCAGACGTCTAATGAAATTCCGATCCACTCCACATAACAGTATTTTGTTGCAGTTTGCCGCCCTCAATTGAATTCAGTACCACTGTAATATAATTATGTTGATTAACTTCATCAATTTACTACTAATTTATTATTAATATTGAATTATTTTAATATTTTGTTAGCAATACTCATAAGTTTTCATTTTTCAAGAGATTCAATAGTTATAAAGCTGATTGTAAATAAAATTATTACCAAGCAGTGCATCTACAAATTTATACTCCAGCACATACTGAAGGGACTAATAGCTGCGATAATAGCACGCCAAATGGTTGTCAGCGGGCTTATGTGAAACCAATCTCTGTTAGATAGCAGTACAGGCACACATCAATAACAAAAATTAATTGCCTTAGTCTGTCTGTTTGTTTATATAGTCAGTGCTTTATTCATTAAAGCTGCCAAACTTGACCACTCACTCAAAAGCATTTTTCAATTCTATACAACTTGAATTTATTGGTAGTGTATTTGGTTAAAGTTTAGTTAAACACTTTAACCAAATACAAAAAAGACTTTAACCAACAGTTAAAGATTCTCAACTTGATCCAAACAAGAATCAAAACCAATTTTAAAAGAAATCAGCTGATAAACACTGGCTGTTGGTTTGTTATTGGGCTTCTAATGAAGGGTACTTTCTAAGGAATAGTCAGCCATAGTTTGTAACAAAGACTATATTCGCTCTTATACACTATATTAGCTCATAGCTTGATGGTGTGCACTTCAGATCAAATAAATAAATGACAAAAGTTACTTATTATTGATAGATTCTACTAGTTTTTCAAAATGAATTCTAATTTTAAAGATGAAAGAAAGTAGATTTACATTAAATTAACGTTCAAACATCCAAGGATCTAGGGTCAAACATCCAAGGATCTAGGGTCAAACATCCAAGGATCTAGGGTCAAACATCCAAGGATCTAGGGTCAAACATCCAAGGATCTAGGGTCAAACATTCAAGGATCTAGGGTCAAACATCCAAGGATCTAGGGTCAAACATCCAAGGATCTAGGGTCAAACATCCAAGGATCTAGGGTCAAACATCTTCATCTTGGTTATTTTCCCTTTCAACAATTCAACTACATTGTTACTTGAAGACCTCTGAATAGAGCAATGTAAATTGGAATCTCCTTACCATGGTAGCCATGTAGGTATTGATCACGAGTAGCGGGGAAAGAGTAGTGGTGTTGAAGTGGCCATTGTGCAGTATCGGGCTGACGAAGCAGATGCTATCTGAATGTCTACTGGCTACCAGCACCTCCAGTAATGAACTGACACCCCATCCCTTCCCCAGCTGGTCATTTTGGTTTAACAATCTCCCTGTGAATGGGGGTTTTAAACAACAGAATGTAATCATCTTTCTGTTTTGGAGACTTAAATGTAGTAAAAGTGACATTATCAATTAATTTTTACTCAAAATATAGCATTGTTGTCCTTTACAATGTAAGAACAGGATACTTTTAATAAGCGGCAATTTGTTTTCTGAAATTGTATGCTTACGAACAGTAGAAAATATTTGATACTTTGTAAAAACACATTTTTTCTATAGATCTACTAATATAATGATCTTCCCATTAAATTTACAGTGGTTAATTAAGCCAACAATCTTTATCTATACTTCTAAATTTTTCCCAAATAGTTTTATATTGTAAATGTGTTCAAACCCCCCTCCCCCGGCACCTTACCTGAAAGATACAGGACTTCTTTTTCCTATTTTCTTTCCTATATTCTAATTCTGACAAGTAATATTTAATTTTTGCCTTCATTACATTTCATGCTCCTCTGAAGCTTATTTTGTGATATTCATTGTTTTGCCCAAATAGTTTTATTGTACAGTAGTTGGACCAACAGAAAAAGGAAACAGAGGTCTCTTTCTTACGGCCACATCAAACATCCCATTGGCCATCATATATAAATTACAATTAATGTATATTTTTATAAATCTGTAATAACAATTTCTACATTTATCCTTAAGGATTTGGTAAATATAAAGGAGGGACAAACACAGTGATAGCCCTGCTATCTCATGGAAAACTGGACAAATAACTACTCAACTCACATTTAGTGCACAATTAAATTTGAATTCTGTTTCTTTTTTGCCTGTGGGTTGGACTCAATTAAATAACTGTATCCAAAAAGAAAACTTTTAATTTCATGCCCTATTTGAGCGTGCTATGTCTGAGTTAAACATTTTTGTATTTTTAAAAATTTTAATTATTTGGTCCCCTTATATCAAAAGTTTGAATTTAAAATCTGATGTAGGATCATTTATGTATAACATAAATATGAAAATCCCTACATAAATTTTGAGTATTTTAAACCTATTTTTGTACTGAGTGGATGAAAGGAATATTTTTTCTTTAAAAAGTCCCCATCAAACCAAATTTTGAATGTCACTGTCTTAAAATAAATTTGTGTTGTATGACGTTTACTTGTACTGTGTAAAAATATGAGGTGCACATATATAAAGCAATGTCTACACAGAAATCCTGAGTTTTGTGAATTTTAGTCTTGTAACTTATGATTTTGTAAAAATATCTCTTTTGCCCCAAAGTTAGTTAAAAATGGCGAATGTTTGAATATTTTTATGGTTATTTGGGCTCATAAACTTGACAAATTTCAAGTTTTTAGTATCAAATTTGAGTCTGTCAGTGAGTTAAAGTTTTTGTCTTGTCTTACTGTCAATAATATAGTGAAAAACTCAACCGTATTCTTTCATTATAATAAGTTATACCACTACATTGTCTGTAACTTTCCTTAAACTGGCTCATTTGTATTTGTATTGTTAAGAATAGGCATAATTTGAATGTCTCCTTAGACTCTTAGATATGAGATACTGACACAACTTTGTGCAAATTTTTAGGCAAATATAAATGATTACATGATTGTAGGATGAGTGCGGATGACTTGTGTAGTCTGGTTATTAACTGATTTCGACTGCTCCTCAGAAAGGGCCATTTATTAATAGCCCTGTAGCCAGGACAACTAAGGGACCTACAGCTTTACGTGGAATCCGAACCACATAGCATTAGTCTGATTTTCAGCTAATTGACAAGCCTGATACTCAGTTATCTCCCCTACACAACATCCGGACACTGATTACCACTCAAAATGGACACTCCAAACTTCTCTAGCAGTGTCTACCAATGGAAACCACTGAGCAGACGCCTTGTCAGTATTAAGAGGACCAAGCATAGAATCTATCGCCTACAATCTCCACAACACTTAGTCCCCAAGTAGCTGGATTACAACACTGTGCCATCAGTGCCGACATTGTATTATTATCTGTAATCATCTTCTTACATATATTTTTCACTGTCTAGGGGATGATTGTTTACTTTTTTTTTCTGTTGTTCAATAGTACCTGATATTAAAGCTTCTATGTTTCTTTCTTAGTTATAAAAGTGAAAAATTATTATAGTACATTAACAGATTGTTTTGTCATTTTATACCACTGCCCACTTGCATAATATTGCTACATAATATGTTCATCACAGATAGCACGTATCAAATATGATCACATCTAATGGTCCGGCTCCATGAATCGTATTTTTTCCATGTTTTAACCCTATTAGCTAGCATGTAATGAAGTACTGTAATGCCTTAGGTTGTATATAAGTGCAAGGTTTCGTTGATTTTTCAATGTTGGCCACACTGTAGCTTGTCACTTGTTTACAATTTTACCATGAGCAATTTCACTACTGTGCAGTTTAGTATCAGTAAAACTAATAATTGAGATTTTAATATTTGTACATTTGTAAAAAGCAAAACTTTTATTTTCATGCTCTAAAAAGTTACAAAGTTTATGTGCAGCAAATATGAATATGTGAATGTACAGCATTTGGCCACCGCGAGCATAATATTTTTGTAGAAACAGAAAAAAGTGTATATATTGAAAGGATACAGTGTGCTTAACATGTTAATTTACTTTAAAGCCCAATGGGCTGAGAAAGTCTTTTTCCATGGTCTGTGGACATTCATTCGCAAATCCATATGAGTGAACTCAACCTGTTTCCCCATGGTTACTAAAACCTTTGACTATAGAAGCAAGAAGACTGTCTACTCATATGAGTCCCATAAAGCTGGTTTTCCAGTTTGGTGAAATTAGTCCATGTTCAGTTTTCACAGATAGCACTTGCAGTCTCTCTCTCTCTCTCTCTCTCTCTCTCTCTCTCTCTCTCTCTCTCTCTCTCTCTCTCTCTCTCTCTCTCTCTCTCTCTCTCTCTCTCTCTCTCTCTCTCTCTCTCTCTCTCTCTCTCTCTCTCTCTCTCTCTCTCTCTCTCTCTCTCTCTCTCTCTCTCTCTCTCTCTCTCTCTCTCTCTCTCTCTCTCTCTCTCTCTCTCTCTCTCTCTCTCTCTCTCTCTCTCTCTCTCTCTCTCTCTCTCTCTCTCTCTCTCTCTCTCTCTCTCTCTCTCTCTCTCTCTCTCTCTCTCTCTCTCTCTCTCTCTCTCTCTCTCTCTCTCTCTCTCTCTCTCTCTCTCTCTCTCTCTCTCTCTCTCTCTCTCTCTCTCTCTCTCTCTCTCTCTCTCTCTCTCTCTCTCTCTCTCTCTCTCTCTCTCTCTCTCTCTCTCTCTCTCTCTCTCTCTCTCTCTCTCTCTCTCTCTCTCTCTCTCTCTCTCTCTCTCTCTCTCTCTCTCTCTCTCTCCTCTCTCTCTCTCTCTCTCTCTCTCTCTCTCTCTCTCTCTCTCTCTCTCTCTCTCTCTCTCTCTCTCTCTCTCTCTCTCTCTCTCTCTCTCTCTCTCTCTCTCTCTCTCTCTCTCTCTCTCTCTCTCTCTCTCTCTCTCTCTCTCTCTCTCTCTCTCTCCTCTCTCTCTCTCTCTCTCTCTCTCTCTCTCTCTCTCTCTCCTCTCTCTCTCTCTCTCTCTCTCTCTCTCTCTCTCTCTCTCTCTCTCTCTCTCTCTCTCTCCTCTCTCTCTCTCTCTCTCTCTCTCTCTCTCTCTCTCTCTCTCTCTCTCTCTCTCTCTCTCTCTCTCTCTCTCTCTCTCTCTCTCTCTCTCTCTCTCTCTCTCTCTCTCTCTCTCTCTCTCCTCTCTCTCTCTCTCTCTCTCTCTCTCTCTCTCTCTCTCTCTCTCTCTCTCTCTCTCTCTCTCTCTCTCTCTCTCTCTCTCTCTCTCTCTCTCTCTCTCTCTCTCTCTCTCTCTCTCTCTCTCTCTCTCTCTCTCTCTCTCTCTCTCTCTCTCTCTCTCTCTCTCTCTCTCTCTCTCTCTCTCTCTCTCTCTCTCTCTCTCTCTCTCTCTCTCTCTCTCTCTCTCTCTCTCTCTCTCTCTCTCTCTCTCTCTCTCTCTCTCTCTCTCCTCTCTCTCTCTTCTCTCTCTCTCTCTCTCTCTCTCTCTCTCTCTCTCTCTCTCTCTCTCTCTCTCTCTCTCTCTCTCTCTCTCTCTCTCTTTCTCTCTCTCTGTTTCTCTTCATCCCTCCCTCTGTCTTTCTCCAGCACACAATCAAGTGTCTAATAGCTGAGCTTATAGTACACCAACAGTCAATTGAGAGCTTATTTTAAACCAATCACTGTTATATAGCAGCACGTACTCGTGACTACAGCAAATGGATTGCCTTGGACAATCTGTTTGTTTCTATACTCAATGCTAAAACTCTCAACAGTGACAGTTTTAGAAGATACATTTTTAATACTTATGCCTGTTAATATTTTATCTAGAAAAAGTTCTAAAACATATATAAAAGTTCTTTAAAAAATTAAAAAAAAGTTATATTAACATTACATATAAATGATGCTGAAAAGATTAATTGGATTTAGTTTTTCCATTTAAAATCTCAAGAAAGTATTCATTTCAGCTGAGTCTACATGGGCATTTGAATTTTTACCAATATCATTACTGTAAATCTTATCCATAGATTTGCTAGTAGTTAGTACAAATCTTAAATTGTATTACTGGATAGATAAGGATTCCGGACTAATAGGTTTGTGTGTTTGCGAACAGCGCGAGAGGCGGATGACCCAGTGTCGGTGCCGGCGTGGTCTCTCCTACCCACACTCCCATCTCCTACCAAGCCTCCAAGTACGTGATTTTTTTTCATTTTATATCATATTCTCTTGACTAGTCCATGTTTTTCCAGATAGTAAGTGGATTTGAAATAAAAATCAGATACACTCTTGCAATCCTGATCTGCTTTGAGAATTTTTAATAAATGAGGATGTTTATAATGAGAAAGCTTATACAACATCAGATCTTAGTCTGACTGGAAAATTCACTACTCTTCACTTCTATATTTTATTTATTTATAACAGTTCAGTCACTCTCAGGTCAGAAGCATCCTACCAATAAACTGTGCCTTGTGCAGAGAGTTTTGGCAAGAAGACACCTTGATGCAGTCGCAAAAAAAGTATGTGTATGACACAAATGTGTTAAGAGTAATCAATACAAAATTATTTTTGAAATTTTTTTGAATAAAAATGTTTGTTTTGTTACAAGTAATAAGTGTGTTGAGGGGAAAAATTGAAAAAAATATTTTACGGAGATGTGTCTACCTAAAGTGGCTAATTTAGCATTTCTTGGTTGCTAACTTTTTAACAAACTGTGCGATATATTATATTCAAATTTTGAGAATATAGCGGACAAATAAATGTAACTAACAAATCTAGAGTAAATTAACATTAATAATACAAATATTTTTTAAGTGTAACCAACTATTATTTGATAAATGACGCCTGTACGAATTTTGAGTTGAAATTAGTACAAGTATCTATGACCAAAAAAGTAGATTAATAATATATACAATCTTTATTGATAAAGTTTACAATAAATTAGTGGGTTATTCCCAGTTGTGCTCCGGACATGCAGCAAGAGTGCTGTTGCTCTCCCATGTCTCCAGCAAGGCATGCACTCTGCTACTCGTGGCGACAGTGGTGGCGAAACGTTGAACTAACCTCCATCCAGCGCCAAGCTGAGCCGGTCTAACGAACACCCTTAACCTATCAAATCTTTACTTCTAATTTGTCCTAATAAAAACCAACACATTTGTATTCCTTATTTTCTTTTTCTAAATTCGTATATATTCTCTCCTGTTTCCGGCTTTTATTCAAAGGTCTGTGAGTACACTGTGATTCTCCATTCCATCTACCTCTCCAGTATTCTTCTCTATTCCATATTCTTTTACTAATATTTGAAATTAATAAAATTTTATAGATATGTATTTACTCTTTTAGCATAAAACAAGAAATGTTTGAGACAATTCTCAGGTGTATGACATAATGACTATTTATCTAAATTCACTACTGTTTGTTTATTTAATATATACTGTCTAAAGGCTCTTTTCCACTTTTTTCAAAATAACCCAGTTTAACTTGGCTTCAGTAATAAAATTTGTAACATATTATAATATAAATAAATTGCTATGTTATCCCTAGGTCCGTGAAAACTGCATGTGCAAAATTTAGCAGCATTCACAGGAAGTATTGTGTAAAATTGTTGTTGATCCTGTTTCTGTACTTTCACTGTTAAAAGGTAAAATAATAAAAATCACAAAATACTAACATTAATAATTACTATTTAATGCCCTAAAATACTCTAATTAATGTCAATCAACTTTAATTAAATTATAAAGAATTAATGTGCACTCAATTATCCTGCGTCACAGCTTTCTGTCATTGCTCTTTGACATGCGATGAGAACAGACGTCACACTGGCAATACAGATTGCTGCCTAATTGATATAGTTGGTCACACAACCAGTTTGGCTTTATATAAAATTATTGACATTACCTATTAAGAGTTATAGTGATATTACTTCAGTTGTCCTGATACACAGTGGAAATCCCTTGTCATCTTCTTGTGGAAATCCCAGAGAAAATGATTGCATTGAGACAGGTAAGGAGCATGTCATATGCTGCTTTGTAAGCAACCAAGAGGGAGTCATTTAAATTTGCAATAGAATTCATTTTGAAAGCAATAGGGTAGTTTTATTAGTGTGGAATCCGAACCACATTGGTTGGTCTGATTTTTTTACTGTCAAATGTGACACTCAGTCCTCTCTCTCTTAAACAGCATCAGAAACCTGGCCACCACCAATCATGGAAAAACCAGACTTGTCTAGTAGTGTTATTACATATATTTGAAAGTGGTCAACAACAATAAAACTACTAGGTTTATAAATATTTAAAACATTATATTCTTTATAGTGATAGCTAATGGCAGAGCAGTCTAAGACTTCGGACTTTGAGTCTGAGTTAAAAAGTCCTATAGTTCCTGAGGTAAATTTTGACTGGAAGTTTTTATTAGTAATCTTCATCCTTTACTCTACGACTTTCTCGTTTACTCTTTCCCAATAAGCCCCCTCGCAGATCAATGGGGAATTGTCATAATAAGGTTAAAAAAAGACTAGCTTCTCCTAAAAAAAAAAAAAAACAAAAAAAAACCCTTAACTCCCACCTACTCTGTATTAACAGGAAAACTACAGTGTATATTCCGGTTGAGAGAATTTTGCATCCCCTACAGTTCCAAGGTTGAGATTTTCATCAAGAGTCTCCAATGAGAGTGTTAGATTCTACCAAAATCCTAGCATATACAAAGAGGGTGCAAGTTTCTCTTCAGAGCTGTTTTTTTGGGTAGGGTATTAATAACTACAGCCAGCATGATGACTCAGTGGCTAAGTCTTTGGGATTTTTATTCTTTGGTCATTGTTATAGGTTTGTTTTCAGGGTAGAGACAGAACTAAGACATAAACCTAAAACTCCCTTTGTGAATTTCTGCATAACCTTAGGACAGAACTTATAGTGTTTTTTTATATTTTGATTCCTGTCAGTTTTTATTTATTTGCTCAACCTCTCATTCATTAGGGATTTAAATATTATCACAACCTTAGCCTTGAAAATCTGATTTAAATTCTCTGAATACTATTAAAAATCTTACAGTGCTCCACGTAGTCAAAAACTGCTGGCATAACCTATAATCATTATGTAAAGGCAGCTTCCAAATTCGATAAACATGCTGGTACATTCAAAATTATAAGACTGTACCTATGTTCCAAACATAAACAATGTAGACATTTACTAGCTCCCAACAGATAAAGATACTCTGATAAAACTCCTTCAAACCTACCCTCAAGAGTAACATTTCTCTCTAATGATTTTTAGCCGGACAATCAATATTACTATGATGAAATCCCTCCCAATATTGATTGTTGGGAGCCAACGTCAAGTGCGCATCCAGTAGTGACAACCTTCTGCGTGAAAAGGTCAGCAATGGCCATGAGAGACTTTAGTGCTTATTGTGTTGGTGTAAAGTCACCGACGATAGTTTAGTTAGTGCTTGGGCTGTTCTATATAGAACATACATATAATCACTTGTTTTTATGTTTCTTATTTAAATATTTCCTTTTCCCTTACAAAAAGAGTTACTAGTTGATATTATTCCCAAGTATATATTTAAAAATTCCTATACACAGATTGCAAAATTTTACTATTCTTTACAAAATACAAGTGAGATATATTAAACAATTTGTTTAATACTGTAAAACCTTGACAGTTCAACTATTTGTGGACTACTAGATTGTTGAAGAGTCCAATTGTTGAACTGTAAGGAATGTAGGGTAAACTTGAAAAGAAAACGATTTTTGTTGGAAATTGTACTTTATTTTCTTCACAAATATCTAAAAATTCAAGAAAACTAAAAACTAGTATGTACTAATATTAAAGCTACTCAATAAAATAGTATTTTAAAGCAGGTGCTTCAGGCTAGTGGCTAATTAATTATTATTGTGTATTTACTTTATGTTGTATTTTAATCGATTGTTCATTTTTACAATCAAATGAGCGGGACTCAATTTTATTTTTAGTTAAATTAAGTTTTATGTTTTCTAGTAGCTACATTACTAGCAATAGTGGCTACTCAATTTCTATTTTTTTAATTAAAAAAAATTGTTATGTTTCTTTGAAGGAAATACATTCATTTATTCATTACTCTAACAATGCATGTCCTACTGAATTGGTATGGAGTTATTGTATATAGTTGTTAAGGTATGGACAAAAACTTGAGGTCTGAAAAATTTATAATTTTGAACTGTAATTCGCTTTGATATTGTGATTTTGTTGATCTACACCGGCCTAAACCGTTCACTATCTGACGAAGAGAATAATTTTGCCACGCTATGTCGCAATGATCGAAGTAGCGAAGAGCGTTACTATTTTTTTGCCCATAAATATAAAAACTAAAATTTCAAAAAATTAAAAAAATGGTCTGGAGATATCGGCAAAATACACATAGCAAATTTCATGTACATGTATTGGTACATTGTACATGTATGGGTGGGCGGGTGGGTCAGTACCATTGTACGTGTATGGGTGTGTGGCTACAAACATTTACTACGACTATAGTGTATTGTACAGTTTCTATATACTCGTATATGTAAATACTTGGTCTCATGTTTGTAGTGTCTGTACTCTATTATATATTTGTATTCTACAATTTTGGAAATATATTAATGAATCTTGTATGTATATAATGTAAGTAATGGTCCTCATGTTGAAAATGAGTGTGTATTGACCCACCCGCCCCCCATACAGGTACGGTGGTGATGACCCATCTACCCACAATGGGTGCAGGATCGGAAATGAAACAATTGGTCAATAACACTGTACATGTATGGGGGCGGGTGGGTCAATAACACTGTACGTGTATGGGTGGGTGGGTGGGTCAATAACACTGTACCTGTATTGGTGGTCCAATAAGTATAACTTTGTTCAGTTATAACATAGTTACTACCCTATTAAGGACCAAGTGGCAGTTGAATGTCATTCGCATAACTTGTTAAAAATGTCATGGCGGCAGTAAACTGCTCATCTAGGTATACGCTAAAATAATCAGGAGCCAGTTTACTGCCAATTACACCCTATTTTAGTTTTTAATTACATAATTTAGTTCATAATACCATCATAAGTGCCAGGGGGTGTATCTGCGTTGAAGCCAGGGTATTGGACAAACTTGCGGACATCATACTTGTCCAACATGCCATCTTCCACTATCTCTCCTCCCTCAACACCTGGTGCTAACACTTCTGTCAAACACAACACCTGACTTCTAAAGTATCGAGTGTCGAACTATGGAGTGCACAATTCTTTATATTTAGTTAGTATGTGAATTATTTTTAACACAATAATATTTGTAGAAACCTTTATTATAGTTTGAAAATTGTTTAAGATTGTTCATCATTTCTTGTGTGTGAAGTGGTCAAATGTTTCGAGATATGGACACTTCTTTTGTGGTCAGAAAAATTATAAAAAATCGGCTTTTCCATTTAACATTAGTCTAATGGTGAATACATTAAAGATGGCGAACTACTTCAGCCCCCTCTTGTGTGAGGTTTTATACATACTTAGGTGATATGTCTTTCTGAGGGGCAAACCAACTCAGCCGAAGCGATCTTAAATATGTAGATTATAGAAATCAGTAATTTTAGCCCTAGACAGATGATCAACCATTCATTCTTACATGCATCATTCAATCTGTCCACATGTAGAAACTTGACAACCATGTGTAACATGCGTGTAATGTACAGTTTTAGCAACCTTAATAAAGGCGGAGCCTAATACCTAATCTACAAGGACCTGAAGATGGATTTTTAAATCTGAAACGCATTGTCAGGTTTCTACATTTGGACAGATTGATTGAAGCACATAATTAATATATATATATATATATATATATATATATATATATATATATATATATATATATTATGATTGCTAATGACCTGAGATTAAACATTTCAAAATAAATTACAAATATATGACCCAATCCTTTGTAATATCAAATATTCACTATTTTAATAGCTTCAATTTTATACGCTAGTGTTTTTGTTGTATAATAATTATATACATGTAGGCAATAGTTTTAAATCCAATTTTAGCATTTATATTTACTTACTCCCAGGGCCATCTATATCTACTTGGTATTTGGCCGCACCAACATATTGCCTCTAAATGGACTTATTGGGGAGTTGTCCTCCAGATTGAGCGTTGAACTAACGACTCACCTTATATAACATAAGTGTTGCTAATTACCAAAAAATCAGGCATTGAAATTTGAGTATCTATACAAATCATTGATCATAGATAAATATAACATCTTTGCATGATTACGTTTTTATTAGTTTTTTCTCTGTTATAGAGTGTGACCGCACTTTTCTAAGTCGTCCCGGAGGACCACAGAACGGAACATTTTCTGCTCCTTCGTTAATCAACCCCTCAGGCCACTCTAGGCAGTGCGTATATACATTCATTGCTGGCCCTCACCAGCGTGTCCAGATTGTGTTCACCTCCTTCAACCTGCGGGGCACACCACCTGAGTAAGCGATTCCTCCTTTACCTTAATTACTATAAAAACACAACATCCAACTATGGCAATAAAGTTAAATTTCTTAACTTAAAAATTAAAAAAATTTTTCTTTTTTGAGACAAGAAAATACGACGTAGTTAAAGATTTGTTACATAACATTTCCTAAGACTTAATTTAGACTGAGAATTAAATAGTTATCCACCCGTTTTATGAATATTTCTAAATGTTTTCTGTCTACTGTTATGATTGGTTGTTTGTGATAAGTTTACTTCTTTTATGTGTTTCATTGTATTGTAATATGTTGACAATTTGCTTAATTTGTGTGCATTGAAAGATTCCATAATCAATTTAAATCAATCATAAAACAACTTGTTTTTAATATTATTAATAATAAAAATGTTGTGTTTATGTTTTATAGGTTATGATTTTTAAATAGGAACAAAAAACCAAACAAAAAATAATTACATATCAAGAAAATAACAGTACAAAATAACAACTTTTTAACAGAACAATTTATAACAATCTATTAAATATTTTAACTACTAAAAACTAGTAATTGTTATACTAAACTACCTTTGATAATAATACTTTTGATTTTAATGAAGATTGAAAATATTAATATTGTACTTAACTTTAACATAAAAGCCCAACTAAGATTGCACAAGACTGTGAGTGTGTGTCTGATGTCTATGTATTTCTATAGTGGCTGGGCGGTTGGGAATTTGCCCGCGTGAGTATAATGTCTGCTACGCATTATGTGGCCTGCCAGCATTGTCACTAGCATCAGTGACACTTGTTTATTATTTTTGTTGCATTCATTGCAGGCTTGCATCTATGTTCTGTCCTCAGGAAGCATATGTTACAGCAAGAATCCACCCCAAACACCACCCTAATGGATTGGAATGCCAGTTTAATGTTCTAACTCATATTTGTGTTCAGTCCCATTACGAAGTAAAAATAATAACGTTTATTGCATGCATAAAAAAGAACACTTTCAGTTTTAAAAGCAGTTTAACAATGAACGTAAGCTATTTCATAATCCAATCCGTTAACTAATTAAATATTGAAAACTATAAAAATGCAATGAACCGGCCCCTAAACAACCACACCTGTTAATTCCTAGCGTGGCATAAGCAACTAAATGGCGCCTGTTAATATATAATACATTAAGTGATATTTGCTCGACCCATGCATGGCTTGCAATGACATTTTTACACTCATACATCATCTGCATCTCTTTACAATGTTTAGATTAGATATTTTTGTTTTATATATTATTGATATTTTCTCTAACACTAAACTTTAAAGTTATCTGTAAAATGTTTAAATGCTAACACTAATGGAAGGAGGTTAAGTAACATGATATTTAGTGTGTCGTGTTTATTAAAACATTGCTAAATATGTAGATAATACAATAAGATAGTTGTATACATTTATGTTAGTTAAAAAAAAAAAAAATCACTTAATACACAACACATATTTTCTAGATATATATTATTAAATAGTTCGTAAATGAAAAAAACCCCGTTTTTTAATTACAACTGGCAAAATCAATACTTAACAGTCACTTGCAAGTATTTGTCCATTCCCAAACAAAAAATGGTAGTATTCAGAAAGAAGAAGAATGTAACACTTAACATCAAATTATAGATAATATCTATAAAAAAAAAAAAAAAATAAATAAATAATAAATAAAAATACATGTGAAGACAAATTCATCTGGGCAAAAGCTGCATTAGTATGTTTCTGAAAGCTTTGCAATATTATATTATTGTATATAAACCAAGATGAAAGATGCAAATGAACATTATGTACATTTATTTTACAGTCAAGTGCAATATATACATTATGTATCTATTACTCAGAGAGCTTACTAACTTTGTATGTTGTTTAACAAAGTAATTGCTTTTGAGATGTCTAAGTAAGCTTTCACCTGTAAAGATACGTTTATCGCTTATGTAATGAGAAATTATGGCCAGATTCTTCACTGGTCACTACAATATGTTTTTTTTATAGACAATTTTTTTCCATTCTAACTTTTGTATATATTTCAGAACACATGGCAGACTGTTAAAAAACAATACACATTCCTTATGCACAGTATTAGCATATTAGCATTTGAACTCATTCTGTAAATTGTACACATTTTGTTGATCTTATACTTATATACAAGATCTTCTTCCTATAAAAAGAAACCTAACTGACAGATGTTTGTATTCCAATTTATACATTATTGTTGAAAATGCCAATTTATCTGGCTAAACAGAGAAATAAATAGGAAAAATGTTGATTTTATTTGTGTCCTTCTAGGTGCAAAGGTATGAAATAAAGTGATTGAACTAATTTAAATATCCATACAATGTGATTTTTAAAGACTGTCTGTTCCTTTTTAGATACAAAACTATTTTAATCCAACCATAAAACATTAACTACTACACGTGATTTCTATAAAAATTTATCTCATTGAATAATCAATACAATACAATATGTATACATATATGATCCCCCTCCTACCCTCATGACTTTTCAAACTGATTACTCATCGTAACTTACACAATAAAAGATTTAACCTTCTAGAATGACCATACATTATCCCACCTCTCTGTGATCTGCATTATACCTGAAGGACAAACACCTTCTAGAATGACCATACATCATCCCACCTCTCTGTGATCTGCATTATACCTAAAGGACAAACACCTCCTAGAATGACCATACATCATCCCACCTCTCTGTGATCTGCATTATACCTAAAGGACAAACACCTTCTAGAATGACCATACATCATCCCACCTCTCTGTGATCTGCATTATACCTAAAGGACAAACACCTCCTAGAATGACCATACATCATCCCACCTCTCTGTGATCTGCATTATACCTAAAGGACAAACACCTCCTAGAATGACCATACATCATCCCACCTCTCTGTGATCTGCATTATACCTAAAGGACAAACACCTCCTAGAATGACCATACATCATCCCACCTCTCTGTGATCTGCATTATACCTGAAGGACAAACACCTTCTAGAATGACCATACATCATCCCACCTCTCTGTGATCTGCATTATACCTGAAGGACAAACACCTCCTAGAATGACCATACATCATCCCACCTCTCTGTGATCTGCATTATACCTGAAGGACAAACACCTTCTAGAATGACCATACATCATCCCACCTCTCTGTGATCTGCATTATACCTGAAGGGCAAACACCTTCTAGAATGACCATACATCATCCCACCTCTCTGTGATCTGCATTATACCTAAAGGAAAAACACTTTCTAGAATGAACATACATTCCCACCTCTCTGTGTTCTGCATTATACCTGAAGGACAAACACTTCCTAGAATGACCATACATTTCCCCACCTCTCTGTGTTGTGCATTACACCTAAAAGAAACCCCTTTCTTAGAACGACCATACATTATCCCACCACTCTGTGATCTGCATTATACCTAAAGGAAAAACCTCTCTTAGAATGACCATACATTATCCCACCTCTCTGTGATCTGCATTATACCTAAAGGAAAAACACTTTCCTAGAATGACCATACATTTCCCCACCTCTCTGTGATGTGCATTACACCTAAAGAGAAAACCCTCTCTTAGAATGACTATACATTATCCCACCTCTCTGTGATGTGCATTACACCTAAAGGAAATCCCTCTCTTAGAATGACCATACATTATCCCACCTCTCTGTGATGTGCATTACACCTAAAGGAAAACCCTCTCTTAGAATGACCATACATTATCCCACCTCTTTGTGATGTGCATTACACCTAAAGGAAAACCCTCTCTTAGAATGACCATACATTATCCCACCTCTCTGTGATGTGCATTACACCTAAAGGAAAACCCTCTCTTAGAATGACCATACATTATCCCACCTTTCTGTGATGTGCATTACACCTAAAGGAAAACCCTCTCTTAGAATGACCATACATTATCCCACCTCTCTGTGATGTGCATTACACCTAAAGGAAAACCCTCTCTTAGAATGACTATACATTATCCCACCTCTCTGTGATGTGCATTACACCTAAAGGAAAACCCTCTCTTAGAATGACCATACATTATCCCACCTCTCTGTGATGTGCATTACACCTAAAGGAAAACCCTCTCTTAGAATGACCATACATTTCCCCACCTCTCTGTGATGTGCATTACACCTAAAGGAAAACCCTCTCTTAGAATGACTATACATTATCCCACCTCTCTGTGATGTGCATTACACCTAAAGGAAAACCCTCTCTTAGAATGACCATACATCATCCCACCTCTCTGTGATCTGCATTATACCTGAAGGACAAACACCTTCTAGAATGACCATACATTATCCCACCTCTCTGTGATGTGCATTACACCTAAAGGAAAACCCTCTCTTAGAATGACTATACATTATCCCACCTCTCTGTGATGTGCATTACACCTAAAGGAAAACCCTCTCTTAGAATGACCATACATTATCCCACCTCTCTGTGATGTGCATTACACCTAAAGGAAAACCCTCTCTTAGAATGACTATACATTATCCCACCTCTCTGTGATGTGCATTACACCTAAAGGAAAACCCTCTCTTAGAATGACTATACATTATCCCACCTCTCTGTGATGTGCATTACACCTAAAGGAAAACCCTCTCTTAGAATGACTATACATTATCCCACCTCTCTGTGATGTGCATTACACCTAAAGGAAAACCCTCTCTTAGAATGACTATACATTATCCCACCTCTCTGTGATGTGCATTAAACCTAAAGGAAAACCCTCTCTTAGAATGACCATACATCATCCCACCTCTCTGTGATCTGCATTATACCTGAAGGACAAACACTTTCTAGAATGAACATACATTCCCACCTCTCTGTGATCTGCATTATACCTAAAGGAAAAACACTTTCCTAGAATGACCATACATTTCCCCACCTCTCTGTGATGTGCATTACACCTAAAGGAAAACCCTTTCTTAGAATGACTATACATTTCCCCACCTCTATCAGCCTCTCTGTGATGTGCATTACATCTAAAATACAAAGACTTTCCTAGAATGACCATACATTTCCCCACCTCTCTGTGATCTGCTTACACATAAAGGACAAGCACTTTCTAGAATAACCACACATTTTCCCACCTCTCTATGATCTGCATTACACCTAACCTGCGATTGGTTCCGTTACGACATATTACACAGTTGGTCACGTAATGAGATAATTTCTCTCTCTTTTAAAATGAAGCAGAAATAAGAACAATAGAATATTACAATTACAGATTTATTTTTTAAGTTACAATTATTACTTTCTAAATGAATATGAGAATTAACAATCACAAATTTAATGTTTGAATAAAATAAATATATCTCTTTTACTGTAAACTGTATTATGTTTGATTGTTCGTTTTATGCGTTCACAAATCAACATCTCAATCTGTCTATTTCGTGGTTCACCACTTTCCATAATAAAGAATATGATATTTACATTAAAACAATAATAGATAGTAATACGAAATAATCACAATATCTACTGAATAAAAATGATAAAATAACACTACTATTCAATAAAAAAAGACTAACATTGACTGTCACGTATATAAAATCAAAATATATACAGAAAAAAAATATTAAATTTCACTAATCAATCAAAAAAGACTAACACAGCGTGATGAGGAAAAACTTATAGCAGCAGTAACACAGAAGGTCGCATGGTGAGAACAAGACTATCGTTGGGAGACGTGTAACTTCTGGCCTCCACTACTCCAATTTCATTGAGTATTGAATATTGTCACATCCTGCTTGTTTCATCATAAATATAACCAAGAAGGAATACAAGAAGTGGCAAACTAATTGCAAACCAAAAACGAACGTAATATTTAAAAAATGATGTGAGAGAAGTTTTATTTCACCACGGGACCAATGACGGGCTAAAGGACAAACACTTTCTAGAATGACCATACATTTCCCCACCTCTCTGTGATCTCCATTACACCTAAAGGACATTAACTTAATAGAAATGCCATTAATTTTTTCCTGTTTCTGTGATCCCCATTACACCTTAAGAACATACACTTTGTGGGTTGACAATTAATGTTATTCTCTCCCGAGATCTGCTAAACTGTTGTAACATTAATAACAGAATATACATTTTACATTATTGATTTCATAATCCTCTTTTTGAGAATTACCTTCCAGTACATTCATATACTAGTATTTTTGTTCTCTTATACAATAATACAGAAAAGTATTTGCACTTAAATAATCATTATTATTCCACTATCAGAATAGTATAACTATTATTAATTCAGTATTGTAGTTAAATGCTTAAGAGTTTGAATATTAAATATTATCATCATCAAGATGAGTTTAAAGAAAATTCAATGTCATCTTGCAATTGTATAGCTAGTAAAATGTAGCTATGTACATTAATAGCTAGTATTAATGTAGAAGTACCATAAACTTGGAGGAACTGATAGTACATATCAGTCAGTCTTAACAAGGATAACATAAAAAAATGAAAAGAAATCATTTAGAACAGGAATTACATAGTGATTTTAGTTAAAAAGGAACTTTTAAATGTTAATTCTATATTATATTTTATGTTCAATTTGCAGTTGTAATTATGATAATTTATTGGGATGGTATTCTTTACTCATAGACAACATTTGCCAGGATGGTAAGTCCTTCTTTAACTTACAATTTCTACACAATTTTTCATCAAAGTGTTTGTCTGCAATCTACTACATTGATTACAAGTATATATTTTAGAAGTGAACATTTTTATGATTAGAATTTAAGTGTGTGTCTCTTTTCTTTTTCATATATTTCATAGTTTGTTTGCTACGGAAAGGATAATTTGGAATTTACCTATTAGAGGAAATGTGTGTCTTTAGATTTAACACACTGAAGCATGTGGTAATATAATATTTGAAAATATGCACAACATGTTTACAGAATGATATACTGTAGATAGAAAAACATATAAATCAAGTTGGCTTTAAGGGTTTTTTTTCAAAGTATATATTTATCTGTACATATTTCTTGAAATAAACATCTATGTTTCAGTAAGTATATACGATCCCTGAAATATCTTACAACCTGATTACAGAATACCTTCTGAAGTGAATGCATGGAAGTGTTTGTGATGCTTCTTCTCTGAGAGTCTTTTCCCTATAATGAAACAGAAAAATCAATTTAATAGTTTTGCTTAAAATATGGAATATAGGGGTCCATGATTTTCTTATAACAAGTTAATAATAATCCGACAAACATGAATCAATAGGAATTTCTTTTCTGTAAATATTGGTTTTTCACAACAAATAAAAAAAGTTTATTCTAAAATAACGTGTATTACATTAATACATGTGATTTTCCCTCTTAAATTTGAGTATAAAATCCATTTCTTCCTTCGACAAATAATGACTGATATTTAACAAAACAGTCAGGTTAGGATATTTTAGGTTAGATTATGTAATGGTAGGTTAGGTTAGGTTAGGTTAGCTATCTAGTATTTTGGTGGCACATTTTATCTGTTTAGGTATCTTGGCACAGATCCAAATATTAGGTATCTTGGACCTTTTCCACTAATTCACTACCACTACTTTTTCTGTTACTTCACAACACTACTTTTGTATCGCAATTACAGCCATTAGTAGCCATCTGGTTGATTAGGTTAGATGGCTACTAAAGTTGATCACAAACTGGTAAATACAATGATTGATTTATCGCCAAATGCATTCTCTGTGTGTAAGTTCTTGGAAAGCGATAATATAAGGCCAGTGATATCGGATTTCTAGCGGATAAGGAATACCACTGTAGACATAAAAATCAGTGGGGAACAGTTTTTAGAGCAATAGAATATTTATGAAGTGGTAGTGAAACGAAAACAAAGTAGTGGCAGTGAATTAACGGAAAAAATTTGGTATCTTATAATGAACCTAATCTAAACTACCCTAACCTAACATAACAAACCTCCTTGCTGAATGTCTCAGTTGTTATTTGTTGTATGATGAATTTGATGTCATGTTCGTGTTTAGGAGAAAAGCAACAGAAGATTAGTGTAAAATACGGTACTAGTTTTTTTACATAATATGGTATTTCAGGTAAAAAAATCCTATGGATTCATCTTTGTTGGGTTGATATTGACTAGTTTAGAGAAAAAAATGTGAAAAATCGGGTACGGTATTCCATATTTACCGATTTATCATTTATTTCATAAAAGCAGACCTCTACTTTAATTTATACTATGAACGAGCTCATCACATCATTACCTCAATCTGTAACAATTTAGAAGAATACAGACATAATTATATAATTTATAAACATTAAGAAACGCATGCTTTGATTGAGTTCATCATGAAAACACATTTGTGTTAATTAATTTTTATCATTATGTACATATACTTTGCAGAGAAAAATGGTTCCGTACAGTATTCTTCAAGTTTAAAAATCCAATGCTCTACTGAAGACTCTATGTTGATTGATTTATGTGATATATAAATTTTTTGATCATACATTAAATTTTGGAGAGCCAGTTTCCGAGCGTTCTAGACGTCAGGACTTTAAGTCTGAGATAAATAGTGCAGGTCTGAATCCTGGCCTTGACTGGAAGTAATAATCAGTAATATTCTTGCTTGTACTGTATTGGTTCTTCACTTACTCTGTCTGAATGAATTCCCCACACAGATGAGTAGTTTATGGGGAATGGGCAGAGTAAGGTTAAAAAGGAGATGAGCCTTTCCTTTTAACAGCATTATACCCTTTGCTATAAAATTACTCAGTTGAAGTCCTGGCCTATACTAGTTGTACAGAACTGTAGTTCGTAGTTGTAGTTGAAAGCACAAGTAGTAGCACTTTTACAGATTGTTTTCTTTAACAACATTTTTCCTCTTATGAACTTGATTATATTACTCTTAAGGACTCTGCAAGAATGTAAATTATTAATCTACGTTCATGCGAACATGTTAAAATACATGTCAGTTTATACATGTTATATACTAATTAAATTGTAAGCCCTATTAGTACTGTAATTTATTTGCTGGTTTTACAAGATAATTGAAAATATAATGTTGTCCATGAAACATTATACATTTTTTATTCTTTTTTATTCAAAGCAAGTAATTAAAAATTAATAGTGATTATTGAAACTTTTTAGGTTAAGAAAGGAACAGAATACTCTCCTTATTTTGGCTGGATTATATTACTTAATTTTTATGCTTCAATATATCCAAGTTTTAAAATATGTTTCTTAAATTAATTAACGTCAACTTAACATGGAAATATACATACAATTACCATTTAGTTTCATTATTGCTAAAAAGATTATAATGAAATATATCAATATTATTAATGAATATATAGTATTGTTAAAATAAGATTTTGTCTCAGTTTTTTGTTACTGCTTTATGTTTTAATATTTTATGTTAGTGAAAAGTACTACATTTCTAAAACGTTGAAGCCTAAGAAATTATGTTTATGTTTCAAACTAACACTCCAATCTTGATAATTAATATAACATTATTTGTCTTGAGACATAATTTTTAATTAACATTAGTATATTATAAAGGTTTGAATCATGAAAGAGTAATTATAAAAATAATAAATGATGAAGGACAGTTCAGGAAAACAAAAAAAGGTCAAATGCGCTGTTATTAACAGTTTTTTAGTATTCTCAAGTTACACAGTTAACCTGGATATAGTAAAATTTTACATATTTTCATATTTAAAACGTTACTCACCAGTTCACATTGGCCTGCAGGCCTGTGCGTGATCTTTATTGAATAAGTGAAGTACCGACTATTAGCTCAGTTGGGGATTGAAACCTTGGACCTTGCTCTCCGCAGTACAAAGCCATAACCACTGAGCCATATCGACGGCATATTTCCAGATTTCATTCTCTAGATTCAGAATCAAGCCTTATCTCAGTTTGGTTTTATCTGTAATAAACCATTTGTGTTCCATAGGAAAACCAGAGATGTTTTTTCCATAAGATTTTCTTTTTAGATTCTCTACATGTAAGAAAAGGTTATACAGTGTATTTGGGAATTCTTTAGCCAAACTTTGGAATTCAGTACTGGACATAAAAACAAACAAAAAATGTCATATAACAGTATGGTCTATATCGCTTCATTAACTGTCTGTCTGTATGTTTGTGATTTTTATAAAAAAATGAACATCTCAGGAACCATAAAAGCCACAGATTTAAAATCTTTCATACTTAGTAAGGCTGATAACACATGAACATGCATTTATTTTGGATATTTTTGTCCAACTGTTTGGAAATAGCTTACGTTTTAAAAATTAAAAATTTACAAAGGAAAAACAAGAAATTTTCTTATCCTACGCTATTTCCAAACAGTTGAATAAAAATATCAAGTATGTTTAGGTGCTATCAGCCTTACCAAGTATGGAAAATTTTAAATCTGTGGCATTTATGGTTCCTGAGTTTTTATTTTTTTTAATAAAAATCACAAAAATACGGCCATACAGTTAACCACACTGTTAAATGACATTTTTTGTTTGTTTTTATATCCATAACTAAATCCCAAAGTTTAGCTAAAGAGTTCCCAAACAACCTGTAAATAGGTCATTTGAATTTTTGAATAGGAAATACTGAAGCGCTCTACTCTAATGGTATCTAAAGCTAACCATGGTATTCTTGACATATTTTGTCTTTATGACATATTTTGTTTTAACTCATAATAGCCCCTGTTATGGTGATTTTGCATTGTAATTTTTGACTGTTCAAATTCATGCATACTTAATTGTGAAATTTAACTGTGTATGTAAAACATAATCTAAATATTACAAAGCTTATTTATTTGGACCCCATAACTAATGCACGTAAACAGCTTATTTAAAAGTAATTATTTCAATACTAATGCATATTGTTTTCTTGATTCATCAAAGTTCCGCTTCAATACAAACTATTACTTGTTAGAGTGTTCTTTTTTTTAACTGATAAGTTTTAGCAGACATATATTGTCTGCAAATAACATACTGAACAATATAGTCCATCATACCATTTCTAAAGAGGATTTATTACTGATTTTATATTATTCTGTTTTCCTTAATTTTACAGAAAAATTTTTAATAAATATGTTATTAAATACATTCCTCACTATACATATAATTAAAGAGACATTGGTTAAACAACAATTTAAAAGTCAGTGTAAAAATAATTAAACACAAATAACAAACAATCTCTTTTAGTTTGAAACACAAAACATAAGTTTTTTGTACTTTTGATTTTACTCTTTAGATGAAAATTTAACTTTTCAATCTGGTTTTAAATATTTCTTTTTTCCCCCATCTATTTAATTTGATAACTGGCACTAAAAGCCATACCATGGGAAAGTTTTTTAATGAGTAAAGAATTATTTAAGCTTTCACTATCTTATGTAATTATAGTATTTTGATGAAACAATCCATAATTTTGCAGATTTTAAGCAAGATGTGTTCTTATTTCAATTGTATTTAGTACTACTTCGGTGTACAGAAGTGATTTAAAATCAGCAAAGTAAATTTGATTACTATTTACTGATCTTACTGATACTATTTACTGATCAATAGTAATCAGTAAATTGATTGAAAAATATGATTACTCTCAGTACATAATAAGTGCCTCCTGCAGACATAATAGGGAGATCGGCCTCTCCTTGAGAAAAATAATTAAATTAAAATAAAAAATCTGGTGTGAATGGATTGCAATTGGCAAATAACTTTTGCTAGATCATTTTAGGGAGCCAATTAGTTCTGTATAACACTGTTTATTCAATCTTTATGTCATGGTTATTCTACCGCTGAATAACATTGTCCCCTGCAGAATTACTTGGCATGTTTGTATATGTCAACCTATTTAGGATTGTGAAGTAAGTTACTGGAACCAATAAGGAACTATCCACCTCATCTGGAGTTGTCTATCCATACATAACTCTTCTTAGAAAGTTTAATGTTTGATGGTAGTCAAGGTTCAGGTGTTGTTGGGAAGAGAACTGTGTATCAGGCTTGTCAGTTAGCTGAAAGTCAGACCTATACTATGTGGTTCAGATTCCACGTTAAGCTGTAGGTCCTTAGTTGCCCTGGGTATTGGGCTATTAATAAATAGCTCTTTCTGAGGAACAGTTGACCTTAGTTGGTAACAATGACTATACTCGTTCATTTACATTCATCATACCCATTCGCTTCTCATATTCACCCTTTACAATTGGCGTCTTACTAATCAATAACATATCACAACTCCTGACCTACCAATCAGCTGCCAGCTAGAAATTTGCTTCAGATCACATAATCAAAATCACATACAACATCCCAGTTATTCATTCATTACTAACATTTTGATCTAAGAGATATAAACAAATATGAGGGTTGAATGAGTGAAGATGATCAAGAGTAGTCATTGTTACTGTCTAAGGTCGACTGTTCCTTAGAAAGAACAATTTATTAATAGTACAATAGCCAGGTCGACTAAGGTACTTATAGCTTTATGTACAATTCGAACCACGTAGTATTGGTCTGATTTTCAGCTAAATGACAGACAAGCACTCAGTTATCTTCCCTACACAACATCTAGACCCTGTCTACTACCCAACATTGAGACCCCAGACTCCTCTAGTAGTGTCCACGTCAATGGCAAACATTAATCTTATGCCGTGTCATTATTATGATAGAAGATAGAACCTATTGTCTACAATCTCAACAACTCTTTCTACCAAAGTAGCTGAATACAGCACTGCGCCACCATGATGAAAAAACTCTCTTTTAAAAACAACTGGCCTTGTCATGGGAACCTCTTAATAAATGCGACAAGTTCTAATACCCAAATCAAAAAAAAGGCAGCTGATTTTTTAATTGATTTAGAACCGATTTTGGCAGGTGCAAATTTGAGAGCTGAAATGGTGCATGACAATGACCAGTCTTGTGATTCAGTTGTTAAGGCTTAACGTTACGTGAATGACTCTAAATATGGTTTACGGAATATTTTTAATGACTGCACATTGTTGGAAACTATTGAAGAACAAATATACTTAAATTTACTCCATATGTTTTATACCCAACTTTATGAAGGGGAAACCTTTCTTTTTCTTCTCTATTAACTATATAATATTTTTATTTATTTTTACAGTAAATTAGTTTTTAATAGTACATATCGCTTAAAAGTTAAAAGATTACCGTACTTTAAACGTTTCAGATAGCAGAAGGTAGATAGCTATCAATTAAGCCTAACAATGTATTCTATTTTTATTAGCATTTTGACTCTGATGGGTCTCGCAAAGCAAGCTCGACTTTATTGGTTGAGATGTTTACTGATATTTCTTTCATTTTCTCACACCTTTTGAATTTTATCTTCGTTAACTTTCTTTCTTCTATCCATTTCGTTCCATGCTGTTTGGGCTTATAAGTCCCTAACATGACTTTCCACTTTTTAGTTTTTGTCTGTATATTTCCTGTTCTCAGTGTTGTTGGTATTTATTTGTGATTCTTCCATATCTTTACTTTCTATATGTAGGTGAGGACACTGCGATCCTGGTTTGTGGTAGTCTGTGAACGTGTCCATACAATTTTAACTTCTTTCCTGATAGCTGCTGTGAGGTGTGGCAACTTCTCCTTTGTTTTCCTTGACTATAATCTGTATCCTACTTTGTTTTTTTTTTGGGTCTAAAATTTTCTCTTGATTTTCCTTTCGTCTTTGTGTAGATTCTCCAAATCTCTTTTTGTATGGAGAGTTAGTGCCTCACTTTCAAAAAGTGACTCTGATTTTATAACTGTATTATAGTGTGTAATCTTTATCTGTAATGACAGGCATTTATTGTTATAAATATCTTGGTTACAAAGAAAGCCTTCGCCATTTTTTGCTGTCTTATTTTTAGGGCTGTTCTTTCTTCTCCTGTGGATTAAAGAATTTCATATACTTACACTATACGATATACAATATTATTTTGTTATTTTTTTTACCTCAATCACCAGTTCTCATGGACAGGACTATGCACAAACTTTTTTTTCGTGTCTAGTACCTACTATAGCTTGGGGGATTTGAACTTTGGAAGGTTTCCTCCACAGTACAAGACCTTAGCAACTGATCCATCACACCAGCTTCTATAGTTATTTAAATAAATAAAGTTTCTGATATTAAATCACTTTTGAATATTTATACCTAGTTAATTACTACTAATCTATGGTATTATAAAATAAATACAAACAGTTATGGTTTGGATAAAATTGAAAACACTAAATAAAGAGTTTTGAAAGTATTAAACATACTGAGGTAAGTTGTTTTCATGCATCCTTTTTATTTTCAATTGGTTTTTCAGATATTTATTTATTATTTAGCTATTAGTGAAAATGAATTTTGCTGTACAGAAAATAAAATTTGCCACATTGGCTTGTGTGATATGCTGCTTCTCTATCGTTCAAATGTTCGAATATTAACAACTTAGTGTTAGTTTATTAATACTGTAGTGCTGTAGGCTGTAATTTTATACAGCCTTATTGATATGCTGTATGTTTTGATATAAATCAAGATGGCATGGCTGCCCTGAAAGGTGTATCATTTTGTTTGCATTAATTCTTTTCTTATATTTGAAATTTAACAAATCAAAAGAGAATTTTAAAAGTTTTAAAAAAGTAATTAAATTTGAGTTCATTAAAGGTATACATAAATTATGATTTATAAAAATGAAAAAAATTTAAAGGATTTTAATTCTAAATTATGAGAGATTACTTGATAAAATGTTGTGTCATCATCAGTAATGATTTCATGGAACTAATACTTACTGTTGGTAACTAAGAGTATTTTCAAATATTGGATTTACCATCGTAGGTTTGGTAAAGATATAGCACAACTTTCCTGCATTAAATATGGTTATATCTGCACAGGAACAATGTTATAAAGTTTAAAAAATGTAACGAAACAAGCCTTTCTACTTTGATATAAATTACAACTCAAAACTCTCCAGTCAGACAGATCAACAATTTTAAAGTTTATTTTCAAACTCAGATCATTTAATTACAATAAAAATGAAAAAGAGTGGTTATAATTTATTAATAAAAAAATGCTATTTTAAGTCAATTAATCAACTATACCTAGGTAATCATATAATTTACGGTATCAATCGATTCTTAAATGAATTATTTTGATTGAATAGTAACCACTTGAAAACTACGAAGGATCTACTTGTGTGTACAGGTGTATCCACGAATATTTGGACGTGTATTCGGAAGTGCAGCAGTCTGAGGCGACTGAACTGATCAACTCTCCGTTTGGGGGGCGTTACTGTGGACCTATCCCCCCTCGGCGTCGCATTTCTCTCTACCGCACCATTGCACTCGCTTTCTACACTGACAAGAACTCCACCTACCAAGGGCTCTTCTCAGGCAGATATTCATTTCTCAACGACTGTAAGTAATATGATTTTATAAATCAACTTATTTAATTAAAACGATAACGTTAAAAACTTGTTATATTTTCATTAGAATGCAACAAATTAAGTTTCAAATGAAAAGGAATAATTTTGCTACCTTCATCATCATCATCATTATTCGTTAACTTTTCCATTTTCACGGGTCATTCAAGAGAGTCTCCTTCATTCTGTCTATCCTCCAGATTTTCTCTTCCTCTATTTGTATTTTATGCCTTTTTTCATATCCTTATACACTTGTCTTCTTATTCCAAGAGGAAAAAAATCAACATTTTTTAAACCTCCTTTTGAATTTTAAAAATTCATGTGATGTGGACATGTTCATGAACATCCAATCGGTTTGATATTTGCGACTTACTCACAAGCATGTCCTGCATGTAATAGGTCTCCACGCCAACTTAGCATACTGCGCATGCGCGGCTTGTTTTCCCTGCCAGTGCCACCATGCTGTTTATCGTGTTTATATTATTTTTTCCTGTTTACTTGTTGTATTTAACTTGTCCTTGCGTGTAATACAACCTAAGAAGACTTTCTGATTTAGTTTTTATCGAAAAGTCTACTTTGGTTATTTGAGACCTATCGGAGAGATATGACTGCCACATCAAAAGAATCAAGTTTCTGCATTCTAAAAATAAAAAAAATTAATAGAAACTTATTTTTTAACTATCAGTGATTCATTCCGACATAACTCAGGTTACTCCACAATCAATGATTTTGGTACGAGGAGGGAGGGGGGCGCCAAGACCTCTTTTGCCCCGGGTGCGTCAACGCTAGGGACGGCCCTGCTGATAGGAATAGTGTAAAACATCTAGTTCAAAAAGTAGAGGAAAGACACTTTTTAAAGACTTATCTACAAACAAAGCAGCTCTTTGTTTATTTTTTTTATTTTTCAGACTTGTATGTAAAATTTCTGGGGTGGCAAAATACCATGCTGCACATTTTTGAGGTGGCAGTTACCAGTCCTTGCCACCTCCAAATGATGCCTTGCTCCCAAATTGTGCCTCAAACATTTGGAGGGCCACGTTTACTTCCATTTTTTATGATTTAAATTTTTATTGTTAATGATTTTTGTTGTATATAATTTCTATCTTACAAGTGGAACCTTGAAACTTAAAGGTATAGGAAAACAATTTTGACTAATCAAATATTTGAAGTAAACAAGGTTTGAGTTACTGAAGGTGAAAATCACTGACTTTAAGTTACAAAAGGCCCATAGGTTATTGAATTTGTCTAAATTATGTTGTTAAACAGGGTTCAAACTAAACAAAAATAAATCAAACACGTTAAGATTGTAAAGCAAAGAGAGTGGTAAGAACACTGCGGTAAACAGATGAATTACAGCCAAATGGAAAGGGGTGAGGGAAATCCATGTTACAAACACGAAAGTTTAGCTTGCTTACTATGTAGCGTTGATGTTGAATTTAGCTTCATTGAAGTTGCTTGTCTTAAAATTGGCATTATAAATGGTCAAGTGATTAAAATTTCGACTTGTAGATGATTGCATAGTCTCAATTTTGAGTTATAGAGGTATGATGTGCTGTTCTAAACAATAAAAAATTTGCTTTATCAAGGGGTTTCTATAAAAATAATTAAGTTGTCGAGGTTAAAGTAACATTAAATATCATGGGAAGTTTAAGGAGATTTGGTAGAATTCTACTTATCAAAGATTTTGAGTTATTGAAGGCCAAGTTATAAAAGTTCAACTGTATAAGTAAATAAATTACTGCACCATCAAAATCCTTATTTACAAGATTTTAAATCGCATGTTGTTTAGTTAATATTTCATAAGCAACCAATTATAAATATCAGATATCTAACTTTTACTTACTCTTGTTATTTCAATAGCCGAGTACCAAGTGGGAACACCAGCTCCCAACACTCCGTGTTCTTTCACTGTTTTGGGGAAAACCAAGAGAACCGGAACCATAGTCTCACCAACGTACCCTGGAGCATACCCTAAGGACCTTTCCTGTAGTTATTTGTTCATCGGAGATCCAGGCCAGAGAGTCCGCATTGAATTTAGGGACTTCGATTTATTTTTCGGGGGTCCACAGTAAGTAAAACATAATTAAGGTTATTTATTTATTTACTAAGCCAAAATCATGTTACAGCATCAAACACAGAGTGTCCCTCTAATGCTAAATTACATGTAAATTTCACTACAAACTAAAGCCTTAAAACTAAAAATAAAGTAACAGGTAAGCACTGAAACATGTATAGTTTTGAGAATGGACATAACTGACAAAAGAGAAATACCTAGAAAATCTTGACAAACAATGTCATAAATTTCAACTAAATAATATTGTTAACTATACAAATACTTCCTTAACTTTCAAATGATTATTTGAAGAAAGAATTAGAATCAATACACTATAAAATTTTTATTAATTTTTGTTATATATCTGGCACTGAGGAAACAACATAGCTGAGCCATTATTTTAAGTCTTAAAATTATTTGCTACAATGTATCGCTTGTTAGACGGACATCTTAAAACATTATTTTTAATATTTAAATTACAAAATACTGTAAAAAAGGACTTAAATCTTATTTCTTTATCTATTTATTTATTCTTAAGATGCTGATTGTAAAGATATGGGTTAATATGCTTATTGAATGAATGTAGATGAGTGTATGTAGTCAATGTTACAAACTAAGGCTGACTATTGACATATTCCTTAGAAAGTGTCATTAATACACTCATAGCTCAATGGCCAAATGAACAGCCGGTGGTTATCAGCTGATACCTTTCAATATTTGTTATGACTCTGATTGAGATCGAGATGAGAACCTAACTTATGAAGCTGGGCTTGATCAAATACGCTACCGACCAATTACACTTTACTATTCAGCTGGGTCTCTGACTCTGGTTAGAGAATCAGTTTGTTAGGTGGTCCATCAGCTTTTTTGGTGAAGTGTTTGAGCAAACTTTAAATAAGGTTAAAGCTCCCTTGAATAGCGCAAATGTTTTGCCAAATTATCCCATTATACATTTAGAACTGTATACATTTTTAACACTTAAATTATAACAAAGTTTATGAAAAGCCTTCCAAGTCGTACATAATATATTTGTTTTACATTGATTTTCATCTTTCAAATCTACTGAAAATGATCAAGCTTTTATTAAATGAAATTGGGTTTTATTGTCATGTAAAAAATGTATAATAATAATAACTTTTATTTGTGATTTGGATTTACATAAATTATTGAAAATGTTACAAATTTCAACTAAATAACAATTGTTAACTACACAAATATTTTAAACAGATTATGGTATCAGTGTTAAAAACTCATCTGTGCTATAAAAGGGAGTCCTATGCTTGTAATAAGACTGTTTTTGAATGATCATTCTCTTGAAAAAATGTATAAAAATATGCAAAAATGCTTATGAAACAGTGAATAGATGCTCAGAACTGGTTGTTTTGAGAGTTAAAAATGACCGAATAACTGCAAATTAAACTGATTGTAATCTCTAAGGACGTGGTAATTCAGTTTGTGGAGAAGCTGATTCTAAGGTAAACTCTGCGATCCTTTGTCTTTTGTACTCATTAAACTTTGTCTCCCAATCTAAGTGCTTGTGATAACCCATTCAAGAGCTTTCTTCCACTGGATTAATATAACACAATTCATAAAATTAAAACTTTCCAGCTTTTTCAAATCCAAAAAGTGTTTACACAAATTGAATTCAATTAGCGCATATTATAATAAAGCAATTAATATACGTGATGAATGGCTATTTTATATCATTTTAATTTTTTAAGCTACTCTAAACTTCCAAATTCATTCAGTTTAATTAATTTTTAAGTCATAAACAATTACTTACCAAGGAAAGGTAAACAAATTTTAATATAGTTCAAGTGAACGTCACACAACTGAAATATATTATAGTATAAGAACACAATACATAAATATACTTAAAACTTGTGTGACACGTTAAGATAGTCAGTGAGTGTCTACATTGGGTTTTATAGTATACCAAGACACACCCCTGCACGCTTCGCGTGCCAATCCCGTCACTCACTACACTTCTAGAGATAAAAAAAATTATAGCCAGTGTATTCTCATAATATTGTTTTAATAAACATAAAATTCTGTACGATTTTAAGTACAGTACCAGCTGCCCAATACCACCGTATGTGTAGGCTAATACCACCTTTTGTCCCTATGAGGCCGCAGGCCGAGCACTACAAAAGGGCCTAAAGCAAAAATAATAATAATAATAATAAATTAATTTATTTTTCTCTCAATTCGAGGAAATATTGTTACATTCATATAACATTAACCTGATGTATTAGACTTATAACAAAATAGCATGTATAGTAATAAATAAATATCAAAATAGTATGTATAGTAATAAATAAACAAACAGTAATAAATAAACACAGTTGTACATTTTTTTATACCTATCAACAATAGTATGTATATTAAAAAACCAAACAAATAAATACACAGTTATACATTTTTTTTTTTTTTTACTGTTTATAATTTACATAAGAGAGAAAAATAATAGGGCCCCTAAGACTGATAAAGTCTGTTCAGGGGGTCCTTCATTCAAAAATATAAATATATTTGGTATATAGAGCTCAAAAGCAGAATAGTTTACTTTGTGTACACTGAATTGGACTACTTAGAATTATCTTTAAAAGTGTGCTTTTACCCATGTTTATAACTAAATAAATTTTTATTAAACGTTTCTGCAAATTAAACTATTTCTAACATAGATATATACAATACTATCAAAAACAAAACGAAACAAAAAAAAAATTGACATGACAAGAAACAAACAATACAATATATTGCTAACTTATAATTTGCAACATTTCCCCGATGTTTTGTTGCGACAATAGCCATTCACGTAAGTATTTTAAAAACCTATGAACATTGCTTTCATTTTTGATACTATATGGTAATTTATTATAGATACGTGGTGCTATAAAATTAAATGTTCGTGTGTAGTACGTTAAATTTGGTTTAGGTACAGAAATCAAATTAGCGTTTCTTAATCTAGTCCTACAAGGGTTATCATTATTCAAGAGCCTACCATTATTGTAATATACTTTTAGTACCTTATATATATAAAGAGTCCTTATGGGTAAAATCTTTAAAAGCACAAAACATGGGGAGGACGGTTCAAATTTGTTCTTCTTCTTAATTACTCTAACAAACATTTTCTGTAAGGTAACAAGCGGTTTTAAGTTTGTATTGTAAGTTCCTCCCCAGCATATTATCCCATATTCTAGCCTACTATTAATCAGCGCAAAATAAAGAGATCTTAGCACTACCAAGGGACAAACATCCTTCAAAAAATAAAACAAACGGATACTGATAATAATCTTACTTTTCAATCTCATGATTTGCGCTTTCCAGTTTAATTCACTATCTAAAATTATCCCCAAGTATTTTGTATTTGAAGTCTGCCGAATCTTGGAACATTGATTGCAAAAGGCTATTGAGTTAACTAAACACTCCATGCATTTGTAGTAGATATCCCCTTCGAATTGAATGCTCTTCCTTAGTGAAAAATTTATGTACATTGTCTTTTCTATACTCAAAACCAATTTATTATTTAAAAACCACCAATTGAGTAAATTTGAATCCTCATTCATATTGGAACAAACTGTTTCCCAATCAGGCTCAATATAACTTAGGGCGGTGTCATCAGCAAAAGCTGTAACGTTCCCCCTGAATTTGCCATTACACAAGTCATTTATAAAAATTAGAAAAAGAATTGCCCCCAACACTGATCCCTGAGGGACTCCACAGGATATTTCACCCATTTGACTAAGTTTACCATTTATATTTACACATTGCTGCCTCTTATTCAAATAACTTCTAAACCAGTTTTGGGTTACACCTCTAAAACCACAATTATATAGCTTTTTCAGTAATATATCATGATTTACCGTATCAAAGGCTTTTTTGATATCAATAAATAATCCACTTACACAACTACCATTATTCATTCCTTCATTAATCTTATCCATAAATGTATACAATGCTTGCTCCGTATCCAAACCCAATCTAAATCCAAACTGATTTTCAGAGAAAAAATTTATTTTGTTTAAATATTTTAACATGTTTTCCTTCATGATTTTTTCATATACCTTTGCGAACGTAGAAATCAAAGATATAGGCCTGAAATTTGAAGATAAACTAGTCGATCCACTCTTGTAAATTGGTATTACCACTGCATTTTTTAGCTTTGTTGGAAAAATCCCAGTAGTAAAACTTAAATTAATTAGAAAAGACAAAACATCCAATATTGCAGGGGAAATACTCTTTAACATCACTGAATGGATGCCATCCAGTCCCGGTGATTTACCGTTTTTCAACGTTTTTATTACTTTAGCTACATCTTCTCTTAAAACTGGTCCAAGCATCATTGATGTTGTTTCATGATATTCAGTAAACGAATCCTTATAAGACATATTTGCAACAGCCTCATTAACTTCATAATTACCTACAACTTCTCTAACTACAGTCAAAAAGTACTTATTAAACTCATCAGCTACTATCTCCGGGCTATCTACTAAATTACCATTTACATTCAATAAATAATTCCTGTCACATTTACTTTGACCCGTAATTTCATTAACTGTACTCCAAATTTTTTTGGGATTGTTCAAATTAGCATTAAGTTTATTTGCATAATAAGAGGATTTTACGAGTTTTATATCCTTTCTTAACTTATTTCTAAATCGTATATAATATTGTCTAAACTTGTCATCATTAGGCCGATTTTTAACTTTGTTGTATAAACTATTTCTCTTTTTAATACGCCTACAAATATTATTTGTAATCCACGGTTTTAGTTTTTTGTGCAGATAATTCTCATTATTTATTTCAATTGTGCAAGCAGAAATGCAAGTAATAAGTTGAGTCTCAAATAAATCATACGCCACAGATGCATTTGTCTGTGACTTCACTATTGACCAGTCAACAGTGCCAAGCAAGCTTATCAGTTTATCATAACAAACCCATGTGCGGGCGGGACGGCTTGGGGGGTCGGAGGAGGAGCGGTCAGCCGATAAGTTGGCCTCCCCCCCACCACCCGCCCCCCACAACCGCAGGACTGTCATGAAGTGATCTGTTATTTGTGTTTGCATTACTTGAGCTTCACATTCAATTTTACGCTTATTAACTAATCTAACTAACACATGGTCTATGCATGTCTGAGAAATATTTGTAACTCTTGTTGGTTCGTTAATTAAGGATTCTAAACCTAAACTTGCCATTTTAATTTTATAATTATCCACTTCGTAACTTTCTGTATTAAGCAAGTCCACGTTATTATCCCCAAGTATTAATAAACTTACATTTGGTTTACTCATGCTTTCCACTTGCAGATACTGAAAAAATTCGTCAACAAAATTATTTATAGTAAACTGTAACAATCTGTAAATAGCCAACAGCTGAAACTCGCTATTTATATATCTAAACTTAATTCTTATTATATCTGCCGTCAAAAATACAAGACTTTCTTGCTCAATTATATTCAAATACCTATTTGTTGAGTAAAATACTGCTACTCCCGCTGAACGATGGTTTTCATTGACATTAGAAAATAATTTATAACCAGGTATACTAAAATAATTTATCTCATTTGATTTAACCCATATTTCTGTAAAAATAATTATATCTGGACTCTTATCCCAAGTAGATATCTCGGCCAAAAAACAATCAAAATTTGCCCTCATGCTTCTAATGTTCTGGTGCACAATAAATAGACTATTCAGAGATTCATCTGTTATCATTTAAATATTGTATTAAAATATTTATAAAGCACAAAGTTAATTCATAATTCCAACTATACAAAGGTAAAAATAAAAATATATAATCCCTAATATAAGTACTTTGTATCAAATAAAAAATAATTTTACTTTTCTTACTTACAAACATATCTACAGATTATCGAGGTCAGCCTGGTTTCTTATTTCTACCACCTTCGCTCCATCTTCCTTCCTCAGCAGGATGCTCCCGTTCCTCAGCCAGAGATACTTGTAGCCCTTCACCTTCCTCAGCTCTTGGGTCTGGGCCAGCAGCCTCCTCCGGGACGGTGACAGGGAGTCGTTGAGGTAGATGGGGTTGTCTGAAGCCATGCCCAGGTGGCGAGTTGATAAACCCTTTTTCTCCCTCCTCTTGTTCATCAGCACCTCCTTGTCAGTCCGGCGGACAAACTTGACAATTATCCCCCGTGGCTGGTTCCTCTCAGCGTTCCTCTTACCAAGTCGGTGACAGGCATCAATCATCTCCTCCTGTATATCCACGTTCAGGGCTTTTCCGACTTGCTTCACGACCTCTTCTACTTTCTCACCTTGCTGCTCCGGGATTCCTTGAATTTCAACGCAGTTCCTCCGTGAGTAGTTTTCAAGTTCTTCAACTCTAATTTCCAAGTTAGCAGCTTTGGACTTGAGCGTTGCATTTTCTGACTTCAGTTTATCTATCTCCTTCACATACTCTTCAATTTTCTCCATGCTGTTCTTTAGAGCATCAGTATTTTCCTGAATTTGGCTATACAGGACCTCATATGATTTATTGAAGTCTGCAGTACAATTTTTCTGTGTTTCCTGCATTTCCTTAAGCATGCTCAAAATAGTCTCCAGCGTCACTCCCTCTTCATCATATTCCAAGCGCATACTCTTCCTTCTACTCTTGTTGCACGGTTCACACCTGAACACCAAACCTTGCTCTGCTATATACTCCAAATCCGCTTTAGTAGTGTTTACACACCTCCCGTGGAATTTCTGCTTACACTCTCCACACTGCACTTTTAATTGATTTTTCCGGAAAACCTCCAAACAAACTTTACAACTAGCCATTACATATATAAGAATATTCACTTGCCAAGTATGGAAAACAGCACAACCCAACACGGTACAACAGGCACAAGCACACAACACAGCACTACAGCACAGTCCCACTGATAAGGTTGACTCCACTCCGATAAACGTCTGCTCTGCTTGAACTCCGACTCATCACTGAGTTGGCTCATACAAAAGGCTCAGTTTCCTCATGAGACCCTAAGCCGAGTTGCACAAAGGGGCTAAAGGCAGAGTTTCCAGGCGAGGACGCAGGTTTTATTGTTTGAAATGCACAATAAAATGTATGAGAAGTAAATGTGTGCATGTTGTGCTTATATTTAATATATTTGTGTTGTGTGATGTTCACTTGTACTTATATGTACAATGCACATTATGCTAATCAAAAAACCAATTTTAATGTATCTTCAAATAACCACAGTAAATGAATATCAAACTCCAATATGTTTTTATAAGTATATTTGTGAAAAAATTTGAATTTACTAATTATTTTGATTTACTATAACCAAAGTATTCTGTAACATAACCATTGTTATGTCAGTAGACTCTCTTCCTCTGCTTGGCTACCAATCAGCAGTAGTTATCCGTAACTGACGCCCACATTTTGCAGTTGAACATTTCTTCACTTTAAAACATTTAATGTTTACATTTTTTTAACATATGTATTTCAAATTTTAATATGATTTATAGCAGAAGTGAAACTAGTGCTTCTGAGACAGATTTTTAAAAACGGTTTTGGTTTATTTTAAAAATATTACATTAGAACAATAGTTATTGGTATATCAAAATAAACCACAACAGTAATAAAAAATCAGTCTCAGGGGGCGCTAGGCAATTATGTTCTCTTTTAAAAAAGGTAAAGTTTTTAAAGTTTTACGTCCTAAACAAAGCTGTACTCTTTATTTAAATTTAACAATGGTCTTATGGAGAATTAAATCCAATATGTCAGCAGGTATAGCAGACTATTAACACATAAATGTGTTTCAGCTGTCCATTCGATGTAGTGAAGGTGTTTGATGGGCAAACAAACGACTCTGCAGTGATCGGAACTTACTGTGGCCAACAACGCAACTTGGTGCTTTACTCTTCAGAATCCTCACTCTTCGTAACCTTTGATACTCTGCAGCGCACTGCCAACACCCAAAACAGAGGCTTTAAGGGCATTTTTGAATTCAGTGAAAGTTTTGTTAAATTAGGTAGGTCACTTTAACATTTACACAGTACAGCTTTTGTATGCCTATATCATCGTCATCATCTGTTGAAAGTTCCATTTTCACGGCCCCCCAACAGTCTCTTCCATTTTTATCTATCCCTCCAGGTTTCCTCTTCCTCCACTTTTATGTATTCCTCCTCTTCACATCCTTAGTCCACCCTTCTTCCTCTCAGTCTTCTTTCCATTTTCTCCAGAGCTATTCTTGACAATCTTTTGGCAAATTCTTATATATATGTATATTTAATAAAAAAACTTGATGTAAATAGACTCCCAAACCAATCAGGTACTTAGTGATATTTGATTGTACAGTTCCACATCATCTATTTCAATCTTTTTATCTGTTTTTCCAGATTTTATAGCCAAAAACGAAGGTGAACATATTCGTGGATCCGAGTGTGATCAGAAGATTTTAAGTAAAAAAGAATCAAGTGGCTTTGTTTTCAGTCCAAACTACCCTTTTCCGTACATGCCAAAAATAGTGTGCCGTTATTTTGTTTATGGCATGCAAGATTCACAGCACTTAGAAAGAGTTCGATTGGATTTCATGAAATTCAATATTCCAAAGCCAAAAGATAAAACTGAGTAAGTATAACGAGTTTGTAAAGTATTAATTCATTAGTAAAGTTCTTAAATAGAAAGTGTGTAAACAAGTGAACATTACACAACACAAATTTGTTATAATACAAGTACAAGTTGTACAAATCAATAGTTATCATTTTGTTAAACCGTGTTTACCTTCCTCAGACTAGAGGATTCACAAAGGAATCAAGATAATTGTCGTCTACCTAAATCGGTCACTATAATATTTTATATAGTATGTACTTGTATTATAATAAATTAGAGTTGTCTGTTGTTCACTTGTTTTGTCTTTCTACCAACAAGTAATAAGTTAACTAAGTAATTATTTTAGTACAAAAAGTAATAATTTATTGCATATTCTATAGATGTAACTCAATCAATTTGTTAAGAAGGAAGCCTCAAGACATGTTTTAATTTTAAACCACAATTTTTATCTATGGACAATTAATAATCATGCTATAGTAAATAATGGTCATTTATCATTAAATTATACTTTTGGTTTGGATTTATTCTGGTTTGTACTTAACTTGTTAGATTAGTTATTTTATTTTATACTTTAACTTAACCTGTTGACAATTCATGCGCATGGTATATGCCAAGCACTGATTCCAGCTGTATGTTAGTATTTATATATCTAGTAACCAACCACCAGGAGTTATAAAAACTTTAAAATAACAAGTCTCTATTTTAAAACTTTTTAAATGTATGTTAGCAAGGGTTTATTTATAAGGGGACCTTATAAGTTTGACTTGAAGATTGTTTATTACCTCCATTGTTCTGATCGCATAGTGTGCTTGCATAGCAATGTTGGAGAAGAATACTCTTCTTTGATTCACTTTATGGGAGTAGCCTCATAAAATGGCAGACTTGGAAATGTAATCACAACTGCAAAAATAGCCTGTAACATAAAAGCATGCCAAAGTCTCGTATGTGGGCAGGCGGGTGGGATTTTGGTACAAGATTTCAGGCTTGTGGACTTTGCAATCATGACTATGACAATGCATGCATTTCTGGAGGACCCACACATGTACAGAGGTGTTGAGAATCATAGAGGATCAAGGTAATAAATAATAGGCACTTCTGGAATGATTTCACACATGATGAAAAAATTTATTCATTCATTTGCTCTCAAGAAATTTTACTTTTTTTCACTCACTATTCTGAGTGTAAGAATGCAAATATATGTTAAAGGAGGGTGTACTTGAAGGAGCTTTAGATGGTTTGTTGATGGCATCACTGAGTTATATTTAGGCCGGCCCTAACACATGTTTTATAGTTTCTATTATCTTCGTTTGATTGAACTAAGTCATAATGTAACGAAATAAACTACTCAAATGTATAGCAGTACCTATGTGAAATCCTCTTATTTTAAACTTCTTTTTGTAGCTGTAGTGACGGATACTTGAAGATATACTTGAAGGGACAGGAAGCAATTGATGCTTACGACAAGTTCGATCATGAACTGTGCGGTGAGGAGAGCCAGCCAGTCCAAGTGGTGTCTGATGGACCTCGTCTGGTCATGGTGTTTAGCAGCGGTGAGCTTCAAGGTGGGGGCTTCAAGGCCAAGTATACTTTTGAAACAGGTAAGTGTTTCAAGCTAATACTTCATCTTCGTTATATCATTATTGGCATATCTCATTTTTTATAAATTTTAGAGATGCTGCAACCCTTTGTGGATTAAAAAAAAAATAATAGTAATAAAATGCAATGAAAATAATATATTCTTGTATTTAACACTACCTATTTAAAATTGTAAAAAGTATATTGACATTATTTCTATTTTACAGCCCACTTTTTGAAGATTATAATTAACTTAACTATGCAGTTCTCTATCTAGAATCACGTCAAGGTGCTATCTACACTATTTACAAAATAACCAGATGTTTCGGCCATGTTGTGGTGTGGCATCCTCAGTGCTATCACTGAGGCTCTAACTAGAAAATATAGATTCTAGTTATGACACTGGCAGTAAGCCTAAGATCTAAGATACAGTTGTCTTAAATACTCTATCATATACGGTACTATATGTATATTGATAAACACAGAAATCATAATGTTTATATACAAGAGTTTATTATTTATTTATATATTTATTAACTTATATTTCCATAAATTGTTGGTATAAATGTTAGCTGATTTGGCTTTGGACTAAAGACCAAAATTAAAATTCTCAACTGAGTTGACAGTCGGTGCTTCATTCGTTGTATAAAGTTCATGCACAGGCTTGTTGCAATATGAACTAGCTGGTGAAGATATATTTCAATATACCTTAATATGATGATAGAATTACGATTGATAGTTTTTCAGGATAATCATAGTGCCGCTAAGCTAAAACATGGAACTTCTAAGTTCAATTAAAGCTCACAAATTGGCTATAGAGGGACCTGGATTATTATAATTGCATCTTATTATATGTGTGCACTGTTTAATGGAAAATACACACAAAGTAATTTAAAATGATACATATATAAATAAATTTTCTAGATGAAGTCTATTACAAAAATAAACACTTATTTTCACACTTTTTTAAAACATGAATATTATTACACTATTTATTAATATGAAAAGTTTATTTAATTATGATATGATATCAAATAGCGCCATGAGAATACAAAAACAAACAAAACTCAATGTGCAATTCACATCCACAATAACTGACACCACACAACATCAAACAAAACTCAATGTACAGTTCACATACACAGTAACTAACACTAGACAACATCAAACAAAACTTACTGTGCAGTTCACATACACAGTAAATGATACTACAGAACATCAAATAAAACTCAATGTGCAGTTCACATCCATAGTAACTGAGACCACACAACATCAAACAAAACTCAATGTGCAGTTCACATACACAGTAACTGAAACTAGACAACATCAAACAAAACTCATTGTGCAGTTCACATGAATTGCACAAGAACAACAAACGTTGATGTCTGAGAAGATTGACATCAATCTTAGATGACAATAAATGGAGTCACCATATTAAGCACCAACACAAAGCTCAATGTGCCAATGATATCATTGATTTTATAGCATTTTTATTTACCCACATACTTGTTTACTTTGCCCATAAGGTCTATAAACAGTTATGTTTAGCGTTAAAATAATTTTTTTCAAAATAAACACTTTTTTGTTGTTTCTTATTCAGAAACTAAAAAACGAAGGCCATTCAAAATTATAAATCCTCTTTTGAGCAACTAAAAACATAACAAACCATGATTCTTGAAGTGCATCTTACCAAAAATTATCAGAATTTGATAATTTAAAGTAATAAAACACTCCATTAATAAATAATTGTTAGTTTGATTGTTAGCTCTGTAGTTAAGATTTCAGAATGCAGAGGGAAATGTCCGAGGTTCGAATCCCCAACTGATTTAATGACCGGTATTTCACTTACAGAGTCAACTTCACATACAGGTCTACAGGTCAATGTGATATGGCAAGTGAGGTTAAGAAAAATTGATCTGTTTCAGAGTACAGAATTCCAGGCACTGCCGCTCCAGATGGTAGTTGTAGCTTCACATACACTTTTCACTTGCAGAGTCAACTTCACATACAGGTCTACAGGTCAATGTGATATGGCAAGTGAGGTTAAGAAAAATTGATCTGTTTCAGAGTACAGAATTCCTGGCACTGCCGCTCCAGATGGTAGTTGTAGCTTCACATACAGGAGCTCAAGTCGCAAGAAGGGAGAGTTCAACTCACCCCGTTACCCCTCTAACTACCCCAGCCAGACAAATTGTTCCTATATATTTATTGCTACGCCTAATGAGCAAGTTACTTTGGTCTTTGACCACTTCAAAGTCAGAGCTGACCAAGCTAATACAACTGGTGGATCCTATGGGTATGAAATATTTCTTTATAAATTTAGAGAAAAAACATGAAATAATCTTAGAACAAAAATAGAAGGTTGTTTTGGTGACTAAATATAGATTAGTGGAAAAAGTGGTAACACTGTATTGTTGCATAATTATATACCGCATGGCTTTCAAAGCTAGCCACCAAACTAATAATAGACTTAAAACATACAAATAATCAATAAGCAATGTCTAAATAAAATAAAACCTAAAGTACAAAGTACTTGTGTCTTAATGTTTAAATATCGTTCTTCCACCACAAAATCAAATCCAGGTTTTGTAACCTTTCAACACATGCTTCTCCAAATAAATGAAGCACCAGCATCCCTTTGAAAAGATTGGATTGGGTACTCATTAACCATATGATCCAAAGTTTGAACTTCAACTCCATAGTCACATGACTTATAGTATGACGATCTTTTTAAACTCTCTGAGAAGTGCCTCGTTGTGTCTTATATCCAAAGGAGTTATCTTGCACAGCATTGGACGCTAAGGAAGGTGTTGCAATGAGGGAACCACTGATAGCCCACATCGTCCAAATTTTGTTGTATTTCAACCTGTAGAAGCTGTGTACTGTTAAGCCACACAGGAGCACAATACTCATCAGTGGAAAAATCAGAGACAAAGCTGCAGTACGCAGAACTTGTGTGTTGGCTCCACACGATGATCCTGCAAGTTGCTGCACAATGTTAGTTTCGGTTCTCACTTTAGGTGCTGTTTTCTGTAGATGGCTTTTAGAACAGATATATCGGTCTAAGCTAGCTCCCAAGTACTGCGGATGCTCATTGTGTTCCAGCCTTACACCACTGAAAAATATGTTCGATTTTTGATTAGCTAGTCTATTACCAGGTAAAAGCAGGTTACTTCTGTCTTTGTTGGATTGGGCTATACCTTTCAGGCTCTAAAATAATATTAATGGGTGGCTAGATCTAGTGTAAGTGTTCTTTGTGTTTTTTTAGAGGTTTTTAATATAAATAATTCAAGTCCACAAAAATCGCCTAAAAATTCATTTTTTAACAGTCGAAATTTCCCAAAAGCAAACATGTCTATATTTGTCAAACTATTAACCAAAGAAAATTGGCTCCAGGTTTTCAATGCAAACATTGACCAAAAATATGCAGTATTCTGTAATATCTTGAATTATTATTTCAATTTAGTCTTTCCTTGTAAATTAATAAAAAAAACTACACGTAAAAATCACTGGATTACTGATGACCTAAAAAATGAAAAAAGGGAAATTATTGAATCATTCAAAAAAGCTCGGACCTCTAAATATTTAGAACTACATCAAGATGTTATTAGTAGGAATAGGCAGTTTAAATTAAAACTGTTAGAGTATAAAAAAAATTACTATGATAGTAAAATTGATAGGTCAATGAACATTGGTAGAACAACTTAGGATATCATTTATAATGAAACATCTAATGGAAAGGAAAACAGGAATGAACCAATAACCTTAATAGAGGATGGAAAGGTTGTTGGTTAAAGGTTATTGGATTATGAGATGTGGATCTCTGATCCACATCTCATAAGTAATACCTTTAATTCTAAATTTAATAATGTAGCACAATGTTTATCAAACAATTATGTTAATCTTGACACATGCAATAGTACACATTGTAATGTCAACCTACTCCAATCAAATCCTCATTCACTTTTCTACTGCCATCCTGTAAGCGAAATAGAAATTCTGAACATTGTTAGGTCATTCAAAAATAAATTGTCAAGTGGGTATGATGAAATCCCTGTTAAATTTATTAAATTCTCAATTAATCAACTTCTTAAGCCCCTCGTACATCTAATAAATTCTTCTTTCATATCTGGAATCTTCCCTCAAGAACTTAAAATTTCCAAAGTCATACCAGTTCATAAAAAAGGAAGTAAAAAAGACCCAAATAATTATCGTCCCATATCTCTACTTCCTTCAATATCAAAAATCTTTGAAAAAACTATGCACAATAGATTAGCTAAATATTTAGAAGAGAACAACTTTTTTGATTAAGAACAAAATGGTTTTAGAAAAGGAAAATCTACAGTAACAGCTTTAGTTACTTTTGTTGAATCATTAATAGAGGCCATCGATAGTGGCGAGAAACCAATTGGTATTTTCATGGACCTTTCTAAGGCCTTCGATACTATTTCTCATGATATATTGTTACAAAAACTGGTATCACTGGGTATTCACGGTACAGCTTTGAATTGGTTAAAATCTTATCTCAATAATAGATTTCAATACGTAGAAATTTCTTCCACAATAAACCAAAAATTAGTCAAAATCAATTCAACAAAATTAAGTATCAAGCAAGGTCTCCTCAAGGTTCCATCCTTGGTCCTCTTTTGTTTATTTGTTATTTACAGGGATTTCCATCATTAATAGAGAAAATTTCTTATACCAAAGGTAAAATTGTACTCTATGCTGACGATTCAGATTTAATCCTTTCAGGTAAAAATCAAAGTGATATAGAATCAGCAAGTCTAATGCACCTTTCAAAAATTCAAGAATTTTTTCAAAATAATTCATTGTATTTAAACATTGACAAAACAAATTTTATTTCTTTTCAAACGAGACAGAACAAAAAAATTTTTTCCCCAAACATTAAAGTAGGTGATACAAATATTAGTAATATAGTTAACACAAAATTTTTGGGTCTAGAGATTGATCAACATTTAAGTTGGAGCGGTCATATAAAAAAAATACTTACAAAAATACACTCAGGACTGTATACCCTTAAACATATGTCATTTTTATGCAATCTCCCTACTTTAAAATCTATTTACTACGCTCAAATTCATGCTCACTTAGCTTATGGTTTGTGTGTGTATGGGGGAACATGTAATTATAACTTGAACAAATTAATATTATTACAAAAACAAGCTATAAGGATAATGTTAAAACTTAAACATGACGATCATGTAAGAAAGCATTTTACCTCACTTGAAATCCTAACAGTTTATGACCAATACATATTTGACTGTATATTGTACATAAAGAACAACCCTAATGATTTAATTTTTAAATCAGATATACATTCCTATAACACAAGGGGGAAAAATGATATCAATATATCTAAACACAATTTAGCTTTCTTTAACAAAAAGCCCTCTCAAATGGGAAGTAAATTCTTTACAGATTTGCCTATTGATATTAAAAAGGAACCAGAAATTAAAAAATTTAAGAAGAATCTAAAACATTCTTGGTGACAAATCCCCACTATGCTTTATCAGAATTTCTAACCTGTTGTGTTTGATATTTAACTTAGTTATTATCAAACTCTAGTTTTTTTAACATAAGGATCCTTATGTAATTAGTAGTAAGACTGACACTATTTAATGTACTAGTTTGTACTCAACAAATAAAGAATTTTTGTCTATTGTCTATTGTCTATTGATATGTTCTTGTGTTTAGTTATGAGAGCAATAATATCTGCATATATGAATTTTCTGGACTGTGTGGCAGGAATGTTGGCAGTGTATACATTGAAAAAAAGGGGCAAGAACGAAGCGTTGTTGTAGTCCATCATTTAGGTGCCTAAAAGAACTTTCTCAGTGACCCAGACAAACTTTAATTAACCTCTTGCTGAGGGTGGAGTACAGGAATCGCAACAATCAAGAACATGGAATTGAGTTATAAAACTTAAATAACACACCTTTTCTCCAGACTGTGTCATAGTCTGCTGAAAGATCTATAAATGCTGCTGATGTTTTATTTTTCATTTCAAACCCATCCTCAATGAAAGATGTCAAAGAAAGTATCTGGTCACAGCAATTTTGACCAGATCTGAAAACCTCTTGTTTGACATTGAGAATAGGTGATATTCTGTTGTAAATCAGCCACTCTAGCAAATTATAGCAGACACTTAAAAGAGCTATTGAGCAGTAGTTTTTGACTCATTGTGGTTCTTCACCTGACTTCAAAACAGTTATTGTCTTAGATCTTTTAAAAGCTTTGGGCATATCACCACTTGCCAACAATGGCATTGAAGACTGTTAAAAGCCAATGTTTTACTTTTGTACCATGATGTTTTAGAAATTCAGAGAAGAGTCCACCATTCCAGCTGCCTTCCCAACTGGTAGAGCTGTGACCACCTAATTTAACTCTTAGAAATTGAAGGACGGAAACTTCTAATGGTGCCTGTAGTCTTCTCTTGATCTTATTCAGTTTGTTTATGATCTTTTTGTTAGAAGATTTGCGGGTTGACTTAAATAAGCCGACAGTGTATTTTGTTATGTTGAGAGGTTTCTGGTGCAGTCCAGCACTATTTCTTATGAGCTTACCAGTGGAGAGTTTTTGAATTAAGTTAAGGAAATTAAATTGAGGACCAAGCCTGCCTGTTGCTACGGGTAAAATTTAGGTTATCTATTGTATTTAACCACTTCTCTTTTCTAACAATATCGAGAGAGTACAGCACGGAACCAGCTTTGTCAGAGCTTTCGATGTTCTTAAATTCAATGTATAGATACTAACATTCTCGGCTCCATCCTGTTATGTATTCTTTTCCAAACCCCCTAGGGATACACTACATGGCAGAAACAACAACAAAGCTAGTGAAACTAAGAGATATGTAAATTTGCAAAAACTTAAACATGTGATTCATCAACTGAACAACTGCTCAGATAAAAAAAAAATTATACAAAATAATTTATGATAGTTGCCACGTTTAAATAACAGGATGGACAATGTCCTAAGATGTTTGCTGAATGGAAAGGGTTGATGAATTTGAATTTGGAACAGCTTTCATGAGAAGAAAAGCATTAACCTGGTACTTATTTAAACGAACTTAAAAATATTTCATTTCTTGCTGTGTCAATTTGGTTGTTACATTAGTTTTTTGTTATTGAAGCACGTTGGTGTGCCAAGAAGACTGGCTGGAGATGTACAACATGTACAGAGACGGAACAGAGAAGCTGATTGGGAGATACTGCGGAATGACGGCTCCAGGCCCCCTGGATTCTACAAGAGGAGCTGTTGGCATAAAAATACTGCTTCACTCAGACCAAGAAGGAGTATTTAGTGGGTTTAAGGCGAGGTATTCATTTGAAGTGGCCAAATCCATTTATGGAGGTGTGTAAAACTTATAAATACTTACATTAGGATGATAATTTTTGAGACTACCAAGTCACCGATGGTACAGCCCTATGCTGACATATGTTACCATCAGTGGGCTAAAATATATTCGTCAATTTTAACTGTATGGTTCGTGTTTACTATTAGAATGATTTATGATGACAACTGTATGATTATTAAAGGTCTTTTTGAGTAAACCATGTTGATATATGAATTTTTTAATTTAAAATCATCAAGAATAGCATTTAAAGTTTCAAATATTTGATTGTACAAAAATTATGAAATACTCAACAAAAACCAACTTATGGGTCACTAGATCAGATCTTCACTTATCAAATGACTTCAAATGTTACTATATGATCGTTATTACAGACAGAAGTTTTGAAATAGAAAACCCACGCTTTTTTGTGGTGCGAAAGAGCTCCCTTAACCATTGGTTTTGTTTCACCATAAGTGATGGGTACTCCAGTAACACCAGCATATTTTAAACAATAACCTAAAGAGTATTGTGTGCTCTAGTTCAGGTATCATTGCTAATACCAAAATGTAATAGAAAAAAAATCAAAAGTAGATATTTCATTTATCATAGTAAATATCAACTGTACATACTCTTGACGATATTTGTAAAGGTAAAAAATCCTAGTCGTAAGGTGAGTTTAAGAGGAATCAATTTGATTCTTAGCATTTACTTAAAACTAGATGTTTGTCCAATGGCAGGTGGATAACTTGCACAATTTAGCACACATTTTATGAAAATTTACAGTCAATTCATGTTTATACAAGTATTCTTAAACATGCCTTTGGCTATAGATTTTGAGTTGTCATTTTCAGATAGTTATAAAACAATGTTTAATTTATTGTTACTTTATTAGCTATTGTTTGTAAATTTTACGAGCAGTACAGATAAGAAATGCACCAAAATGCAATATTTACCTATCTAGCCATGACAGAAAATGTTGTATAGTATTTTTTTTTTTTTTTATCAAGTGTTGTGTCCAAGTTGAATGTCTACAATGTTGAACGGTGGCTGAAAAAATTTTAAACTTAAGTTTTATTTTAAGTTAGTTGCACTGCACTGATTTAAACTTATTCCTATTAATATTACTTTGACTTAAAACTTCCTTATCTAATCTATTAATTGTTAATGTTAATTAACTGATTTATATATTTGATTTAATTCTTTTATAGGACAATCTTAAAAATTCCCTTTGGTAAGTCCTTTGAAAGTTAACGCATGCACAAAATAAGATGAAACAATCATTGAGATATTTCAAGGCCAGTGTATTTAATTTTTTGTATGTGTGTTAACTTTCAAAGGACTTACCAAAGGAATTTTTTATAGAAGGTAAGCCTGTTTTCCTATTGTAAACACAACCTAAATAATTCATGCACTTTCCTTATTTTGTAAAACTGATTTAAATTTTTTTTATATTTTTCAGATTGTGGCAGCAATGTCAGTAGTAGTGATTACGGTATAATAATGAGTCCAAATTTTCCTTTAAACTACGAGGGGCCAACCAGGGGTATGGCAAGTAAAACATGCAACTGGTATGTTAATGTCAGGCCAAACCACAAGATTCTGCTCAATTTTGAATTTTTTGCTGTAGAAGGAGACCCTGCTTGTAAGTATTTGCCGTAGGAAACAGAAAAAAAAAAACAATGTCGTAATTTCAATAAAATAGTTTAGAAAGAAATAAACATTTCTTTACAATAAGATTTAGCTGCAGTTTTTTTTTTATGGTGCAGAAACCAGAACTCACGACACTGACTTCAAGCTGATTGTGGCTCTAGATTCAAATTAGCCGCATAAAACCTCAAAGTTAAAAATGTTGTAATTTTACATCTGTGGCACATAATTGATTTACATATTTTAGCATGAATATATTCATGTTTTAATATGCAAAGAGTAATATGCCTTAACTTAACAGATTTAGAGTTTAAAGTAGGCTCCCTTTAAGTGAACCATTCTGAGTAATGTTGCTTTGAAAATAACTACTTCTGAAATCTATTAGAAACAAATTATTTTGCCTGAATGATAAATATACTTCGGTGATTCGGGGAATGCAGCTTTTTCAAGTAATTGTAATTGTATTTCTTTACCTGTCACCACCGTTAACAGTGTTTTGGCAAAAAAGCAAAAGATTCATGAGGAACTGCTTGATAAAAAATGGCTCTCAGATCTCTCTTTACAACCATACCTACAACTTTTAGATGACAAACTTCTACTGAGTAGTGATTGTTCTATAGTAAATCCCCTCATTGTCAATGGAGTTAAAAACTGTCTTGATTTTTATTATCTATTACAGCCATTTGACATTAAAAGCAAAAATATAATAATCAAAGTAATAAATGATTCAGAGGAAATAACTCATAAAGATGATAGGAAGAGTGGGACACACTGGAGCCTTCTTGTGTATAATAAAACGTTAAATAAATACCAGTATTTTGACTCAAGCAATAACTATAACTTAAGCTCAGCAAAAACAATTGCAAAAAAAATCTCAAGTTATTTGGGTGAAAAAGCAGTAGATGCTGAGCTAATTGAACTAAAGGTCCCTCAACAGATTAATTCGTGGGATTGTGGTGTGTACGTCTGTTGGCTGGTTGAGGCTATGGTCCATGATGTTATAACAAGTGGAACTATCAACATGGAGTTTCTCCAAAATGTTAAGCTGGATGAATCTGATGTAGTGTGTAAAAGGTCATGCCTAGCTTATGTACTTAACAACATTTTCGAGTTGAGTAATGAATTTTTAATAGATTTTATGCTAAATAAATTTTACAAATATCCCAAGCCGTTAGCTACATCTCAGCATCAAATGAATGAAAACACCTGCAGTAATAGTTCCCTTTACATTTCTGTTCTTGAACCAAATGGAAATCCTTGGGTTACAGTTCCTTTAAGATATAATAAACAAAAATCAGTAAATGTCAATGATAAGGGTGAGAATTTGTTACAATGTAACATTACAACTAAAACCCAGTTTGAAGTCTTAAATTCCCTGTCAAATTAACAAAATCCTTTAGCCCCTACAGTAGTGGCTACAACAGTGAAAAACTCAAATACATATTTATATGGTAAATGCCAGAAGAAAACATTGTTAGCTAACACTAGCAGCAAGCAGAAAACTATCGGTGTGAAAAAAAAAATACTACATCGTACGACTATTTTCGCTGACAGCCAAGGAAGGAACTTGGCTAAGTACCTGATTAACAACACCAATCCATCAACTGAGATCTGTGGACACATACTACCAGGAGCTAAATTGGGAAATGTTGTAAACACAGTTCTTAAAAGTGCTGTCTTAACAACATACTCAGCCAGTGATTATATAACTGTATTGGGTGGCTCTAATGATGTTTTACTGGATCACACAATCAAGGATCTAAATAACATTACAGAGAATATAATCAAAGATCTAGAAAGTGTTATTAAAAAATTTACTGACACAAATTTAGTTATAGCCACTATTCCCTACCGCTATGACTTACCTTAACACTCATGAACAGCATAGTCTCATCTCTGGAATAAACAATAGTATTAGAGCGTTGGTATATAACAATACTAATACTCGCCTATTAGACTTGCACTTGTTGGAGAGGTTTTGCCACACTCGTCAAGGATACCATGTTAATAAAAAAGGAAAAAAGATTATCTCAAACTACTTAAGCCATCTCATTAGTTATAAGAATGACGACAGTACCTCTGGAAAGAAACTTGATAAACCTGACACATGTATAACTGTGGTTGATATGAGGAGGGTACTGAGAGAATGCCATGGTAATGAAAAGGTGGCCTTTGCACACTGTATTTCAGGTGACTTTGAGCATGACAGACACATGTCAGCAGGAGTAGCGGTTTAAAAATGAGATTGGTAGGCCCTCTGTTCGAGAGTGTGTATCAAGTCACCTGTCATACCAAAAAATTAACAGTGGAGCTGGCTTTTACGGCCTAATCACCAAGTTAAACTATAATAGCAAACCTGAACTAATAGATTATGAGAAGGCTTTACAACAAATTACAATGGATTTCAAAAATAAAAACTATGGCTACCTTTTCTGCTCCCCAATGGGATGCATTAGGTATAACATTCAGATTTCACACTTTGTGGATAACATTGTTAAATTCCAAAATGAGACAAACGCAATCGTTAAAATTGTGACATATGATGAGGATTCAAAAAGGACTTTGAGAACGGGACTTAGCCATCATGACTTTAGAGTGAAATTGGAAGAAACCCTACGATCAAAAGTAATTGCTATTGTTCCAAGCAATTCAATCCAGCCTGAACCAGTCAGTTCTCCTACACCTGTTAACACCAACGACTCCTTGATGTCAAATTCGTCTGCACGGCGTGGATGGCCAAAACAAACACCAAGCAGTAAAGAACCTCCACATGTGAAGAGCAGCAGCCTTGTGACATGTAGTACTCTCACCAGCCCTCCTGTGGTCTCTGGTGTTCTACACTTCAGTGAAGTGGTTAAGCTGAATGAAAGTGATCAAATAAAGCAGAGCAATGGAGCAGTGGAAAAAGTTAATGGTGGTCCTCCCTCAGCAAATGAAATGTCTGTAAATAGCCAAGATTTAATTAATGTAAATAGTAACGTAGGATTAGAATTAAGTGATCAGACTAGCGATACAAATTTAAATAAAACTGAAATTTCTGATTTTTTTTAATGAGCAAACAAATCTCACCTTTGAAGAGCTGAATCATGTTTTTAAACTAAATTGTAAGGACAAGGGATACACGTGCTTCTAATGAATATAAAGTTAATGACAAATTTTCTTTAGCAAAACATTCAATCGATCATGTAACAAATGCAGGTAAAATAATTTTATTTCACCAAAATGTTCAAGGTTTAAATAATAAGTTAAGTCTAATAGAACAAATAAGTATTGAACTTGATTTACATGTAATAGCTATAAGTGAACATTGGTTAATCTACAATAGTTTAAAATATGTTAGAATACCTAGGTTTGAATTTGGCTCAATTTACTGTAGGGATAGTAAATTAAGAGGAGGTACATGCTTATTAATAAAACAAGGCTTAAAATATTTTGAACGAAGTGATGTATTAGCTCTTTCTGTTCGTTCTGAGTTTGAATGTTCTGCTATAGAACTTAGTATATCTAATAGTAGAAAACAGAATATAATCATAGTTTCATGTTATAGAACTCCAGACTCTGACATTAATAAATTTTTTAGTAAAATACAACTTATTTTTCATATTATTGTCAAGGAAAAAAGTATTCCTTTTTATTGGGAGACATAAACATTAACATTTTAGTTAAAGACAGGGAAGTTGTGTTCTTTGATAATCTATTAATATCTTTTAATTATCTTATAACTTCACCTACACGTGTTACAAATTGTACTCAAAGTTGTTTGGACAACATCATCAGTAATGTGCCTAAGAGTCAGACGTCTTCTTTTAACACCTATTCAGGTATTTCAGATCATAATTTTATGCAGATGGTGAAATTAAATGTACCCGCATGTAAACTATTTTATAAGATGGCAACCAATGTTAAGATTTTAAAAAGAGTAATGACAGATCAAAATTATCATATTTTTGAAATATACTTAAACAATATAAACTCGTGTGAAATAATTAAAAATAGTTCTGTAAATGAAGATTTCAAGGAATTCCATGATACAATAAAATATTACTATGATCTAGCATTCCCTAAGACTTTGAAAAAACGTGCGTTTTCCCGAGACACCTCTTGGGTAACTCCAAACATCCATTATAGTTCTAATAAACTGAGAGAGTTATTTTACAAAGCCAAATCACTAAATACATCACATAGCTGGACACTCTATAAACAATATCGTTCTGAGCATAGGAAAATTATGCTGCAACAAAAAAATTAAAGCATATTGAATATATTAGATCTTCTAAAAATATTTCTAAAGCTAGCTGGAATATTATAAAAAAAGAAACAAATAATAATATAAAAAAAGGAGAGAATGTTGAGCTTCTTATAGAGGGCAAAGTGGTCAAGGAACCAAAGGCAGTAGCTGAAAAGTTTAACAGTTTCTTCTGTAATGTGCCTTCAAAAATATATGATATAATAGATACTTACAAATCATATGAATCTAATAATGACTTAGAGGTAAATAAAAACAAATTTAGCATTATTAAAAATAAAAGTTTTAATTCTTTTTTCTTAGTTCTAACAACAAAAAATGAAATTATATCAGTAGTTAGCAATTTTGATTGTAACAAATCTGCTGGTATTGATGAGATAGCTCCTCGAGTCTTCAAAGCTGTCATTCATTTATTAGCTGAACCTCTTACTATATTAATCAATAACTCCTTCAGTAGTGGTGTTTTTCCTGATTGCCTAAAGCTTGCTCGGGTAAAGCTCTTGTTTAAAAAGGAAGATCCCAAAAATTGTTCTAACTATAGATCAGTGTCAATTTTGAGTGTTTTATCGAAGCTTATTGAATCACTTGTTAAGAGTAGACTTAATTTATTTTTGGCAAGGCATAAAATATTAAGTTCTTGCCAATTTGGATTCCGTGAAAATCCATCTACAGCTAATGCACTGATAGATTTGACTGATTTTGTTTATTCTGTCCTCGACAACAAAGAAGCAGTATGTGGTTTGTTCTGCGATCTACAAAAAGCATTTGATTGCGTCGATTATGAAATCTTAAGCAAAAAGTTAGAGAATTGTGGTGTGAGAGGCCTTTCTTTGAAATGGTTCTCGAGTTTTTTATCAGATCGTAGCCAAGTTGTAGAAGTAGAATCCCTTCATTTAAATAAGATGATTAAATCTCGGTCCTCAAGGATGCCAATACAAGCTGGAGTCCCACAGGGATCTGTTTTGGGACCTTTGCTGTTTTTGGTATATATTAATGATCTTCCTCAAAATTTTTCAAAAAAGATTGTTTTGTTTGCGGATGACACTACTGCACTTATGAAATCACAAAACAATGATGGCTTACCCCAGCAGATTTCAGATAGCTTATATGAATTGTTTAATTGGCTAAAATATCACAGACTTTCGCTAAATTTTCAAAAAAACCCAGATTTTAAATTTTCATTCTACTCAAAACAAAGCTAGTCCAATTCAAGTAAATTTTTTTAATAACCAAATTACTTCGACAGCACACTTCAATTTTCTGGGTGTAGTTGTGTATGAAGCACTCCGTTGGGATGTGCAAATCAATAAATTAAGTAGTAGATTAAGCTCTGCATGCTTTGCAATTCGGAAGATAAGAGATTTAACAAATGAAAAACCAGCTAAGGTAGTTTACTTTGGTTATTTTGAATCTCTTCTTAGATACGGAATAATTTGCTGGGGGGGTTAACATTTTACAGAAATTATTTTTAAAATACAAAAACGTGCAATAAGAATTTTGGGTAAGCTAAATTATAATGAATCTTGTAGATCTCATTTCCGAAAATTCAATATTATGACAGTCTACAGTATTTTTATTTTTAATGTTATTTGTTACTTTTACAAGGAAATTTCATTAAAAGAAAAAAACCAGAAACACAAATATAGTACTCGAAATCATCACCTATTAGAAATACCTTCCCACCGAACAACCCACTTTAAGACATCAGTTTCATATTTGGGCCAACATTTTAATAATAAATTGCCGAAGGATTGGAAAGAAATTAAACAATTTACAACATTCAAAAATAAGCTTTAAGAATATTTAATTCAATCTGAACTTTACAGTGTAGGAGAATTTAACCCAAAAGCTGTCAGGGCATAGACTGTGGACTGATTATGACAGTTATGTTTAAGCTGAAATATTTTATTTTGATTATATTGTAATTTTAAGTTATTGTGGCTTAGTTGGTTTTGCCTGTTTTTAAGTTAAGATCATGACCTGTCTTATAACATTTTGAATGTTTTATTAGATGAATAAAGCACTTTGACTTTGACTACTATTATTTAGTTTGTAAACTGCCTTTACAAAATATCAGACTTTTGTAAAACGCTCTAATAAGTAATGATGGTGCTTCTTTCTAAACAGCAAGGGGATGTCCAGCAGCTGTAGTGAGGTTATGGAATACAGTTGGGGCCCCTGACAGCTCTGTGCCTATTGAACTCTGTGGTGAAAAACCTCCGACAGACAAGTGGCAGTACATGTCGGAATCCAACCACTTGCGCATTAGGTTTGGAGAATTTCAGTTTATATCAACTAGTATTTATCGTAGTGATACTTATTTAGTAGTTTAAAATGAGAATCTTTTAGTTAGAACAATTTCTTTAGTTTTATTTAACACTTTCGCTGCTACGCCTACAACTAAGATAAATGCCCCAGGTGCTGAAAAAATTTTTTAATGAAATTAACTTACTTGTATTTAGTGAGTATCCATGATGACATCTGAAGTGAATTTACATAGTCTGGGAGGCTGGAAGTGATGAAAAGATTTCCGTGACCGATCGGTCACGTCAGCATGTGGGTAATGCGTAACATAATTATAAGCCCCAAAACTTCATAAAAAGTATGAAATATATGTTTATATTGTCAATACACTATGCCTATACTATATATAACAAATGAAAAAATAAGTAAATTACTAAAACACACCCGTACCTATTCACCTATATCACTAACACTTGAACACAGAACTAACACTAACTTACACTAACACTAAAAAAATCAAAATCTACAACTGAACTAAATAATAATAAAACAACTCATACTCTACACGCTACGAACAAATATAACCTTCCCTGACCGACACTATCTCACTAATGAACAAATAATAAAGCAAGGGGCAGGGGTGACCGAATGGTCACGGCCGAGTCCGAAGTACGCCAAGCACCGTGACCGATCGGTCATTGCCGCAGTGAAAGTGTTAAGCCACGTTTACATTCATATACGTCCCAGGCACAAATCACACGGTGTCAAGCACAAGTGCCATGAAAATGATCTTCTGCTTAAATTTCATGCAACTTCTGCAACATTTAGGTAGTACAAGAACAAGACAGTAGTTTTTTCTGTGAATTTAGGCAGTGTTTTCAAGAATTTTAGATATTGGCTAATTAGTTGAGTGAACATGGAAAACTTAAATGCCAGATGCACGTTATGTGTCATAGTAACTTGGCACATATCCCTATACTTGCAATCCGTTTCCATACGGCAACTTGTGCCAGCAAATCATAACTTGTCTTGCAACTCTTTGTGAGACAAACGTGTAGTAATGGAAAACAGGCTTTAGAAAGATTTTTTTTGTGAATCCCTTTACTCCTAAGGAAGGTGAATATGGTTTACCGAAATCAATCATCATATTCTATATTCTAATAACTATGTCTTGTGTGATATTCACAAGTAACTTAATATAAAAAAATTTTAATTTTTAAATGTTATTCACTTTGACACTGTTATTTTGTTGATATGTACCGAGCTAAATGCACATCCTGCCACAGACAATAATTTTACCATGTCATGTCGCCACAGCTGATGTCTAAGTATAAGGACTGCCAAATTATCAAGGTTCTACTGTAGTATCAGAGGTTATGTTAAAGGCCAATGGGCTAGAAATTAATGTAAAAACAGATAAAGCATCAGATTTACTGAGAAGATTACCAAAAACTAAATCTTGTGGTAATGACTGTGATAGAGTCTCAGAGATACCACTTAGGATGCCACATCAAATCATAGGTGAAACCTTTGATGATATAAATATTGTAAATAACACCTTGACGGGCCGTTACTGGAAGCCTTTGTGTTTAGTTATTACATCGGCCACTAGATGTCATGACTAGCATTCTTGTCTCTTTTTTAGTACAATACGTTTGTTCTAAATGCATCCAGTTACAATTTTATTTAGTTTTACTTACTTAACACATTCACTGCCAGTGACGCACAGGTGAGTCCACTTTGAACTGCTGCTTGTATTTAACAGGGTGCTCCCAGAACTCGGTGTAGAAGGATGATATTTTGTGCGCACTGTCTAGAAATGTTACGAAGTATAACTGTGTAGTTCATTTCTTGAATTTGTTGTTAGTTTTTTTGAAGTGAACTTAGTTTGTTTATATACTTCAAATACATAGTAAACGGTGAACATAATATAATCTTTATAGTGTAAATATTTAGGTTATTTATGGTGTTTATAACATGGCTACCTTCACAAGGTGTTCCTTTTGAACAGAATATGAGTTATAGTGAGTCAGAAGTCAGTGAGTTTACATTTTTATGATATATCGGGAGATTCAAATTTGTTTATTACGGCTTCTGATGATGAATAAATAGACTGGAATAGAATGGACTGGTGGGTTGAGGGGGATTAAATATTGTACATACCTAACATATGAATTAAAAATAATGTATGAATTGCACATTATCAATTTTACTTGTCACTATCACTTGAAATATGTAAGCGTGCAGCCATAGTGCTGAGCCGGGCAAGGCAGCGCCACACCACACGTTATGCAACACCATGCGCGAATGTGTTAATTAAGAGCTGAGAATTAGTATGAACAACCATTTGCCATGTTTTTTTTTTATTTACAGTTTTCATAATTTTGTGAATATTTATATTATTTTCATAACACTTTTTATTGATTAGTGTGAATGTAAGTGTAAATGAGCCTGTAATAACTGTCACCTCACTGGTTGGGCCGGCGGCTCTGGTCCGCGAGTCCAGCAGACTTACCTGATGCTGTCCACAACACTGCACCAGCCTACTATTAAAGAATTAAAAACACAACTAGCTATGTCACCGCCAACCACCACCCCTCTCCTACCCAATCCTAGTACCTCTGATCTGCTTATCAGTAAACTAGCTCTTTTCCACAAACAATTCACTGCTGCTAATATTAATGCTCAGCCATTGAGAGGTCATAAGGATGAGCTAATCATGGTTAAAGCCCAGAAAATGCTGTTTAAATTTCAGGCTAAATACTTTACAGGAACGACATATTGCACAGGAACTGCGGAGGTGTTGCTGTGTACATCAAAAGTACCCTGTAGGTAAAAAATCAACACCTTTATTTTCAACACCTTAGGAGTATACTGCAAGACCAGAGTTCATGTTCTTGGAGGTCGGCCTACTGGATCTGATGCTCTTCTTTTAGGAGTTTGCTACCGCCCACCAAGAGTTGGACACATGACATACTTTGAGGATAGGCCTACTCTATTGCACTTCTTACCTGATTACAACCATGTTTTGGTTATGGGTGATGTGAATACTGACTTACTAAAGACATGTAATAATGACAGTATGCAACTTACCAACATGTTCCACTCATATAACTTAACTATACTGCCACTAAACATGATTCATCACACTGCTGAAACTCACACATTGTTAGACTTAGTGCTTGTCAGTGATCCTGATCTTTCAGTTTATCATGGTCAAATATCTGTGCCTGCTATTTTACATCATGATCTTATCTTTTTTGTATTAAATTTAAAAACACCAAAAGCAAAACAAAGAATCATCACATATCATAATTTTAGAGTGTTTAATGAGCCTGAGTTTTTGGCTGATGGATTACGGTAGAAATTCTGTCACAGCTTTCTGCAGAGCTAAAAGAAATACAATACAATACACCCCAATACAATACAAATTTGTGTATGCATTGGTTCTTTAAAATCTCTATCTATCTTGAGAATGTTAAACTTTTCCTTTGTTACAGCTTTATATCGGCAGATAAGTCTGTGGGAGCCAATGGTTTCAAAGCAGTATGGACAGAAATAGCAGATCCTAGCGGACCTTGTACAGAGTTTCACTGCACAAAGAGTCAGTTTTGTATTGCAGACAAGTTACGCTGTAATAAAGTGAATAATTGTGGTGCAGAGGACAACTCTGATGAAGAAAACTGTAAGTTACCATTTAGAAAATTATACTGTACATAACTCGTTAAATGTTACTCCTTCCTAACCAAAACAGATTAGGGATAAGTATTAGGGATAAGTATTTCTAGCTGAGGACTACACAAAAAGAAGTTTAGTCTCCTCCTGATTCTATTGGAACTGAACACTGGATAACTGCTTCAGGAAAGGAAGATCAATATAAACAAGTGCCAACCCAGTCCCCTGTAGTACAGTGACAGACTGGGCATGGAGGGTTAGGATCCTTTGTGTAGTCACAACTGCAACATTATCTAACTGTTAAGTTACGTTATAACATTTTTGTATAATATACCATTTTGTATATAAAATAATAGTATGTAAAATAATAATTTGTATGTACACATTTTATGTACCTGTGGGTATTATAAAATGGTGCCAAATTTACATTTATATCTTGAATTTGTGTAGGATCGAGCTTTTACTCTGTCTTCCTCTTTAAAACTTCTTCGCACTCCTATGTGTATGCTAAATAATTAATGTATCTTGACAATGTTGAAGAAACAATAGGGTCAACCACGTATCTACCAGCCCACCACCCATACACGTACAGTGGCATTGACCCACCCACCCACCCATACACGTACAGTGGCATTGACCCACCCACCCACCCACCCATACATGTACAGTGGCATTGACCCACCCACCCACCCATACACGTACAGTGGCATTGACCCACCCACCCATACACGTACAGTGGTATTGACCCACCCACCCACCCACCCATACACGTACAGTGGTATTGACCCCCTCTGAGTCTAAGATTCAGATCAGATCTAAGATCCAAGTTTGATGTAAATATATCTCAAAATTACTTAAGTTTTAAGCCAGATTTTGTATGAGGATTCTACTGCCATTTTTTACAATCTTTCCAAGAAATAGATTATCTTTTCTTTCCGAGAAAAAAAAAAGAAAAAAAATAGAATGACTTAGCAGTCACGCCTCTAGCACCATCAAATTCAACTGCAAACAACTGACACTTGTATGCTTTCATCCTTATGTTGATACAAAAAACATCATACTTGTTCATACTCATGCTATCTAGAAATGTTTGTGTCCCGAGGTACAGTTAATTCAATGAGAGCAGCACTTTAAAAGTGAATTTGGCTATACTGTTCTGTCTGGGTGAAAGAAGTAAGTGCAAGATCTGCATGAACATTTTAATGTGGTTTATCTCATTTGAACATAAAATCTAGTTTTCTTACTTTTTCAATTCTCAAAGATTAATACAGTTTTTCATAGTTTTTTTCACATATCACATTTTTTAAAATCAACGGAAATGATTAAATTGATAATTATATTAGATGTTTTCCAGCCTAAAAAAAAAAAAAAAAAAAAAAAATCTGAAGGAGAGCCAATAGCTCACTGGTAGGAGATGTGTGTATTCAATGTGGGTTTAGAGTTTACACAGAATGGCAACAATTGATTTTTGTTACTAAACCTTGTTGTGTGAACTGAAAAAGCAAGACATTTTGAAAATTAATCTCCTGGGGTATTTTTTACTTCTCTGACTCTGCACTCCCAAAACTGAAACGATACATTTCAGGCCATCGTTCCAAGGTAGAAAGAAGACCTACTGAACATAAGTGGTCTGGACCATACCTTGTGGCATAAGTCGAGGAACAGGTTTTTTTTAGCCGTAGTAGCTTGGCACATTTTTGTCCATGGCCAAGATATGTTGCAGACCGTTTTCATTATGATAACTTGTGCTGATAAATGTCGTGAGACATATTTGTAATAATGAAAATGAGGTTTGAGTGGTTTAAGAGTGCTATAAACAATAAATTAGGATCTAAAACTTGTACGTGAATGGTGTAGTATTGTGAAAAACTGATGCTAACATGTTAGCATTTAGATTTTCAAAACATAAAGATGGGACTGTAATACTGAATACTGAAATGGTACATATAATTACTAAAATTTGAAAACTGTTTTGACTGAAAAGTATTGTAACCTAGTATTTATTTAATAATAAAATATCAGGAGGCAAGAAAATGAATAAATCAAATTATTTATGTTCTTTTTAATAATATATGTATATACAAAATTTGCAATACATGTCCTTTATTATGGATCTAGAATTATTAAAATATAACAACTAGACTCCTAAATGTGCTATTTTATTTAATTTCTTCAATAATCATATAAAATTTAAACTAAACTAAAAATAGCCACTTATAAAATAACACAGAGAGAAATAAATTTTCAGAAGTTATATCTCTTTACATATTTAGCCCATCCCATTGCTGCTGCTAGACAATGGCTTAGTTTGCCCATAATGCCACTATACAGTAGAAATTTCTTTTCTTTTTCTCTAGAATAATTGTATTGTTTATATTTAAGCATGAAAGGTAATAAAAATAATAAGAGTAATGGTAACCGTTCAGGGAAGGTTTTACTCATCACCAACTGAAATATACTACATTCACAAATAACCATGCGCTTTAGTGGTCTTCTCATGAATTATTTGTTCTTCTATTAATATGGAACTGAGTATAATTGATATGGAATGCATATACAAGTGCTGTTTTTTTCCAACCTTCGATCACCATGTGAACAGCCAGTCGAACAGTCTAAGTATGACACAGCGATGCACAATAGTCTACAGTGCAACCCTCCCACTATTCTCACCTATTGCCAAGTGGCTGGCACCATTACATGTTGATCTAGTACTACATAAACATGGTTACTACAGTTATTTCTCCCACCAAGTGTGAGATACGTAGTGGTATTCGGTTCTTGCAAGCTAAAGGACTAAACGCAGCAGAAATTCATCAAATCATATCACGAGTTTAGCAAAAAAGTCATGGAAAAAGTCACAACTCACTTCAAGAGTTGTGCTTATCAATGACAACACCCGTTCTCATAATGCTACTTTGACAAAATGGGTTTTAATGGGATTTTTTTGGATTTGGTCATACAACCCTGGCCTAGCATCAATCTATCATCTATTCCTTGAACTGAATAAGTGGCTAGAAGGGCAGAGCTTCCGAACCAACGACGCATTTCGAGATGCTGTAGAAACATATCTCAAATCACTAGCGGAAATTTTCTTTGAAGAAGGTATTGGAAAGCTTGTACCCTGCTATCACAAATGCCTTAATTTAAAGGGTGATTATGTAGAAAACTAACCAAGCATGTATGTAACTTTTGACAATAAAATTGTTTCATTATTCTCGTTAGTTTTATTTCTAAACCACATTGGAGGTTGAAAAGAAAGCAGCCCTCGTACATTCGTATTCTGTCCTTGGGGTAGAAATTGCTCTGAAAATATCCATTTATAGCTTGTGAATGGTTAATATATTAAAGTAATACAATAAACTATATAATATATACAAATATTAAGTTGAACTCAAGGAAACTAATTTTACCTTTAGGCTGTTTTATCTGGGATGGATAAGTATTGAAAGTGAATAGAAAGAGGGGTCTAAAAATACTTTGCATGAGGTTCCAAAATCCCACTAACTAGCTTATGATTAACTATAGGAAGAAGAAGACTGAAGGATCCCATGAAGCCGGTTTCCATGTTCTTTGAAATTAGTCTAGTTCTTGTCCTAACTTTACAAGTAGCCTCGGCTGTCTTCTTTTCTCTCTCTCTTCAGCACACGCTAAAGTTACTAAAGCTGAGTTTTACATACTAAAGCTTAGCTAATAGTACGTAAAGCAGTCATCTGAGCGCTTTTTGAAATCATTCACTATTAGCCTTGATTATATTATTACTTACAAATAGTTATCTCATGTAATAGAAATATTTGGTTCCAGTAATTTGGTTAGTTATTGAGGTCTAGTACTACAGCCGGTTTAAACTGCATCAAATTTACGTGGAACTACACTAGGGCTCCACAATGGACCACAAAAACAACTTATAATTTAAGACATATAATTTAATATTGGATGGGGAATCTGAGTGCTTATAAAATCAATGCTATTAGATAGTAGCACAATCTTGCGTTTACAGCAAATACCTTGTCTTGGTCTGTTTGTTTTGTTTCTATAGCCAATGGTAATATACACTTGTTAAAGAATACATGTTGTCTGTACAGGTGTAGTGGCGGAGCAGCTGGACTGGGTCCTGAACAGTGTGTTGGGCGGTGTTAGCTGTTTCGTGTTTGTGCTGTTGGTTATGTGTGTGTGGTGCCGACAACGTAGACGACCGCGACGCCTGCCCACGTCTCCGGGAACCCAGCGCCAACACGTCTGTGACGAGCTCGGCCAGAGGTTCGCCAGTGTTGATAGTGTCTGATGCCTGCTCAAATAGACAAAACTTCACACCCACATTTTCATTGTACAAAGGCAACTTTTAAACACACATGAAATGCACTTAAAAAATAAAGATTACTTGGTAACTTTTTGATAGTTCATGATAAACGTTAAAATTTGGTTAGTTTTAAATTGAATATGCAGTAAATTGTTTTAGCAAGGATGTTTTACGATAGAGAAAATAAAATAAACATTTACTATAATGTTAAATAAATGGCCTTTTATTTAGAATATTGCACTTCCTTTAGTTAAAAGAATGAAGGATTAGGACACCTCTTTTTTTCTAATAACTGCTCAACTAGAAATTGCTGATAGAAAAATGAGTTATATCAATAAAATAAACCATTTTCAAGGGGTTTATATATTTTGATAATACATTTATATAATCGTAACTAACAAATTCTATAGAAAAGTTATCATCTATATGTCATAGTAATTGTCACTCAGCTGTATGGGCTTATTGCACCTTCTATTAGTGGATCCTTATATGTTCTTACTTTCTTGATCTTTAGATAAACAAGAGACTTGTCACATAATCCTATCTTGTGTCAGTGAATTTTAATCCACCTTCAGTGTTGGGTTTATAGCAGATATACTTACATATTAAAAAGTTGGCAGATTATAGGATTGCAAGACAACCACTCGAGAGTGTTTTTTTATAAGTCTTTTATCATAATACAGGTATTAAAATGAGATACGCACCCTTTAAGCTTGATTTTTGAAATTCTATTCTTAAAGACCTGTGTCCATAACTACAAATTTGACACACAATAACATGTGCTGGTACAAGTCACCTTATGGTCAGTCTGCAACATGTTGAGGGACAAGTGCCGGGGACAAAAATGTACCAAGCAACAGCGGCAAAATACATATGCACGACTTGTGCCTAGAATTGTTATGAATGCAAATGAGGCTTATGTAGTAAAAGAACCCTTCAATTTTAGTTAAAAGAATAATATTATCAGTATTTTGGTTTGAATTTATTTAACTAGGTTGTTTCTGTTACTAATATACATAAATAACTTCAATTATAAATTTTTTAACAACTTTTTTTCTTAATCCTTGAGAACATTTTTTAAATAGAAAACGGGTACTCTTTTGGACAGCAAGAAGTGACATTTAGGTGGTAGTACTCCTTAAAGGGTGAAATGTAAACACTAAAGGAAATATTTTAAAGTATCTATATATTTTATTTTAGATTTAAACACATGCAAAATCAATAGCATTTCCTTGTAAGTTGAACCGACATAAAATATATTTCAAGAAATTTTAAAGACCTCAGTACATTTTTCAGGGATGGACAAGCGTTACTGGAGGTTAGCTGCAATAACAATGTATAAATACATTTTAACAAATTCTAAAGTGTGCAATTTAATTACAGTAAATGTTGTTTTACTTTCTTTATCGGCAATATTTTTCTGTTACAGAATTAAACGACATGTTAGTTTTGACTGTACAATTTATTTAGTGAGAATGTAAGGTGTGAAGTTTTGACTTACTATGCCACTGTTGTGCTTTGACAGTTTAACTTTGAAACAAACGTATATGACCTCAATTGTTTTTTATCGTCGTTGTTCGCAAACTTTGTAAAGAATCTAGGTAAATTCTGTAACTTTGTACTCTTTGTACTCTATCGTGCAACCAACGAATTTTAGAAAAGTGGAAACCTGCTCTTGGATTGAAGACAAGGTATTTATTGTATTTGCGGAACTATCACTAGGTGAGAGTGGGGATTGCGTACTCCAAGAGAGGACTGATTAGTTTTACGAACACATTAGACAAATCTAAGGTCGAATTATAGAAATGGCACCATAAAAGTTTTAAATACTTTTATATACAGGAAATGGTTTTACGTGACTTACACATGATACTTAATTTACTTTTAGTTGTTAATTGGTGATATGTTAAATTTAGTACATAAGGAGGTTTTTGTTGTTTTCTACTGTGTTTTATACATTCTAAATAAGAAATTGTTATAAATAGGTGCTTTAATAATGGTTATGTGAGGTAAATGTATTTTTATTTTGCAATATATTAATAATCAGTAATAAAATCCAAAATGGTTTACTGATAAAACACCAACTAACTGTATTATATTAAAGTATTTTGCAAATTATTACATATTTTATCTGCATGTTGCGGAGATTTGTTAAAAGCTAATTTAGTTTACATTCCAGTGATATTTTATGCTTGTAGTAGTTTGCTTGTTTAGCCAAAATATTTAATATTTTATAATATAAAACAACTAAGCTCTTCCAATATTAATTTAATAAGTCCTCGGATTTTTATTACCGACATTTTATTATTCTGTACACCCCTTCTGATTTATAATATGTATGGTATCACATAACTCTTACTGTCTTATTGTAGATAGGTTTTGAAACAAAATATTATGATACAATAATCAAAAGTATAAAAATAAAATTATTTATTTCATAATAGAACTAGCTATATCATTTATTTCTATATTGTAAACTACGTTAGCGTTAACAAACTCACAATACAATCTTAAAGTGGTTTACGTTGAATTGCCTTTTTCTTAATTTAATTATTAAGTGAAAACCTAGAAGTACAGGGATTTTCTTGTTAAAATATCAATATTGAACAGTTATCCTTGTGTTGTTGTTCAAAGACTATATATTTGCAGTAGAGGTGTGAATATTGAATATTGTCGCAAGATGATACAATCATTTGATGCTGATTTTACATTAGCTACTGTTAAAATTATTGATAGTCCGTTTGGTATAAATTATTATTAATTATAGATGATTACCATTGTAATATATTATTACACAGACTTTATTAAAGCATATGATATAATTATGTAATAAAGTATGGTATTTATAAATCACCTTATTTATATGTTCTAGTGTAGATAATTTTATAGAGAACTGTTGAAGAGATGGGCAAACAAGTATTAAAGGTTATCAAAATTAACGTTTAAGTACATAACACATAATTATATTTTTATTTCTGTGACTTTGTTTGGTTCCAAACGTTAAATTAATAACTAGTATATCTGTAATAATTTGCTTAAACATTTTTGTAACACAGAAAAAATGTGTAAACATAACATTTGTTTGAATGGTTATGGGTGGATCTTTCTAGTTTTAATATTTATTTAGTGCAGATCAACTTTTATCGTACTTTCTGTTCATTTGAAATAATTAATTTACTTTGAGGCTGGTTTAAGTTCGACTAGCTGCACAATTACGTTGACTAAGTGTGTTAGGAGTTCAACGTACTAAATTAGAGAGCTTGTTGAACACACTTGACTGTTTGTATAGAGTTTAATATGTATTATATTTTTATATAGCAAGAATTAATTTTAAAGTAAACTTATATGAAGCAATACCAAATTGATGCAATAATACTGAAAGGCCGTTAATCTACGTTTCCTCGCCAATTTATAGAGAGTGAAAATTACAAATTAGTAGTATGTAGGGTTTGAACGAAAAAATTTATAGAATTGAGTGTACTTGAAGTATACAGGAAAACTGGACACTTGGATACAAGTGGATTTCCATAATACACTCACAGTTAAAATACTACCAAAATGGGCATTTTTAGCACTTGGACGATAATTATCTAATTTTAAACTATTCAGTTGAAAATATTAATAAAGAAATAAAATCTAAAGAGAGAAAAATAGTCTAGGAACTCTTATATATACATAATTCTTAAGGTGTTTTGCTTTCTATTTATGTAAATTTATTATTTTACTCATCTGGTTGCCATGATAGACTGAGGTAAAAGAAATGTTAACTCGGAAATAATGTCTTCATTCAGTTCTTAACCTCTTCTCATTTCTTAATTTTTTTTGTAGTTAAGTAATGTTCTACAACAACGTTTTCCCAAGAAACATTATTTATCTAGTACCTAATAATAAACCTTAAACAAAAAATAAATAAAAATGCAGGTATGGGATGGTTTATAGTAAAGTCTTATTTGGCATTAATCCAAGTCAACTTGTTTTAATTTTTTTTTTCTTTTTTTGATTCTACATGGGCCGAAGGCATGTGTGTGAACTTCATCCAAAGATTAAAGTACCAGCTGTCAGCTCTGTTGGGATTCAAATATTTGAGCTTCACAGTCTGAATGTTTAGCCAACGAGCTTCCATCAGCAATAATTTGTTTCATACACACTGGATGGATTGAAATGTTATTATGTCAGTTTTGCTCTACTAAAATGGAAATGTTAATTGAAAAATCTCTGTGTTGTTTTCACCTTTTTATTGTTGTTATTGAAAATAATTTATTTAGCTTTAAATCAATTCATTAATCATGTTTTCAATGTTCTTCTCAGAATATTTAATCCCTACATCCAGCAATAATTCATTTTTCCATCTCCTTCTTGCTTACTCACTAAAAGCAATAATTATATCTGGCATGTACTTCTTTTTTACTGCATGTAAAATATATACAAATAAAAGGAAAATCACAATAGTGGGACATCTCTATTTTGTTAATTATATAATTTTGTCAACTTGAGCCTGCCTTTGAAAATCACAATAGTGGGACATCTCTATTTTGCTAATTATATAATTTTGTCAACTTGAGCCTGCCTTTGAAAATCACAATAGTGGGACATCTCTATTTTGTTAATTATATAATTTTGTCAACTTGAGCCTGCCTTTGAAAATCACAATAGTGGGACATCTATATTTTGTTAATTATATAATTTTGTCAACTTGAGCCTGCCTTTGAAAATCACAATAGTGGGACATCTCTATTTTGTTAATTATATAATTTTGTCAACTTGAGCCTGCCTTTGACAATTTCATCATCCTCCCTTTACTGGATGCCTCGGTTTTTTATTGACTTCTCTAAATCTATAACCTTCAAATATTCTTTACTCACATCGAATACTTCTAAGAATCCTCCATGAACTTATTTCTAAATTTATAGTTTATGGAGATGTCTCATAAGAGTTTCTGACTTTCTATGTTGAAACGGAGAAAATTCTAGTGCAAAACAAATGGTATCTACTTTATTACGTACTCCAGTAAAGTGACAGTAAGTCCTTTAAACAATATATCTTTGTTTACTGAGTTCTATCCTACTGTACATATTAGTTTTGAAACAATTTTTATCAAAAAACAAATTAAACGATAATCAACAATGACTTAATAAGGGTTTATATTTTTCACAAAATAAAATAGCATAATAGTTTTTCCAGACTGAACACTATTTGTTAGTTATTTATTTAGAAATATTTGTTTCCGACCACACATATGAGGTATGTTGTAATGAACCCACCCTTAAATTTTAAATATTAAACTCTATTCACATTCTTAAAATGAAACTATTAACTTAAAGATAACAAGTGTATAGATGTTACTTAATAATAAAATCACTTTAAAAAAATCAGTAAACAAGACCAAATAAATATTTCTTATAGTTATAACTTTTTAAAACAAATTAACATGGGCATGATTTAACTTTGCAGTCAAAAAATAAAAAAAAAAAAAATAAAACAGTTTTAAAATATTTGAAGTAAATCTATAAGTTTTATGTAAAATTCATCCAAGTCTAACTAGGTTATTATAGTTAAGCCGCTTAAATTGTGACCTACCGGAAGCACTGGTGTGAGAGAGATGCACTGAGTGGTGAAGTGGGAGATATATAAGTAATCTTTCCCCACTATGTCATTCCATTTAAACACTGTCACGGTAACTAGTAAGATGGAAGGCTGCATGCTGGTAGCACATTAGCACGCCCTACCCATCACGTCATCAGTAGCAGTGACCGTTGGTTGATTTAATGAACACTAACAAAACAAGCCTAGAACAATAAAATTAAATCATTATTTCATATTTAAATGAAAACTAATAATAATAATGTAAACAATAACAATAAAACATACTTGTACAGTAACACAGTTATATTTACATCAAAACAACAATGAGAAAGATGAGCATAGACGGGATCTTGAAGGCAAAAGTTAGTCACGCTGTTGTGTATGGCGCTGGAACGTTTCCCCTCCACTGCTCAAACCTCTGCGCTAAATACTAGATAAAGGTCGCAATCTGTCAGGTATAGTTGTACCATTGACACTATCATAAAATATTGCCTGTATTTTGTACTGAACAATATTGTAACTAACAATATTGTAATGAAAGAATAACAAAGCTGTTTTGTGGGATGTAATTCATGAGTTTATTTAGGATGCTACGATATACTGAATACAGAACAAGCATTTAAATTTGATAACTTTTATTTACATAAGAATGGTTACTTCAAGGGACATCAATGAATTTTGGTTTTTAGTAAAACAGTTATTGATTAGAGTATATATTTTAAAGATATACATTAGTTTTGGCATGATTGGCATAAATTTAATAACTATATTTGACTGCAAAGAATTTAATAAATTGTAGCTCCATTTAAATTAATTTTTTAGTAGGAATTATTAAAAGAGGACAATTTAAAATTACTTGTTAACACTTCTAAGGTCAAATTGTTTAATATATTGAAAAATAATCATTATAAAACCAATAAGGAATGTTTCAGTGATTACATATTTTTGAAGATAGTTATACAATATTTATTTTAACTGTTTTAAAACTGTATACTGTTTTTATTTGATGTGACTTGACTGGAAAGGGTGTAGTGTCAGTTTGATTTAATATTTCACTACAAAATTAAACCATTTTATACATACAAACCAGGCATTTGCTTTCGATAAAAAATGGTAATTGATACATGATTTTTTCTGTGGAGTCAGTTACCTGTTCTTCAGATTAATTCTTTAACACAAAGCCTATTGGTTTAAATTTAAATAATTATTTTGTAGTTTGTTAAGTACATATTCTAAGATATATTTAGGAAATAAATGTAATATTGATTATGTAAGAGGAAAAATATTGAGAAAATATGTAGGATTGAAAGGATGTTACAAAATTAATTTAAAAATTCCGTAATAAAAACAGTTAACTTGTATTATACAACAGTATGAAATAAACAAAGCCGACGATTAACAAACACAAGTAAAAATGTCTTCTATGATTAATTTGTTTATTGATTTTGTCACTAAAACCAATATAAAATAATTTCAAAAATGGTTTCCAGTATGTTTTATGATCTTATATTATTCAAGCCATCTTCCTATAACTAGCTTATTTGCCTATTGGTGACAGTTTGAAAAAGAAAGTTTTGTTTATACACATTTGCTAGATCAGCATGTGTTTCAAATGCTGATTTCCTTTTATTTGAAAATCTTTCAAATAAAAAAGTTTTCATTTCCTTTTATTTGAAATTAAAAAAGTGATAAATTTAATTTGATTTACTTTGCGTTAGCATGACTAAAAACTTTACTCTGGATGGTGTAAATGGAAATATATATATATATACCAAATGTGGATTGATGAATATTGCCCCGACCTTTTATGGAAATCTCCTGCTCCAACCAAATATAATGTATACGGGTATATAATAATAAAGTTTGATTTACAATCACATTTTGTAGATGATAAAGTGACTGTGAATACTTGGTGTTATGCCTGCGTTACCGTACCTTTCAAATATTAAACTATGTTACTTTAAAATCCAAGTTAGAGTTTCATTTAACAGCCTCAATAATTAAACTATTAGTATTAACAATTGAAACGATACTAATAAATTTACAACTTGTTATTTAATTTATATGCTCTAAGTTGGTCTAATATTAGATAGCTAGTGTGATGCATACCGTACGCTTCCAAGATGTTGTTTAGATGTGTCTACGTCTTGTGTGTAGTGTCCAATTTATATTGAGGTATTTAGTTTAATTTTACTTAATTAAATACTTCATTTTAAATAACTGTTTGTGACTCTGTAAAAGGTTTATATTTTGTTGAACACTAGAAGATTTGATTGATCTTACCCATTTAAAAAATGATGCCAACAATCCAAAAAATTATCGTTTTGATAAAATTTAATTTAATAATAAAACGATTTTCTAAATAATACACAAAATAACATAGTATAAATCATGTTAATGAAATATTCTACATTATAAAATGTAGATCTATCAAATAAAAATTTACAACTTAAAAAATAAGAATATTCTTAACTTTTTTTCAAACATATAAAAATCATTTAATACCACTAAAGACAACAAAATATAGGCCTTTAAAGGTAAAGTGATGTTTATTTTATGAAAATAAGATCCATTAATCTAAAAAACTAATCTGGTGTTATTAATTATCAGACTGGCTTTCATCCATACAAATTATAATTGTATAAATAACAATTAAAAACAACAAAAGACTATAACTCGCAAATTACTGTAAAATTATGGGTGAATTACTATTAAATTAATATTATATTATAACCTAATAATTCTATAACCAATTTAATTAGATTTTATAAACTTGAAATACAGTAGAATCTCGATAACTGACAGCTTAGAAGAATTTAGAAAAATTAAATTTCTGAAAATTATAGAACTGAAAATTAAGAACAGAGACTTGAAAAATGGTGGATTAAAAAGTATTTTAAAATAATTTCTTTTAATGATTTACTAATTTATTAAGGTGGCTGGTACCGTGGTAGGTTTAGTAGAATTATTTAAAAACTACTTCAATACCTCTTTAACAGCATCAACAACTGCATCATGAAATAATTGTTTTTAGGTACATAAAGACCTGATTTCAAAATCCAACCAAATAGAAGTTTTAGCTCACTTACAAAGCCCCTTCCTAAGATGTATAGTCGTCAAAGTTTTCAATGATTGTTCCAGATCACACTTCTTGATTTATATTAGGGGGGGGGTCAAATAGTTTTTAAATGTTTTTTAAAGTGTATAGCACGAGTGAATGGACGTAGGTCAGTTCAAGAATATTGAAGTGAATTCGAGTTATATATGACCCTAAGACCATTGCAGAAACAGGGATTAGAATATACAGCAAAAACATACAAGATTTCTTCCCATAAGAACAATTAAAACTGTTAATATTTTAGGATAGAGTGTACTATTCAAAACATCAACACAAAAATTTGGTAAACTACTGAAGTCAAAACTACTTGTTAGGAATAACAAGGCAGCCATTCTGGCTAACGAATCTTGTTCTAAACTCATATAGATTGAAGAGCACTTAAAGCACAAGTTTTGACATAATAAGGGTGACCTCTACCACCCAAGTTAGACGTAGGAGCGTTACTAGTAATGTAACAAGTACAGGGGCCAGTACAGAGTTTGGAACAAGAAAGTAATGTACAGTATTGATTGAACCACCCACTCACCAATACACAGACGGTGGTGATGACCCGCCCACTCATCCATACACAGATGGTGGTGACGACTCACCCACTCACCCATACAAAGACGGTGGTGATGACCCACCCACTCACCCATACACAGATGGTGGTGATGATCTACCCACTCACCCATATACAGATAGTGGTGATGACCCACCCACTCACACATACACAGACGGTGGTGATGACCCACTCCCTCACACATACACAGATGGTGGTGATAACCTACTTACTCATCCATACACAGATGGTGGTGATTACCAACCCACTTACCCATACACAGATGGTGGTGATGACCCACCTACTCACCCATATACAAATGGAGGTAATGACCCTCCCACTCGCTCATACGCAGACAGTAGTGATGAACCACTCACTCAACAATATACAGACGGTAGTGATGACTCAACCACTTACCCATACACAGACAGTGGTGATGAGCCAACAACTCACCCATACACAGACAGACGTTGGTGATGACCCACCCACTTATCCATATACAGACAGTGGTGATAGGTGAATCACTAAAGTAGAACCTCGATGGTTTTATACTCAATAATTTGTCTGTGTATTGACCTTATACTTTGATACTGGTCATGCATGACAACGTGAGATAGCAAAATTATTGTCTGTGGCAGGCTATGAATGGTTTAGACCAATGTAGATCAACAAAATAACGATGTCACATTTTTAGCAGTTAAAAATTACCAAATTTTTAACACTTAGTTATTGTACATTCTTAATAACCTATTGTACATATTATGTAATGTACATAATAATTATAATAATTATGTAATGTAACAGTCATAACTGTACATTTGGGGGTGGGCTTATTTCAGACAATGTTTGTGATAGTATTGACCACTGAGGATGCCACGTCCCAGCATGGACAAAACGTTTAATGATGTAAATATTGTAAATAACACCTTGACACGGTTGTTACTGCAATCTCTAGATTTTCGTAATGACACCGGCTGCTTAAGCCTACGAGTTAAGGTTACAGCATTCTACTTATAGTTGTATTTTACATGAAACAATTCTTTTTTTTTTTTTTTTCTTTTTTTTTTTAAAAAAGGAGAGGCCGATCGATCTCCTCCTTAACCTTACTCTGACCATTCCCCATAGACCATTGATCTGTGCGAGGAACTTATTCAGACAGAGTAAGGGGGCGAACCTGTACAGTATAAGGTGAATATTACTGATAAATCTTTCAGTCTAGGCCGGATTCGAACCAGCGCTATCTCTAACCCAAGCTCAAAGTCCTGACGCCTTAGACCACTCGGCCACCGGCTCGCTTTTTTGTTTTTCATTTATGTTATTCAGTCATATATATAAAAACAAAACACACACACACACACACACACACACACACAAAATTAAAAGATCACAAAATTTAAGATATTAAAAATATCATGTTATCGAGGCTTTAATTTTCAGTTCAGTTATTAGATGGAAATTTAAATTAATTAAAGTGTGAGGTTGAAGGTAAACAGAAAAAATTTTAATTTTGAGAATTCAATTTTTAAATGCTTAAGTTATCGAGACTCCACTGAATGAGATATTCAATTAAGAGTATTTAAGTCATTGTAACATGAAATAAATTATGCCATAATATAGTTTGATACAAGCTGTTTGGGTCTGCATTTGACTATTAGCCAGTAAATATATTACATTTTACACTCTGAAAACAGTAAGACAAAATTCACCATAATAGAATTTTTATTTTATGTAAATTAAATACGGTAGAGCCTCACATATATGGCGTAAACGAGACATGAAGATGTTAGATAAATGTAAAGTTGGATGATAGTGAATGACAGTTAGTATACATTCTAAATAGTATTAGTAAATGAATTTTCTCAAGGATTTACACTACGGAACTGTATAAACAATAACTCTAGTTCAGTTTTTGTAACAAAAACGATGTGTTTAAAGTAAAAATGTTTGAAAAACGAATTATCCTAATATATTCTTTACGATATCAAATAGGTACTATAAAGTAATACAACAAAATAATACATGGGACTAGTCATGAAACTACAGAATAAGAGTTCATGAGTTACACGTTCACCATTCCCCCTACCTACAAGCATTGTCTGTCCTAAAAATATTATTATTTTTAGGCACTCAACACATTGACAAAAGTGATGTAGTCTGCTCATACGGTACAGCCTTCGCTCAACATAAAGTCAAGTAAATTAAGCAGCAAAACAGTGTGCTGGTTGGTAAAACATCAGCACATACAGCTTTCCTCATTACAGAACAATAATTCACTATATTATTTTGGGATAGTATTTATTATAGTATCGATTTGAGATGAGTACGTCGGTTAAAATGAAACATCAGATAACTCTATGTTGATAAACGAGGCCCTACTGTACTAGGTAGATGTTAAAATGATCTAACACATCAGAGAGAGAGAGAGAAATAAACAGCCAAGTGATATGTATGTTCGTCACCAATGATAAAAATTAGTAAACTTTATGCTTCAGTAAAGACGATCTCGTAAATTTGAATTAATTAATGCTTTGTAGCTACATTATTACTGATCACTTTCATACTGGTAAATGTTACTTCTATAATAATTTTCATTGTTCTGGCAGTAATATTTTGAGTAAAATTATTTGTAATGAAGTTTATATAATTTAATAAAAAGTAATACAAAAAATTTTTGTAAATAAGCATTTGAAATTCATTTCTAAATAGCTTGGCATTTTTAAGAGAACATTACAGATAATACCAGGTTTAACAAGTTGTTTTAATATCCATAACTATACTTGGGATATTTTTACAAACTGTTTTTCAAGCGATGTTATTTTATAAGGAGCTTTGATGATTGTTGATCAATTACTCTAAATTGAAAATGTATCTTTTGTTACATTTGTAAAATATTCTTTCAAGCCTAAATACTTAAATGGAACCTTTAGCTTAAAAGTAAAGAATAACATTAATATCCTGTTATATTTAGTTGTGTTCAAGTTTATAACCAGAATCCATATTTTATGAAACCAGCCAAAAGCTAGATAGTCGATCATGATACCAGAATGAGTAAGCAAATTTAACTGAATGCTCTCCATATTGGCGACCTTAAGTATTTTTAATACAGTTGTTTTAAAGCCATTAGTTTTGTAAAATAATAATGCTCATTGTGCAGGATAGTTTCATAATAAAATAAATTGTATATGCTGTTTCAAGAATAACATTAACAAATAAGTTGGTTATTATACGTTTAGAACAATGGTTTCAACAGTTTTTCATAAAATAAAATCAAAAGAAAAATACTTGAAAAAGACATTTTGTAAATATTGTAATATTATATAAATGTCCCTAAAATTAATGGTAAACTGCTAAGAAACATGTTTGTTATGTTATTGTTCAATGCATCCCCAATAACAACATAGTGAATGCTGCACTTATGTGAAATTGAAGTAAAAAACTGGAAGATGTGCACAGCCTAACCCCTTACACGACTCAGTGTAATGGGTATGTGATCATTATAACCATTTACACACTTCTGTGTAATAGAGATGTGATTGTCATAAACTTTTACACACTTGTGTAAGGGGACATGATCAAACCTTTTTACACGTATCTGTGTACTAAAAACATGATCAACGCAACCTTTTACACACTTCTTTGTGAGGGGCATGATCATCTTAATGTTTTTGCACACGTCTGTGTATTAAGGAATGATCAAACCTTTTACACACTTCTGTGTACTAGAAACATGATCATTTTAATATTTTTTACACATTATTGTGTAAAGGGAATATGATCAGCATAATAATTATATTACTTAGTGTTATTATGTGTTTGTCTTATATAATTATATTGTTAATAATAAACTGAGAGGGCCGGCGTAGTGGCGCCAATATCAATCATATTAAATTTGTCATTGCTCATAAAAATAATGTTTGTTAAAGAAAGCCTTTGATTTGATATCATTGCCCTCTTCTTCTTACAGATAAGGACTTATCTATAACTATCATAAAAAGGAATTAAAAAAGAAATATGTTAAATTTTGTAAATGGATTTCGCATTTCTAACATGCAACTATGGTTTTTTTAATAGTCTTACAAGGAAAGATGCCAATGCATAGACATTTTTGAAGGTTCAAAACAATGAATGGATTGAAACAAATATGCCTCACAAGTTGCATGTGTTATTTATTATGGTTGACACATTCCTGCGCTTTTAATGCTCATGGAACTCTTTTTCTATGTCATTGGTACTTTATGCATAGTACACAAACAATGTTAAGATCCAAACCCCTTTGGCAAATTATTAAAGGACTTCAAGGAATTTGAACTAGTACCCTCTGCAGTTGAAGCAGAAGTACTTATGAAAACTAGCAAGGGCTGAAAAACTTGCCATTGTTGAACATTATCTATCAATGAGTGATAAACACTATTATTTAAAGGGTGTTTACAGATACAATTTTAAAGTATAGTCATGTTTTTTATTTCTTTTAGTTTTAACGGTTTTGTGCATTGGCCTAAATTCTATTTTATCTTTAATCATAGTTCATCATAAACATAGTTCAACACATAAATAGTAAATATACAGTAAGTTGTTATTAAATTGTTAAAAACTGATCAATGACATAGTTTTAGTTCAACATATGAGTCTGTCAACAAATTTTTACTGAGAAGTTTTATGTAGCGTTCTAAGTTTGGTGAATACCTCAAGTCTGTTTATCAATCAATATGAAATTGAATGCTGAACCTTATATTATATATCCACCTGAGAAAGGTAACTTTTCAGCTTTTGAAATTTCCTTCATATTTGTTGATGCTGTTCAATGTGCCATCAAGACTTACTCAACATCCTGGTAATGATATTATTCTATTGTTTATTATCAAAGGAGCAGTGGCGGCTTTTGACCTAGTAAAGTGGGGGTTCACACACCGGGGGTTTTGGGGTGTACGGAGTACCCCACAAGTAAAAGCGCGCAAGTAAAATGTTGTAAAAACTATACGCTTAAACATGCATTTTAAAATATTTTACATATATTAACGTAGTTAAAAACCACACTTAACCAAACAACAGATTTTAAAAGGAGTGGGAGTGGAGCACACGGCAAGTGTGCACCGCTGGCTTCTACTACAGACGGCCCCACCACCGCCTTCCAGACAGAACAGCTGATTAGGCATTGCATATACGCTATGGAGCATAACCGGGACTGTGCGACAGTACTGCGGGATTAGCGGAAGCTAGCTGAAGGCGCCTCTTTGTGTTTTCTTACGTTTAAAAAGTTTAAAAATTTAAATTTCGTAATTTCAATGTGTAAATAATTTAACCTAAACTTTAAATGTGGTTCATTTTCTTTTTCAAATCTCACAGGGGGTTCACGTGCTCATGTGCTCTTATGGAGTAACCGCCACTGCAAAGGAGCGTCTGACATAATTGCCCCTGTGCTTGTCTTATGGTTCAACTGGAGTTTAATAAGAGGAGAATTTCCTTCGGTCTGGAAGACAGCACTAGTAACATTGATTCTAAGAAAGAACCATGAAATTTGTCTAATTTTAGACCAATATCGTTCTGTGTATAGTACATTTGAAAAGGTTGTACATATTTTTCCTTATTTCTTTTTATCAGCAAGGTTTTATGAAAAATCATTCAACTGTTATGAATTTGTCCCCATTTCTTGCACTTAGTGGTCCAGTGGCTGAATGTCGAGCTCAGGTTGATACAATTTATTTATATTTTCAGAAGGCAGTTGGTAAGCTTCCTCACCATATATTTTTAAAGAAACTCCCTTCCTTTAAATTTTCACTCAATCACTAAGAAAAATCAAACCTTTTGGATAGGACTTTTAAAGTAGGTATACGTCAAAGAACTTTGTTGCCAGCTCAGGAAACCACAAGGGTCTACTTTAGAACCTATGTTTTAATTGTTATTTATTAATGGCAATACATCTGTCCTGAACTATGCAGTTCAGCTCTATTCTGATGATATTAAAATATCAATGCAGATTGCTGATACAAGAGACTATCTGGAACTTAAATCTTATATTGATTGAGCTAAAAGGTGGGCTAAAGACAATTAAATTCTGCTCAACCCTAGCAAACCATTGGTGGTTTAGTTCACATGTCAAACTAATCCGTCATTCTTCTTTTGTGATATTAGTGGCTGTAGTTTATAAAGATAGCATGCTGTCCGTGATCTTGGTGTCCTCATAGACTCCAATACAAGTCAAGTCAAATCTTTACTGTACATAACGCCTGTTAAAACAATTACATGAATAACATACAATCAGGTACGGTACATAGTCAACTTCAGTTACTATTTGCTACTTCAAATCTATGATGATGTAATCACTAAAAACAACTTCATCCTACAACTAAAAAATTATTTTATATATATATATGTATAGCAATTGATATGATCTAAATTTGATATTTGAACTATAGAAAGATTTCTGACATAATGTTTATCTTAACCTAGAAATAAAGTTACTTATTAGACGGTTTTGTATAGTTCTGGAATGTGGTTATAAATTTTTAATCTCATGTAAAGGGGACCCGTTTAATTTTTTTTATAATTGTGATTTGGATATTGAAAAAATGTATTGTTACCTCCGGTATAATAATTATGAGTAAATTTATAGTTTTCAAAGAAAGATGGCTTTTCATGATCTAATTTTGTTATTTATAAAATATAAAGACAGGGTAAGGTAAGAATACATCACTTTCTAAAGTAAAGGTTCTAAAGTAACTAGTATAGTACTGTATGTCAGAATAGTTGTGATGAGTATTGTAACAGTTATTTTGAAATACAAGTATCCTCCCTGTAGTAGGTACTTAGAGTCCATCCCTAAATTATGTACCATTAAAATCAACCTTTTCAGAGACCCCCTCCTTCCCACGTAACGAACTTGTAACTAAACCCCCTCAAAAATTACGTAACACTGTCAACAATTTCCCTCATTTTTCATCCATATGCATATTTTTACATATGATAAACTCATTGTTAAGACTTTCTTCTGTTTGTTTTCTAAGGGGGGAGAATATATTATTAAATTTAAAATCTGTTTAAACAATGTTTTATTTTGGGACGAAAACAATCAAATTGTTTGAATTAATTAAAACAAATTTTTGAGGTTTAATAGTTATGTAAAGCTGCGTACAACCCCCTTACCCTGCCTAGTAATGTGCATAAGCTGTCAAAAACCTCCTCTTCTCTTCAGGTGTTACGTAATTTATGGATGAGCTCTTACTGAAATAAGTATGGTGTGTTTTGAAAATTATTTGTTGGTGTTGAGTTTTGCGTGATAATTTGTTGGACATTTCCCACGTTTCTAGGTTGTAAAAATACGTTTCAACAGGTATAAAGAACTCCTGTCATCTTCAGATGTTAGTAACGACCTTATCTTACATTTTAATCAAAACTATATATCAGACTGATTCAAGTCAAAACATTATAAAAAAAACTTATCATATTTAATATACATAGTTTTGTTTATGACAAGAAAGTAGGCTGACCTTCTTTAGAAATTCCTTTGATAGACTTTTGAAAGTTAGCAAAAAATAAAAAATATAATAATAATGGAGATATTTTAAGGCCTTTGGCCGTATCTTAAGTCCATGACAGAAGAGAGTCAATGGAAGAGCTGTTCAAACTATTTTGAAAAATGATGTAACTTGTCCAATTGCTCAACTGTATCATGGAGTCAGTGGAAGCTTAAAATCTACTTTTAATTCTCTCTGTGATGGACTACTGTATATAAGGTCAGAGGCCTAGAAATATCTCAATGATTGGTTTACCTGTTTTTTGTGTATTACCTTTGAAAAAATGCCAAAGGAATTTTTAAAAAAGGTAAGACTGCTTTCCTGTCCTAAACAAAACCTAAATAATACAGGCATTTCACTATTGTGAAAAACTGTACTTACACATAGCTACATACATACTTGCACCAAATACTAAGATGTACTCAACTAGAAAGTCATGTCTCCTTACTAAAGATTACAAATACACAGCTTTGTTACCACTGTGTACAGTAAGCTGTGAGGGAGCGGAGATTGAGTAAATGAACTTATTTGCCTGAAGTGTATGGTTCTCAGACAAATCCTGCCACATGTTCTTAAATCTTTGCCATCATTCTTGAATCTCACTTTACCAACTTTCTCAATAATCTTACCAGAAAAAATATTCCCTAGCTGTTTTAAAACTGGCTCCTATACATTACTCATATATTTAAACCTGGTGATAAAAATAACATAAAAAAATTGCAGGCCAGGGGGTATTCAGTCTGCAGAGTACCGGGTCGTTTGACCGGTACATGTTGCTTCTGTTCGTCGTTGTTTGCCAGGCTGCCTGAGATCGCTCATGCGCTGCGATTTGTTTACTTTCGTGGCCGTTGGCTCCGACTCTGTCGTTCCTTGTTCCAGCTTCGGTTAGGTTGGCCTGTCGTTTCACTCGTTTCTCATCGGACGATCATCAAGACGTTGTTAGGCTAGAGACTCTTTAACGTAAGTGTTCATTTTTGTAATTTCAAATAACTAATCACCCTTTTGGTGAAAATATTTTGTTTAAATGATAATAATAAAAGGGGATTATTTATTGTATTTCTTTAACTTCTAATTCGGAGCTGCCCAGGGATTCAGGGCTTACTCCCTGGCCTCGGTGGAATCATGGGATGTTTGTTTAGTGTATTTCGTGTAGTGAGCGTTATCTAAACATTGCCGGTTGTTTGGAGTTGTCTAAATTTTTCTTTTTCAGTTTTCTTAAAAGTTGTGTCTCTGGCTTTTCTGCAGATAGGCACGTCTGTTTTGTAAACTTTGGTAACTATAGCGTTTGTTGTTTATGTGTTAGTTTGTATTCTCTTGTTTATTTTGTGTTTCTTGTGGATTTTCAAGTGTAATTGATATTGTGGACTTCTGCCAAATTTTTCTATTTATGAATTCGTTGTTCTTTCTTGATAATAAATTAGGTTTTGCTCAGCTGCCGAGTTGTCATTTGACCCTCCGACTGCCACCCTTGATCCTATCGCCCGACTGGTTTTGAGCCATCCCCCAGTTGGCACGACTTCCAGTTTTTGGTGGGGGATGGGTCGCAGCAGCTGCTAATACTTTGTTTCCTTTTGTCCGGGCCGGAAAGTCTTACTTTTCATATGAAAAGCCTAGTCTTTGATGAACAGTGTGGTTTTACCAAAGGAATATATACAGCAACTGACTTAATATCATTACTGATCAGAATAATATTACCACCAAATATATTGCTTATAGACTTTTTAAAAGCCTTTGTTTCTGTTAATCATAATCATCATCTTGTCAAACATCATGGGTCTGTGGATATTGCATCTGTGATAACTTGTTACAAAGGATGTCTTTGATGTTCGAGAGCTCTCAGTTGATCATAGGATATCTTTCTAACTTCATAGGGTTCCTAGTAACTTCCGGAGATCCCAAAGTTTCATTCTTTTGTGAGTTCCTCTGGTCTGAGAATGGTAAACTAGTTTTCAAAACCAATGATCAAAATATCTGTACATATTGTACTTAAATTGTAATAGTTTCTGTTGTGTGTTGTTCATTTGTATTGTGTTTATATCAAAACGTAATATGCTAATCAAGAAACTAGCCTAGTTATGTCAAAGACCAGGGAATAATTATAACACCTAACCTCAGCCCCTAAAACGCATAACATCTATATACTGTATATCAAAAGAAAATGCCATCCCTGGCCTAATTATTAGGGTTACTTATAATCAAACCTCTATCCATGTTCTCTGAACATTCCACATTTTTTTAGTATATTTACTATTTATTCTGTGGCATTTTAACTTAATCTACAAAACGTTGACATGGGACAATGGTCCAAAACCATGAAATAAATTCTTTTTAGAGGGTCTCCCGGAATTTGAACCCTGGTCCTCTGCATATCAAACAGAAGTGCTAACCAATAAGCTAGCATTAGGCCTAAATTCTTCTGCTCTGTCCTCTGATGGAATATTGCTCCAGCACTTAAGGATTCCCTGCCAGGTAGGGTATAACACTACTCAACAGCATCCAAACCATTTAATGGGACTAGGACTGGGTATTAATTATGGGATGCTCCTATTGGAGAAATTGAACATCCTTTATGCCTTCTCTCGGGATGAGACACCAATTACTAGACCTCGTTTTTATTGGAAATTGGCAATCTCAGGAAAAAACTGTTCCAACTGAGTAAAATTGAATTAAAGTGGCCGTTTCCAAAACTGCCAGCCACTGCTGGAAAGTCGATAGTCACAGACAGTCGTTTAGTAGCAACGCAATTTTACCATCAGCAGGCCTAAACATGCTTTTCTATTTCAACTGTACGGTTCATGTTTCTTATTACCTTGAGTTATAGTGAACACTTCATGATATTAAAGGTCCATTCCATGAGTATTTTGTAAAATGATCAAAAATGAACTTTAGAGCTTTATGTATTTAACCATGAAAATTTATAAAACATTTAACTTTTTTCAAAAACCAACTTATGGTCAAATTAATAGGTCTTCACCTTTCAAATGGCACTTCAAGTGTTACTATACGATTATCATTACAGACGATTCATTGAAATAGAAACCAATGTTTTTGAAAGAGGGAAATGGCCACCTTAAGAGTTACAAGACACCCATTTAAGATTGTCTCAAGGTCTTTTTCATGAGCCCACACTACTCTTTTCATACACTTTCAACAATATTCTTCCTCAAATAATATGTCTTGGCAAATTAGCTCCCCAACCCCCATAGTGGCTGTTTTGATAAGAAACTCTAAACTGGCTTTAGTTGTAATTTAATATACTCTGAAGTTTCCAGAGCTAGGTAAAGTGAAAACGCGTGTATAATATAATTTATTAATATAATTTATATATAATATAATTTATAGTATAATATAATTTAATATTACTTTGACTGCCTACTTATATTTTTACAGAGTGCTTCATGGCTATAGTGGTTCCAACTCCTTACGGGCTGTCCTCCTGAGGTGGTGAAGAGTTACTGATTGCATCAAAAAGTTCAGTTTAATGCCCCATGTCACTGTACAAAGTTGTATGTTTCTACATTTATAAGTACAGAAGATATTAGACCGTTTCAAGACTTTTCACCACCCCTGTATAACTGAGAACAATGGACATTTTTGGAAAATGTTTTTGTTTCCCAAGAACTATTTAAAAAAATTGAGGACCTCTTGCCACTGATTATTTGAATACTAATGAGCAGCTGGTGACATTTAGAGGTAATTGTAGAGGATTATATGTGAAAGCCTGCAGAACATGGTTTAACGTTTATGCCCATTATTCACAATCATCTTTTATATTACAATAAGTTACCCGAGGGTTGTGCACACAAACAGTCAAACATCAATAACTTCTCACAAGGCTTAGTTTTGGAGTTATTAGAGCCAATTACAAGAACAAAATTGGAGTGTTCTTAACAGTTTTGCTTTAAACAGTTCCAAATACTAAACAATTAACATTCATTAGGAACTTTATAACCAACCTACAGGGTGGCGCATGAAATGATCCAACATTTGTTTTGGTAGTATTTATTCCGGTTACCTATTATTACTGGGTTGTAACTTGGCAAAACTATCATCTGTTTATGGAGATTAGTTTCCTCTGTTTCCGCTTCCGTTATTATTATTGTTGCAAGATGGCTGACAAAGGAAGATTGTCTGTGGATCAACGCATAAAGACTGAGTTGTTTTTTAATTTTAAACAAAAAGTGCGGTGCTTACACAAAGACGGTTTCGTACTCATTTTCAAACTCTTTGGTCACCATCATTTAAAAGTATTCGTGGACTTTATGAAAACTTTAATAGCTCAGTATTATAGAGGAAACGTCAACGGCCTTCCACTGTCTGTACTTCACAGAATGTTGAAGCTGTCAGAGCAGCGTTGGTGAGGAGTCCAGGAAAGTCGACTAGAAAAGAGGCAGCAGATCTTCACATTTCTAGGCGATCTGTGCAGAGAATTTTAAAAAAAGATTTGCATTTATATCCATACAAAATTACAGTGTAACCTAAATTAACGATTGACAACAAACTTCAACGAATGGTTTTCGCAGAATGGGCTGTTAATCAAGATATATTGATTAACAATGTTTGGTTCTCAGATGAGGCATATTTTCACTTAGACGGTGTTGTAAATAAACAAAATGTGCACTTTTGGGCTTCCGAAAATCCACTCGAGCTACATGAAAAAGTACATCATGCTCCAAGAATTACGGTATGGCCAGCCATCTCGAGCCATGGGCTAATAGGGCCATTCTTTTTTGAACATAGTGAATAGTGAGTGTTATCTAAACATGCTACGTAATTATTTTGTACCTCAACTTATCGCAAAAGGGTTTCAATTAGAGAACCAGTGGTTCATGCAGGATGGAGCCAGACCACACACGGCTAATGTTGTTTTAGATTTTCTGTATGAAAATTTCAACCAAAATGTCATTTCAAGGCGATTTCCTAATATTTTTGCATGTGGCCATAACTGGCCCCCAAACAGTCATGATTTGAATCCGTGCGATTATTTTCTTTGGGGATTTCTGAAGGAGAAGATCTTTCCTAAACATCCTAACACACTGATGGATCTGCGAGTGCTAATCATTGAGGCATGTAACGAGATAACCGAGGATATGTGTCGCAGAGTCATCAATAACATAGGCGTTCATGTTGAAGCAGTTGTCAGACAAGAAGGTGGCCACATTGAACATGTAATGGCCTCAAACTAATGACCAGGTATGCAGTACACAATTCATATCAAACTTTACTGTATTGCATTCACAATAAATTTTCATTAACAAAAATAAATGTTGGATCATTTTGTACGCCACCCTGTATATTATAGTATATGTCATTAAACTAGCTTTGTAATAATAAATATTTCCAATCATAAACAATTAATCGCCAATGAATAACTTTTAAAGAAAAATAGTAAAAATTGTACAATTTGTTCATACTTGCTAGGGTCACGTACGGACCCATTTTAAAAAAAGTATGAAATAGGTCTTAGTATAATAAATGTGTACACTGAAGTATGACATGTTGCTTGAATGTCGTAAGATATGTGTTATCCTCAAAAAATAATAATATTATATACTTAATTTTCTAAATTTTTATTATAAACTATTGTTACAATTTTCATTTTTGAAGCAAATTAATTTAAAATCAGTAAATAGGTTCAATTGAAAAGGTATAATCTGGATTTGGAACTAAATTTTGAAACATTGTAGGCCTCTCATGTAATTGAGGATTCTGGGACACTACCCCAGTTCTTCTTCTATGGATTCCATTCTTGAAATGATTAAGTGCAACTCTTAAAATTTTAATACATGTGAGTAATAGAGGATGATGCAGTCTAATATTTCCAGAGGCATTTAGTAATTTATACTTGCGCCACCGATGACTACACAAAATTGTTGATACTAAAAACTATATATTTCCGATATAACTTAAAAAATATATCTATGATATTTATTAGAATTAGAACATAAAATATAAAAAAAAAAAATACAAACCATGGGTAATTTGATGTTTAAAATTTTCCACAGTTTGTAGAAAGAATCCCTTGAAATAGCTGACACTGAGTGATAGATTCTCTGTCGTTGGCACATCTGTTTCAGTTGAATACCCACTGTCTGCGCCCATCCTTCCCATGTCAAAACCTGCTACATTAATAAAGCCAATTCATCTCTTCATTTAGCAAATCAGTTATTTTCACCTCCTTTCAATTATTATCGGCTGCATTCACCAGCCGATAATCGATTATCAACCTTATTTCTTTTGCCTACACGCTCAATCATTTTGGCATCCAACTAACTTCTTCTTATTATGATTTAAACCTTGCAAATTTCAACTTTAATTAATTATATTGAATACCGTACAGAACAAACTAAATTTTATTTCGACACTACTGTCAGTATCCACAACTAATCACCCTTAGTGTGATAAATATTAAAATTGTATTTTCAATATTAACACGTGAAGTTGTAGTCTGATTTAAAATAGGGCATGACAGATATCTCCAGTTTGGATTACCGTCTGGTTTTTCGATCTGTATTCAAGATGGCAGTGGTGGCGACAGTCGTTGCAATGCTAATTGTATGCGTGTGCTCCTCTATTTTTAGTCTGTGTTTGTTGAGACAAACATTCACTCTATGGCAGAGATGACCAGGCTAATATATCAGCTTCACCAATGATATTTACTCATAACAATAAAGGATTGTTTTTTTCAATTCTGGATGTTTATGGGAAAGGAACAAATCAATGCAACAAGAAACACAATGCATGGTTACTTTAATAATCCAGTTACACAATGCAATGTTCAACAGTTTCAGCCTGGTTTCTAATTAACTCTATACCATCATTAGTTTTTTAATTTATAATAAATACGAAATATTTCTCAATAAAATATTATTTTCTATACACTTCTTATTTATATGAGTTACACGTTTTACTCCGAAAGCAATAATTTATCGTAATTACAAAATTAACACAGATAATAGTGACTAGTATTATCTATTTTCTGGTCCTACTCATAATTCTTAACTCTTTTAAGGCGTCTATAACATATGAGTAATACTTATAAAAACTACGCAGCACTCTTAGTTTCGTATTATGAAAATGGCTCTTATTTCTTAGTAGATAATGTTCAATAAAAATAGTCGTTTTAGTTACATATTTTTGTTACACTTTCTGTAGCTGAAAATTACTTTTGTTTTAAAATAAGTTGGTTAAACTTAAAATTTATATGTACGTACATTCACAGAAAATACCACTAAATTTACTTTAACAAATAATTGATGCTGAAAATAATTTGGTAAATGATATTTTATGTTTCAACTGAAAACTCCTCATGACAAAAGAATAAGAGTGTGTAGTAGGTTAATGTATTACTCGACTAGATATTAATCATAATTGAAAAAATCAACTTTAAATATATTAAAATAGAGTTTTTTCTACGTTTACAATTTGAATTCCTATTGTAAAATAATACAAATCTTTGATATAAATAAAATCATATTTTAAAATTTATATGGTTTTAATTTAGTCTGAATGTATCTACACTGTTTTAAGTCTTAATTAATGTATTCATCATTTGCATGATTGAACTTGACATTAACATGAAATGCTTGTTCAGTACAACTTTCACAGATCTAGGATTAAATATAAGCTTATAAATAAATAAATAATATACGTAAAAAATTTGAAAATACACTTTTATTGGTGAACAAAACCAAATTAAAATATAGCTAAAAAACTACTATTTATTTAACAATAGAGAAATATATTTCAGTACAGCATTCAGTTAAACAATAAATTTTATTGTAACAAATGTTTGATAGTACATTTTTGATAGCAAATAAATGAACAAGTATTTTTTATGTGTGTTTATAAACTATGTGGTTTTATGTTGAAATTTGACGCAAAGAGACGTAAAAAGAACACGACGAATGCAGCCGACATTCATTAACACGGCAGTGGCATGCCATGTGACCTATGTTAAATTACGTAGCGCTCCTGCTTCAAATGTATTGGTTTAGTGTATATATATCTATTGCTGGGGAACATTGTGTCACTCACCTCTTGTTGTGAAAGTTTTTGTGTTTGTTTGAGAGTAGTTCGTTTTCCGTTCCCGCCATTTTTGTATTAGTATTGACTGTACTAAGTGATAGTGTTTCATGGTTAGGCTTTAACATACACAATTACGTAGTCTTTTAGCATTCATAGAGTTACTTTATGATATAAAATTAGTCAATGTGTTATTTGAGGAATTATGTATGTAATAAAGTCAGACATTATATCCTTCTGACATTTCAAAATTGATAGCTAATTTTTTCAAATAGAGAATCAAATATTTTTGTAAGAACACCATCTGGTATGTTGGTTTTTATCATCATCTAGCAGCTCATGACAATGACAACACAAAAGTTTGTCAATTGTTTCGTTCCTGCTGAGAGGATGGATTAAAGTGAGAAATCAAAATAAACCGTGGTGTCTGTTGATGCATAGTTGAAAATTAAAAAAAAAAAAAAAAAAACAGTACTGCATTGTGAAACTACATTACGATTGTTTTAAGTTAACTCTGCAAAGAGATGACAGTAAGTATTTTATCACTCGAGCAGCCAAAATAAGTTAGATGCATCGACTTTTATTACCTGAAGGGTTAAAATCAGTCAAAGTTAGCATTAAAAGTAACAGAACTAATGGATAGTATTGTTTATGAGCTGTTTTTATAATTTTAATATTTGATTATTGCCAATGTTATTCTTATAGGACAAAAGCGTTCTTTTAAGGGCCACTTCTTATGAAGAATGTTACTATGTTTTTTTTATCAGCTGCTGAAATAAATTAAATTAATGCTAATATTTTTCTTACTGGAAAAGGAAACCTTGAGGTGCAGATTCTACTCCTTTGGAATTGAAATTCCAAAAATTCTTTCTTAATTTGTCTCTATGATACTAAAGTCAACTTCCCTCAGAATTTTGTTTAGTTCCATTTGTAGATTCCATAGATTTTGTGATGAGTAAGTCAGTGGTACTTCACTTTTATATATTATAGATAGGTCGTTACAGACATCTTGGAACTTTTGGATTTGTTACAAAGAATGAAAACCACAATAAAGAGCAAAATGTAATTATAATCATACAGAACTAACTTTTTTTCTGTTTGAATATCACTAAAAACATATGTTAGATAACAGCCAGCAGAACAAAACAGAGCTATTTTAAACCTTATTTTACTTTTTTTTTATTTTTAAAGACAAGACAGATGAATAAATTTAATAATAACTATAATTAAGTACCCTTTATTTAGTTTTTATAATAATACATAATTAATTATAGTTATTATTCAATTTATAACACTACTAGCCCTAACTCGTGAACCAACTTATATAAGAACAATGATTTATACAGTACTGATTGAAACTACTAAAATGATTCTTTAAACAAATCTGAAACATATTTTATTAGGGTTTGTTTAGTATTTTGTATGTTAGGCCAGACACATTTCAGTTTAGTTAATTAAAACCTAAATACAAACATCTGTTCAACATTCAAAAGAACTATAACTTTGAAATAAGCAGTATTTAATTCATTATAGTTTCCTTATTTGTTATCCCTAGATATATGAAAAGTCCAGATGCATAATTCAATTCAGAATAAAGAATTAAGAAGGAAGTATAAAGTCATTTATTTAACATTTTTCAATCAAACATTATAAAACAAGAACTAAAATAAATACTAATTTAAAATGTTACTTTTAGTGCTTTCTCCTAGGCATGGCTAATATTAATCATTGAAATAAAAAAATGAAAGTTCTTACAATATTATGATAATGAAATAAAAAATTCTAGAGCGTATGATATTAAAACTTAAAAACACATAAATTCATGTTCTTTAATGATTAATAGACTGTATAATGTACTAAAACTTCTACAAAATTTTCTATTAAATCATGTCAAATCCCACATGTCAACTTTTCACATACCAGGGGTTTGAATTTATACATACTGTTTAAATAAATAAAACAATATTCTTTTTGTCTGAAGTAAAAATAACAAAGACATTCTAAGAATAAAAAATAAAAAAAAAAAAAATAAAAAATAACTGGTCTGAAGAAAAATTGCTTTCAGAAGTATTTAGGAAGGTTTCTCACAGAAAAGGAAGAAACAGAGGTTGCATTTAACTGTGTGCTGAATGGGTGTCGAGTAGTAGAAACTTTGAGTGTTAGGTATTTCTCCAGTTCGGTTCTCATAGTGCGGACCAACACCGTTGTCAGTCCCTGCCTTTCTTCCACACTAAATTCTGAAGGATGAACATAGTAATTATCACTAAAAGTTTATAAAGATATACATTTAGAGTTAATTGCCACTGAGGAATTGCCTTTGGCCATTAGAAAGCAAACTCTGTTTCTTTTTTCTGTGTTTTTTTTTAAACTTAAAAATTAAAATAAAACACTTGGTTAATATACAACTGTAGCATTTTTCTATATACGACTAGGCAACTTTGACAATTATCGCAAGATTCAACACTAGTTCTTGATTTGGTCTTATGACATGGACACACTTAACTAAGAACAGTAGAAAATCTACAGCGATATGAGCTTCAGGGTGTATAAAACATTTAGTCTATCATCGGTTTATAGGAAAATTTAAAGGACATCTTTCAGTTTTCAGAAACACAGCCAACATTTACCAAGCACTTTAAGCGAAATAAGTTGAGGGACAGATAAAAAACTGTAAATCTTTATTTAGACATTTCAAAGCTTGTTTCAGTAAACTGATGTTAAAAAGTTTTGTAGCTTGAATCAAACTTCAAGCAGAAAATGGCAAACTTAACAAAGAATACACAAGTAAGTTTTGAGTAGTCCATAAAGATAATAAAAGGATACATTCAAAAGCATCAATGCTTTTCCTTCTTGTAATCTTCACATTCAAAACCACAGCGGAAGTGGCATTACAATAGTAAACATTCACTAAACATTTAGATCTGCCATCATTTTACGAAAGTCCGCAAGAGTATTGTAGTCAGGATCAGAGTCAATATCGGCAAAATCTTTGTTAGAATCTGATTTAACGAAGCTAGGGTTGTATCGATTTAGTGATAGTGGACAGGGCAGGAGTTCTGGCATCACAGAATGGTGAGTGATCAACGCTGTTAGTGTGCTGAACTCTTTTGTGAATCCCTGAAACACAAATGTAAACTTGGTAAAAGTTGTTTATCTTAGGATATTTATTTTAAGGCATAAAGTAAGGCCTACAACTAGGAATATTAAAAGCATTCATTCTATTACAAAGACTTCAATTACTAAGTTCCAAAGGGACGTAACCTTAATAAGGTTCTGGTAACGCTAATATACATACGAAAGCAGACTTTTTTCTTAGAGAGAGTATAAAAAATATTAACAAAGGAGTTGATTTCACAAACAAAATAAGTAGGACTGAAAGTAAATAAGGGAAAGAAGAAGTATCTAAAAGTTAGAAGAAATGAAGAGGAAATAGAATATCTATAAGTAAATTAACTATAAAGGTGATAAATTTAAGTATTTAAGGATGATAAAAGATTAAAATGTAAATTAAGTAATTGAAATAGAAATGAGGCTTTTAAATGGCTGCAGATGCTATTGGACTGTACAGAAGACCTTACACAGCCAAATTTTATCAAGAAAGACCAAACAAAGGCAGAGTCTACAAAATAAATAACAAAACATATGAGCAGACCAAGTGCGGATGGACAAAAGGATGGTGAGATTTGATGAAGGCATTATGCAGCAGGGACGTAGCTAAGGGGAGGGTCTAAGGAGACTGGTCCTCCCTTCAGATGCTAAGCTTTAAAAATTGTTTCCAGGCTTAGTAGACCTACTTAATACTTATTGAGAAAATAAATATTTTGCTAATTGTATCATAATCAAATTTCTTTATTGATCTACAGAATGTATAAGAGACCAGCTTTATTCATAATAACTATAGATACAAAAAATTTGTACAATATTTCTATCTATGCTTGATGCGCATGTACCGTAGGTTTGCCTCTATCTTACTTATTAAAATTAAAAATATTAAAACTTAGGATTCAAATGGATCCACACGTCCAACAATATATTCATGTTTGTAATAAAATATTATATTCCTAAGCAGAGGGACTAAAAATAAGATATTGAAGCAAGAGCGTGACTAAATAGCCGAAGTTCACAGTTTACATTGACAGACAAGACAAACCAAATGGTCGAACGACGTGGTTCAAGATTATGTTTAGTCGTACCAAATTGCCACAGTGGCAGTCACCATTCACATCAACAGACAAGACAAGCCGAATAACTTGGTTCATAGTTATGTTTAGTAGTACTAGAATACCACAGTAGCAGTAACCGTTCACATTGACAGACAAGACAAGCCGAATAACTTGGTTCATGGTTAGGTTTAGTAGTACTAGATTACCACAGTAGCAGTCACCGTTCACATTGACAGACAAGACAAGCCGAATAACTTGGTTCATGGTTAGGTTTAGTAGTACTAGATTACCACAGTAGCATTCACCGTTCACATTGACAGACAAGACAAGCCGAATAACTTGGTTCATGGTTAGGTTTAGTAGTACTAGATTACCACAGTAGCAGTCACCGTTCACATTGACAGACAAGACAAGCCGAATAACTTGGTTCATGGTTAGGTTTAGTAGTACTAGATTACCACAGTAGCAGTCACCGTTCACATTGACAGACAAGACAAGCCGAATAACTTGGTTCATGGTTAGGTTTAGTAGTACTAGATTACCACAGTAGCAGTCACCGTTCACATCAACAGACAAGACAAGCCGAATAACTTGGTTCATGGTTAGGTTTAGTAGTACTTGATTACCACAGTGGCAGTCACCGTTCACATTGACAGACAAGACAAGCCGAATAACTTGGTTCATGGTTAGGTTTAGTAGTACTAGATTACCACAGTAGCAGTCACCGTTCACATCAACAGACAAGACAAGCCGAATAACCTGGTTCATGGTTAGGTTTAGTAGTACTAGATTACAACAGTGGCAGTCACCGTTCACATTGACAGACAAGACAAGCCGAATAACTTGGTTCATGGTTAGGTTTAGTAGTACTAGATTACCACAGTAGCAGTCACCGTTCACATCAACAGACAAGACAAGCCGAATAACTTGGTTCATAGTTAGTTTTAGTAGTACTAGATTATTACAGTAGCAGTCACCACCGTTCACATTGACAGACAAGACAAGCCAAATAACTTGGTTCATGGTTAGGTTTAGTAGTACGAGATTACCACAGTGGCAGTCACTGTTCACATTGACAGACAAGACAAGCCGAATAACTTGGTTCATGGTTAGGTTTAGTAGTACTAGATTACAACAGTGGCAGTCACCGTTCACATTGACAGACAAGACAAGCCGAATAACTTGGTTCATGGTTAGGTTTAGTAGTACTAGATTACCACAGTAGCAGTCACCGTTCACATTGACAGACAAGACAAGCCGAATAACTTGGTTCATGGTTAGGTTTAGTAGTACTAGATTACCACAGTAGCAGTCACCGTTAACATCAACAGACAAGACAAGCCGAATAACTTGGTTCATGGTTAGGTTTAGTAGTACGAGATTACCACAGTGGCAGTCACTGTTCACATTGACAGACAAGACAAGCCGAATAACTTGGTTCATGGTTAGGTTTAGTAGTACTAGATTACAACAGTGGCAGTCACCGTTTACATTGACAGACAAGACAAGCCGAATAACTTGGTTCATGGTTAGGTTTAGTAGTACTAGATTACCACAGTAGCAGTCACCGTTCACATTGACAGACAAGACAAGCCGAATAACTTGGTTCATGGTTAGGTTTAGTAGTACTAGATTACCACAGTAGCAGTCACCGTTCACATTGACAGACAAGACAAGCCGAATAACTTGGTTCATGGTTAGGTTTAGTAGTACTAGATTACCACAGTAGCAGTCACCGTTCACATTGACAGACAAGACAAGCCGAATAACTTGGTTCATGGTTAGGTTTAGTAGTACTAGATTACCACAGTGGCAGTCGCCATTCACATTGACAGACAAGACAGGCCGAATAACTTGGTTCATGGTTAGGTTTAGTAGTACTAGATTACCACAGTGGCAGTCACCATTCACATTAGCAGACAAGACAAGCCGAATGGTCGGATGTGGTTCAAATTATTTTTAGTAGTACTAGATTGCCACAGTGGCAGTTACCATTCACATCAACAGACAAGACAAGCCAAATAACGTGATTCAAGGTTATGTTTAGTAGCACCAGATTGCCTCAGTGTCAGTCACCATTCACATTGACAGACAAGACAAGCCGAATGGCCAAACAATGTGGTTCAAGGTTATGTTAAGTAGTACCAGGTTGCCACAGTGTCAGTCACTGTTCACATTGACAGACAAGACAAGCTGAATGGCCAAACAATGTGGTTCAAGGTTATGTTTAGTAGCACCAGATTGCCACAGTGTCAGTCACCATCCACATTGACAGACAAGACAAGCCGAATGGCCAAACAATGTGGTTCAAGGTTATGTTTAGTAGTACCAGATTGCCACAGTGTTAGTCACTGTTCACATTGACAGACAAGACAAGCCGAATGGCCAAACAATGTGGTTCAAGGTTATGTTTAGTAGTACCAGGTTGCCACAGTGTCAGTCACCATTCACATTGACAGAAAAGACTAGCCGAATGGCCAAACAATGTGGTTCAAGGTTATGTTTAGTAGTACCAGGTTGCCAGTGTCAGTCACCATTCACATTGACAGACAAGACAAGCCGAATGGCCAAACAATGTGGTTCAAGGTTATGTTTAGTAGTACCAGGTTGCCAGTGTCAGTCACCATTCACATTGACAGACAAGACAAGCTGAATGGCCAAACAATGTGGTTCAAGGTTATGTTTAGTAGTACCAGGTTGCCACAGTGTCAGTCACTGTTCACATTGACAGACAAGACAAGCTGAATGGCCGAACAACGTGGTTCAAGGTTATGTTTAGTAGCACCAGATTTCTAGAACTACTATACTTGTAATATACTGTCTGTGCTAATTCCTTCTTAAACCACATCAAGTCCTAATCAGTTCCAGTATAAGCTTGTGACTCGTCCATCAGTCGGTGATTGCGAACCTCCTGTTTCACAGCACTTTTAACAGAAAAAGAAAAGGGAAGTTTCATTATTTCAATTTTAGAGCGTGAATTTATTTCAGGCTTACCTTAGCCCCGTTCACATTTTTTAAATTCCCCCATTGCCAACAATTAATTCTTATCTTGCAGTATTATGCCACTGTACTAAATTGCTTGTACGTGTTATTGTATAAAATAGACTACGTATCAATTATTATTAGTCAGGGAATTTAATTGTTAAAATTGTTCATAATTAGCTGTAAGATACTTTTTATTGTAGATAGTTCTTTATCTATGGTCACTCTTCCAGGACTCGCCAATGGGGCAGTCTGGGGAGGTAATCTACGATCTACCAGGCCGAGATCTTTGCTATCCTTGTCTGCGCCCAACATGGGTTAGCAAGACAAGTCAGGGGCAAACAGATCTGCATTATGTCAGACAGTAAAGCCGCTCTTAAAGCACTTTACTCCTGTCAATTCACCTCAAGACTCACTTGGGAGTGTTTTTGATCTTTGTGTGCCTTGGCTCACCTCAATAATGTCCAATTGAGGTGGGTTTCGGGGCACAGCGGCCTCACAGGTAATGAAGAGGCTGACCTTCTAGCAAGATGGGAGCGAGGGATCCATTTGTAGGACCCGAACCAGTATGTGGAATTGGACTTACCACTGCCAAGACTGAAATACTGAACTTGGCGAGAAATCGCCACTACAATAGATGGCAGCGGTTTCACGGCCAGGTCTTTATAACATTTCTGTGAGGGGATCAAACCCTACGCTGACCAAATCACTCACTGCCATGAATGGTAATGACATCAGGTTGGTGATTGTGTATATTACTGGACATGGCCACTTCAGAAAACATCTGGCAAAGATTGGTCTCTATAGTGAAGATACCAGTTGACGGCTATGTGATGAGGCTCTTGAGTCTGACGAATGTATACTAACTGAGTGCGAATCCTTGGAGCTCAAGAGATGGTGAATATTTTCGACAAGCTCTCAGAAGATAGAATGGTAGCTAGTCTGGGGAAAAAGATTTTAGAGCTGGCTAAACCGCTTGGAATAGATACCCCATTCTTGTAGTCAACAGGGGAACACAATGAACCTAAAGTTGAAGTACAGCCTAGGAATGGCTTCAGAGCTTTCCTTCTCCTCAGCAAATTAAACTAAACCTCTGGTGTTGAAGTTAAATTTTTTATATAGACCTCCTTTAGTACATTCAGGCTACGTCTCTACATGCAGGACTGACAGAGGTGAAGACAATTTATTGGCAAGGCCAAAAAACTCCTACGGTTTGAGTAGCTGCGGAGGTAGTATAAAAAAATCATAACTCTTGTCGCTCCCCTTGATTATGGTGGAGGTTTCTCGAGACATCTTAACTAAAAATTGGGGTCTTTTTTTTAAATCTATTAATTTGGTAGGGTGAACTTTTTTCACAAATTAATGAATGAACACAGGTGAATTTAGGACTCTTGCACACTTAATTTGAGACCAATAGTTAACATTACCGTAGTTACGAATCATAGGACAGGCAGGGTAGAAAAAGAACTTTTTTATAAAAAGGAGGGACCAGTCTCCTTCTTATCCTTACTCTACCCATTCCCAAAGATTATTGATCTGTGTGGGAACTTATCAAACGGACAGAGTAAGGGCTCTTGCCAGTACAGTACATATTACTAATTAAAACTAACAGTCAAGGCCAAGATTCGAACCTGCGCTATCTCTAACTTGAGTACAAAAGCCTGACACCTTAGACCACTTGGCCACTGGCTCTACATTGTAAATTTATTAAAGCTTGTGTCATGTGTAAAAAGAGCTGATTTTATATTTTATCGCTAAAAAAAGTGTATATTTTTAATTTTTATTAAGGCTTAGACAAGCCTTCTGTAGTCCGAAGCCTTAACCACTGAGTGACCACGCCAGCTATTATCATACCAGACAATAGGTATGATAATAGCTAGGCATTAGTAGTTTATTTAATAATTACCTTTATCTTGTAGCCCTTATTGGTACGTAATATAAGGTAGTGAGCGATTCCAAGTGGCTGGAACTCTCTAGGCACTCTCAAAGACAAAGCAAAGCAGCCGGGCTTGCTAGTGCTCTCTCTAACCATAAATGATCCAACAGGCTCCTGTCCCAAAACTTCTAGCGTGATTTCTCTGGAAAAACAATATATCTGATGAAATTACAATCTTAAATGTAATAAATTATTTTAAGAGCTTTGAAGATTTAACAAATATATTTTTCGTAACTATTCTACAACTCTGACAGTGGTATTTTTAATAATGTAGGAGAGAACGTTGTATGTAAGTTCTAAAGACTGAGTGTTCATTTTGTATAGTTATTAAAGAGAGGTTCTGTTTATAATTATTAAGTCTGTTGTTTAGAAGAATACTTGGAGGGGTTGGAGTGGTCTCCAGGTTTGAAAAATAATCTATTAAGCCTGCAAGGTCATCTGTCTGTATCATTTTTGTACATTTTAGGTTCATAAAAAATGTGAACGTCATATGACAAAAAATTTATCACAATATAACTACAAAATATACAAATATTATGGTGATCAATTACGGTAATCCACCATAATATTTATTACGGTGGATAAGCAGGATCATAAAGATATTGAACTTGTGTTCAACTATGCTACTTATATAATAACTTTTGTTAAGGTCAAAAAACTCATGAAGGTTCGATGGAATTGTTAAAATTCAATTGATGAAAATGTTCATATTCTCAAATTTTGTAATAAGCACTGGATTGTAGAAGCCTATGCTTTCTATAAAGAGTTATAACAAATATTTAAAAAAAAAAAATGCAAGGCTTGCGACTAACTTATTAATGGAATGAACAGGTTAATTTTGATTGTAAGAAAATAAGATTTTCAGAGAAGAAGAAGGTAGCAAGCATCAGTAATTTACTAATTATATTTCAACTTTCTCCATTTTGAGGATTCAAGCCAACTGTCATGAGTTTCTCAAAAATGGCAAATGTTAGTGACAATAGTAGTGAAGTTGATTCCTTTGTGAATCACTCTGGTCTTGGGAAGGTAAACGTAGTTTACCAAAACGATCACCACAATATTTGTACAGTTTATATTGTAATAAATTAGTGTTGTTTGAAGTTCAATTATTTTTTATTTCTACCAGCAGGTTCATTGTTTATTGTCTTCCAACAGATTGGCCATTTAATTACAAAGAACTTTAACATGCAATAAGTATGAAAATTGCTAAAATGGACACAATTCAGCACATAACTTATGAGGGGGCAGTTATTGGTGTAGAGATCGGATTTAAAAGATGCAGTTGATGGGCAGAAAAAGTCTATGTGGTCTAGTAGTGTGTTACTTATATGCTGAACTTGTACTATGGGACTATTTGTGGTGTAGGAGGTAGTTACAGACGGTTTTGCAAAGAAGTGAATTCTCTCCAGGAGATCAAGGCAGTCGGAAATTCCATTTACCAGCTTGTACAGGAATAGCATATCCTGATTGAAGTGCCTTGATTCAAGGGAAAGAAGATCCAAAAGTGAAAGAACATCTTGCACAGGTACTTCTCGATATTAAAATCTAACTCTCACACCTACAAGTCTTAAGAACCGCCGTTGGACCTTATCCATACTCTCATTAATAAATAACTGGTGAAGAGACCATACGACACTGTTGAACTCAAGGTGGGGTCTCACCAAGCAGCAGTATAAAGTTTGTATTACAAACACATCTGTGAAGGTCTTGGAGATTCTATAAAGAAGGCTAAGAACCTGAAGAGCCTTGTTGAAAATCTTATTGACGTGTGGTTCCTAGGTCAGAGAGGGAGTGAATACAACACCAAGGTCTTTCATCTCAGCAGTTCTGGTCAGAATACCCCGATTATATACTTATCAAGCATCTATTTCAGGTTTGCATTTTAATAAGCATATGCAATATCATCAGTATGCATATGCTTAGAAGTGATCAATTGAAGAGAGCCACGAACATCCACCTTAGGGTTACTATGCTCCCCCATTGCCTGTTAGATAAGGAATTCTGACTCTATGAAGCAATTCAGAATCTTCTTCCCCAAGCTAACCTCCCAGATTCAAATCTGAAAATATGGCCTGAAGATTCCTTTTCTCTTAAGTTTTAGAGCTTCATAATCCGCTTGTAAGTGTTTGGCAGATTCTTAACCATCTCCTGGACAATTTTTCGTGACATGCTCTTAACACTACTGGAAAGGTAGGAAACTTGAAAAAGAATTTAAATTCACCAATGCAATTTAAGTATTTGTTTGAGTATCATACACTTCTACTACTTCATTAAGTTTTGAAAACTAAATATGCACAATATTTGTCTGAGTGTTCCAAGTATATGAATGAGAATTTGCCGGTGTAGTGGCTCAGTGGCCAAGGCTTCGGAGGGCAAGGTCCAAGATTCAAATCCCCACTAAGCCAACAGACGGTACTTCACTTGTTGAATAAATTTCACAAATAGACCTGCAGGCCCATGTGAACTGGCGAGTGAAGTTAAAAAAAAGAGATTAGTTCTTGACATACTCGTCAGGGAGCCTCTCTTTTGTCTATCCCTTTACATCATACCACTGTATTTAATAAATCATTTACTGCAACAGTTTGTCATCTTTGGAATGAGCTTTCTGACAATATCAAAAACCTGGATGAGTGCTCTCGCTTCAGGGAGGAGTTTAGAGGTCTTTTGAGGTGGGATCTATATGGGTGGTGGACTGATATTGGTGGGGGTTTGTGGGGTGTATATGATTGTATATATGATGTATGGGTGTTTTGTAATCATTGATATAGATTGTTTCTTTTATTGTATTTCATTGTAAATAGTACGTTTAGTAGTATTTAATACTGTAAATTATTATTTTGTTTAAAATGTATATTATCAATACATCTGTATGTTATTATTTGTCTGTGAAATGTTTATGATTATTTTGATTATTAATTTTGTCATGTTTTGTTAAAACGGTTTTATTTTGTTTTCTAAAACAACAAATTTTATTTTGTGGAATAGAAAACTTTATAGTCCTAACTTCGCCCCTAATAAAGATCATTTTCAATTAATTTCGTTTTTCCATAATTACAACACTTCAGAATTGTTAGTCTCCCTAATTTTGTGTTAAAAATGAAAATTCATCCTTTAGTAAGTTGGACAGATTTTCATCACATCTGATCAATGGTTGCATTTGCTATGATTAGTTACTATAACTCTTTGAATATAGCCTCCAAAATTCTGTTGAATATATATTTTTATTCATATATTTGTCATTACAATGCTGATTGTTAAGATATGAGCGAATATATATTGTGAATAGGGATTGCGATGAATGTAGAGATATGAATAGAATTTGTAACTGTCAACTGATCCTTTGAAACTGCCATTTACTCATATCCCAATAGTCAGGGAAACTAAGGTACATATAGCTTATTTTGGAGTATGAACCATGTAGCATTGTTCAAACTTTTGTCTGCCTAGCAAACGTCCTACTCAATCTTTGAACTTGTCAGTATATAAAATTTGGTCAGCACATAACATGGGCATTACAGACTTCTTTCGTAGTGTCCAAGTCAATATCAAATGATGAGAACATACTGTTTTGGTATTAAGAAGATGATAACGTCTGAAAGCCCACAATTTCCAGTACACTTAGCCTCCAAGTAAGTGGGTTACAGCACTACACTACAAAGCTGGTTTCAGTAAACTTATTTTCTTCGTTCAAAATTTGCTTATCTTGAAACAACAAGAATATTTGTTACCTCGGAATACCAGCTTGGAACCACGGTGCTGTCCTTAGTTCTCCCTCCTCAGGTTTGTTACTTAAGCTGTCGGTCCTCTCTGGTGGCAGAGGGGGAGGGGGAGTGGAACTGTCCGTTGGGGCCGTCGAACTGCTAGAACTGCTAATCTGAGATATCCTCTTAGACTTCAGTTCCGTCTCTGTGCTACTTGGTGAACTTTGTGATAACCTGCAATTTATATTACTATATTAAAGGAATAAATTTGTTTACATATTTAAATCCACAAATAAGCTGAGAAAATTATCATAAGTAGGCACATTATTATAATTGAACCAGACAGAAAACAACCTCATTATATATAATGTTAATATATATTATATTAAGTGCATCGCTCAGTTGCCGTACATCACGGCATGACTAACTTCTACTTTCAAGTGTTCAACTTCAACAACAGAGTTTGGTTAAAGAAAAAAAAAAACAGTACAAATGTGTTTAATTGCTATTTATTGTTTACATTATAATTCCTTGTGTTATTATTAATTGTTACTTGAATTTTAAATAATGATTTAATTTAATCGTTTTAAGCTTAATTTGTTAGTGTTTTCAAGCCAACCAATAGTCACTGATGCTGATGACGTATGGGTAAACATACATACATGCGCTGTGAGAACACGGTCTACCGTCATCCTGGTTGTTATGACAATTTTTAAATGGAATGACACTTTGGGCCTTCAGTAGTTCTCTATTCTACCTTTATCATTCTGTTCATATCTCTTGCACCAGTGCTTTTAGTAGATGGCATTCTAAGAGGCTTATCTATAATATATGATTTTTAAAAGTTCTATTTTGTAAAAATTATTAGTATATGAAATAAAAAAGATTACCGGCAAAACTTACCTGAAAGATAAGTCTGCAAAGGACAAGAATTATTAGCCTCATAACACTTGTGATAAGTCTTGTTTAGTAAGACAGAAATATTTTATACAATCTGACATCTTTTTAGATGCTTCTAAAGTAATGTTAACAAAATGATTTAAACAAGTTTATTTTTGTTCTAAATAAAATCAAATAAACATCCCTCTTTCAGATAAGCTTATGGCCTGAGTGACAAATTGAGTTTTGATTGTCACTGGATATACAAGGTAAACAACAAAAACAACAGCAGAATTGTATAACAACTTAATACATAAACTACAGTAAATGTATAAAGTTGGTGATGTTTGAAGGATCAAAAATTCACCTGATGTTGAGATTGGAGATCACAGGAATTTTTGTTATTATTTTTATAGTTTTATTATTAGTTATTATTATAAATTAACCAATTCCAAGTATTCTAATGTTTGCATTACTTGACTATTATTTTCATACTTCATTTGTTAGTGTGCTTGGTTTTATACTAAGTAAATTTTGTTATAAATTTTTGGCTAACTTTCCATAACCTTAAACACAATTCATAACTGGTTGACAGCGTTATTTTATGAACTTCAAAATGACTCACTATCAGGGCTCTACAATATAGCAGGTAAAACAAGAAGTTACATGCGTGAGAGGGTATGTGTGAACCATGTCAAGGACAAAGGGACATAAAGGGGGGGGGGCAATTGTGATTTGCTAAAAACACAGAATCAAACATTCGAATGCTAGGTTGTTTTCAGTCCGATTATTTATTTATTTTTTTATCTATTCATAAGACGCAGATCGTCAAGATATGGGTGAATATGGATTTCGAATGAGTGTGATGAGTGTAGATGAGCGAATGTAGTCATTGTTACAAGCTAAGGCCGACTATTCCTTAGAAAGTGTCATTAATTAATAGCCCAATGACAAATGAACGGTCGGTGATTATCAGCTGATCCTTCTCAAAATGTATTGACTCTGATTGGGATCGAACTGAGAACCTTTAGCACATGAAGATGGGATTAAACTAACTAAGCTACCGACCAGTTATTATCAGTATTATCATCACTCTTTACATTTACAATTATCTTTTCAATTTCATATTCAACTGTGCATAAGTTTTTGTCCCCCAATTAATTAAAAAATGAAGCTATTGTGCTTTTTTTTACAATAAATAAGACATAGATATTGGCTAATAACTTGTCTTGACCTTCTATTGAGGTGCATTATTTGAGAATGCAGAACTGTAACTATATATAGAACTGAATTAGCTGTTTTTAATTTGTCTAAAAAAGTCCAGCCTTCCATATCTGTTCCTAAATCAGTGACATTTTAATTTTAAGCAAAAAGATTGAATATATCAAGCAAATTAAAAAAAAGAAGTACATATGTTATCATTAAATACTGACATATATACTTGTGGACTCAGAATTAAAAACAAAATGAATAACGAAACAAAACAAAAAAATACTGTGCAAAAAATGTGTGGCAATCTTATAACAGTTTGGGGTGAATTAACCCTGATTTAACTGATAATCCGCTTTAATGGACTAGAGGTTGCCCCATACAGTCCATTGAATCAAGGAATTCGGCAATACCATTGAACTTGGTAAGCTGTGATGTTATATGTAATGAAAGGTACAATGCTAATCATACCTGTTGTTATCCAGTTCTATTTGTTTAGGGGTAGTTTCAGTGCTGAGCGTTCTGAGCAGATGGGGTGTGGGGTCTTCCTCATGTGTAGGTGAGGGGGTGACCACAGCTAACCTCTTGATTAGGGGAGGCTTCTCTGTCAGCCGCTTGTAGGAGTTGAGCTCTGTAGGTGAGTTGCTCTCTTCACTGCTAGGTGTGCTGAGCGTGGAGTCCGTGTGGGAATGGAAGCTGCGCAGCCCAGGAATGGAGGACGGAGGCGTCTTGTGGAGAACTAAGGTAGGAGAGCCACATCCACTCGTTGCCACATTTACGTTCATAGTGTCCATGTTGTCGCTCACTGATCCTGGAATCTGCTTAGGCTGCAAAATGAAATTAAACACACATGATTTAAGGAAATATTAACAAACAATTCTTAAAATATTAAAATCTAAATGAGCATATACTAACAATAAGCTATGATTGTTCCGTAGTTTAATTTGCAAATTTTTACTATTCATTAATAAGACGCTGATTGTCAAATTATAGGTGAATATGAGGGGCGAATGAGTGTGATGGGTGTAGATGAATGATTGTTTTCATTGTTACTAACTAAAATTGACTGTTCCTCAAAAAGAGCTATTTATTAATAGCCCAATAGCTAGGGTAACTAAGGGACCTACAGCTTTACTTGGAATCCGAACCACATAGTGTTGGTCGGATTTTGAGATAACTGACAAGTCTGACACTCTAACATCTGAACCCTACTCAACATCTGAACCTTGACTACCATCCAAAATGGTCACCCCAGACTTCTCTAGTAGTGTCCACGTCGATGGCAACCATTGAGCGTATTAGGAAAGAGCATAGAGCCTATTGCCTGCAATCTCCTCAAACCTTTGTTCCCAAGTAGCTGGGTTTCAGCACCGCGCCACCAGTGCCGACATTGAAAGACATTTTGAAGATATTTAAAAATAATTATTAAAAATTTTACCAGCATTAACAAATTTTATTAATAAATCATTGTGTTATTTCATTTTATGTAAGAAAACTGCAAACTCCAGTTCTCATGAGCCTGCAGACTTGTAATAAACTTTATTTAACAAGTGAAATACTGATCTTTTTGTTAGCTTCATTGGGATGCTAACTTCTGACCTGATCTACCATACTGATGTAAATTCAAATAAAAACTAGATATCCTGAAGTACGTTGAATTTTATAATTGTTCAAAAATCCTCTAAAAACAACACACTTATTGTAATTTAAAAAATTAAAATCACAATAATCCAATAAAATTGGATAGTTGCTCATGATCAAAAGCAACTAGTAAACTGTTTTACGTTACAATATGTAACTCGTTGCTTTTAATAATAAAAAACCTTGTCTTTGAAAGGCCTTAAGAGTCTACAGAGGCTGTTGGCCATGTTGGTTTAAACCTATAAGAAAAATGTTATTTTAAACCGGACATATGATCATGTGTATCCAAACGTTCATTATTTTTACTGTTATTTTTATACAGATTTTTCCAAACAAATTGCATTTAATCAAGAATGAAATTGCGCGATGGAATTGCTTTGCGAATATGTTTTATAGAAAATAATATAAAAATGTAGTTTGAAATTTTTATGTTCACCTATTTTTCAAAACTAGCCATATGTATTCAAATTATCAAAAGCAAACCCAATGTGCAATATGATAACGTTTAAAATGACACCTCATACACAACTCTTGATTAATAAATAACAAAAACATATGGATAGGCAAATAACATTGTTCTTACGGGATTAAAACCAACATGGCCGACAGTCTCTGCAGACTTTTAAGTATGCTTTTTATATTTTATTGGATCATATATATTTTTTATTTTACAATTTATAAAATACCCAATAAGTGAGTTTCTTATTCATGATCCATACTTATTATTGAAGATATTATGTTCCAGGTTCCTGGACTATCAAACATTGAAGATTCGTCACAGTATTATGTTTTATAAATTGAATTATTTCATATTTTGAGAATATTATGAACTTAATATAAGGTACTACATTTTAGACAAAGTAAATTTTAGTTTATAAAGTACAGTGTGTAGTTGTTAATGTTTTTTTCATTACTAAGATATGCTTATCATAGAGATATGGGTGGATATGAGAGGCGAATGAGTGTGATAAATGTAGATGAATGAGTGTAGTCATTGTCCCTAACTAAGGTTGACTGCCCCTGATAAAGAGATATTTACCAATAGCTCAATAGCCAGTGCAATTAAAGAACATCTTTATGTGTAATCTAAACCACGTATTATTGGTCTGTTTTTCAGGTAACTGCAAGCCTGATACTCAGTTCTCTTCCCTACACAACATGGATATACCAGACTTCTCTAGTAGCCCACATTGATGGAAACCATTGAGTGGATGTGGTGTTGGTATTAGGACTGAGCATAGAACCTATCACCTACAATCTCCGCAACACTCTCTGAGTCACTGAACAACTTCAGACTTATTAATTAAACTAAGATACTCGTATTATCCTCGAAGTTCCTGGAACCTGAATCTTAGAGATTTGTCAGAATATTCTGTTGTAGACATTAAGCTATTTTAAGAATATTGCGATTTTTTATTGATAAATGTGTCATGTTTAATTGTATCAATTGTTTTTAATATAAGACAATATTTTTGAGGTAGAGTAAGTATTTTAGAGGCTTGAGTACATAGATGATTATGTATTTAAAGTTGTGTACTATTTATCTTGATGCATACTAAAATATCGTAATGAGTTTTTTAATTACTGATTAGTGCAGAGACTTTATGTATATATACACATATTACTGTAAAAGTTTAGAACTATGAATACTTGTCATGATAAATATTTTTTATTGTGTACTTAACTTAATGGATGATTTTGCATTTCTTCAAATTTATAATTATTGTATCAAAATGCAGAAATTTTGTTAAATAAGAATAATTATTGTCACAATTTTTTGTATGTTGATTTAAAATTTGTTTAACTTAGCAGCACTTGTATGGAACCTCAAGTGTAATTATTAATCTAGTCTAGAGTAAAACTATTAATAAGGTTAGGGTAAAATCTAGACTCCATCCCACTGGCCTCCAAACTTCCCATGGTATTCTTATGGAGCTATATTAATTAGTTGATTTAATTGATTAAGAGCTGTTAAATAAAAACAAATTGAATAAAATTGTGGTAGGCTAAACTTTTAAAATTTAAAAATAATTGATTACAGTAGTAAATTATACATAACAGCTGTTCTAATAAGATTGAATTATTGTTTTTCAAGAACAAAGTATTTAGTTTGATTTACTTTAAGTAATTTTTTAATGTTCTTGAATTTGTTGGAATTTTTACTCATATTTTGATTGCATAATATGAATGAGGGAGTGTCGTTTTAAATGTAAAAATGAATTATGTTAAAATGACAAAAAAAATTTGATCGCAAGTCCTCAAACTCATTATTATGACCAGCAAAGTGAGGGGGGAGGGGGGCAGAGCAGCAAGTAACTAATAAATATGATTTCATTTACTCTTACATTTCTAGTTTCATTTGAATACAGAATAAGGTGTAACACCTGAGCATCACAGTTTCTTAACTATTCAAATGTAGTTTTTAACTTTCAACATATCAGCAGTCATGAACGATTAAATTAACGTCGATAAATAGTTTTCTCCTAATTATTTACGTTCTCTAGAGTAAATTGTTTGAGTCCCTGGTCAAGGTGTTACTAACTAGTGTTGGCATTGCAAAGCCGTTCCTCTCTAATTACAGCCTACATGATTAATCAAGGCTAACCAAGTGGGCAAGACAATTAACCCTCTCACCCACAAAGGATACCATTACACAAGACTTTAGCGGGCAAACTTGAGGACTGCCTGATTTAAGACAATTATTGTACATACTACATTGATACAAAAATTGGATCTGGTCTTAGAAAGTGGTGAGTTATTTTTTGTTAATTCAGGTATTTTAACAAAATGTTTATAAATCACTGGCTAAACATGGCCACGCTTTGCTGCAGCTTAATCTTATATTCACTATTAAACTTTTTGACTTCAAGGTTGACTGTTTACTTAATTTTAACTTAAATAAAGTAACGTACCGTTTAAAATCGATATAAGTAATTTAACATTCCAATAAATTTTAAAGTTTATTATTATTTGATGTGAGTGTTTGACAATGATTACTGTGTAATCGAAAGGCTTCACAAATAAACTTTAAAATTTATTGGAATGTTTGATTACTTATATCGATTTTAAATTATAATTCCAATAAAAACTCTTCAAGAACCATGAACTTACAGTTGTTGCTTTCATAAATAAATAATCTTCTAGCTACAGTAATAAACTTCATGATATTATTTGTATATAATATGCAAAAAAGTCAGCTGGTCACAGTAGAACTTTTTCATCACTGATATTTATTTCCATTTGTGAAATCTATGTAGGTTGAGAAATGCTTCCCATTTACAATTTTAGTAACTGAATGTATAAAAATACTCTTGCATTTAAATGCAATATTGCTTAAACATTTCAAGTGATTCCCTTCATTACTTTTAGAGGTTTCTGTACACAAATATAGTATATATACACCAATATGTCGTTAAACACCTGTTGGTATTGTTTTATTTACCGTAGGAATTTAAACTTTTTGTTTGGTTTGGGGGGCCTTGAGCCCGGAAGCCCCCCTAAATCCGCCACTTGTACAGACCGTCGCATTAAAAATAAATAGGGATTATCCATATAGCCTGAAATTTAAAGCCTGTAACGATATTGTTTAGTCATACAGTTCTTCCCATCACAATCTCCGTTCGTAATTTATTTACGCTGAGCTACAAGCCCACCCATCACAATAGATTAGAGTTTATTAAAATTTCACTAAGATTGTATTACACTTAAAATTGTTTATTAAAGTTAATTTCAAATGTTTCCTTGGCTTGTGTTATTTAATTTTAGAATAATATTTTTTGTGGTATAAAAATATCAGAAAAGGAATTAAGCAGCTTTAATTGTTGTACTACCCTAAACTAAATTATGTAATATATACTTTAATGACAAAGTTGAAGTAAATACAATTATAAAACCCTTTATACTTTGTATCCAAAACACTATTTTAATAATTAAATTATATTGGGGGCGGCAGCCTTTAGTATGGTCTGGTGGGGGGGGGGCGAGGGGGAGCTCGGTCTGAAAAGTTTGATAACCCCTGGATTAATGTGATATGTGCCAAGAGCTAACCCCCCAATTTATTCTCATATTTTAAAGAAAAGAGGCTTTATTGGCTAGTTAAAAAAAGAAAAAAATCAGAAATATCAGGTGAGATTCTTATATTCACACTTGGAAGTTTTTTTGTAGTGTTAATAGCAGTTATAAATTCTTTACTTCTATGTGCTTGCTATTCTTCAGTCCCGACTTTATGGATCTCTGTCACTCACCCAGTTTATCCTATGGTTGGGCTGCGGCTTGTCCTGGAGCTGGGAGGCGATCACATCATGGAACGTGGGCTGTCGCTGGAGCTGAGCGGCGTACGCCATCCGGAAAGCATTGCCTACGATACTGTTCAGCTCCTCCGCCTGGAACCGAGCAAAACATCACTCATAAGTTGTTATAACATGAAACCAGGTATCAAGTCATCAAAAATCAAAGAATCAAGTCATTTAAAATTAAGGTGTATTTTTTGTACTGATCACATCTCTATTGTTTGATTAAGGATGTATTAATTAATTAAATTATTTCAGGCAGTAATTTTAGAATTGCTAGGATCAAATCAAGTTACCTACATATTAAGTTTAAAAGTGTACAATTATTTATAGTGATTATGTTTCTACTATTCATATTAATTAGGTCTTTGTAAAATAGTACAGTACTGTCTACAGAGTTTGTATTGTAGCTTATTAATTTTTGTCTTAGCCTAGTATGTGTTGTGTACCTTAGATTTATTTTTATATGATATAACTAGGGGACACCCCTGCACGCTTCGCGTGCCAAACCCGACGCTCGCTACGCTCGATACACCTCGGCATGTAACTATTCAATACAAAAAATAGTAGATTAACAATATAACGTAAAATCAAAATATAAATTTAGTTACAGTATCTCACTCTCACAATTGCTCTACCACCTAAGATTTAGCCTATTTCAAACGTGTTAATTTCATTTATTTTTGTTTAACAGCTGAAGATTAAACTTATAGTAAAATATTAAAAATGTATCAATACTATAATGTCGAACATTCAACATCTTTCCTGAAAATTTAATCAAAATCGTTAGAGCAGTTTTTTAGAAAATTCCATTTTTGTATGTTTTTGTCTAAAGAAATAAAAACAAAATTAAAATTTCAAAAAAGTAAAAAAAAACTATCTGGAGATATTGGCTTAATACACATTCATACAATATTTAATAAAAATTGATCCATGCGTTTGGTCTCCAGAGAAGTGCACATATACACAGACAGACACACACATACGGACAGACATCCACATAAAAAAAACAAAAAAAAAAAACACTTTTTTGGGGTTAAGGGGACCCTAAAATGGATTTTTAGACCAACTTATAAAAAACTGTTTTTTGGACGATTACAATACTTTCTCTATGCTAACGCATATGAGAGAAAGTAAAACGATTTCAACAAAGTTTATGCGGCTTTCCAAGGAATGTTTTTAATTTTTCTTTTTATTACCATTTCTATGTGTAATGCGTATAACATTGACTTTGTCAAAAATTTGTACAAATTCGTATGACAATAAAGATTTATTATTATTATATACATTTGAAAATTACAAGTCTTTGGAGCCAAAAAATAATTTGTCCGGACGTGGCTTATTTTAGATAGTAAGATTCACGTTCATTTTGTAATATTAATTGACATAATTTTGTTATCTTAGATCATGTAAAATGTTATGAATTGTCTTGTTATGACATAATTGTGTCTTCTCATTTTGTATGTTTATTAAATTATGTATATTACTTATAATTATAATAACGTTATTTTGACGATGCCTTTGCAACCAAATGTATATTATGTATTATTTTGTATTGTTCTGGGAATGCATGACTTTGAACATTTTCATTCTATCTTCTGTAGTTTTGGACAGTCCGCTATCGAGTCTGTGGACTGACCGTGTTTGTAAGACTATCCCGGTCAACAGAGAGCTATAACTGGTATGGGAATGGTTTCCTTTCGGTCATTCCACGTTCATCATGGCAACACTGCTAGTATATTATTAGATGACGTCTTTGTGCTAGCGTGAGTTTTCCTTATACCATGAGCAATCTGTGACAAAATTTTAAACTGTGATTATAATATCTTTGTATAGTGGAAACTATTTGTGTTATACATAATTAAAATTCATTGTTATATGTTAACTAACGGTTTGCCTCAGAAACAACATCATTTTATTGTATACTAAAAGAAAAAAATCTCACATTAATTCTGTTTAGATCTGACTCAGTAAGTGCTTAAAAAACTTATTGAGTGATTATTAAATGAAAGTATTAATGTGAAAATAGAAATGGAGAGGGAAACTTTTGTTTTATAAAGTTTGAGAGAGCAGCACTTATCGGCATGGCCTACTGCTGAACCAGGCTCGCCACTTAGGCCAGAGCACTTGGAGTGGAGGTTTTAGCCAGCTATTTCTTGCCGATATTTTAACTGTTGAAGGAACTAGTTCAAAAACGTTTTAATGTAACTTGTGATCGTGAATGTCTTTCTGGCAAAATTAAAATCCTTGTACGTCATATATATTATGTTTGTCACGTTAAGCGGTTTAGCTGTCAAAAAATTTGCTTCTGCTCATGTTGTGCAATAAGTTCTTAATTCTTAAATATTTTCACCCTAAAGGGCAGGGGAAGCCCACAAAGTACGTTTTTTGGCCCTAAGAATAACATGGAGAGAGATTTAAATGAATTGAAAAGTAACACATGTTCAAATGTAAAATAAATGGTTCCAAAGAATTGGCACAAACTCTCTCCCATATTAAACACTAAACAAAAATTAAAACTGAAAATTACCAGTTTGATTCCCAAATAGATTTTGTTTTGCTATATCTAAAAATATAGTCAAATTAGAGACATGTGGTTTTTACTTAAATATTTAGAATTGTAGTTCACATCTTTCCTGAAAATTAAATCAAAATCGTTAGAGCAGTTTTTGAGAAAATTCCATTTTTGTATGTTTTTGTCTAAAGAAATAAAAACAAAATTAAAATTTCAAAAAAGTAAAAAAAAACTATCTGGAGATATTGGCTTAATACACATTCATACAATATTTCATAAAAATTGATCCATGCGTTTGGTCTCCAGCGAAGTGCACATATACACAGACAGACACACATACGGACAGACATCCACATAAAAAAAAAAAAAAAAAAAAAAAAAAAACACTTGGGGTTAAGGGGACCCTAACATGGATTTTTAGACCAACTTATAAAAAACGCATATACCAACTTTCTCTATGCTAACGCATATGAGAGAAAGTAAAACGATTTCAACAATATTTATGCGGCTTTCCAAGGAATGTTTTTAATTTTTCTCTTTATTACCATTTCTATGTGTAATGCATGTAACATTGATCCAGAATAAATATATATTAAAAACGAATGTTATATTGAGGAGGTTAGATCTTTTATAACCAGGGAAGGCTGTAATCATGATTCTAGTTACCTTAGTTTTTTTTTTTTCAAATTCGATTGTAGGGCTTCACTATACTGGACTTGAAGGTTTCAATGTTAATCTAATACAGTTATTTTATTAATTTAATTATTCTTCAGCTATTAAACAAAAACAAATGAAATGAACCCGTTTGAAATTGGATGTTTATACTAATAAATAGGTAACAATGTAAGTAAAACAAGTGAGATATTTTAAATAAATTCAATTTTGTGATTTTACGTTATACAGTTACTACTATTACTTGTAGTAAAAACTCACGGCAGTGATGTCCCCTAGCAATTTGTAATAGAAACATGGGAAGACAGATTGTAATGAGACTCGTGTATCATTAAAAAATGTATTTCAACTAGAAAGTTTGGGCTTGTTGCTTTACGTTTTTGATGAAGAAAGTAAGTTGTTTAAAAAAATAGTCTTAACGGATTATGGGAGTTAGTTGAAATATATAATATGATTTTCAGATATGAGACGCCGACACAACTTTGTGCGTATATCAAGGCGAATATGAATGATTGTATGAGTGTGGATGACCTTTGTAGTCCGGTTAGTAACTAAGTTTGATTTATGCTCAGAGAGTGTCATTTATTATAGCCCAATAGTCAGGGCAACTTAAGGGACCTACAGCTTTATGCGGAGTCCGAACCACGTAGTATTGGTATGATTTTCAGCTAAGTAACAAGCCTGATACTCAGTTGTCTCCCATATACAGTATCCGGACACTGACTACCACTCAACATGGATACTTCAGACTTCTCTAGTACCTAGTACCCACGCCGACAGCAACCATTGAGCGGACATTATGTCACAGTGTTATATTATTTTAATACATAATACTATTTGAAAATACAGATTAAAACCTTTAGTCTTATTACCATCAGTGTTATCTGCTAAAATACATCTTAGCCTATATTTTAGTTAAATACATTAATTAATTTAGTCAATATGATAAGTAAGCTTATGTAAATCAATTTGATAATTACTTATAAAGATAAAAACACTCCTCAATCATAGTAGCAATTTTTTGTTGATTGTATACTTTCAGTTTCGACTTACTGTTATTTTGTTATCTGTTATATAATGGATCATTGGAATGTAACCATTCCTAGACGATTTTGTATTTAATATTATTTTTAATTTTCTCTGTCTCATTTGCCCGGTCCAGTGCAAAAAGGAACTTGCTAGTCCAAACTTCATCTGAATTAAAAAAAATTTCAAATTTCATTTTATAGTTAATTTCGTCCTATTGATTGAATGATTGAATGATTGATGATTTGTTTAATGACACATTCAAATAGGAGACGCTCAAACAAAACCTAGAGATGGGAGTCTCTCGAACACAATCGAGCAATAGGAGACGCTCGATCACAATCTAGTGATGAGTGTTTGTCGAACACAATTTATTGATGGTAAACGCATAAAACTAAATAGTCGTGAGTGACCATCAAACACAATGTAGCGATGGAATATGCTCAAACACAATCTATCAATAGGAGATGCTCCAGTTTAGCGATGAGAGATCCTTAGACACAGTCCAGCAATGTGAGATGCTTAAACACAATATATCAATAGGAGATGCTTCAGTTTACCGACGCGATATCCTTAGACACAATCTAGCGATACGACATGCTCAAACACAATCTATCGATAAGAGATGCTCTAGTTTAGTGATGCGATATCCTTAGACACAGTCTAGCGATGCGAGATGCTCCAGTTTAGCAATGCGAGATCCTTAGACACAGTCTAGCGATGCGAGATGCTCCAGTTTAGCAATGCGAGATCCTTAGACACAGTCTAGCGATGCGAGATGCTCAAACACAATCCGTCAATAGGAGATGCTCCAGTTTAGCGACGCGATATCCTTAGACACAATCTAGCGATACGACATGCTCAAACACGATCTATCGATAAGAGATGCTCTAGTTTAGCGATGCGATATCCTTAGACACAGTCTAGCGATGCGAGATGCTCCAGTTTAGCAATGTGAGATCCTTAGATACAGTCTAGCGATGCGAGATGCTCAAACACAATCTATCGGTAGGAGATGCTCCAGTTCAGCAATAGAAGATGCTTCAGTCTAGCGAAGGGAGATGCTCAAACACAATCTAGCAATGGAATATGCTTCAGTATGGTGATGGGAGATGCTTAAACACAATCTAGCAATGGAATATGCTTCAGTTTAGAGATGCTTTAAATAAAAACTAGCGATGCGAGATGCTCAAAAACTGTCTAGCAATGAGACATGTTCAAACGCAATCTAGCGATAAGAGATGCACAAACAGTCTATCGATAGGAGATGCTCCAGTCTAGCGATGGGAGATGCTCAGACAAAGTCTAACGATAGGAAACGCTCAAACATCAACTTGTGATGGTAGTAGGTGCGTAGCTATATATTGCTGCACGCCATATTATTTCTTCAGTCAGCTAGTTCACATCTTCGAGTAAGTAGGCAGAGTAAAGCAAAATAAGCTGCAGTGGTCGTACAGGTTTGCATATTATGAGGTAAAGTGTAAGAGAGAACGTAATAAACGTAATAGTCCTAACTTTGCCTCGATAAATAAAGCATGTTTCAGTTCATTTTATATCTATGAATATTTTAAGTTATCTTTATATTTAATAACAGACTAAGTACGGTACCCTACTCAATAAAATAACTGTACCATGCAGACAATACAAAAGATAACAACCATATATGTACGTTTTGAAGTCATATAAAGAATAATACTGTCACATGAAGAGGACTGTGGTCACACAAGTCGGGATTTGAGTGGAAGTCCTACAGATGAAAGCAGCGAGGACAAAGGTGGGTGAGGAAGGGAAACCATGCAACAGTCAAAGGAAGTGCAGTTACGGTGCGACGTCATGTGACCAGCCAAGACATCAAAGAACTGAGCTGTCTCAACTACAATTGTCATGTAATTTCTCAGACCATTCAAAGCCTTATTAAATAATAGCGAAAATGTGTTGTATATTACAATGGCCACGCATGTACTTTCACGAATAAAACATATATTTTTTTTAAACCTATAAAACAACAGAAAAGTAAATAATGTAATATTTTAATTTGAAATTAGTTATATTTTACGCTTGTAAGTTCGTGGTTCTATTATTAATTGTGCTTTACTCATCAACTTTTAATGTTGTCAGTTTGCCTACTTCAGACCGTCAAATAGCGATTTTATTTCTATTTAATATAAGTAATGTGCGCAATTTTATACGAACAATTTCTATTGCTCTTTATGTACTACCTAAGTATTACGGCCGCTCTCCAAACTCGCCGATATTGCGCACCTCTGCTCTCCCAAGAAATTTTACGGGCGATTAAAAAGGTGAAAATAAATAAAAAATAATCTGTCAACAAGCATTTATAGAATCTAAAGAGTCGGTGAATAACATAACCTATTTTAAACCTAACATAACTAACCTAACCTAACTGTGACATATTACAGAGCCGGTACGGTGGACGCTGAGATATGATTTTTTGTTTCATAAAATGTTTTTGTTTATGAACGCGAAGAACAAGAAAAAAGGAATATTTCATAACAATTATTTGGTAATTCATTAAAATTATGTATCAAATTCTGACTTCAGTTGTTTCATCAAAGATGTTGACTTACGTAGTAGGATAACGGGCCTGTTTCTAATAAAGAGACATTCAAAATGACGTTTCTCCGAGTTTACTTGTGGAAGGAAGATCACAGTTGTATGTAACAATAGAAACTGATCAAAATTGCCATGATTAAATTAATAATTATTGTCAAACTATTAGAGACATTAGAGTAAAATTATTATATTTTGTAATGTTTTAAATTCGTTTATTAATTATTCAATATTTTGAACACACTTCAATATCGATTGAATATAAAAAATTAAAGGATTATTCGAAATTTTCTTTGGTTTATGTTATTTTTATATCGAGAATTGAACACAGATAATCTAAATTAGAAGCTCTATAGTCCAGCCGTTCTAACTTTTACCTCTGAGGAGAGCACAACATGGCAACATTGTATATATCGAGCACTTGGCTCCTTCCTGTCCCATGGCTAATTTGTTTCCGGTCTAGATGCATCCCAATTAGTGCCTGATAGTTTTTATAAGTTAAAATTATCCGATTTACTTAGTTTTTTGAATGTATGATAGTTAAAACAGTACTTTCCAACTAAGCAATAAAAAGATTTTAATTCCCACTAAAAAAATAATAGTAAAAAAGTACATTTGTACCTTCCTACATTATTCCCAATTGTGTGTAAACGAATTTAAAATTTAGAAGAGGGCCGAGGAGGGCTGTGGCGGTCTGGATGCGAAGTTGCCTTTGTCAATTTTCCAGTTTAGCCCGCAAACCTCAGAGGTAAAGTTAGAACGGTTGAACTATACTACCAAATAACTACGTGTAAATTATTGTTCTGAGCTCCAGTCTTTATTCTTTGGCACAGAGGACGATTTTTAGTGATTTGGTTACTTTCTTACAACAATAATATTGTACGTTGGGATATTTATTGTTATACTATTACTACACTGTACTATTTATCATGTCGCTTTTTGTTTTGCCACTTATGAATGAGTGCTCTCGAGTAAAATAAATACACAGAGTGATGGTACGAAATATTTTTTTCGATAGATCATACTTTTTTGTTTTATTTTATAATTTATTTTGTTTAGAGATTTTATGTTACAAAATCGAGTATTATATACTTATGGCTTTCGTGTTGCACTTGTACTTATTTGGTAAAATAAGTAATACATTTTAATGGTTATATCGAGCATTTTAGAAATTTTAATTTTATGCTAGGCCTACTTGGGGATTACAAGAAACTATATTAGAAAATCGGAAAGATTGAGTTTACCATAGATACTTATATATACTCAACGATACATCGATATAGAAACCGATGTTTACAAGAGTGTAGTTAAAACTGAGCCATCTCATCTGTCAAGTGAAGCTCATAGAAGGCGTTGCCTACTTCCTTCCCAGAGATAACACAAACACCTCTAAGCAAGCGAGCAGCTGTTTGGCTGTTTACTGGCTGTTCCAGTTGAGTGCCAGCTGTTATGTTGTGTGCAGAGAGGCGGGATCTCCACTTCCGGCCGTTTATCACCCTTAATACTCTTTGCTCTTACGTCACACATGTTCTCCGCCTCCGAGTACTCAATCAAGGTGTCACAGTTAAATAGAGAAAAAACAATAAAAATAAAACAAAAATATGTATGTAACAAATTAATACATTAAATAAATACAAATAATATCAATAAAGTAATGAATGAAATTAAAAAAATAAAAACGAAAAATATAATATGGAAATATAAACATTAGAGTAATATATCTATGAAGTAGAAATGGAATCTATGGAAATAGTTTTTATATTAATGTAACTATTCCGAACACTTTGGTCGTCAATATTTTGAGTTAATAATTAGCATATTTCTACTAAATAAAACATTTGAAGGACGATAATGTAATGCTCTTCCAAGACAAAAAAATATTCTCTGAAATAGAACCATTCCATAAAAAAAGTGTTCAGATAATACATTTTTGTTGGATTATATTTCATTATGGAATGGGACACACTAAACACCTGATATAATATAATAAGTACGGAGCCATCCAGAATATAACACCATTGATTATATACACAAATAGATTTCCCATCCAATGTTAAATTTTGAGTCTCAAAATATCAGCTGTTTTTGTGGTCCATTGTGGAGCGCTAGTGTAGTCCTATGTAAATGTAATGCAGTTTAAACCAGCTGTGGTTGCGGGCCACACAAACTAACGAAATTACTGCCACAAATATTCCTATTAGATGGTTTATCTATTGTAGGTTTATATAATCAATGATAACACTGAAGTCAATCTTGGCTCACGCTTAATATGATTAAAGAAATAACGAAATTACGTAACAAATATGACTTTTCAAGGACCTACAGAGTTTATTTAAGAGCCGTTCACCCAGACACCCAGTTAAGCCCTCCAAGGAAGTTACTTCACGCAACTTCCGTTTAGTACTGTAGTAGCAAAGGGCCTGTCTCACTAACACATACAACGTGTTTCCCTCCCCTCCCTCGCCCTCTATATCTCCGCCTGTCCCTCCCCGCAAATTGTATACAACTTCATAAACACCTCATTTATAATAGACTCTAGCAATGAAGTCTTAATACATTCAGAACCATATAGCAGATAATATAGTATTATTATACCTATATAATTTTACTGTGCACTAATAAATAATATTTTTTCCCTCTGGACACTCTCCCATGGGGAAAGCCCTGTGTGGGGTAGGGGGGTTGAGTCCGTTATTTATTTCCGTTGTATACTTACTTTAAATTTAGTATAGTAAATATAACATATAATTATTTTAAGGGCCAGCATATATGTTAGTTAAAATTGTTATTATTAATATTATATAAGGTATATATACATATTTAATATAATAAATACAACGCTTAGTAAAAATGTCTATCTTAGCAGAATGTTCATTTAAAAAAACAATCAACTAATTCTATCAAAATATAACGACAAAATATTAAAATAAATGATATACTGTAAATTAAAACGAAAATAGTAGTGACATTATTAAAATTAATTGTAACTTACCTTTAACTGATAATTAATTAAAAATTGGACTATTAAGATTAAGCATCAAACAAAACAAGTAACTAAGCTAAACGTAAATACAAATAAAAATTACAAATCAACTGAACAGCAAGGTTACAAATTCATGTGAACATAATTCTTTCTAATTCTTGTGTGACCGTCATTTTAATCCAGTGATTCATTTCCCTGGTTAATTCATTTTTACCAACAATTTTTAAAACAATGCTGTAATCAATTTATCATTATATTAATTAATTTAATTCCTATATAATGACATTGCCTTTGACTTTTAAAAATGGTTTACTTTAGGTAATATACAGTATACAAATGACTGTATCTTTTCGTTCTGCCGTGTCCTGCAGCCTGCAACAGTTCAGGCTGTCTTAGACAAAAAAAAAAAAAAAAAAAAAAAAATCGGTTTTGGCAATCTTCTTATTGGAATGGTTAAATAGTTCTTGGGTTGAAAAACGCCTTGGCTTTTTAAGGGTTATTTATAGGATCGGTTTTTGAATAATTTATAAAAAATTACATTAGTAATCTTCTCTTTCAGTCACAGATAATTGTAAAAATATAAACTCAAATTTGTATAGACACCTTTGATGGTAAAAATTGTTAAGTTTTTCTTTACATTAGATTAGTTAGTAGCTTCTGTGAATATATTATCAAAACTTCAATAAAATATATACGATGGTTTATTAATGAGTCATGCACCTAGAAAGGCGAAATCATCCCCTTAAGGTAGCTGTATCTCCATAATTATGTTTTATGATTTTTTTTACCTTCAACACATTTAATAGTTCTACGAAGACTAACACTTTTATTCAACAAAATTACAAAAATAATGTTTGATCAAACACCCTTAAATGTTTGAAGGATGAGCTATGTTTCTTTTAACGTTGCAAGTTAAATAGCTTCCTAAACCTTTAGTTAGGTTACTCCTGGAAACTCCTACATGGTGTTAGGTACACTACTTCCCAGGAGACGATAAGGAAGACATAATCACTATCCTCCCTACAGATAAATTGTCTAGGGTCAAAATGTCAGACGGGGACTGCTTAGTTTCTCTTCACAAGTAGGGATTGGTGCTGTAATCTTTATTGTACAAGTAATAACATCGTGTTATTAATTTATAAAACGCCAACAAGTAAACCACATCTAAATATAGACTCTTTAGGGCTTACAAGGATCAAACTAAAATTTAACTTTGTAAACTGCTTTTCTAGGCACCATTGCTGTAGACATCCGGTTGTTTGAGAGTTATTTGTTGATTTTGGTTTATTCATTATTGTTAATTTGTTTGGAGATCTGTTAAGCTTTGAGTGTTAAACAAATAAACGCCAACTGTGTTTGATTTTTAAACACATTAGGCGTTGAAAATCTTCAAACCAATCATCAACCATAGAATCTAGTTTTTTATATCTTTCTTTCATTAATACATTTACTGTAGATAGACCGCGCAGAAAGTGACCAACTGAAAGAACCTGTGCGAGAGAGATGCTCTGAGTGGTGGCAATGAGATAGATACCTAATCTTCCACTGTACCATTCCATTAAAAAATTGGCATGCCAATTAGTCGTGAGATGACAAACGCAGCACAAGCTACGCCCACTACGTCATTAGTAGCAGTGACCGTTGGTTAGCTTAGTTAAAAATAACTAACCATGCTTAGAACGATTAAATTAAATCACCATTTAATATTCAAATTACAATTACAAATTACACAATTAATAATAATGTAATCAATAAACAAGAATAAAACAAACTTGCGAAGTTCATTAGAATTATGTTTTAAACTAAACACCGTGGGCGAGTTGAACTCTTGAAGGCGAAATTAGTCAAACCCTCCGTGATGAACAGCAGGTGAGTGGTGGAATTGATTCCCTTCGCTGTTGAAACCATATATGCACTAACTATATCACGCAGGTCACTTTCTGTCTGGCCAAATTATATGAGGAATTATTTTAGAAGATTATCATTCAAAATGTATTCAGCTGCACCTCTCCTCTAAATAAAAATTTTACAAGAACAGACATGGCTTAATTTTTTATAAAAAATACATATTGTTATACCTTCAAACACTTCAGATTGTTTCTTCTTTAGTGTGTGATAAAAAGTATCGGATTGTCTGTCTATACTACAGTAATACATTTTACATTCTAAACTGTATTTACCTTTTGATTAACTACCAAAGTATTTATGAGACTGAAGGAATGAAAATAATAATTGATTAATATTAATGAACTATATTTAGTTTGTTATAATTACCTTAAAAATAAGCATATGTAAAAATATTCGCATTTTCCTCAAATTAATTTACTTCCCAGACCACTCTTTGTCACTTTAAAAGGATAAAGTGGATAAGAGAACTCATCACTTCAGAAGTTCATCAGTTCGTAAGTTAATGTTCACCCAACGGGAATGCTGGATGACTTATACCATAATTAATTTATAGAATGTCCAAACTTTCAGTGTAGCTCTGACGCGCGGAGTTGCCAGTATTACTGTACTTGTCATACGATAGAATATTCACGTGTTGAGGTAGAAATACGTTTGAAGAGGAATTTTTAATTAGTTTAAATAATAATGCAACAGAACATTAAATAAATAATATGATAAAAATAACATATAAATAACAGTAAACACGATCAATTGTATGTTTACTCACACTCAAATTAGCAAGTATGTTATAAAACAGGTGCATTCAAAGAACTGCAACGTAGCAACAATACAAGACGTTGCTACTCTTGCAGCTGGCTTACACCGTCACGCAATTGGTCCTAGCATAAACCCATCGTAGTTCCAGCGTTTGCTGTAAGAGGGCTCTGAAGTCAAATAAAGTATAGCGAAGAAATGTTTATAATGAGGTGCACAAAATAGCAAGCGCCTAAGGTACTTTACTCCTCTGGATAAAGATCGCCCTTGGTTGTTTAGGCAAAACTTGACTTAAAACTGTAACCCATTTAATGTATATCTATCCTTCTATTAAAGTTGAACTGTTGGTGGTCTGAATAAATATAACGATGTCTCTACTTGTAGAATAAATATATGGGACACCAAACCCTCCGTGTAGGGAGAAACTAAGCAGTCCCCGTCTGACCTTTTGACCCTCGACAATTTATCTGTAGGGAGGTGGTGATTATGTCTTCCTTATCGTCCTCCAGGGAAGTTGTGTATCTTACACTTTGTCGGAGTTTCCAGGATTAAACTAACTAAAGGCTTAGTAAGCTATTTATTTCACAATTATAAAATAAATCTATGAGTAGGACCTTAAAATGTTTACCAGATTACGTAAAATAAAAATCAGAATCAGATATTTGAGATCCTGATTTTTAATCAGATTTTTTATTCTTGGTTACTTTAAGCCTGCAGAGGAAGTCGACATATTGTATTTGTTTCCCATAAGGGCAATGCTAAATGTGACACAGCACTGTGACCTTATGATTTGTTGGCAAATTATGATTTTTACTTTTTTTTTTAGGAGCGTAAGTTGCTAGTAGATCCACTTTTTATTTTCTCCCATAAGCGTTAGCATAGAGAAAGTATTTTGATCGTCCTAAATCTTTTTACAAGTTGGTCTAAATATCCGTTTTAGGGTCCCCTGAACAAAAAAGTGTTTTTTTCGAAAAAAAGATAAATAAAATGCTGGTGTCTGTCCGTGTGTGTGTCTGTCTACGTGTATTTGCAGTTCGCTGGAAACCAAACGGATGGATCAATTTTTATGACATTTGGTAGGTAGATATATCTAGCTAATCTCTCAAGACCATTTTTAACTTTTTTAAAAATAAAAAATTGTTTATAGGTAAAAAACAAACATAGAATTTTCTTTAAAATGGCTCTAACAATTTTTATTAAATTTTCAGGAAAGATGTGAACTATAGTTTTAAATATTTTAGTAAAATACGTCTGTCTCTAACTTGGCTAGTTTTTGAGTCATGACAAAAAAATTGGGAATTAAACTGGTAATTTTAAAAGTTTGGATTTTTTAGTGTTTAATATGGGGAACGTTTGAGCCAATTCTTTGGAACCATTTATTAAATTTATAATAATATTGATTTTGGACGGAATAAAATATATTGAGTTTTTATACATGATTTTTAAGAAAATACAAATGAGCAATTAAGATTTTAAAAAGTGTATCCATTAGTAACTTTCATATTCTTTAAAACGACATAAAATTGAAATTTTTCGATCAATCATTAAGTCACCATGCTGCATAACACTTAACATTGCTCTTATGGGATGTAAATCCAATACGGCGAATACCTCTGCAGAAGGTGACTGTGAACTATTGGAACTGAACAGGCCAACACGTGTAGTCCTGTTACTACCAGATATGAACGTATTCTCAGAAAGAATCATTTAAGTAGCCAGTGCCTAGGCCAGAGGAGGGCTTTATTTAACTTTGCATGTAAGCCTAGAGATGAATGTTTGTTGACAAGATTGAGTGTCAGTTGTAAAAAAGAAACACTGTCCACGACCACTCTAGACTACAGTAGTGCCTATGATGACAGCCATTGAGCGGTCGACTATTCAACATCAGATCACTAAGCCACAGAGTAAAACGAAACAGAGGTCGCTTTCATACACACGCCCTGAAGGTCGTATAGTTGTAGTGTGTCCATGTCATAAAACAGACCAAATCGAGAACTAGTATTGTATCTTACGATAGTTGCCCAGTCGTATATAGAAAGGCTACAGTTGTGTATTAACCTAGTTGATTATTTTCATTTATGAAGGCCAATATTTTACACTTGAGATAGTCATATGGTTTTACACTTAAGATAGTCATATGGTTTTACACTTGAGATAGTCATATGGTTTTACACTTGAGATAGTCATATGGTTTTACACTTGAGATAGTCATATCGTTTTACACTTGAGATAGTCATATGGTTTTACACTTGAGATAGTCATATGGTTTTACACTTGAGATAGTCATATGGTTTTACACTTGAGATAGTCATATGGTTTTAGAATCACTATCTTACTCCTGCTGAACATAGTTACAAGTGCAACTGAAATTCCAGTTTTTCAGCAAGCTGTGTTTAGTATTTTTTTTTTTTATTTGTATAATAAATCAGGATTGGGACTATCTAACTCAGTCCCATAAAACATTTACATAGAATTTGTTAGGAAAGTAAAACGCAACAAATCATTGAGGTAATTCAGAATATTTTTGTGAGCATTGACAGTTAGTTCCCTTTTCTGAACATAGTTGGAAAATTCTTAAATTTAAGTAATAAGATTTACATTGTTTACAAAGACAGCAACCAGAGATTAATGCAAAATGCTTATTCAGTGCAAAACGGTAGCTACGAAAATTAAAAAAACAAATAATAAAAATATCTAGTCTCATATTAACTTTATGTCACATAAGTACAGTATATTCCTTTACGTCAAGCCAATTTCTGTGGACTAAGTGCTGCGTTTGTGGACTAAGCGTGGTTGTCAGATTGTGTCGATCTACAGAGAGCCTAAACTGATAAGGAATCGTGCCTTTTCTCTTCGGTGTTCATTATGACAACGCCGTATACACAAGCTTGCAGATAGTGAGTGCACTGCAGTTTTCCCTATATCGTAATCAATTTTATACAGTTAGTTGTATGTGATCGTGGTCCTTTTAATAAATTTTACTAAATGTGAGGTGGAAAAACTGTAAATCTGTCCAAAGTGCACGTTACCTCTACATTTCAATCTTATTCAGCCAAAAGGAGTACAGAAAACAATTATGAGGTAGTAAATTTTGCTATCTGAACATAGTTTTTTGAGATAAACAAACATCTTCACTTTTATCTTGACGAAATCTTTGACTGACGAGTTGGGTCAAAATCTTTTAGCTGTCCCCCAAACTCTAAGAAAACATATAACCTAAACTAACCTAACCTAACCTGATCTAACCTACTCGGATCTAACCTCGTGTCGTGCCAACATTTTCGAGTCCCAAAATTTCCATGAATGAAATAAGCAAGAAACAGTCTCAACATTTCCGTAAGAAATATGTAGCCTTAATAACATAGAAGTGAGTCTCGAGATTTCCGAAGGCTTGAGACTCGGGGTGGGTGGGGGAAAGGGTGATTCGACACCTGTGGTCGCTAGCTGTTGAGGAAATCCACTGTTTGAATAGAATGCATAACTACATGGCCTATTATGTAAAATAAAAATAATAGCCTATAGACGGTCCGAATATAATTATGTCCACGTCCCACAACTTTAGAAGTATGTATAACTTATTAGTATTATGAAATTGGTGTAGAAAAGCGTAAAAGTGTGCCAATGTAAGGCTTTGCTGAATTCACTTTCATAAATTTGTTCTCCTATAAGAAACAAAGAATTCTTTGTTGTTCCTTATATTATATTTATGCGGTAAAAGGCTACATTTATTATGATTATAACCTGTAATGCTAATAATCATTATTACTATACCCAATATATGACATGAATTAATTTCACATTTTAAAAAGTAATTACAAATAAATTAAAGGACCAACCATTTAGATGCGTATTATTTAGACCTTAAAAATGAGATAATAAGCAAAATGTTGACAACAATTATTTAAGAGATATTGCATGCCATTCACGCTCTTTATCGAAAAATCACACACAGTTTTATAAAAAAATCAAGCAAGTGAGTTTAGTAAAAGCAGATATTTAACTTAAATTTAAATAAAAATAATTGATATTTTGGTACCGAAATGGTTTTATTTAATTAAACATCCTTTGTGAAGGGAGTGTAGTCCAGGGGCAATAATGGGGTGGGTCCGGCACGAAAATTATGAGACTACTGGGCTACCTGGAAAGTAGGCCTAATTTGGGTTCTTTTGGAATTCGGAAATTTTATGACATGGAAATTTGGGACGCGGAAATTTTGAGACTGCACCCCCCTAACCTAACCTAACATACATTTGAGCATAAATCAGCGTGTGTGTAGTAGAGAAAGCAGCCAGTTATGGCAGAAACTTATCACAATCATATATGAGTAAGACACCGCTGATACTGATAGAAGCCTTTTTCCTTTCAAATACCTGGACAACTAAGTTACTATGGTAATTGTTGCTACTTGTAAAATTGATGCTGTTCAAAGTATAACTTCTAACTGCATTCAAAATATTGAAAGTGGGAAAGTTGTTTGCTTAAAAATGTTAGATTATTCAAAAGCATTTGATAGTATAAACCATGAAATACTTCTCCAAAAAGTTAATTACCATGGATTTGATTGTAATTCACTAAACTTAATGAAATCATACTTGGAACATAGATTTAAATTTGTAGAAATTAATGGTCAACTTTCAGAAGGTAAATAAATTAAATATGATTTACCACAAGGATCTCCTTTGGGTCCATTACTTTTTAATATTTATATAAACGATATTCCCCAAAATATGAACTCCACAAATATTAAATGTTTCTTATATGCTAATGATGTTCGAGTGATATTTACATCAAATTTTTATGACAAATTAGAAGAAGTGATTTCTTTTACTACAACGAGTTTATCAATTGGTGCAATGCTAATACATTAATTATCAATTTAAACAAAATACATGTCAAATAAATTACTTTGATTACTTCAAATAAATTCAAATAGATTACTTACTCAAATAAATTGAGACTGGAACTTAAAATCAATCTAATACAATTTTTAGGAATTATCCTTGATCATAAGATATCTTGGAATAATCATGTGGATTATACGATAAAAAATCTGAACAAAGGTATTTTCTGTTTAAGAAAACTAAAGTACAGTGTGAGTAAAGATGTACTAATAAAAATTTACTATGCACATATTCATAGCATATTGAGTTATGGAATAATATTATGGGGACAATCTTCAAATTCATTTAAATTATTTAAAATTAAAAAAAAGAGCAATTCGACTAACTTGTGGAGTACCTTTTAAAACTCCATGCAGATCTCTATTCAAAAAATTAAATATAATTCTCTTCCTTCACTATTCATTTACAAAAGCTTATTATAAATGTCCTTTCTATAAAAAAAAACTTATATAAATAATGTCCTTAGAACAAAAATATACATAAGCATGAAACAAGATATTCGAATCAACTGAAAATTAAACAATATAAATACTCAACAACACAAAAAATTCATGAATTTTTTGCTATAAAATTGTATAATAAATTACCTTATAAATTAAGAAATTTGGAAATGAAACAATTAAAAAAAATTATAGGCAACTATTTATTAGAAAAGTGTCTATACAAAATTGAAGATTTTTTAAAAATTCAACTGTACTTTATGTGTATATTTAACTAAATTTTTATTATATTTATTATATCATATACCGTAATACCTCATTTGAGGTTTGATGCATAAACATTACTATTATTATGGAAATTATTTGATTTTGGGGGACAGCTGAAGAATTTTGACAAGTTGTGATATTTGCCTCGATGTTTCCACTGTGGGCTCACTCACTCCCGGAACAAGTCGTCAGTCCTCCCACCGAGAAACGACTTGTGGTGTCCATCATCCTCAGTTAATGAGTGGTCTCTGATGATGAATATTCAGATTGTACCATCTGTCAGCCTGGGGCGACAAACGATACAGCCGCCACTGTCGTGAAATACCGCAGTAGAGCGATGAGTTACGTTGACTGTTCAGTTGAGGCTGGTCAGTGACATGTTGACCAACCATAGCATGCAGTTAAATGTAAACAAAGAACAATTAGTCTACAAACTTTTATATTACTTTGGAATGTAATTTAATGGTTATTATATAAGTGGTATCATAAGATGAATATAGATAATTTTGGAGCAATTATGATTTTTTTATGAATAATTTATCCTCTTTTATAATTTTAAAATAATTTAAAAAATCAACTGTAAATTATGTATTGTTTTCCTATATTCGATCAATAATCAATTTATTTCTATGTCTCCTACCATGTATTTTTATTTATAAACAAATACACCTTGGTTTGATACGTTGTTTATTTATTTTGATTGAATTCCATTTAGTTTAAATCTAATTATTGGACTATTATGCTTATGCATACATTTAATTATAATCATACAGATTCCTTTTGTTCCCTACCAAACTCAACATATTTTTTTATAGCAACAAATAAAACAAAAAAATTTTTTTTTCAGCAATTAGGAAGGAAAGAAAGCCTTTTATCACTATCAGCAGTGCCTTATTCTTATCCTATTACGATAAATGAATTTCATGACTCGCTGCTCTCCACAGTATAATATAAACACTCATTAATGAAGCTCAGCAGTTTTATTTACCAACCTAGCGATGCTAGCGATCCTAGCGGTTGTATAGCAAACACTAGCATCGAGCAGTTGGCATTTTTATCAAGATTAAGCTTAGCTACTTTGTGTTCATTTGGTAATATCCACTACACGCATTCTGATTCCATATTTACATATTTACTGATGTTAAGTTACATATTTACTTTCCATTAATATACTTACACCGAAAATAGTTTTAGTTTAAAGGCAGCTAAAGGACTTTGACAACACATAAAGCTGTGATGTACATGCACACTCAACTCCACTGGTCTGACCTGTGTAATGGAGGACTTTGACTAGACATAAAGCTGTGATGTACATGCACACTCAACTCCACTGGTCTGACCTGTGTAATGGAGGACTTTGACTAGACATAAAGCTGTGATGTACATGCACACTCAACTCCACTGGTCTGACCTGTGTAATGGAGGACTTTGACTAGACATTAAGCTGTGATGTACATAGCACACTCAACTCCACTGGTCTGACCTGTGTAATGGAGGACTTTGACTAGACATAAAGCTGTGATGTACATGGCTCAATCAACTGCACTGGCCTGACCTGTGTAATGGAGGACTTTGACTAGACATAAAGCTGTGATGTACATGGCACAATCAGCTCCACTGGCCTGACCTGTGTTATGGAGGACTTTGACTAGACATAAAGCTGTGATGTACATGGCACAATCAACTCCACTGGTCTGACCTGTGTAATGGAGGACTTTGACTAGACATAAAGCTGTGATGTACATCGTACAATCAACTCCACTGGCCTGACCTGTGTAATGGAGGACTTTGACTAGACATAAAGCTGTGATGTACATGGCACAATCAGCTCCACTGGCCTGACCTGTGTTATGGAGGACTTTGACTAGACATAAAGCTGTGATGTACATCGTACAATCAACTCCACTGGCCTGACCTGTGTAATGGAGGACTTTGACTAGACATAAAGCTGTGATGTACATGGTACAATCTACTCCAATGGCCTGACCTGTGTAATGGGTATGCTATATTGGTCCGACGCCGGAATGTGTTCACTATTTGTCTTTACCCACCAATAGGGAGCTATTGTTACAACCCTTTGTTGTCGTGCGTTGTTTTCCAATGCCGAAATCAATCAAACTCACTGCAATATACCTTGAAATTTAGACCAGCGAGTGCCAAACATGAACGGTTTGTACGAATCTTTGTTTTCATCCTATTTCATTGTAGTTTACACGGGCTGGGATTAAATGTTGATTGGAATGGACTGTAAAAATAAATTAAAATCATTGTAAAACACGTTGGGTTTTTTATTTATGTGTGAGTAGTCTTATAGGAACTAACAAAAATACAAGGTTCTACACTTTTTTCAGGAGGGATGTAATCGACAATATCTAGCCATACTTGTTTGTTCAGTATAAGTCTTTTTCTTGTTTCGTATCGATATGTTAGTTGTATTATGTTAAACAGGTTAGGTTAAGTTTGGTTAAATTAGTTTAAATATGTTAGGTAGGTGATGATAGTTTCATTATATTAGATATGTTAGGTTACGTTACGGTAGGTTACATCAGGTCACACGATTCATTAGGTTAGCTAACTTAAGTTAGTTTTTTTTAGATTAGTTTATACATTTAAGTTAGGTTGTACTATTTATAATGGTTAGGTAAGTTAAAGTAGTTTTGTAGATTTGTATTTATAGATTAGGTCACACGATTAGGTTAAGTTGGTTTTGTTAGGTTATGTTAGATAAGTTAGGTTGAGTTTCGTTTATTAAGATAAGTTAGTTTTTAAGGTTAGATAGTTTAGTTTAGGGATCATTACGTTAGGTAAGGAAAGTCTATTTCGTTAGGTTAGATGATGTAGGATAGGTTAGTACATTACGTTATGTAGGTTAACCATGATAAACGTATTCAATAAAAAAAAAAAATGTATTTCATCTCCATATAAAAATGTCTAAGATTGCTGGCTTTTAACTAAAAAGATCCCAATAATTTTATTCACTCTAAAATTAAGTTTAGAGTAAAAGAATCACCAATGTTTATATAAACTAATTAAAAGTACATATAGTTTTATTATTTGTGTTTGTAGATCGTAGTTTATAAGTTAACTGCATTGATGCTTCAACATAGAATTTCGCTAAAAACTTAAACAAGCGGGTTTGGTGATGATGTTTATTTAGTAAGATATTTAATTAATATTTATTTTTAGAGTTTTTCTAATAACAAGTTAGTAAACTTAGCGTATTTTAAAGTATCTGTTTAAGTATGTTTTTAAACATGTACAATTAATAATTCTGCACTGGCTAAATAATTATAATATGTGTATTATTACTTCGTTAAAAATGGTTATTGAACATACCAATGATACTTTACGACTGGTGTTACCAACTACTTCCCTTTCAGTTAGCTTTAAACTGTAGTAACGTTGGCCATGTACACAGCTTAAATGCATTATTTGTACTCAAATTGAATTTTTCTTCAATAAGGACAAAGATTAACAAGTTATCTGAATTGTTGCTTTGAAATAATCATTTCTTTAGTTCTCACAAAACAGTCGCAACATAAAATATGCTTCTATTGTTTTTGTTAGTTCACTTGCAAAAATAACAACTTATAGCACAAGGATCCCTTTGATCTTTTTCAAGTGATTATAATCAAGTGGGTTACTGGAGCAATCGGCTTCTGAACAAAAAACTTAATTAATTATATTAATTATCATATAATGGATGAAAATATAAACTACTCCTCAAGGATCTGTCTTGGGCCCTTTATTATTCATTTGTCATATTGAAAGATTAAATAAATCATACAACATTTTTGCTACGAAACATATTACCAATCTTTTTCATGTATGATAGAAAACAACAATGATATAAGAGACAATCTAAATGAAACTATAACTATTATCAATGCCTTTTTATAAAAAAATACTTTTGAATAATTAAAAAAAAAAAACACAGACTAAATTTATATTTCATCAAAATAAGAAAAGAGAAAAAAATACTGACATAACAGTTTTTAATGAAAAAAACACAAGAAACAACATTTCATGAATTGCACTATGATAGTAATTTAAATTGTAAATCTCATTTTGATAGTGTCTGTAAAAGAGATAGTTCTGGAATATATATTTTACGAAGGTTTAAATATTTTTTTGTTATCTTAAACATTTTGAAAATTATGTATTTGAACAAATTTTCATACATTAAATCCTTATACAATAAGTGATTTCAATATATGGAGCAACACGATGAATTTAAATAAATTTTAAAATTACAAAAATAAAAAATCAGAACTGTTTCAAAATTGTCCGAAAATCTAAAAAAAATCACGCACAAAACCATTTAACAAAATAATAGAGTATTTTGACAGTTTATGGATTATATATATTTGAAACTATTCTCATATCCAAACAAAATTTGTCTAATACGATATTTGAAAAAATAAAACTACAAATGATTACAATACAAGAAGAACAAATCTAAACATAAAAAATACTCATCAATCAGAATCACAAAAAATCCCCTACAAATTATTGGAAAAATTTTTTATTCTCAACTACCACTAAACATAAAAAATATAATAAAAATTAAAAAAACAAGTAAAAAATAATAATTTGAAAAAGAGGTCTCTACTGACTGACAAACATTTTGATCAAGCTTAAACAATTATAATAATACGCTGTATACATAATATTAAATCATAATAGTTGAAGTATATCGTAACTTATAATACGTACAATTCTGTATGTTGTTACATAACTAATTAAATAAAAATAGTCATTAGAAAACGCTACTCTTACAAGCGTGATCATTGACTATATAGATCAGTCCGACGTATAAATAGGCGTGAGAAGTGAAAGTGTACTGGAAAGACGTGCCTCTGGAATGTTACTCCAGCTGGAGGCAAAGACGATACCGATGCCGAGGTCAACAAGTTCCCCGTCTCAAGAAATACCACGGACGTGGGTGGGAGTGTGAAGTAGTACAGAGAGAAAGTAGAGGCTCACCTCTAGGATTAGTTCAGTAATTCTGTTACACATCACTTAATCGATAAATCTTATTATTATTGTTATTGTTTTATGGGTAAGAGATACTTTGAAAATAAGTTCTGTTTTGCATATCGACAAACATATGCATAAACATGTAGTAAGTTTTATGCATACAGAGAAGAAAGAAATAGAGGTCGAATCTAATAGAGCGCCGAATGTGAGTTGAGTAGTCTCTTTCAGTTTGCCAGAGGGATGGCGGAGTCAGCACTTTCAGTCCTTTCCTTTATCCCCCCTCCCAAATCCTCAAGGATGATTGTAGCAACTATTACAATAAATGTATAAAAATGTAAAGTAGTTGTAATCTATTTATAACTGTCGCCTAGGCGTTTGCTGCGGCCACTAGAACGCTTCCTATGTTTCTTGTTCATTGTGGTACAATATAAAATTGAGGATAATTACCGTAGTAAGGTTGAGGTCATTTTGATTGTAACCAATTTTTAATTTCTTAAAAAAGAGTTTTTTTTATATTTCACATTGGTATAAGTGTATGTAGACGTGTCTCGGAATTTATCTACAACACAGTATTTTATTTCAAACTTACATTGTTGTAAAATGATAATGTGCAGTGCACATTTATATTATTTGTTAGAGCCAGTGGCTGATGGTCTAAGGCGCCACGACTGATAGTTTGTATCAGTAATATTCACTTTGTAGTGTACTGGTTATCCTTTACTCTGTATGAACAAGTTCGCCGCACAGATCTATAGTCTATAGGCAATGGGCATAGTTGGGTTGTTAAAAAGGAGATCGGCCTCTCCTTAAAAAGAAACAAATAAAATAAATTGTAAATAATTTTAAAAATTGGATTTGTCATTCTTATTAGGAAAATAAATTATTCTTAAATAATGATTATGATAACAGCAACATTCATTTGAGCGCATCAAAGAGACACATTTTTTGTACTATTTTAAAACATTTTTCAAATATGACATTGTTGTTATAGAATCAAACTCGAAACATTTTGGAGTAATGGATCTTAAAGAGTTTAATTTTGAATGATCCGTCAATTTTATTTCCAAATTAAAAGATATTACTTGCATCAATTTTATTTTGATATATTAAAATATCAAGAATTACTATTCATTTTGTGCCAATACTAAGAAATTATTGCTTATAAGTTCATATTCATTTATAATGCTGATCGAAGAGATATGGGCGAATATAAGGTGTGGATAATTGTAGATGAACGAGTGTAGTCATTGTTACTATCTGAGTTCGACTTAGCTTAGAAAGGACTATTTGTTAATAGTCCAATAGCCAGGATAACTATGGGACGTACAGCTTTACGTGGAATCCGAACTACGTCTTATTGGTCTGGTTTTCAGCTTATTGACAAGTCTGAAACTGAGTTCTCTTCCTTACACAACATCTGAACATTGATTACCATCCAACATGGACACTCCAGACTTCTCTAGTAGTGTTCACGTCGATGGCAACCATTGGACGGACGGGCGGGCATCACTTGCGCAGAATGCAGAAAGCCAGGTAGAGGCTTTCCATCTTTTGCGCGGAGAGCTATAGAGGACCCCCAGATAGGTTCCATCATTTGCGCTAAACGGCGGTCTCTTTGAAATATATATCCTATTGTTTTCTGTAGTGTGGAATTTAGTTATAAACAGTGAATGGAGCTACGAGATGAAAACTCAATTCATTTTTAAGTCGATAGGCAATCATGATACCTTTAACACTTGAAATATAATCCATGCATCATTAGTGGGGCAATAAATATCCATTGTAAATTAGGTTAGGTTAGGTTAGGTTAGGTTAGGTTAGGTTAGGTTAGGCATGACGGCATTACCGCTCTCAGGCTTACCTGGACTGAACCCTGCGCAAGTGATGGAAGGGGATTAGGATACCCTTGCAAACCTTTTTTGGAGGTCAGAAATTCTGCGCAAGTGATGGACGACCGGACGGACGCCGTGTCGTTATTAAGAGGACTCAGCATAGAACTTACCGCCTACAATCTCCCAAACACTTTGTCCCCAAGTAGCTGGGTTACAGCACAGCGCCACTATTATTAAGTATTTCATCACGTACTATAATATATTTATAAGTTTTCTAATTAGATGCAGTCTTATTTTAATGATGATCAGCCCTAAGAAATAAGAAGACAATGGGCATCATTTTATTATTTAATTCAAACAATATAATCCTGTTTAAATTCTAGTAAAAATATCACACCTATATTATCATAAGTATTGTTGAACTACTCGAAAGTTACTAAACAAAAAAACTGCAGAACAAAGTAGTTTGCATGACTTAAACATTTGTAAAAAAATATATAAAACTATAATAAATGTATGATTAAATTTGGAAATACAGCTCGTTAAACCAACTGCATTGACTCGTATAATTTAGAGGAATTGTTTATTATAATATAATTTAAAAGTGTAAAACTGTATAAAAACTGATTCAAGTCTTTTTCTAGCTTGTACCACAGAGTAAAACGAAACAGAGGTCGCTTTCTTATTGCCGCAGCGAACGCCTCAGTGGCAGTCATATATGCATTCCGACTGATGAATATCTTTATACAACAATACGTTTATTCCGGTGCACCAATATTCCGCACCAGCCCTAGGGTTCCCCAACCTCCTCGCCACTATTGTGCACTTGACCCAAGAAGGTACCTGAGTCCTCAGCGTCCACCGTAATAGCTCTGGAATTTGTCACTTATGCCTTTCGTAAGATCTACACAGGTTCAATTTTAGAACATCAAACTCTTCCATGGCTTGTTGCGGGAGTTTGTTGTTGGAGAGCATGTTCTGTTTTGGCCGTTTGTATTTTCACCCTCTCGGCTTACACTACAATAACGAGCATAAGTATGATCTTGTACAATACTTTCTGTTGAAAACGGAACAAATATTTGTCTGCATACTCTTAGATCTAATAAAGTACAATTTTTGAGATTAATAGAAACAATATTTTAATTAATCTTTTAAAATTATTGTTGTGTATAGTTTATTTAAATGTGATGGGATTTTGTCATGAGCCAACAGATGATCCTTATTGACTGAAATGTAGTACTGTGATTTTATATCAGTGAATTATTTTGGCTTAAAAAAGTTAGCTTTACTTAATATATTTTTGATAAATAAATAACATTTTTTAATAGAGATAGGAAACAAATTGTAATGACCACAGTTATTCTGTATAATTTGAATCTAAGGTGACTCTTGGAATGTGATAATAAGTATATAGACTTTTCAATACAAAGAAATTAAAATGTATTTTATGAGAAATTAATAACGCCATAATTCCTTAGCTAACTAATCGTCCCAAAAACTTGCTACATACATTGTTTTTAGAATTTAATTCTGTCTGACACACGATCTGATCCTTGTTTCATTAATAAAACAGTTTAATAATATAGTTTTTCTTATTTAAAAATAAGGCTGAACTTCCTACAAGTAATTAGTTTATTGGTATTGAATATAAAATATTTCATGTACCTAACAATCAATGTAATGTGTATTTTTTGTGTGGAATAATTATAATGCATATTATAAATTATAAACTAAGTTATTACTAGTATAAACATATTTATTGTAAAATATAGTTCTTATTTAATCGCGTAACATATGAAATTGTATTGAATTATTCAGCAATATGAGGGCCTGATAACGGGGAAGCACTGTAAACACGATATTTTTGATAGATTTCACTTGATTGAATTTTTTCCCGATTAAATTAAATTTTGTTTAAATATAATTTAAATAAAGAAAATAAGACGATATACATAAGGTCTCTAGGAAATTAATTAATTTTTGACACTTTGTACGCATTTTTTAGCGTACTAAAATTATTCCACTGTCACGTTGGATAGCAAATTGCTATATGAAACATGCCTATAAATAATTGAAGTCTAAAATCACAACAATAATACGGTCTATCAAGAAGAGCTCACTACATTCCAATAGTAGGCTAATATATTTTTAAAATGCCTAAAATCCATGCAAGCAGACACATATCTATGCAAGCAGACACTAACGAAGTTCCCAAAATCCGAACTAGACCTTGCAAAAGAAGGGATTTTCTTAAAAGAAGATTAAGCAGCTAAATAAATAAATCAGTCGTATGTCGATGTGATTTAACGATCACTAAATGTTTAGTTTACAAGAACTCCCCGAGTTCAGCGCCAATAAATGCGTGTTGACAAATCAGTTGTTATTCATTTTCACCTTTGCTTAACCACCCCTAAGAGTTCTCGGAAGGGTAGGTGCGCAAAAACGGCGACTACCGGAATTTAGTGCGCAATAGCGGTGCGCCCATTTATCCTTGAGGATTGGGGGGGAGGGACTAGTAAGGTGGCCCTGCCATTGGACGGGAAACTGGAGAAATAACTATTCGTCACATATTTGGATGCGACCTTTGTTTCTTTATTCTCTGTGCTTGTACATAATGGTGCGATCGTAGTCTTGTCGGCACTGGTGGCGCAGTGTTGTAACCCAGCTACTTGGGGACAAGGTGTTTGGGAGATTGTAGGCGACAGATATGCTCGGTCCTCTTAATACCGACACGGCGTCCGCTCAATGGTTGCCATCGACGTGGACACTACTAAAGAAGTCTGGGGTGTCCATGTTGGATGGTAGTCAAGGTTCAGATGTTGTGTAGGGAAGAGAACTGAGTGTCAGACTTGTCAGTTAGCAGAAAATCAAACCAACACTACGTGGTTCAGATTCCACGTAAAGCTGTAGATCACATGGTTGCTCTGACTATTGGGCTATTAATAAATTGTACTTTCTGAGCTAAGTCGAACTCATATAGTAACAATGACCATACTCGTTCATCTACACTCATCACACACATTCGAAATCCATATTCGCCCAAATCTTGACGATCGGCGTCTTAAGAATAAATAAATAAATAAAAATAGAATAAATACATATTTTGAGTTCAATTAACTTTACATTAGAAAATAATTTAGTGAAATACCTAAATTAATTTTTATGAAATGGTATAATTTCAAATATTATACTCAAACTATAACTCTGCCTACTTAAACATTAAATCCCCAATCGGTAAGTTAGATTAAAATAATGAGACAGTTGGTATTTAGCGGCTTATAGACCGCCCACTGGTCGATATCTAGGAGAAAGTGCAGAGAGGCCGAGTGAAAGGAAATTGCAAATTAGATTTTATGCGAACTTCTCTTGGAATGTTCCTGTCTGATTAATTGTTTCTTAAATAATTCTGGTCTGTGTAAAAGATAAAGAGCCATATTTTGAGTAATGTATGTGTGTAAATATTCATGTTGTGTAAAAACAATGAATAGGCTAGTGAAATTGTAAATAAATGTTTAGGCCTATAATGAAAATAACATTCGTAAATAGGTGTATTGAGACATATGAATTTAGTTAGTAATAATGTACTATAAAGTTAGTAAATAAATATACATGGTGTCTATAAAGTATGAATGAATCCGCGACACAGGAGCGCCTCTTACCTGGCTAAGGGGTTGTCATAAATAATTTTCGCTAGGGGTGCGACTCAGGAGCGCCTCCGAAAAGGGGTGGAGAGGCGCTCCTGTGTCGCACCTATAACTACCTGTCCTCGGCACTCTACCTGCTTCCTACCTGCTATCAAGCTCAGCTCGCGGGGCTTTCTATCATACTGACTTTGTTAAGTGCACTGCATATTTTGTAGGAGTATGTGTAACATTGATTCTGTAGGGGTTATCCTAAAAGACCAATCAAAACTATTAATCACGTTTCTTAATCATATTTCATTTTATTTTAATTAAACTTGCAATAGTGGTTAAACTATTGCAGCCTTTTTTTAAAACAAGTTTATAATCGTACAGATAGAAAACATCTACCCTTGTTCATGCACACTATCTACCTTGGTCTTCGGAGGTGGGCCACATCATGTTTACCACATCAACTCCCGAGGACTAAAATAATGATGTATTTATAGTCATCTTTAAAAAAAAAACTATAAACTTTATACTTTTTAGTTTTATGTAAAAGGAACACGTAGACACTCTTCATTTGATCATGACTTGCCCCTTTCACCCATGAGTATTAATTATAAAATACTAGCTGAACCCGGCGGACGTTGTCTCGCCTTTCATTTTCATAAAAAGTAAAGATGATTTTACGTCTTATACAATAACGTTTTCTATTACTTAGAAGCGTGTCAATGAATCGGACTACAAAAGCTTATTTCAATGTAGTTTATATTTACAATTTCAATACCTGAAGGCTTTTTTATTTCTAAAGTAATTTGAAGTGTAATATGTTTTAACAAACCCGGATCTTATGTAAATACTGTAACATGTATGCTTATTTTAATAAATATATGTCTATTGCTTTCAATTTAAACACACTCTCACCATAGATATCAAGACCCTTTGAACCCTTGTCAAAACCCTTGTCACATTGGACCCGCGAGGGTGCGACAGTGGAGCGCCTCAATGTCAGGCGCTCCACTGTCGCAGTTGTGCTATTTCTTGGCTGACAGTTTTATTAGTTTTTGCCAGGCGCTCCACTGTCGCTCTCCCAGTATGAATAGGTCCTAAACCTTGGGTCAATTAATTGCGTTCTTCCAGGTGCCGAGTAGAGCGCTCAAAGGAATTTATTTTGTTTTAGATTTCACGCAACTGTTAGTCCAGTCACTGAAAGGTTTAAACTCCGAAAGTTATCAAGATGCATACATTTTTCTAAACATTTGGTCTTTCTTGAAAACTTTTGGAGGTTTTACTTTATTTTCACCTTCAGTGACTGGACTATGTGGCTAGGAGCAGCAAAGGACCTGCCTCACTCACACACATAAAACGTGTTTCTCTCCCCTCTCTAGATCCTTAAGAGTCTCTGCCTACCCCTTCCCTAAAATTGTACAAAAGTACACAACTGTATCATTTATAGTAAACTTTAGCAGTAACGTTTTTATATTATTAATCTCTCCTTTCTGCCAAAGGAAATTGTACAAATTTCAGCTCAATATTTGTACAGATATCATTTATATAAAAAGTAACTAATTATACTTTAAAAAATGTTTGTATCAAGTTTTACGTAATTCCAGGATAGTTAGTACCTTTAGCTTACTATATTCTTGAAATTCTAATACGATATATCGTGCCGTTAAGTTGTGTATAATACGCTACCTAAAAATCCCAAATTAGCCACTTAAAGTAGCCCGTATATCGCACGGTTATAATTGCCATTAGGGTTTTGATTCACCACCTAACCCCCTCCCCCAACCACTAACCACCTATCACAAAACTGACGCACCACTGACTACTGTCGTATTCAAAAAGCAATGTACTCGAGTTGGAACCTCTGCTACAAAATAAATACTCATCCGATTTCGTTGTGTCGTACACCAAAGTTTAGCTTATTTAATCTTACGTAATGTAATATAACTTACATGTTTTTTTGAGGAGTGTAAGAATTATCTGTAGTGGTTAGAATAAAAAAACAACACGACATTTCAGTACTTTTGGAGTAAAACTCAACTTTAAAAAATCTAAAACAAAACTACTAAAGAAGTCAGTGAAACTTTAACAACATGTGAAGAAAGCTGTTATTTGTAGTCTGTCCAAATTATAGAATTCTTACTTTTTTACCAAATATCTTGTTGTATTATTTGTAAACTCAAATCCTAAAAATCCTAAAATCCTAAAAATGGCTGATCATAAAACTTCCAAAACAGTCCAAAAATACTGGATTTAAAAATAAAGTAAGATTATAAAACGGTGAGTGCGATAAAAAATTCTTGCGATTTTATATCACATGGTAATTCAACAAACATTAATGTGCCGTATACCGTGTGACCGGCCGGACCACCGGGCGCGGTGTTGCCACTTCATGCAGCTGGACTTCCACCCCGTATTAGGGGCCTTATTAGCTATGAATGACAGGTAGACATGTTACAGCTAAAGGCTGGTGAATCACTCACAGTTACTAGCAATGAGATTAGTACATCGTGAAAATCACCAACAGAATGTGTGGTCCTCATTTTCACGTTACATTAAGTTTGATACACGTGAAATTTACATAATTGTAAATACTGTAAATAAGGTATTTTTTAATTTGATAATCTTTTTATAGCTGCAACATTAATTGTAAACCTGCCATTAGAGGTCCAAAGCCCTCATCAGGAAAGGTGATGGAAAATTGTTTAAATTTATATAGAAAATATGATTGATAAACTGTTCAATATTTCCACAATAATAAATCTTTCGTGTACTGTTTGAATCCTTCGAGGCGCACAATTCGTCAACGCCGTAATGCTCAGGGGAAACTGGTTTTGAAGTACTTGGCTGGGCAAATTAATTGTACATGATTGAACATTGATGTCTGTTGAATTATCATGTGATATAAAATCGCAATATTTGTTATCGCAATCACCGTTTTATAATCTTACTTTATTTTTAAATCCAGTATTTTTGAACCGTTTTGGAAGTTTTTATGATTACCCATTTTTAATATTGCAAGGGTTTACAAAAATAACAACAAAACATTTTGTAATAAAGTAAAAATTCTAGAATTTGGACGGACTACAAAAACCAACTTTTTTCACATTGGGTTAAAGTTTCACTGAATTATCTTTAGTAGTTTTTGCTTAAAAAGTTTTGAAGTTGAGCTTTACTCCAAAATTGCTAAAAAATCATGTTTTATTTGTAATCTACCCGCTATAGAAAAATCTTAAAGTCCTAAAAAACATGTAAGTTATTACGTTAGATTAAATATGCTAAATTTTGGTGTACGACACAATGAAATCGAATGAGTATTTATTTTGTAGCGGAGGTCCAACTCGAGTACATTGCTTTTTTAATCCGACAGTAGAACAGCCGTAGCTCCCTGCTCCTGCCATAATTTGAAGCCATAATTAGCACAATTAGAAATAAATTAAATATATAATGTTTCTTGTTGTCATTAGAACTTTGTTTTACAGTAAAAATTGAGTAGACCTAATTAGAACTTTAAGGGATATTTTAAAATTCGCAATTATATAATCATAGCAAGTTTTATTTTAAAATCACAACAGACTTGTATTACTACGTTTCTCATGAATAATTATAACGAGACTAATAGTAACACGTTTTCCTTGATTAATTGTAACGACATGATTCCAATTTATTATACGTTATTAACGAGATTATTACCACATTTTTTTTGAATAATTATACCAGACTATTACTATCTCTTTTTCCTTGAATAATCATAATTGGAATATTATTATCACGTTTTCCTTGAATAATCACAATGGGAATATAATTACCACGTTTTTCTTGAATAATCATACGGGACTATGGCTATTACGTTTTCCTTGAATCATCACAATGGGAATATAATTACCACGTTTTTCTTGAATAATCATACGGGACTATGGCTATTACGTTTTCCTTGAATAATCACAATGGGAATATAATTACCACGTTTTTCTTGAATAATCATACGGGACTATGGCTATTACGTTTTCCTTGAATAATCACAATGGGAATATAATTACCACGTTTTTCTTGAATAATCATACGGGACTATGGCTATTACGTTTTCCTTGAATAATCACAATGGGAATATAATTACCACGTTTTTCTTGAATAATCATACGGGACTATTGTTATTACGTTTTCCTTGAATAATCACAATGGGAATATAATTACCACGTTTTTCTTGAATAATCATACGGGACTATGGCTATTACGTTTTCCTTGAATAATCACAATGGGAATATAATTACCACGTTTTTCTTGAATAATCATACGGGACTATTGCTATTACGTTTTCCTTGAATAATCACAATGGGAATATAATTACCACGTTTTTCTTGAATAATCACAATGGGAATATAATTACCACGTTTTTCTTGAATAATCATACGAGACTATTGCTATCACGTTTTCCTTGAATAATCACAATGAGAATATTACTAACGTTTTCCTTGAATAATCACAAAGTGAATATAATTACCACGTTTTTCTTGAATAATCATACGAGACTATTGCTATCACGTTTTCCTTGAATAATCACAATGGGAATATTACTAACGTTTTCCTTGAATAATCACAAAGTGAATATAATTACCACGTTTTTCTTGAATAATCATACGAGACTATTGCTATCACGTTTTCCTTGAATAATCACAATGAGAATATTACTAACGTTTTCCTTGAATAATCACAAAGTGAATATAATTACCACGTTTTTCTTGAATAATCATACGAGACTATTGCTATCACGTTTTCCTTGAATAATCACAATGGGAATATTACTAACGTTTTCCTTGAATAATCACAAAGTGAATATAATTACCACGTTTTTCTTGAATAATCATACGAGACTATTGCTATCACGTTTTCCTTGAATAATCACAATGGGAATATAATTACCACGTTTTTCTTGAATAATCATACGAGACTATTGCTATCACGTTTTCCTTGAATAATCACAATGAGAATATTACTAACGTTTTCCTTGAATAATCACAAAGTGAATATAATTACCACGTTTTTCTTGAATAATCATACGAGACTATTGCTATCACGTTTTCCTTGAATAATCACAATGGGAATATTACTAACGTTTTCCTTGAATAATCACAAAGTGAATATAATTACCACGGTTTTCTTGAATAATCATACGAGACTATTGCTATCACGTTTTCCTTGAATAATCACAATGGGAATATTACTAACGTTTTCCTTGAATAATCACAAAGTGAATATAATTACCACGTTTTTCTTGAATAATCATACGAGACTATTGCTATCACGTTTTCCTTGAATAATCACAATGGGAATATAATTACCACGTTTTTCTTGAATAATCATACGGGACTATTGCTATCACGTTTTCCTTGAATAATCACAATGGGAATATAATTACCACGTTTTTCTTGAATAATCATACGGGACTATTGCTATTACGTTTTCCTTGAATAATCACAATGGGAATATAATTACCACGTTTTTCTTGAATAATCATACGAGACTATTGCTATTACGTTTTCCTTGAATAATCACAAAGTGAATATAATTACCACGTTTTTCTTGAATAATCATACGAGACTATTGCTATCACGTTTTCCTTGAATAATCACAATGGGAATATTACTAACGTTTTCCTTGAATAATCACAAAGTGAATATAATTACCACGTTTTTCTTGAATAATCATACGAGACTATTGCTATCACGTTTTCCTTGAATAATCACAATGGGAATATAATTACCACGTTTTTCTTGAATAATCATACGGGACTATTGCTATCACGTTTTCCTTGAATAATCACAATGGGAATATAATTACCACGTTTTTCTTGAATAATCATACGGGACTATTGCTATTACGTTTTCCTTGAATAATCACAATGGGAATATAATTACCACGTTTTTCTTGAATAATCATACGAGACTATTGCTATTACGTTTTCCTTGAATAATCACAATGGGAATATTACTAACGTTTTCCTTGAATAATCACAAAGTGAATATAATTACCACGTTTTTCTTGAATAATCATACGGGACTATTGTTATTACGTTTTCCTTGAATCATCACAAAGGTAATATTATTATCACGTTTTCCTAGAATAACCACAAAGGGTCTGTTATTATCTCATTTTCCATATATAATCATAACTGTACTATAATTACCACGTTTTTTTTAAAACATATTTGTTGTACTTTTAAGATTCATGGTACTAAAGTCTCATGACATAGTTGTGCGTTCTACTATTTATACATTTTTATAGAACACAAGGTGCTTTAACTAAGTTTTTTTTAACAAAACTAACAGTCTCAAAAGTCAAACGTTAATCGAGATATTCGTATGGTAAATTAGTTAGAAATTTTTCGTTAACATGAAAATTCTATACGTTTCATGCCTTGCATCTCTTGACGAACCAATTGAACGAAAAAATCTCAGTGGAAGTAAAATTCCAATATATTTAGATTCCAGGGACATTTCCAAGTTAAAGAGCGTCCGCTGAACTTGTGTATGTGAGGAATTTGACCGTTAACGATCCCTGGAACTCATTAGTCCCTCTTCCATTGCTCCTCCTTGACAAGAGCAGGGCATTTTAAGAATTTGAATGGACGTATATTGGAGGAGAAAATATAAAAAAGTCCACTAAATGTAAAATGCGACGAGTGTCCAAATAATTGCCTTACAAACAATATGCAAAACTGGTGCCAAACCCTGGGCTATAAAATTAAAGACCTACTTAGAGGACGGCTTGCAGAAATACACAGTTTTTAGTGGAATTCCTCGAATAAATATCATGGGAATAAAACGACTTTTATGTACATCTTAAGGCTTCAATTCACCTGTCGGGCGTTAAGGCTTTTTAAGGCCACAGTCGTTCACTGTAGCAAACTACGTTCTTTATTTTGTAGACTGTTCATTATGATTTACATTGAACAACTCAATCTCGGTGAATTGACTATCAAACTGGATATTTATTTTAAAGATATTTCACAAGAGAAATTATAGTAGATATATTTTTACCTTCTTGTAGCTATATAGCTCTACATATAGCTTTACATATAGCTAGCTCTACAAACTATACAAAGATTGCGCTTGGTATAGGGGATAATGTGCATGTTGTTCATCTGGTATAGGTACTCCATAGTGCTGGCAGAGTGAATGGGACTATTGAAAAGACAGCGCCATTCGCTAACAGTTTTGCCCCTCTCAGTGCTAGGTTGTGGACTGGCATGGTCTGACAACCACGCTTAGTCCACAAACGCTCGACGCACCACTAGGCGGACGGTCCACAAACCAAATACAGTTGTGTAATGTAATTTATCAGATATACTGCTTATTCTGGACATAATTCGATTGTTAGTGCTTTGCGTTGACTTTATATATAGTGCCGATCAAATCAAATCAAAGCATCTTTATTTAGAAAAACAGTTACACAACTGCATAATATCGTCACAAAAAATTTTTTTTCTTTAGTACACGAAACAGATTTTAAAAATAAGTAAACAATACAATAATTGCATAAATACTTACTATATGCACTTATGCCTAACATTAGTATAAGCATAAGCTTAGCTTGAGAGATAATCCCTAACGCTGTAGTAAAACACTTATCGTATCGTAGAGATATGGGCGAATATGAGGGGTGGTTGAGTGTAGTCATTGTTAGTAACTATGGCTGACAGTTTCTTAGAAAGAACAATTTATTAATAGCTCAGGAGACAACTAGTAAGGGACCTACAGCGTTACCTGAATAACGAACAACGTAGCATTGGTCTGATTTTCAGTTGATGGACAAGCCTCTTACTCAGTTCCCTTTCCTATAAGTCTACTACATTCGGACCTGACTACCACCCAACATGGACATCCCAGACTTAAAGTTGTCAAAATAGATTGCAACTATTGCGCGGACACCGTGTCGGTATTAAGAGGCCTGCGTAAAGCACATATCGCCTCCAATCTTTACAACTCGTTATCCCCAAATAGCTGGATTACACCACTAGTGCTGACAGTATTCTGTATAGTAGGCTAAATGTCTTAATAAGTAGGACTTTTATTGATTAAATAATCTCAAAAATTGATAATATATACTAATTGTAGACCACGTAGAATTAATTTAAAAAATGTTCAGGCCTTGGCTGGTTTTCAAAGCAGACGTAATTACTACAGATGCAAAACGGTAGGTTTTCGTCAATATACCTAATAAAATATTTTACTCCAGGCCTACTTACATTACTGTAAATAGCTACTTTACTTATATTGATAACATTTTAGCACATTGAATTCTTGTGAACCAGCCACACATAGGGGTGGCAAATATTTTCAACATATCAATATATCGAATTATCGCAAACCAAATATCGATCTAAGGATAATATCGAACGAAAAATATTGATATATCGAGTAACCTAGATATCGAGTTTTAAATAATTTAACTCTTTAAAATTATGCACTAACTGTTATATCATGATCAAAAATACATTCATGTTTAGGTCTCACTATTTAGAATAGCCTACTGAATGTATCAATGAATACATTGACACTTATCTACACGAAACAAATTCTGGTCTGTGGGGTTGAATGAAAACAATTCAAAATAAGAATAATTATACCTTTCATTATTATGTTAATTATAAAATAATAATAATTAATTGTGAGCTAGGCATCTTAGAGTCAGCGTTGCCAATTCACACCCAACTTCATTTAACCATACCACCCACTGGGCTACAATAAAGTACATTTAAGTGCGTTAAACTCACGTAAAAAACGTATTAAAGTTACTTTATTATAATACAATAAACATAAGAGGCAATTTATATGTGTTTTTTCGTGATAATAATGATAGAAAGAATATCGTCAATATTTAGTCATATCGGACCAAAATATCGATAGAGCCGATATTATCGAAAGAAAATATCGATACTAATATATAGATGTATCGAAACGTATTTATCGATATTTTCGATATATCGTTTAACGCACGACAAGTCTATAATGGAACCTCTCACGCCAACGCAACTCCATTATCAAACATAGTCGTGGTAGAGCACCCGATACTGTGCCGCTTGTGAATCAGCCGGCCAGGACGGAGCGCCAGGAATGCGGTCGTCATGTAGAAAGGAGGCCCCTCCCCCACACAGCGCCGTCGCGAATTAGTCAGGCAGCGGTGCCCGGTAGCGATCCCCTGTCACCGTCGGTCTAGCGGCACCCATCCTCCACGTGGTGTATCCTCCGAGAACTTCACCATTCAAGAACTAAGGAAAAATATGCAATTAAACGTGGTTATTGCTTGACTGTAACCTCAAACAGAATATCGTCAAGGTCTCTTCTAGCCAGTGGTTGGGAACTTCTGCTTCCATCTTGTCGTGGATTCAAACATTGGTGCTGATCTTACCTATAATTGCTAAAGGCGTATCATAGAGAAGAAATAATCAGAGGTCGAATCCAATAGGGCACCATACGTTATTCAGGTAGAGTTGAGAGTAAAGCTCCACCTACTGGTGGTGTGCCGTAGGTGCTGGTACGATTCACAGGCGTTCACATGCTTACGATACAAAGCTGAACTGTTGAGCAAACTGATTGTCAGAGTCTGACTGACTGACTGGGGAGTGTGGATGCCAATGAATCAGTCTTATTGTAAATCAAGGGTCCACCTGGACACCCTTTTCTTATTGGCAAGCACCCTTGAGACAGGGACAGTCTAGGCGGAGCCTCACTCTCAACCCTCACTGAAGTGTGTCAAGTCAAATAGCTGGGTTACATATATCACGTTATCCAAGCACACGGCAGGACCAGCACCTTGTCAGTCCTTCTTTAATACCCCCAATTCTTCCAGAATTTGGCCTATTATTACTGATTTATGAAAAAGTAACTGCCATTGGGGCGTTCGTTGTGGTTACAAGAATGCGACCTCTGTTTCTTTTTTATCTGTATGGACTGTAGTCCATCAGCAACGTTTGAATGCTGTGATAAAAACACCCCTGGTTCAGATAAAAAAATAAAATAAAAATAAATAAATACATAAAAAATATTTACTTTAAATACATGATATTAAGTTGATTACACATTTCTCCCTGTTTCGCTCCTAAGGAACGTTTGTATCTTTGATCTGTTATAGATCAAATAATTGTTAAGCTCAACTACTAAGTACATTAAGAGATATCCTATTTCATTGTCATTCTTCATGGATATCTCTTTGAATCGCAGTGTTCTTTAACGAATCAGACCTCGAATATTTTAAAAGAAACTGCAGGGCCAACCTAGCCTCTTGTTGTGGTACTAAAGGTAAGCTTACTATGTAATGGATAACTACAAAACGTTCTATGTTTAAAACCAAAACAAGTCGAAAATCTGACGGGATTTTATATAAGAATAGCATTATGTATCATGACTGAAGAAAATTCTTTAAGCATTACCTTTTTGGGCCCTTAGAATCAGACGGTACAAAATAATAGAGAGGTAAAATAGTGCTGTAAATGACAGATTGATTGCGCTCGCAATTCGGTTTAAAGTGACGATACGTTATAATATCTGTTATGATCTAATAACAGCGTCAATAACTTCACAGAACAGTTACAGCATTTACACATGTTCCAAACATATCTCAGGCTCTGTTTCATTTTGAGGTGTCGATTCATGCGTTTAAAGTAGTTGATATGCAAGTGACAAAAATCTTATTTTATTACATAATTATATTTGCTTCCATACAAATTGTAATGGTGTTAAAAAGAATTTATTAGTTACTGTAGTTTTATTGTTATTCTATTGAACTATTAATCTTAATAAAATCAAAGAATCGCGACTTTCTATATTTGTATAGTGTGAAGGAAGTTTGTTGAACACGACTTCTAAGCGACTATCGTTCCTCTGCAGAAACGAGTAACTGAAGAGATAAATACAAGAGAAAGTCTGCGAACTAACGAAAGCAGCGGTTGAAAACTACTTTCAACCTTCAGACAGAACCTGAAGATCCTTCGTGAGCTTTGAACCTTGAACTCACTGATTACTAAAATGTATTGGTCATTTTATATTGAAAATTATTTTATCAACTGGCACAGAATCTTATTCCATCTAACGACTACGTGAAGCGCTGAGGTAGAATGGGTGGGTGGGCAATACGTCTATTACCCTGTAGGGTATATGAGGGTAGGTGTGTGTGGGGTAGTCTCATAACAGTTTTATTCCTCTGTTGACTGGCATTATCTGAGAACCACGCCGAGTCCACACATTCACGACGCAATGCTAGGTCAGTCGAACAAAAGCAAATACTGATAGTCGGCTGGTTAACCGGGAGTTGCAGGAAGTGTATCACGGACTGTTGCGAGCTGGTGAGTGATATCAGACAGCTGGAAAAATTGACCGCAAGTCATTGGAAGTGTTTCACGGACGGTTGATAGCTAGCGGATGATATCAGTTGGCTGGATAAATTGACCGGGAATCACTGGAAATGTATTACGGACGGTTAAGAGCTAGCACATGATATCATTTGGCTGAACAAACTTACCGGGAGTAGCTGGAAGGGTATCATGGATGTGCGAGAGCTAGCGGGTGATATCAGTAGGCTGGACAAATTGACCGGGAGTCGCTGGAAGTGTATCATGGACGGTTGAGAGCTAGTGGGTGATATCAGTCGGCTGGACAAATTGACCGGGAGTCGCTGGAAGTGTATAACAGACGGTTGAGAGTTAGCGGGTGATATCAGTCGGCTGGAAAAATTGACCGGGAGTCGCTGGAAGTGTATCACGGACGGTTGAGAGCTAGCGGGTGATATCAGTCAGCTGGACAAATTGACCGGGAGTCGCTGGAAGTGTATCACGGACGGGTAATAGCCATCGCCGACATTACTTCCCCTATTATTGTCGACCTTCTCCGCTCAAATTTACGACCGAGAACTACAGTGTCATTAATGTTCTCACATTATTGCCTGCGTTTAGATTTATAGTCAGTAAACTCCCGGGACAATAGAAACATGAAGCACTAAATAATGTAGTTGGTCCGAAACAATCGGTTGTTTCACTTGGAACTGTACTTTACTTGATAGGGTTGTTCTATGTACATTATACAGTTGACAACGATAATTTTCTGCAATAATAGAGTTGGACTACCGTAACATTCTCGTGAGGTGTATTTTATTTAGTAAAAGTTACTTTCGTTAGTAACGTAAATATATTCTGTATAACCACACAAATGTTATAATAAGCAAACACCATAGCATCGACTATAGTACGCCGTATGAAAACTGTCCGGTGGTAGATGATGCAAGGTTGCCAAGTCACCACGCCGACTCGGCGTCTATTTGCCTACAGCTATCGTATAACTTGTATTTCCCGTTGAAGAAGTTGTAAAGTAAAATAAGAACAATTATCAGAACTGGTTTTTTTGGTAGTTACTTTACATTAATTATTTTTAATTAAATATTAGCCAGATTACAATTAATATGATAATCAATTTACTTATAAAACGTACATCGATTAATGTCACCTCTTCCCATGGTTTGAAAGTCAAAGATTTATAAGAGAAGACCCACGCATTAATAACATTCTTCAGTAATCGAATTAATATAAAAATTACCACATTATTATTATGTTCTGAATACGTGGGGGGGATGACTGGGAAAGATTTTTAGCACGCTGCTTACATGATGAGTCAATTTATTTTCATGTATGTGCAACAATGGTGCTGACCACAACTATGAATCATCTGGTTTACATTTGATTGATATCAGTTCTGTTTTTGTTATTATAATTTTACGATCACCGTTGGCCCACTATTGCCATTTTCGGTTAATCTTGTTCTTGTTTTTTCCCTTTATCTGTATCCCAAATTCCTTCATCCTTTGAGATCTTCTACATGTTTATCTATATTGTCGCGTGTTATGTTAATTCATGTATTCTTGTTTATAAGGCTTCTTACTTTCTCCATTTTATAAATTAAAAATCCTTAGGTAACATTACAATTAAAATGCTTGCTATCGTTCAAAAGTCATGTAAAAATGAAATACGGTAACCAATAACTAACCAATAACTAACCAATAACTAACCAATAACTATCTTTTGGAGAAATAGCTTATTCATACTGAATTTACTAAGTCAAATAATTTAGTAATAGATAGAAGCACGTGTTTTCGATATAATTCAGTGTGGATTAATTGTACCGCAGTAGTGCTAGCTTTGTACGTTGTTACGAGTGTAATAGGCCAATCAGTATGAAAAGGTTTTCGCTGAATAAAGAAGAAGTTATTAGGAAAAAGAAAATATCATAATTTGATACATATGTTCATTAATTTTAATTTTAAGGCGCCTACACTGTCAATACATCGGTGAATATGGATTTCGAATGAGTCTGATGAGTCTTATAAGTGAAGTGGTCTAGGTTACTAACTAAAGCTGATTATTGATTTCCAAAGTGTCTTTAATTCGATATCCTAAATGATAAATGAACAGCTAGTGGTTACCACCTGATCTCTCTCAAAGGTATTTTACTGTGCTAGTGATCGAACTGATACATTAAGCCTTCAGTTTTACCAAATCGAAACGTCGTGATTGGTAATTTTCACGTAATAAAGGCAAATGTCCAACTACCTTTGTCTACCTCAAGCTTATAAAGTTGGGCTTTTACAAACTACGCTACTAACAAATTATTACTAAAATATTTCTCTATATAAATGTAATAGACAACGTTTAGTAAATTAACTAATTATTAAAATAATGTATGTATTATTATTCTCATATACCTACATTATTGGGAAAAGTTATGTTTTGTATTCTCTATGGTTAAATAATAATGTAATGGGATTGATCTGCTATCGGAAATAGGGAATACCCCTATAAGGAGTATTCCCAGAATGCATTAATTGGTCGGTAGCGTAGTTGGTTAAATCCCCGCTTTATGTGCTAAAGGTTGTCAGTTCGATCCCAATCAGAGTCATAATACATTTTGAGAAGGATCAGCTATTAATTAATGACACTTTCAAAGAAATAGTCAGCCTTAGTTTGTAACAACATTTGACTACAACAACATGACTACATTCACTCATCTACACTCATCACACTTATTCGAAATCCATATTCGCCCATATCTTGACGATCGGCGTCTTATGAATAAATAAATAAAATAAATTGCAACCCTCGCCACACCGTCTCCTAGGCTGTGTAATTTTTCAAGGTGTAGTTTGGTTATATTCATAGTGGACCAGTCCCATGTTTTTAAATATTATATTGAGGTTTATTATTAATTTTCCATGTTCAAACATCACACAACGAATAAATGTAGGCCTATGTATCTTTTCCCCGGTTTCATAAAATTATCGAGTTTCAGAGCTAAAAATCAAAACGATTTTTTGCGTGAAGTTCTTAAATCTTAAGTCATATTTAACTTATTTCACTGATTTGAATGTTTTTATACGAATTTTTAATGCAAATTTACATGTAAATCATGTCCAAATACGCAAATTATGAGTAGAACATGAAACCACAAATCCAGGATGTATTTAACACCACTAAACTAACTATCGAGTGAGGTTATAAAACAAGAAAATTGCACAAGCACACGGGTAGATGGGGAAACCGTCGTTTGCACGACTTTACGTGTTCACTTACACGACAGCGCTCAACACGTCTGAGTCAGCCAAGGCTGGGAAGTGTCAGCGCTGAGCGAGGAAATCCGACGCTGACGTTCTCCTGTTACTCGGCGAGTAATTAATGGTGGCCAAGAGTCTTCCTGAGTAAATTAATATCGTCAGGAAGTACTCCTGATATAAAACACTTTATTTGTGAGTGTTAAATGAATTAAGATCGAGTCTTGATTTGCTAATCTCATTCCCACGGGAATCGAGGTCGAAGGAATTTGCCAGAGTAACTTTACCTACGGTACCTAGTGAAATATACCTCCAGTTACTCGGTGAATGTAATAAATTCCAAGGGACTTCTCGATTTAAGTGCTCATTGCAGTCATTGTGAATTTATTGGCTCAAACCACAACATCTGATAATTCCTCATTATTTTAAGACCTGTCTGGGCTAAATAACACTTTTTGCGACTCTCTAAACTGTTAATGTAAACACAAATATCCATCGTGGGTGGGATTTATTTATCTATCGAGAAACGTCTATCCTTGAGCGTAGGAAAAGATTATACATAGTTTGGTACCACGCTGAGTAGGATAAATCAGTATTAATATGTTTTCATTCAGAATAGTTAATTTTTTCACCCAAAATACAGATCATAAACTCAAATAATGTAAAGGATAAAAATGTATGACTATTACAAATGGTTAGTTATGTGAAATTTTTATTTTTAGATTAAAGGCTAGTTAAAAGAAGTTTAACACCTCTAAAAAGAGAAAAAGAACAATATTCGACTATCTATACACATGTAAATTTAAAGTGTTTATCCCATAGTGCTTTAAAATAAATATTAATGAGTATAGTGGCTACTAAAACCTAATATAGAGTTCACGGCACGAAAGTAGTCCATTGATAGATGACGCAGAGTTGCCAAATCGCCTCTCTAACTTTACTTATATTTTCATAAGGCTAACGTACTTGTATTTCTGATCGATAAGTTAAAACCTAAAAAAATGTTATATTTATGCACATAACCGTGTAAATGTAAATGAAATAATCTCATTTATTCACTCTTCCCACCTTAACCATATGGCACCACCCACCATCCTAAAAATATGGCAACTAAAAATAAGCAACAATATTCAAAACTGACAGTATCACATTCAACTACACTCTAAGACATACTATTGACTGTAAAGAGGACCTTACCGGAAGAAGGACAGAATAAAAAGGTGAGACAAAGATTTGCAACCCCACTAGGCAGAAGGTGGCAATGGGCTCTTTGGCGGTATAATCTGAGCATACCACTTTTATGCGGTTAACTCTAGTAGATATAATTCCAAGCAATTAATATACTTATGCTTTAGCATTCCCACCGCATGAATTAATTATAAAGTAAAAGAATAGTACATAAATGTGGTATGGGATGAACAGCAGGAAATAATAAACTTTTAAAATCACACGCACACTTCATTAAGAAATCACATTTTTACAAACTGTGTATGAAACAGATAAAAGGCCATTTTACCAATGAAAAATTCAGTTCATTGTTTTATTGATAAATTAATTAATTATACATCTCAACTAGTTAAGGGGACTTTTAGGTAGTTTCAAGCACACGATTGAATAAATCTATTACCGTAAAAATTGACTAAATAACATAAACGCAAAGTTGTAATTATTTGCTCTCATATTCATTAAACAATTGTAATACAGTAAACGCTCGATTTAACGGACCCCGATTTAACGGAATTCGGATTTAACGGACAGCTTAAATCTACGGACAATAACCGCACAATAGGAATATGCCGCGCTCTGAAGGAATTTTTATAAACAATTTCAAAATAGAAAACGTGTAGTTTTTTAAGGGTAAGGCTGTACGTGTATGGGCGAACTGATGTGTCAGTACCACTGTACGTGTATGGGCGAACTGATGTGTCAGTACCACTGTACGTGTATGGGCGGACTGATGTGTCAATACCACTGTACGTGTATGGGCGGACTGATGTGTCAATACCACTGTACGTGTATGGGCGGACTGATGTGTCAATACCACTGTACGTGTATGGGCGGACTGATGTGTCAATACCACTGTACGTGTATGGGCGGACTGATGTGTCAATACCAATGTACGTGTATGGGCGAACTGATGTGTCAGTACCACTGTACGTGTATGGGCGGACTGATGTGTCAATACCAATGTACGTGTATGGGCGGACTGATGTGTCAATACCACTGTACGTGTATGGGCGGACTGATGTGTCAATACCACTGTACGTGTATGGGCGGACTGATGTGTCAATACCACTGTACGTGTATGGGCGGACTGATCTGTCAATACCACTGTACGTGTATGGGCGGACTGATGTGTCAATACCACTGTACGTGTATGGGCGGACTGATGTGTCAATACCACTGTACGTGTATGGGCGGACTGATGTGTCAATACCACTGTACGTGTATGGGCGGACTGATGTGTCAATACCACTGTACGTGTATGGGCGGACTGATGTGTCAATACCACTGTACGTGTATGGGCGGACTGATGTGTCAATACCACTGTACGTGTATGGGCGGACTGATGTGTCAATACCACTGTACGTGTATGGGCGGACTGATGTGTCAATACCACTGTACGTGTATGGGCGGACTGATGGGTCAGTACCACTGTAGGTGTATGGGCGGGCGGGTGGGTCAATATCACTGTACGTGTATGGGCGGGCGGGTGGGTCAATATCACTGTACGTGTATGTGTGGACGGGTGGGTCAATATCACTGTACGTGTATGGGCGGGCGGGTGGGTCAGTACCACTGTAGGTGTATGGGTGGGTGGGTGGGTCAGTACCACTGTAGGTGTATGGGCAGGCGGGTGGGTCAATATCACTGTACGTGTATAGGCGGGCGGGTGGGTCAATATAACTGTACGTGTATGGGCGGGCGGGTGGGTCAGTACTACTGTAGGTGTATGGGCGGGCGGGTGGGTCAATATCACTGTACGTGTATGGGCGGACGGGTGGGTCAATATCACTGTACGTGTATGGGCGGGCGGGTGGGTCAGTACCACTGTAGGTGTATAGGCGGGCGGGTGGGTCAATATCACTGTACGTGTATGGGCGGGCGGGTGGGTCAATATCACTGTACGTGTATGGGCGGGCGGGTGGGTCAATATCACTGTACTTGTATGGGCGGACGGGTGGGTCAATATCACTGTACGTGTATAGGCGGGCGGGTGGGTCAATACCACTGTACGTGTATGGGCGAGCGGGTGGGTCAATATCACTGTACGTGTATGGGTGGACGGGTGGGTCAATATCACTGTACGTGTATGGGTGGAAGGGTGGGTCAATATCACTGTACGTGTATGGGTGGACGGGTGGGTCAATATCACTGTACGTGTATGGGCGGGCGGGTGGGTCAATATCACTGTACGTGTATGGGTGGACGGGTGGGTCAATATCACTGTACGTGTATGGGCGGGCGGGTGGGTCAATATCACTGTACGTGTATGGGCGGGTAGGTGGGTCAATATCACTGTACGTGTATGGGCAGGTGGGTGGGTCAATATCACTGTACGTGTATGGGCAGGTGGGTGGGTCAATATCACTGTACGTGTATGGGTGGACGGGTGGATCAATATCACTGTACTTGTATGGGCGGGCGGGTGGGTCAATATCACTGTACGTGTATGGGTGGACAGGTGGGTCAATATCACTGTACGTGTATGGGCGGGCAGGTGGGTCAATATCACTGTACGTGTATGGGTGGACGGGTGGGTCAATATCACTGTACGTGTATGGGTGGACGGGTGGGTCAATATCACTGTACGTGTATGGGTGGACGGGTGGGTCAATATCACTGTACGTGTATGGGTGGACGGGTGGGTCAATATCACTGTACGTGTATGGGTGGACGGGTGGGTCAATATCACTGTACGTGTATGGGCGGGCGGGTGGGTCAATATCACTGGACGTGTATGGGTGGACGGGTGAGTCAATATCACTGTACGTGTATGGGTGGACGGGTGGGTCAATATCATTGTACGTGTATGGGTGGACTGGTGGGTCAATATCACTGTACGTGTATATGCGGTCGAGTGGGTCAATATCACTGTACGTGTATGGGTGGTCGAGTGGGTCAATATCAGTGTACGTGTATGGGTGGTCGAGTGGGTCAATATCGCTGTACGTGTATGGGCGGTCCAGTGGGTCAATATCACTGTACGTGTATGGGCGGACGGGTGGGTCAATATCAATGTACGTGTATGGGTGGATGGGTGGGTCAATATCAATGTACGTGTATGGGTGGACGGGTGGGTCAATATCACTGAACGTGTATGGGTGGATGGGTGGGTCAATATCACTGTACGTGTATGGGTGGACGGGTGGGTCAATACCACTGTACGTGTATGGGTGAACGGGTGGGTCAATATCACTGTACGTGTATGGGCGGTCGAGTGGGTCAATATCACAGTACGTTTATGGGCGGTCGAGTAGGTCAATATCACTGTACGTGTATGGGTGGACGGGTGGGTCAATATCACTGTACGTGTATGGGTGGACGGGTGGGTCAATATCACTGTACGTGTATGGGCGGTCGAGTGGGTCAATACCACTGTACGTGTATGGGTGGATGGGTGGGTCAATATCACTGTACGTGTATTGGCGGTCGAGTGGGTCAATATCACTTTACGTGTATGGGCGGTCGAGTGGGTCAATATCACTGTACGTGTATGGGCGGTCGAGTGGGACAATGCCACTGTACGTGTATGGGCGGTCGAGTGGGTCAATACCACTGTACGTGTATGGGTGGACGGGTGGGTCAATATCACTGTACGTGTATGGGCGGTTGAGTGGGTCAATACCACTGTACGTGTATGGGTGGACGGGTGGGTCAATATCACTGTACGTGTATGGGCGGTCGAGTGGGTCAATACCACTGTACGTGTATGGGCGGGCGGGTGGGTCAATATCACTGTACGTGTATGGGCGGTCGAGTGGGTCAATACCACTGTACGTGTATGGGTGGACGGGTGGGTCAATATCACTGTACGTGTATGGGCGGTCGAGTGGGTCAATACCACTGTACGTGTATGGGTGGACGGGTGGGTCAATATCACTGTACGTGTATGGGCGGTCGAGTGGGTCAATACCACTGTACGTGTATGGGTGGACGGGTGGGTCAATATCACTGTACGTGTATTGGCGGTCGAGTGGGTCAATATCACTGTACGTGTATGGGCGGTCGAGTGGGTCAATATCACTGTACGTGTATGGGCGGTCGAGTGGGACAATGCCACTGTACGTGTATGGGCGGTCGAGTGGGTCAATACCACTGTACGTGTATGGGTGGACGGGTGGGTCAATATCACTGTACGTGTATGGGCGGTCGAGTGGGTCAATACTACTGTACGTGTATGGGTGGACGGGTGGGTCAATACCACTGTACGTGTATGGGTGGACGGGTGGGTCAATATCACTGTACGTGTATGGGCGGTCGAGTGGGTCAATACCACTGTACGTGTATGGGCGGTCGAGTGGGTCAATATCACTGTACGTGTATGGGCGGTCGAGTGGGTCAATACCACTGTACGTGTATGGGCGGTCGAGTGGGTCAATACTACTGTACGTGTATGGGCGGTCGAGTGGGTCAATATCACTGTACGTGTATGGGCGGTCGAGTGGGTCAATACCACTGTACGTGTATGGGCGGTCGAGTGGGTCAATACCACTGTACGTGTATGGGCGGTCGAGTGGGTCAATATCACTGTACGTGTATGGGCGGTCGAGTGGGTCAATATCACTGTACGTGTATGGGCGGTCGAGTGGGTCAATATCACTGTATGTGTATGGGCGGTCGAGTGGGTCAATATCACTGTACGTGTATGGGCGGTCGAGTGGGTCAATACCACTGTACGTGTATGGGCGGGCGGGTGGGTCAGTACCACTGTACGTGTATGGGCGGGCGGGTGGGTCAATACCACTGTACGTGTATGGGCGGGCGGGTGGGTGAATACCACTGTATGTGTATGGCCGGGCGGGTGGGTCAATACCACTGTACGTGTATGGCCGGGCGGGTGGGTCAATACCACTGTACGTGTATGGCCGGGCGGGTGGGTCAATACCACTGTACGTGTATGGGTGGGCGGGTGGGTCTATACCACTGTACGTGTATGGGCGGACTGATGTGTCAATACCACTGTACGTGTATGGGTGGGCGGGTTGAGGTTCTTATTTGAAGATGCCTCCCAAATGATAATTCCATATCTGACTCTACTTTCAAACAGTGCGTAATAAGCTGTTGTGGTGGCTTCTGAAATATTCCGCAAATAGCTATCACACATTTTTATTACTTGAAGTTATACACTTTATTATGATGGGAAATCTTTTTTATACAATATATTATGTATGTATATTTAATTAATTGTTGAACAATTTACATTAGTTGTTTACCAAAACTAGCCTGTGGCTTACATTTAGTTTTTTTAAGATGTGGCAATCTCATAACATTGTTTGGCAAATTCACCCTGATTTAACATACAATCGGCATTAATGGACTAGAGTCTACTCCATATAGTCTGTTAAATCGAGGGTTTACTTAATAAGAAAAGAAGATTTTACATTAAACTGTACCAACCGAGGATTTAGATTTATATCTATATTCATTATCATTCAGTTAAAATATATTATTATAAGTAAAGGGCATAGCTTGAAGCTTAATTTAAAATAATTAAATTATATAACATATTTAATCGTTAACAGCTGTTATTGAGAATCATCTGTTTTGGGCCATGTAGGTTTGACGATGTCAAGGTACTGGTGGTGGAATCAGCAATTACGGGGTGTTACAGTATGCTTTTCTGTAAACAACAAATAATTTTATGTTTATACTATTATATATTTTCTATCAAGCAATGTACATATTACTATTAAATATTTTCAGTTACTACTATTTTGTTTTTCAATATATACTTATTATTATTATTATTGTACTCAAATATTTTTTACTGTAGCATATAGATTATTAAATATATTGTTTTAAATCTGTAGTTAGGTGTAGGAGAGGGCTCTATAGCCCTAACCTCACTTTTTTTATATTTTTAATGATCGATAAAGATGTTGTTAATTTTATTATGTATTAATATTTATAATTTAAAAAAGTACAGCTCCTAATTTTCAGAATAATAAAAATTAAAACACATTCTTGAAGACATTACTGTAAATCCCAGATATTTACAAGCTTAAAGAACAATTAATTAATTTTACAATCAAAAGTTCCTTTGTATTGTAACAAAGAATTAATTTACTAATAATGCTTATTTACTTGTCATATTATTTCTTATTTACTCATATCTTATATTTTGGTTACTTAACAACACAAAAATGATTTAATACTTTTTTTTATTTTTTTTATTATTTTTTATTTATTTTTATTTTTTTTTTTAATTATTAATTTAATAATTTTTTCAAATGAGTTTGAATTGCTAATGCTGTGGAAAATGTTATGGTTCAACAAAACATTTTTTCTATTGAAAACAATTAGTTACAGTTTTAAATTTTGCAAGTAACACGTATACCATTCAATAGATAGAAAAACAAAATAATTTGTATTAAAATAAATTAAGAGTTTGTTAAAGAGTAACATTAGAAAATGAGCGAAAAAAATTAAATAAAAAAAATTTAATAATAAAATACTTACGATAGGTGATGTAAAATTTGGGTTTACCTGTAACAAAAATATTTTCGTAAGAAACAATAATAACGAACAAGGGATAAAAATAGTAACTGGTCATTTATATAAGATAAAAAAAATGAAAAAAAATAGTGATTTAGTCATATTTATTTGGCAATACTATACACCCATAAAAAGCTATGTGTTTTCTTAAACTGTCTTTCCTAAATTTCTCCGTGCTATTTTCAGGACGATAAATCAAATTAAACTATGTATATTTGAAAATATATTAGAATTTAAGTAACAATACAAACAATTTCTATGGAAAAATTAATAAAATTGAGGATTTTCTATACATGTATAATAAAACATTTTATTTTTTATACTAAAAATTACATAATTTTTTTAGTATAAAGAAAATGCGACCTATTGTCTATAATAAATCTTTAAAAAAATAAATAAAAATCCTCTGCACTAGATGCATTTTGTAAACAAATTTAACTGTCTGGAAATTAAAAACCGAACGTAAATAGGCCTAATGTAATATAACATATATTTCCTTCCTACACTGGACTAACACAATTTTTTCATCAATAATGAAACGCTAATCTGAACCAATCTAATTTGCGATCAATTGTTGGATTTGTGATGAACTAATTTGCACCAATTAGTTTTGTGTGGCAGCTTCAATGGCTAATCAATTACTGGACCATGAGTTTGTTACCTGTGTGGCCTCGAGGTCATGTGATTAGATATTGATAACACCGACTGTGTAATCCACGATTCACTTGTTATATTATATTGTTGGGCGTAATTATGTTGTTAGTATCTGTAATTGCTTTTTGACCCTAAAATTGGTACAAAACAAGAACTTTTTTTGACTCAGGAATTGGTGGGAGTCGATAAATGCTTTTTGACGGTGGAACTGGTAGAAAACTAGAATTCCCTTTTTATACTGGAACTGGTGATAAACGAGCATTGTCTTTTGACCCTGGAACTGGCGGAAAACAAGAATTGCTTTTTGACCCTTGAATTGGTCATTTCAAAGCGTGAGTTTTCATCGTTCCAGCACATTTAATATTATTAACCGATTTTAAAATATTTTAATAAAAAATAAGGTGCTTATATATGGAATATGAGCAGATATTGTGCGAATAATTATTTGTGGTTAATTTTTAATTATTCTAAGATTATCAAGATTTCAACGAACACGGATTTCAATTTAGTGCCCCATTAAGTGAGCAGTATTTTTAATAATAACATTTCCTTAGACAGACCATTCCTTAGACAGCATCATTATTTAATAGCCGAATGAAAAATCGACAGCTAGTGTTTATCAGCTGATTCTTTTAACATTTGTGTGACTCTGATTGGGATCGAACTGAGGACCTTTAGCTTATGCAGCTGTGCTTTAACGAACTACTATATCAACCAATCTAGTGTAAATAACCGAAAATGTTGTGTTTTATTTTACTAGTCTAGTTAGACACCTATTGTTGATTTATATAACATTCCAATGACAAATGAACAATTCTAATAATATATGATCCCTTTCAAAATTTGTTTGACTCTGGTTGGATCGAATCAATTAACTCCGAACCAATTGGTTAATCAGTAATGAAGCTCCCGACCAGTAATGAAGCTCCCGACCGATCAGTAATGTATGTATCTGTGTGTCTATCAGTTTGTAGATAGTTTCTTGTAGATAAATACATTTTGTGATTTTATTTATATTTAATTCTATTCTGAGGTGCACTCCTTGAATTTAGTTCTTCAAACTTCAAACCTATAAAGTCATGAATATAAAATCCTACAAAAACTTGCTTATAGAATGTACAGTACAAGTAAGCGTCACACAATACAAATATATATCAATATAACCACAAAATGCACAAATATATTACAATACAAAATGCACGGATATTATGGTGATCGATTTCGATGAACCATGCTCACCTTCCTCAGACCAGAGGGATCACAAAAGATAATAAGAAGCAACATTGCAAAAGGTCTACTATGTTGCTATAAAATTACATTAAAAATATGTGAGATATCGAATACAAGCACCAGCAGAGTTCACTTCTGATTGCAGTAGTTCATTACGAAGCAATATTATGCTACAATGTTAATTCTACAATTAAAACTGTATTCGGTGTGTATTTTTCGGAAAAATACTGAAAACAATATTAATATGAATAAATTATGTATAAGAAAGTTTAGTTGTAACAATAGAAAAAAAATTGAAAATAAAATTTATTTAGGGCAGTGTTAATTTTATGTGTTCGAATAATATTTATTTAGTTAAGAAATAAATGTTTCAGAACGAAAATAGGCCTATATTTAGAGATATTTTCAAAGAACTGTTATATAGACACAACGAAATACACTTATATTTACATATAAAAGACAATTTACATAGAATTAACCAAAACATGACTAGACACACTTTAATGATATATGATATACAGTAGGCCTAACGAAAATACACTTAAAGATAGACCCCAAGAATATTGTACAGTATTTTTCAGTTAAAATAACTAAAGCCATTTAGTTTGAAACGAAGTTAAGATACCTTTCTACTCCTCGTCCTTTATTGAAAGTTGCAAGAGTTGAAAACGCAGTCATGCGTCCATTAGTACAGAGCGTGCACAGATAAAAGAAAACCAGTTTCTCGTAAAATATACTGGCGTAGTTTACGAAATAAAATAAAGATTTTACTTTTTTTGCTTAGTTTATATTTTTGATCGATTATCCTAGAGATCCCAAGATCAATAAAGCTGGTGAAACAAAAATAATTTTGAACGTTAAACAAAAAAATCATTTTTAGCTCATACATTTATATAATTGTATATGGGACTTTAACTGTCAATTAAGATCTTAACAAATGAGAGAATACTAAGTTGGTAAAATTCGTTCATTACAGAGAAGAAAGAAACAGAGGTCAAATATTGCACCGAATGGGTCCCAATTTATAGAAACTTGGGGTGTAAAGTATAGAAAGTTAGTGCTTCAGTACGGTGCGGATTGTTGAACGAGCACCGGTCAGTTCTTCCCCTATTTCACCTCCAGTTCCTGAAGATTGGAGTAGTAATTATTACTACAACATTTATTTACTTTAGAGGTAATTGCTATTGAGGCGTTCTCTGCGGTCATAAGAAATCGACATCTGTTTCATTTTTTTCTCGAGCACCCACTTCTAAACGGAGGTCTATTTAGGGTGGGCAGTTATAATGTATTTGCTTCTGTAGGCCTATAGGTAAGTTATGCAGTTTAGAATGGCAGTTGTCATGTTTTACCGATGAATACACATCTATAAGAAGCGAAAAGCCAATGTTAAACAGACTACCTTTTTTAAATTTTGCAATCTTTGCGCGGCCGCCGCTAGTTTGAGCTTGTGCAATCTTGCGCGGCGTACTAGAGTGAGACAGAGAATGACAGAGAGGGCAGATTAAAAATTGCCATGAGAATGAGAGAGAAAGGAAATGGCGAAATAGGGTATTGGGTTGGGTGAGGGATACGTGGCTGAAATTCTCAACCAGCATTGCGTATCGGCAGCCGTACTAAACTCGTTTCGTTTATTACAGAAAGTCTGACTATTTCCCTATTTTTTTTTCGCTTCTTATAGATCTGTATTGATTGGTTTTATTGGAGTAACCAAAAGTGAACCTTATGCCTTTCCTGATTCATTTAAATGTGAACGCAAAGAGTAATAAAAAAATCTAAAAATGGTCTATGCCTACGTCTGGAATCATGTAGTTTGACAAAGTATCTATATTTCAGCTTGCATTAATAGGATAAATTTATTATTTAAACTCAGAGGATTTAAAAAAAATTACATAGCAAACTAAACGGTATATATGGGGTGCAAAAATTTAGAAACAGTTTGAATTCTTTTAACCGAAACGACGCAGACTCATGGAATGTTGCACAAATTTGTATACAAGTGTAACTAAGATTTTATTACAATTTTTATTGAATGTTACCATTTAGACCATATACCATTGAGGGGTTGGTTAAAATTCTTCAAAAGAAGCATAGATTAGGTTTGATACAAAATTTAATGTCTATTATAGATATATTAAACGACACAAACCGGATATTAAAAGGTTCACTATGCCCAGAGTTATGGCAATTTGAAATTAAAAAATATGTTACAACTGCAGGTTTTTATCACATGTTAGCCCACTTCCAATATGTATTTGTAGCTCACTTTGAGCGTCTGTTATAAAAAGGTATAATTTCTTGTACTATCCTTTTTCCAAGTAGTTATATAATAAAAATGGCTATACATATGGACAGAATGAACCTTATTAGATCCGGTTTGTGACGCATTCCATGTGTCTGCGTCAGCTGACTTAAAAAAAAGCGTTTACATATTTTTTACACTTTGTATACATGTTTCGATTTGAATAATCTGTTTCATTATTTAACTTATGTGAAACATTCAACACATGACAATGTAAGTTGGTAGTAACAGCTGACTCCACCGAAACTTACCAAACTAGCTGTCCATTATTAGGGGACCCTCTCGCTGGGATGGTGGGCCCATCAACCGCAAATTGGCTGCCTCAATCACTGTGTTTACTTTGGCCGAGTTAGACAACACAGCGCTGTCTTCTCGCTCCATTTTGTAAATCTAGGAGAGGACATACGCCAATCTCTAAGAAGGTTGTTGTTAGGCTGAGTTTTATAAGTGACAAACGATGAAACTAATATGTTTCATATTAGTTTCATAAGCTAATATGAACTTAGAAACTTAAATGATTGGTAGAACTGTTGACTAGAAACAGACATACCAAAACATTGCATTTTCTATAGACGCTCATCTGTACTTCCATCTAACGGTGAATAAGCTGCCTCATAGGCAACGAAGAGGCTGATCTCCTATCCAAGATGAGAGTGAGGACTCCATTCGTATGGCTCGAACTAATATGTGGCATTGGACTTTCCACTGCAAAGACTGAAATACTGAACTTGGCGATAAATCGTCATCAAAGAAGATGGCAGTGGTTTCACGGCTGAATCTTTGCAAAACTTGTAGGATGGGATCCAACCCTAGACTGACGAAATCACTCACCACCATGAATCGAAATACATCAGGATGATGATTGCTTATATTACTGGACACGGTCACTCTAGGAAATATCTGGCAAAGATTGGTATCTACAGTGAAGTCACCAGTTGCCGGCATTGTGGTGAGGCTCTTGAGTCTGCCGAACCCCTATTAAGATGCTGCAGAGGCTGTCGAAGGCTGTCGGCCATGTTGGTTTTAATCCTATAAGAACAATGATATTTTCGAACCGGACATATGATCACACGTATCCAAACTAAACAGTTCTTTATAAATGGATTTTCCTAAACTAATTACATTTGATCATGAATGAAACTGCACGTTAGAGTTGTTTTACAAACTCCTTATTGGTATGAAGTTTTTATTTTCAATTGTTTTTTCAAACTAGGCTTATGTATTATTAATATCAAAACGAAACCCACTTTTGCAATAAGATTACATTTAAAATGACACCTCATACACAAATTTTGGTAGACAAATAACAAAAAAAATATGTCTCCATAAATAACAGTTTTATTATGGGATTAAAACAAACATAGCCGACAGTCTCTGCACAGTTTTCACTGAATGCGAAGCTCTGGAGCTCAGAAAAAGGATAATATGCGAGATTGAGCTATCAGAAGAAATAATGGTAGCTAGTCTGGGAAAAACAATTTTAGAGCTCGTTAAGCCGCTAGGAATAAGTACCCTTCTCTAGTAGGTAACAGAGGAACACAATAAACCCAAGATTAAAGTGCAATCTAGGAATGGCCTCAGAACTCTCCTTTTCCCCCGCAAACTAAAACGGTGAATGATCTAAAATAGGTGATCGAACGAGTGTTTTGCGTAGCTCTGCTGTTTGTCAGTGTGTGGTCAAGAAGGACAGGGGTGGGGGAGAGAAAAGGGAGAAAGACCACTGGCTCAACCCGTGAAGATAGAACAAGAACACATATACATTGCAATTGGGAATTGAGGTTGCGCTGAACGAGTGTCGAATAGTTATTTCTCCAGTTTGCCGTGCGAATGTTAGGGACAGCACTTTGTTCGTGCTTCCTTTATTCCCCAAAACCCTCAAAGATAAACCTAATAATTATCACAACAGATGTATAAAGATGTATATTAGATGTAATTTATTTATTACTATCACTAAGACGTTCGCTGAGGTCATAAGAAAGCGAGCTCTGTGTTTTTTCTCTATAACAAGAACTAATTTCAAAGGACAGGAAAACCGGCTTCACGGGACAGTCTTATTGAAAATGGTCGATTGCGAAAACATTATTAAGTTCTCTCACTACTTTCGGATTTAGTTTTTTAGGGTATCTACTTTAATAGTGACTACTCAAACTCGCAGTCAGTAATTAATTACTGTGGTTAAATAGTGTTATTTGAATATCTTTAGGTTAGGTTATGTTAGGTAAGGTTAAACTAGCTTAGTTCATTAATCATTATTCATCTCTAAGACGCCGATCATAGAGATATGGCCGAATATGAGGAGTGAATGAGTGTGATGAATTTAGATGAACGAGTGTAGTCATTGTTACTATTTGAATTCGACTTAGCTCAGAAAGGACTATTTATAATAGTCCAATAGCCAGGGCAACTATGGGACCTACAGCTTTACGTGGAATCCAAACAACGTTGTGTTATCTTCCCTACACAAAATCTGAACCTTGACTACCATTCAACAAGAACACTCCAGACTTCTCTAGTAGTATTAGTTTTAAACCGAGTGGTTACTCTAATACTTAATTGTCATTTTTCAAACTAAAATCTTGGGAATAACTTCTTACTAACCATTGCACTGTAGCGAATTCGCAACATCTACAAAATGGCTCATCAACATAAAATATTCCTTATTGATAATAGGTCTAAGCTTTTTAAACAACAAATTATATGTAATTATGTCAAAACGTCTGTTACACGGTGCATCCTGCCCAGTGAGCTGGACAGACCGGCCTCGCTGGACCAGTTCCGACGTCCTGAACCAGTTTATCGCAAGACTTCCCAGGAGATCCGTCATGCTGCTGTCAATGTGCCGTAGAAAATCGCATCACGTAGCACGCCGTTCTTATAAATCTGCCGTAAAATAATAATTCCTGTCTCTGTTTAGAGAAGAAAGAGCACTGCGAGGTCGGTTGAGTTATGGCCCACAGTTGGGCGCCGGATTAAGTTATTTACACCGAAACATTGATAATTGGCTAGACTATTGTGGGACGGTCCGTCGCTCCCGTTGATCCTGGGAAGGCTCCTTGGAGAGTATCTGAGAAAAAACCAGTTGCAGTGGCTGTAAAGGGTAGAAGATCACAAAGAGTTCCTTGTATTTTGGAATTGTCCGTTTGTAAAATTTTTTTGTATCCTCTTAGAGAGAAACTTGAACAGTATATCTGAAAACACTATAATAATAGGATCTTTTCCGTTAATTCAATACCACTACTTTGGTTAGGTTATGTTAGGTTTGTTTAGGTTATGTTAAGTTTGGTTATGTTAGGTTTGGTTAGGTTAGTTTATGTTATCTTTGGTTAGGTTTAGTTGCTTTATGTTAGGTTTGGTTTGGTTATGTTAGGTAAACCAAGTTATGGCTATGGTACTGAATGAACGGAAAAGATCCTAATCGTGTTCTTACATAAGCAACAAATAAAATAAGTCCATGTATGTGACCTTTTTGGACCATGGTTACAAAACCCAAAAGCTCATCATTTGTGGGTGTCACTTCTTCTATTGTATAGAGTGTGCAATATAACAATATCGGTATATTAGGCTCTTTTCCTAAAAAATACATTACTCTGAATGACAATAAATAGTTTTGAGTTTGATACAGAAAGTGCAGTATAGTATACTATCCAACAACTCTTGCTTGACTATGACGTGTTTTTCTCTAAACCATCATAACCTTATAAAAGCTCAGTGTGCTACAATTATCTAATATAACCAAGTTTTATAGTCTGGTAAACCCTATGAGTCTACTCTAGGGGGATGCAAAGTAGTAGTCATGTCAGAGTTTGTAGAAATTAGCTTAAACATTTCACAGTAAAAAATCGGCAATCTTTTGTATCACACTTATGATTTTTTCGTTTGTTTGAAACACACTAAAACATTAAACTGATGATAATATCATTCTAAAAGGAAACTTTGAGGGGCTGTGTATACTCCTTATGAATAAAATTTTGAGAAATATTTTCTAGTGAGTCTCTATTATACAAAAGCTAACTTACTTACAAATGTCATAAATATCTGTTCAATGGTTCCGCAAACTTCGGGACGAGTGAGTACAACGATTTGGATTTAGATTTAAAAAACACAAAAATATAATACTAAAAGTCTTTTTCTCTGACATATGTTTCCAAACATCATTGTTAGATCATTATCTATTATAGCTACTTTATAACGGCTTATTTAATTTCAAAACGTAATACAAGGAGTGATGTTCATTCATTTTAAAGCTGTATGTTGTAATAAACTTATAAAATAAATAAAGTTGTTAAAGAAAGCACTGATGTTCGTACTCACCAAGTCATTTTACTTCCAGAAAATTCGGCCACTATCGGTCTAGCTTGCTCTTTAGCCAGCGAAGCCAAGCGGCCTATGCAACTCTCTCCCCCACGCCACAGGTTATATCGATGGCTTGTTTTGGCGAGGATGGATTTGCAGCTGGCGATCGATTTGTACTCAACTATGCAACTGATTGTGGCAGTGGCTAGTGCGTTATGCCTTATTTAGGGTTAAAACAATAGCAGTTTCGTCATAATTTATTGTTGTTATCTAGTGGTTATGCTTACGGAAATGTAAAAAAATTATATCAGTTAGACTATAAATTTTCCTACGCATCGCAGCTTGCATAGATATCCATGAGAATACGTGGCTGCAAACAAGACTTGCCTTGGACAGAATTTTACTTTGACCTTTGAACTGTCACGAGTAGTAAATCGCATCGTGGTACCACTGACCTTCTATAAACAGCTGGAAGGTTACTCCAGTTAACTGTGTGAACTATGGTAGTAATAACAGGCCCATCACTTCCTACACCAAGTCCTTATTACATTCATAGTGAGTCACCCCCTGCCAGGATCCCTCTCCCGGAGTCCTGTTACCATCCTCTTGAGCGACGACCACCCAACCCACATTCCTGGCACACTTGTGGTCCTGCGGTGAGTCGGAGGCCAACAGACCACACTCCGTAAAATAAATCCAGCGTTGAAGGTCACCCATCTTTGATACTGATTGTCCTTTTCCTAGCATGGTTCATGATATGACATGGTTCGTTAACAAAGGAGAACTTATTAGCATTATGATGAAGTTTCTGGAAACAGTTTATGTTTATAGATCTCAAGTTTAATTGTACAATTACTTTAGGCAATTAAAAAAAATACAAAAAAAGCAATATCCCTAACTATGAGTTAATTGCAAGCACGATTTAGCTAGATGAGGCAATTCATGTGTTTTATACAACCACAGAGATTTATTCTCTGTGATACCATGCAATTTATGTTAAAACACAATCAGGAATGAAAATTAGATCTAACATTTTTTATAATTTTAAGTGCATTTAAAAATATATTATTTCCAAACACGAATGAAGGGGACATGTTTTATTTTTAATTTTTCGACCAGTAGAGAATATAAAATCAGTTTAAATGAATGTAAAGTTATATTTTTGTACTAAATTGATAGAATGTGTAAAGAAATTTATTTATTAATTAATAAAGGACAAATTAAGAGCTGTACTAATTTTATATTATTCTATTGAATCATTAGGAGATTCCATTTGTGTGGTACCAAAATAAAAAATGATATGTTGGGAAACGGAATATTAATAAAAATAAATTTACAGATTTTTTTACCTTAAAGATATAATAAACATGAATGGAAACTATGAGTTACAATGATGTCAAACTTATTCGACATCCATTTTCACTAAAATTTTGATATAAATATAAATAAAACATTAGAAAACACTCATCATGTTAATTCATTCAAAATCTGCTCAAATGTTGATAATTAGGCACTTAATTAATTATTAGTTAAACAATTAGAAATTAGTCATTAAAAGAATATGTGCTTTAACAAAAACTGAGGCCTTATATTACATTTGTTTATTCTGTTTTATACCAGTTCCAGGGTCAAAAGGCAATCAATTCTCGTTTCCCACCAGTTCCAGGATCAAAAGGTAATTCTAGTTTTCTACCAGTTCCAACGTCAAAAAGCAACTATCGATTTCCGTAGTTTTTGGGTAAAAAAGCAATTCTTGTTTTGTACCAGTTTTAGGGTCACAGGCCACTACAGGAACTAACATTATAATTACGTCCTTCACGAAGTGTTATCAATATCAAATCACATGACCTCGAGGCCACACAGGTAACGAACTCATGGTCCAGTAATTGATTAGCCATTGAAGCTGCCACACAAAACTAATTGGTGCAAACTAGTTCATCACAAATCCAACCATTGATCGCAAATTAGATCGGTTCAGATTAGCGTTTCATTATTGATGAAATTGTGTTGGTTCAGTGTAGGAAGAACATTTTGTAGGTCATTGTTGTTTGGTTAGATTTATTCATCATTACAATATTAAATTAAATAAATAAATTAAAGTCCATATACGTGCCAGCTGCCTTAACTGGAGGGTTCCAACGTTGTCGCAAAATAACGGCATCAAGCAACATCAAGCGTGGCTGTTCTTTGAATTTGTGATCGTATGAGCGATTCCTCCTTGTACGCAGTCCACTGGCACTGGTGTTCGGGAGCCATCCTTGTGCCGTTTTTCCCCTGGTTAAGTGTTAGATAGGGCTTCTTAGCCCTTTGTGTTTTGTTAATAAATATTGAACACAAGAAATAATAGATATCTTAAGTCAATTTCCGCTTAGATATATTATACGCGTATATCTACTACTATTTAACAATTTAAAATAATACAATATTATCCGTGGTGAAATTACAAATTGTGGATGCATTTTAACATTTTTTCAGGAAAAATTATAATTTTTCCAGTATAAAATGCATGGTAACATTAATTTTGTTTCACTTCTAGCATTCTAGTAAACTTATTGGAATAATAATAATACAAATAACTATTTGTAGTATAAACTAAAATATCTTAGATTTTCAATTAAAAGATATTAGTGAGGCATTTAATTTTGATGAGAGAATTTTATACTCTGTGTTTGGGTGTTAATCCAGGCACCCAGTTGAGGGCTCCAAGGAATTTAGTTCTAAATTTTATCACAACTGTCTTAAGGAGTCGTAAAGAGCCTGCCTCACTAACACACATACAAAGTGATTCCCTACCCTCTCTCACCCTCACTATCCCCGCCTGCCCCAACCCACATATTGTACAAAAGTATAATTCCCTTCTTTATAGTTAACTCTAGGGGTGTTTTTAAATATTAATAATGTGCTCTTTCAGCCAAAGATAATTGTACAAATTTAAACTAATTATTTGAACATATATCATTTATAAAAAATAATTGGGTACACTTTAAAACATTAAACAAATTTTACTTTACACTTGGTTGGGTCACACCTTTTGTCCACTATATTCTCAACATTTTGATAAAACATATTGCATGGTTTTTTTAATGAGTTATATACATAGAAAAGTCAAATAGGCCACTTTAGGTAGCCATATCTCCATAAAGGTTTTTGATTTAATTTTCCCCTCAAAAAATTTTACTTATTACTTATAAGAAGACTAACCCTCTTTTCGATAAAAAAAATCAACAATTATTTTTTAACAAACACCATTAATTGTCTACAGAGACAGTCTCCAATTTTTTTATATTTCATAACAACAATTTAAATTTCATCACAAACCAACATTATGTTTTCAAAAATTTAAATGCTTTTACGATTTAAAAATTGTAATTTCCGGCAAACTGTCACATACCAGTAGTGTACTGCATTTAACATTGCTTTTAAGGGATATAAATCCAATATGTTGCTTACCTCTGTAGACTCTAAAGCTAAGTTACGAAAGTGGAACATAATTTAATTACATAGAAACACAAGACGTCATACGTCAGGGACAGCGGAATCGATGCAAGCAGTCGGTCATTCCAACATGCATCAGATTCGGAATACCGACGGCAAATTGAACATTTAATTGGTTGAAAACAATAATTCTATACTCGCTATTCACGGCAAATGAATTCATTTGTGCGCTACAATAATAATCTCTGTGGTGAACTGGCCAAATTGGTTTCACGTAAAATCACTCCACCTGTGGATTACCCGCTCAATTACCCCCTCTCCTCCCCACCCCTGTACAGACATTAATTCATTGTCACTTTTCCGGGGCTTTTAGGTCCCGTGTTTACACTATTAGGTCTGATTTAAAATAATTTAATTAGTTGTGATGTACATGGGCTGGCTATTATAAAATATAATTAACTATTCTGAATTTAATTTATCCATCATTTTTAAAGCACGTTAATGTAATCACTTGAAAAAAAAGACATGGATACATCCATCTTGGTAAAACATTTAATATTTGAAATTTTTGATTTGACAACTTCAATATTTTTTATGTTATGTTTGAGATATAATATAGTAGTCATCTATCTTTAAAGAGTGTATGATATGTGGTAGTTTTAACTTCTGTAGCACAGATAAACTAAATACATACATATTATGATTAACATTGTTAGGTTATTTGCTGTGATTTTTTGACCGCCCACTTTGCAGTGTGTCGAGCGTTTGTAGACTGAGCACGGTTGTCAATGTCAGACCGTGCCAGTCCGGCCGCAGAGGGCAAAAAATATTATGCGAATGGAGCTCTATTTTTATCATTTTTAGTTCATAATGACAACGTCGCACGACCTTGGCTGTTTAAAGAATATCTGATCAGATGAATAACACAGTCATTTCCCGTATACCATGAGCAATCTGTCATTCAGTTCCCTGAACGATTTTTCCCTCTTGTGATGTAGACAGCTTATTTACATTCGAATTCTTTGACAAGTTGTGATGTTTGCCTCCATGTTTCCACTGTGGGCTCACTCACTCCCGGAACAAGTCGTCAGTCCTTCCACTGAGAACCGACTTGTAGTGTCCATCATCCTCAGTTAATGAGTGGTCTCTGATGATGAATATTCAGATTGTACCATCTGTCAGCCTGGGGCGACAAACGATACAGCCGCCACTGTTGTGAAATACCGTGGTAGAGCGATGAGTTACGTTGACTGTTCAGTTGAGGCTGGTCAGTTATATGTTGATGATAGAGCCTGTGTCTTGCAAGAAGTGAAAGTATTGTTTGCTGATTTTATTTCTAAAATAGTATCCATAAAATGTCATAAAGAAATATAATGCCAAAAATTGACCTTCTCACTTTATGACTGATGCTCATTTAGGGTTGGAATAGTAGACAGAAAGAGTAGTTAAATTTAAAATTACGATATTTTAGTTATTTTCTACAGATTTAGAAACACTGTTGGTAGATTTTTCAGGATAATTATTCGTTCAGAATTACTATTTTAATAAAATAACAAAACTTTACAACTGAAAAATATTTGTAATATATACTGAAAAATTCAACGTTAAAAATGTGAAGGTGAATTTCTACAGATATAAAAAAACAAACTCCTCACCTTAATACCTATAATCTTGGCCGTCTGGATTCATCCGTGTCAAAGGATTATGTACACACACACACACATATATATATATATATATATATATATATATATATATATATATATACATATATTTATATAATGTATGCCGGCCTATGTATAGGCCTATAATGTACGTAATCCTTTGAAGCTGTCGGATCCAGAAGACCAAGATTATATGTTTAGTTAGGGATGGCAAGTATTTTTAACATGTCGATATATCGCAAACCAAATATCGATATAACGATAATATCGAAAGAAACATATTGATATATCGGGAAACCGATATATCGCATTGTAAATGATTTATCTGTTTAAAACTATGCACTGACTCTTACATCATGGCAAAAAATACACCCATGCTTTGCTGTGACTATTTAAAATAGCGTACTGAAAGTAAAAATTAAATCCATTTATCCACACGAAACAAGTAGTGGGCTGTGGGGTTGAATGAAAAAATCTAAATAAGAATAATTATTATAACTGTAATCATTATGTTAATTATAAAAGAATAATGTAATAATGATTTGTAAGGCGACTGGCTAGGCGTCGTTGCAAACTCACAAACTTCATTTACCCGTTCTACCCACAGGTCTAAAATAAACTACATTTATATCAATGCATGTTTTTTACGCATAAGAGGCAGTTTAAATACGAGTACGTTTTTTTTCGAACCGTGATGATTATGAGTGAAGAGAATAACATCAATAATTTGTGATACGATATATCGCACCAAAATATCGATATATCGAAACGAATTTATCGATATTTCCAATACATCGATATATCGTTTCAATTCCTAGGTATAGTTGTGACGACCGTGGGGGCTTATACATGAAGATTCTCACCTCTAGTTCATATTCAACATATAAATGTTAATGTAAGACTTTATTAGTTTCATATACTTAGTTATATGTTATATAATCAAGTAGTTATATAAAGAGAATCAATATTTACATGGTTTTGGGTTTTTTAAAGATAATTTTAGTAGTAATGTAAGCAAAAATATAAATATTCATTATAGTAAATAATTAAAATGCAGTTATAACGTAGTGGAAAGAAATTTTTAAACTATGTAGGCCTACTTTCAGAAACATAATTTGGGCAGTGTATCCATTAAATATCGTGATTTTTTGAGGAATGCAAAGCAATGTTAAAGGATCCCACGATAAATAAAATTAATTAAAAGTATTCAATTTGAGTAGCCAAAAATGCAAATCTGATGAAATCCACCGGTGCAGCCAAACGGAACAGAACACAGGGGCGGTGCAGGCCAGCGGCCGATCTGTTCTCTGCGTCAGTTTCGAAAAGCCGAGCGGTAAATCGAACCTTTAATTATGGAAAACAATGATTTAATAGTCGCCGAGCACCGTTCACTGAAAACAAATTCATTTGTCGTGTATTTCTCATTCCGGACAAATGGCAAATTCAGTTCTTGTAAACCAGTCACCCGTGGATTGCTTGTTGTATGATGTTTAGGAGCTGCAATTAGTAAATTATTTATTAGTAGTTGCGTGCACAGTATAAAGGGCAGAACAAGAGAGCAGCGTGAGACGTAAAGGAGGGGCAAAAGTAGAAAGTAGTACAAACGGTGAGGATAGTGGGTGTTAAAATTGCCGAGGCAGTCGAAAGTAGTAGAAACGGTGAGGAGAGTGGTGTTATAATTGAGGAGGAAGTCATATTTCAATTTGTAAAGTGTTGAAAATAGTTGTAAAAAATCATGATCTAACAGTAGATGAAAGGACCATCAGAAGCAGTATTTTTTGTATTTTTAGAGCTTTTCCATTCTAAAAAGTGTTTAAGGTAGATGACAAAAATAATAAAGTTTTATTAATATAAAATTACAGGTTTTAATGGACAACTTTTTAAAGTTAGGATTTGTAAAGAAAGAGTAAATAAAACTGGTACTTACTTCGTATTAATCTATAAATATAGAAAAGACAAAACCCACTCATCACTAATTCTCCAACTTCCCATGTATGTAGAGAGCTGACATTTTGTACACTGTTTCTTTAGGTCTTAACTAGGACAACTTGATATAATACTCCTAAGGGTTAGAAACCACCCCTAACATATTGTGTAAAATTGGGATAATTTTAGTAAATTAATTGTAGCTGTTTTGTAAATAAATAAACATGTTTATTTTGTATATTTAACATAATCCTATTAATGCATTAAGAGTTCAATCTTCAGCTGTTAAACAAAAATGTAACACGTTTGAAATAATACTAAAATCAATACCATTGATTTTATTTTTTTATGTGTTGCCTATATAATCAAGGGTAATACAATTAGGTATTTATACTAATAAATATGTAGCAACGCAAGAAGTGAGTGAGATACTGTAAATAAATTTAATATTTGATTTTACGTTATACAGATTATCTACTATTATTTGTAGTTAAAAATTACATGCCGAGACAGACGGCCGAGGTGTATCGAGCGCAGCGACTGTATGGGTTGGCACGCGAAGCGTGCAGAGGTGTCCCCTAGTTGATATATAAATATGAAAACGTGACCAAAAAAATTTGTTATTAATATCAATCACCACAAATGAGTTGATAAAAGTGTTAAAACAAGTTTCACGAGCATCGTTTTATTTGTTGAATTTGTGTTAATGACCAAACTCGAACCTCCAAACTTTCCTGAATAGTAGATATTTATTATTCATTTGTAAGACGCAGATCATAGACATATTGGCTAATATGAGGGGCGAATGATTGTGATGAGTGTAGATGAACGAGTGGTTCGTTGTTACTAACTAAGGTCGACTGTTTCTAAGAAATATCTATTTATTATTAGCCTAATAGCCAGGGTTACTAAGGTAGCTACTGCTTTAAGTGGAATCCGAACCACATAGCATTGGTCTGATTTTTAGCTAATTGACAATTCTGACACTCAGTCATCTTCCCTACACAACATGAACATCCCAGAATTCTCTAGTAATGTCCAAGTCAATGGCAACCATTAAGCGGACGCCGTGCTGGTATTAAGAGGAGACAATCTCCTCGTCACTTTATACCCAAGTAGCTGGATTACATCACTGCACCACTATATGACTATATATTTAATTATAAGAACTAGATCTTTTAGATCCATTTGACAACAAACATTATGTTGGATAAACATTACATTTAACTAAAAAAATGTTATCCCAATTCAATTTTCAGGTGGAGAACGTTTTATTGTACACTTCGTATTACACATATCAATTACGTAAGCTTATGATAAATTGATTAATCTGTCAAAGAAATGCTCGTTCACTAAATGCTGGTTTTGAACTAAGCTTCGTTCTTATTATTTGTTCCACTCCTAATCAGTATTCATTCCGCAATCCGAGCCATTGTATGACAAGCAACATTCTCTTTTACAATGCCAATACACCGACCACCGGCAATATTGGCGGATTACATTTCCAGGCTTTGAAGGACTTTGTTATACGATAATGACACAAGAGTAGCCTGTAAGCTCCTTAACAATGGTAGACGGGCTCTGTACTTTGCAATAATGGACGTTTTACATAATTCTGTACATACTCCATGTAAGATTAGCCAGTAATAATGTGATACTCTATGTTGTAATGAATGACACGTGTTTTTTTTACATAGAAATGAATTCACTGATAACTGTATTGACTCAAATACATAGTGAAATTTCGTAATTAAAAAGAAATAACTGGTTCCAAAGAATTGGCACAAACTTTGCCCCACATTAAACACTAAAAAATCAAACTTAAAAAATTACCAGTTTGATTCCCAAATATGTTTTTTGCCATATCTAAAAAACTAGTCTAGTTAGAGAAATACGGCTTTAACTAAAATATTTTGAATTGTAATTTACATATTTTTTTGAGAATATTATCAAAATCGTTAGAACCGGTTTTGAGAAAATTCAATTTTTTATGTTTTTTGCCCATAATAATAAAAAAATTGAAATTTTAAAAAGTGAAATATTTTTGGGAGATATTAGCTAAATACTATCATAAAAAAAATAAAAAAAACTTTCTTGGGTTCAGAGGGGCCCTAAAATGGATTTTTAGACCCAATTTTAAAAACAATTTTTAGACGATCACAATACTTTCTCTATGCTAACGCATATGGGAGAAAGTAAAATGGAAAACAGACAAAAACCCCACAAAACATGAGTACTTCTAGATGTTTAGAATTTTGTTTTATATTCCTTTAAATTATTATACAAAAACTCTTTTGGCTTTTATATTTAATGTTGCCAATTATAAGTTTAATACGATGTAATACATATATAATGTGTATTTTTGGAAGTAAAAAGAAAAAAATAACATGAACAAAACCTAAACAAATAAGTACCACTAATTATTTAGATTTTTTTATATTTTCTTTTAAATTATCAAACGAAAATCGGTAGCTTTTATATTTAATATTGACAATTAGAACTGTAATACATACAGTGTTATCCCTAACTAAAAATAAAAAAGGGAAATAGACAAAACCTACAAAAGATAAGCGCTTTGAGTTTTATTTATATATTCTTTTAAATTAGGTCTATAATTTAAAAACTCTGTCAGTTTTTAAAAGTCAAATTTTAAAGGAACTACTGTAATTTATTCTGACAAAAAACTAAAATAGTTGTTGAAAACCCAAATCGGTTACTTGTCCAAGGTTCGAATTCTCAACTAAGCTATTGATTAGTAATTCACTCGGTGAATAAAGCTCACGCACAGGCCTGCAGGCGCTTATGACCTAGCGAGGTAAGTTGTTATTCTTAATAGATTCAATAAATATCCCGATCTTCAATAGATAAAATAGTGGTGTTTGAGTGAAGCTCTGACGCGCGTTGTTGCCATAAACATATTGCGTCTGGCAATCTATGGCCATATATAAACTATAAAATATAAATATTTATAGGACAACATAAACAACATGAAAATCCAGGATCATAAAATGGTTATTTTCACACTAATTCACGTATTCCAAAAATATGTTTAGATAAATAACTGGAACATGACAACCATGCAAGGCGTTAAGGCCTTGCTATGTTTACGGATGGATAATATTGTCACGTAATTGGTCATAGCATTTTGAACCTCCTCGTAGTTCCAGCACTTGCTGTAGGAGTGCTCTGAAGTCAAGTCGGAAGATTATTTAAGTGGATAATAATAACAATTGTATTTGTTTTAAAGAGAAGCAGCACACATATCTGTTATACATTTATTTCTGAACCTGCAATTTTAAATAATAGGCTTTGAACATGAAGAGGGCTAAATAACTTATGATAATTGACTGATAGTTAAGTTTAGGGGTGTAACACTGTTGTGTGTCGACGATAGACACTAGCCAGGCTTTCTTCTATTCTTACTTGTGTACGGTGATTAAAATCTAAAAAAGGAACATATCTTATTTATATAGATTGGCCGACGTACATTATATACATATGTACACAATCATTTGACGCGAACGGATCCAGAAGGCCAAGATACTAGATATAAAGGTAAGCAATTCGATTTTTTCATCTGTAAAAATTCACCTTGACATTGTGAATGTTGAATTTTGCAGTATATTTATAGGTTTTTTACAAGTGATTAAATCGTGTTATTAAATTGATTAAATTAAATTACAATTGATTTATCGTTTTATTATTTTATTAAATACAATAATTATTCTAAAAATCGACCAACAGTGTTTCCATAGCTGTAGAAAATAACTAAAATATCGTAATGTTAAATTTAACTACTCTTTCGATTTATTAATTTACTATTCCTGATCTGAATAGTCATAAAATATGTATAGGATTTCTAATCTACTAAAATCACTGGCATTATTTTAAAATTGATCAAGGTAAAGGCATTTAAGTCTCCTTAAACGAAGTCGTTATCCAGGAAGTCCGACGTGTCCTCTTCCTGGACAAGTCACCACTCCAGGTTAATTAGTATGCACGCATTAACACCGTCTTTAATTGTAATTAGGCGAGTCTGAGAAACGGTCAGCTCGTGGGAATTGAGTTATAACGGCTGTGTGTTACTTACATTTACTATGGCCTGATCGGCATAAGTCTCACGGCTTCTTATTCAGCCATTAAGAATACGACCAGGATGTGGCTCATAAAATTAACGCCTTGACTATGTTTACTTAACAAAATATAGTGTAAACAGCTCATATATTTTTTGTTTAGACTTCTGGATTGTATTTTGGTGTTATTAGACTTCCCAGTATTTTTCATTCTTTGGAGTCTCCATTGTAGCTATGCTTATGAAATTACGACTATTTTTTGAGTGGGTTTGAATCTTATTTGTTAGCCTTTTAGTGCTTTATTTTGTTTTTGTTTATCAATTATATCTACAGTACTTAAATTAAATTTTCCATGTCTTCTTGTACTTAATTTAGCTGATTTCATTATGTATTATTTAGTTTGCTCAATTTTGTTATGCTTTTAGTCTACTGTCTGGAATTTTCGTTATTCTTGTTTATCTAAGAAAATACAAAATAAACCAGTAGAGGAGTGTTTTAAAATTACGAATAAAAGGAGTTGTGCGTTTTTGTAAGGTCGTAAATATGATATATTAAAAAAAAAAAATAATCACGCCTTTAAAAAACACTGGATTGATTGTAAATTGGATTAAAAATGTAAATAGTCTGTCAAAACACGTGACTTATACATATAATTTTATAGTAACAAAACGTAAGAAATAATGGTTAAACATTGAAAAGATTGGGGTAAACTAATATACCAAAAATCTTTAAAAGAAAATTTGATCAAAAATAATATATTGACTCTATATACACACATCTCAATTCCTAAATTAGGATTTTCAATTTTTTGTAAAAAGTAAAATAGTGAGCGAATAAAATTAAAAGGCTATTTATTCTCTTGTAAGAGAATTATTTTTGGTAAAAGTAAATGGGCCAGAAATTGATTTGAATTTGATAGTAAATTAGTGTCTAGAATTTATAAAATTTGTATTCTTTTTAAAATGAAAACCTATACGAAAATTTGTACTTAGTCTAAGGTTGAAATTTTAATAACTGTTTAAAATAAAATGAAATTAAGAGTCTGCAGAGGCTGTCGGCCACGTTGGTTTTAATCCCATAAGACTATATTATTTGCGAATTCATATTTTTTCGTTATTTAATAACAAAAAGTTGTTTATGAGGTGTTATTTTAAACCTTATCATATTGCGCGCGGCTTTGCTTGTAATATTTTGAATATATAAGCCTAGTTTTGAAAAATAGTCGAACATTAAAACTTCAAACCAAATATTTGTTATATTTGTTTCTATAAAACTAATTAAGAATTAGCAATTCGAACACGCAATTTAATTCTTGATCAAATACAATTTATTTGGAAAATATCCGTTTATAAATAACTTTTTAATTTGGATACGCGTGATCTTAAGTTCGGTTCGATAATAACATTGTTCTTATGGGATTTAAACCAAAATGGCCGACACGGGCCGACAGCCTCTGCAGACTCTTAAACCTTGGAAGAATAGTACTATAATATAGACCGAGTAAGACATCACTCTCAAAATATGTAGAATGAGTTTTTTAAATAAAAAAACTAGTTGAGGGTTTTTTTGAACCGAATCAATATGAGATTGAAACCTTAAGTTACTATCAATTTGGACACCCAAAAACTTTACCACTGTACTGGAATTTACTTCTTCGCCAGTATCGTCACCATCTCTCGCATATTCACTTAATCCTCGTTCACATGACAGTACATCCTCTAATACCATATTATGTTCTCTAATCATGGATGAAGTCGTTAAAAAATTCAAATCTTGAATAATGAAGGTAATTTATCAATTTTTAACTTATCAATAAAACGTTGATTTGACGCAAATTGAGAGTGAGACTGCCTCAGCGATACCACTGAGGATGCCTCATCACACCATGGGCGAAACGTCTGGTTATCTTGTAAATAACATTATTTACAAGCATACTTGACATGGTTGTCACCGGAAAATATATTTTCTAGCTTTGACAACGGCAGCTAAGGCTAAGTTCTAAGATGAGGTTGAATATAGATGAATATAGGGTGAATATAGAATAAGATGATGAATGAGTGTAAATACTGTATACAGGGTGGAAAACAAATATGGAAACTCTTTCACAACTTTTGTATGACCTCTCTTGTAAAAGTATAATCTTGTCCATGGTTATGGTTACAAAGAACATACTTTTTGACACTATTAGCGGCATTTCATCTTTTCTGGGGGCGGCCAATGCGGAGTTGAACGAAAATCTTCAATGTAAGCCTAGGTCGAGTTTGGTATCAAATGAAAGGTATATTCAAGAGAAATTAATTGCCGCAAACCGGACTTCGAAATGTTTGTTCTTTCTAGAGTAGCGGTTATTTGAATTTCAAAGTAACTAATATGAACAATATTGTTACTCCACTATTCAACGGTTTTAAGTAAACTATTCTGATCAAACATATTAATTTATGGAACACAATTATTAAAAAAAAATTAAATTATCAAATTATCTACGGGAAAAAAGTAACGTTGTTGTGAACACGTTTCCATATTTTTGTTCCACCCTGTATAAACGAATGTAGACGTAAGGAGACTAGTCGTTATAAGAAACAAATTATTATTATCCCCAATAGTCAACTAATAAGAGATCTTTTGCTAAATGTGGAATCCGAATTACGTAGTGTTGCTCTGATTTGTAGCTAATCGATAAGCCTGATACTCAGTCATCTTCTATAGACAATATCCGGTCACTGACAACCATCCAACATGTACTCTAGACTTCTCTAGTAGTGTTCACGTAGATGGTAACCGTTCAGTGGGCGCTATGTCGATGTTAAGAAAACTGAGAACTATCCACAACACTTAACCACAGAGAAGTAAATAATAATACTCAGTTTAACTGTGCTCTGTAACTTAACCCTCAAGTAGCAAGGGGTTGTACATTAACTAAAATGTCGATTATGGTAATTATTTACAATAATGTTTTGATAATTTACTGTAATAACTATAACTACAAAAACCTTCTGATTTTGTGAACTCCTTTAACTTAAAAAGGAAATAAAACACCTTTTAGATAAGATTGTTATTTCGTATAAATTCTATACGTGTTCCATGTAAGATCCAGTAATAATAAGTTACTCTACGTTTTAATGTATGATGACAGGTATAAGAGACTTTTATGTTGATGTCTATCGAAGTAGATACACTTGAAATGAATCTGCTCTATAGTCCAGCCATTCTAACTTTACCTCTGAGGAGAGCACAACTTGGCAACATTGTATATCTTGAGCGTTTGGCTCCTTTCGGTCCCACGACTAATTTTTTCAGGTCTAGATGAATTACAACTAGGGCCTAATAGTTTTTATAAGTTTAAATTGTCCGATTGACTTCGTTTATTGCTATTTGTAAACAGTAAAAAAGTGCTTCCCAGTTAAACACTAAAAAGATTTTAATTCCCAATAAAAAAATAAATGTACCTTCATACATTCTACCCAGTTGTGACTTGCCAGATGTAAAATTTAGAGGAGGGCTGTGGTGGTCTGCATGCGATGTTGCCTATGTCAATTTTCCATTTTAGCTCGGAAACCTCAGAGGTAAAGTTAGAACGCCTGGAATATAGTGGAATGTATTGAATTCATATGAGTATGGACACTTTTAAAACTCAATTATAATCTATAACTTAAGGCCTAATACAAAACTAAACCGTTATAAAAAGATACTTTATCTACAGGAGAAATAATTCACGTCGGTAATTTTGGCGTTAAGCTTATTATCAATACAAACCAAGTTAAGCGCACCAGTGTAATTTAAATCAAGGTCAAATAAAACCTTGGTCATTCCAAACAGTCGTAGAATCCACGAACACCTGCTGCCTGCCGCCTTGGCCGCATTATCACGACGGCTGACCGCCTACACATTCTGTGAGCATGTAACATTCCGACCTACGAGATATGCTGAGCATGTCACCGTCTGCAGTCTGTGACGTCACTGACATATTATACATTCCGTCTATGTGCTGTTGTACTGTATATCGATACTTTATTTATAACGTTTGGTTCAGCTTAGGAAATTATATTTTAAAAGTTAGAAAGTAATCCAAATTATCTGAAAAAATTATGTCATAAAATAAAATTCTATGATATCCTTTTTTTGTTAGCAATTAATTAATATGTGAATTTATTTTCTTTTTAATTTTAGTGTTCTAAAGTGTCTTGTAGTCCACCGAGATTTTTATAAATTTTCTAAAAATGATGAATTTTCATATGTCTTATAAAATAATAGTAATAACACTTAATTCACCTGATTGAGCACAATATGATACAAATTGTGATTGGATATGATTTCTGAAACCGAGAGGTCGTTCAGAAAGAAAAAATCAGTTAAAATAATGCAATAAAATGAGTATTTATACAGAGAAAAAATAAATAGTTATGGATCTCTTATGGCCACAGCGAATGCTCAGTGGCACTTAGAAATATATTAAACTAATGTACATCTTTAAAAACCTGTAGTAATAATTTCTATATTGATCCTTCAGGAACTAGAGAGGAATAAGTGGAATGGCAATGGTGCTGGCCTTGCTATACGCACGGTGAACTGGAGAACTACGTAACTACTAGACGACTCAAAAACTCGGCAGTCTTTCAGCCACTATTTGATGCGACCTCTCTTTCATTCTTTTCTATGACACCAACTGAACCAGAAGACGGCAGAACTTAACAAGTTCTCGCTAATACAGACCTTGCTTTAGTAGCGTTTACGTTCACATAAATAATCTTAGTCAATACTATAACTATCCGAATACTAGTAAAGACCGAGGATTTAAAAAAAATTATAATTAAGTGGATTAGTATTGAGAGAATACTTAAATTCCTGTTTGGAAATAACAGAGTAGTGACACTACTAGTATTGGCCACAGGTGGGCGTTTTGTCACTGAGAATATAAGTCTGGTTAGAGTTAAATGTTTACCTTTAATGACATTGATAGAATAGCAATAATAAGGAATTGGGTAATCCAATAATATTGTAGGTAGCCCTGGGAGACACTGATTATTTATCTGGAAATTATATTGTAGGGGCACCATTATTATACCAATAATCAAACTAAAACGAAATACGATTGTCAGATCATAAGATGTCCGAGCAATAAAATTGACATAATCAAATACGTATTTGAGATTATACGAAAATCCCCCCCCCCCCAAAAAAAGTTTAAGAACACCTACAGATCATATTGACGAAAGATAACTAGTGATTCGATGTTAAGTGGCACCAACTATTTGTGCCAACAAAGTAAATAAACATAATGGCTCAATATGATAATCAATTAAAAATATGGTGTGCCAAATTCCTGCAGCTTTTCTTCTAAAAAAAAGCTTTCCTTTCGATGTAACAAAGTGGATTCTTGGGTATTTTTGATTTTATAAAGAACTTTGTCAGCACCATAGAGATAATTTTAAGACCCTTCATAGTCTCTTAATACAAGAAGAAGACAGGGAAGATTCATAGAGAGTACAGTGTAGTTGAGGTTAGGCAACTAGTTTACAAGGGCATATAAACATCAAACTCTATACAGTTCTTATGATAGACAAGACATAGTCAGATGTCACTATAGTTCTAAGAACGCACATCTGGAAAAGCCATCTTATCCGATTTGTTTCCTGAAGCAAATAAGCCAAGAAGAACTTGATTATCAGAGGAATGCAGTTACTTCATATATAGAGAGACCAAAGATTGCTTCAAATACATTAGGAATTTTAGTGCCGCATCCATATGAAAGAGAAGAAAGGCAGTTATATCTGGTGATTATTTTTAAACTGACTGTACTTTGACATATATAGGGGATCAACAGAAATACCAGCTTTGTGGACTCACATAACACAGACGCTTTGATGGTAGTGTATAAATTCACCTATAAAACTGTCTTGGACAGAGACTACAGAAACTTTGGAAAAAGTCAGAGAAGAGCAATCATTCATGGATAATGGAGATGGAACGGGTTATACTGCACCATTCCATCATATACCTGTGGAGGCCATTGAAAAATACTTTGAAGGATGGTATAATTCTTCATAAACTGCTTTATGGCCATGTTAGATGAAAATCCAGCTACCATCTTTTATAGGAAACAGTTGTTCATATAATCTATAACTGTCACGAATTCTTTTGTGGAGGCCAGTAAGGAAGCTTGCCAGAAGAACAAAGTATAGCAGCATTATCCCGTGCATTTTATTTCTTACGAAAAAAAAAATAGTGACGGTAAAGGAATAGTAGTGTTCCAGTAACTGGATAGCATCTCACCAAGGTCCATACATAATTAATCATATTTCTCAGGGGCCTGATCTATTGCCTGGTGATTTCCAACATGTAGTCCGCATAGTCTCAAGCGGTCCGCTTGAAGGTTAAAAAGGTATTAAATTTTGCGAAATAACTATACAGTATAATTTTCACTGGACCTTTCTTCAGTGGTAAATTTCTTTGAGGTATGGCAGAATATATTTTATGCATGATGAGGGCCTTGGTGTCATAATACGGTAAAAGACTGCCAAATTTTAGAAGGCAGTTGTTATTGAAATTTATTCTAATAAGATGGATCAAAATTTGCCGCATCAATATGGCTTATTTGAAGCCAAACATTGAAACATTACTTGCTAGTGAACTGTAAGACTAAAATTCACTGAGACCGAGCGTTGTATTATGTTTGAATAATTTTACATTATTATGAGCCATTTTTTACGATACACTACTTAGTGACTGTATACTATTTTCGGTTAGAAATGTATTAAATGTCAATACAACATTAAAATATACAATGAATGTTTCTTCTTCTTTTAGTCTGGTTTATCTAAATATCTTGTGTTTCACCGATATTTTAATAAAGTTTCAAGTGGTTCTTGGGAGTAAAAAAGTTGAGTACCACTCATATTGAAGCTCAGCTGAAAAGAAACAGTTTGAGTTAGTGAGAAAAGACTTAGTTCTATACTCCAACCTCCAAGAGTAGAGATTTAAATATACTATTATCTGGGAATAAATTAATCGGAAGGCAATAAACATGACTTTGAGTTCTATCTCAATCTCACTGGCAAAAAATTGATTAAAATGCTAAGATAAACAACGATTTATAGAACTGAAATAAGCAAAGGTAAGCGACCCTTAGAACTGCTGACCTCGTATAGAACTCCTGCGTCCCACGCAGCCTCGCCTTCGTCCTTTCCACGATTTCGTCTGGCGACATCCTGCCTACACAGCTCACACCACTACACTTAAAGTCACTTGGCTATACGATAACAGCCACTGATTAGAACTTGTCGAACATTTTATATGGAGACTATCGTTGAATATATAAAGCCATTTAGTTTCAAAGATTTACAATAAAGACAACACCTGGAAACAGATTTTCAACGGGAGTCTTAGGGAGTGGACGAATCTTTGTTTAAAATGGAGATGTTTAAATTTGATAAAACGTGGTGTGTTAGATAGAGACTTTTAATGACACTCGCTTGAAGATCACGTAAATTTTGCTGTGCTGCCTAAAAAAAGACTGGCAATGTGGTGGTAACACTACTAATCACAAAAATATATCAATCGTTTATGATCATTGACGAGTTACCATACTACAATTAAAAAAGTTTCAATTTGCAAATGAGTTTTTTTAATTAAATAAAATTTTGTCTGGCATAAATGATTATATTAATCCATTTTAGATACTCAAAAGCCCTTAACCACAAAGTTTAAACAATGTTATTCTTGGCTTCATTCATTAGCCATTACTAACATTTTTAATTTTTAATGTTTATTTTAGAGGTATTTTGACAACTATCTCACTAACAACGATAAAATGTTACTGTAAAACGTAATTTGATAATTTGATCGATTCGTGAAACAAGGACACGCTTTCACCCCTAGTGATTCCAAATTCAGATACATGTTTTCGTAAACGTGACTAATGAATCGATTCACAAAAATTGTCCATTCTCTTAGATTCTCTATGTGGATCGTAAAGTTATTTATTTTATTACTTCACAGGAAATGCTAGATAAGTTTTTATTTTGTGGACCCAGTCTTTGAATCCACTATTTGGACCTTAAACGCGTTTTGACGGTCAAGTTGCGTGCTTAATACCACCATGTAAATACATACATGTATTTAGAGCTGAGCTGGGCATGGAGACGTTAGAATTGAGAAGTAACAGCCGTCCGTTTAATTTGGCAACAGCTTTAAGTGATGGCTTGACTGCAGCGCTTGTATGATCTAGGGATTGAACCAGCGTCAAACGATTGCCATTTCACGGCGTTGCGCTGGATCTCTAGTTTGTCTATACACTATGTGTTGCTAGGTAGCCTAGCAATTTAGGTCCTCTTTGAGTTTATAAAACGTGACAATTTTATCAATTTACAAAGCAAAGTAAGTATTTTGGGCTATTTACTTAATACTTGATTGAAATAAATGATTTATTTCCACAATTAAGTTACAAAAATATAACAAATAAATTGTTTGGAAATATACTGGCCACTTAATATAGTTGTGTGGCCAGGTAAAATAATCCATTAAACATACATATATGAATAAATGCAGTCTAGCTCCGCATAAAAAAACAATCCTGTGGCGTCTGAATAGAAAATATTGCAAATAAAAAATAAAAAAAAACTACATATTTAGGTACATATTGTAGACGCTCCTCAATTCGTGAATCAGAATTAGTTAAAATAAATAATAATATAATGGTAGTTTGACTAATAACCTATAATTAATTTACTAAAATAAAAAATTTAAAAGACAAATAAAAATGTATTTTTTTATAATTAAATGATAATTTAAAGTATCAAGTAAGGTTTGAAACTGGAGAAATAACCCAAACACAGATAGGTGTACGATACTAACATGGAATATTACACGAATTCCACTTTACTTTGTGTTCTGTATTTAGATAAGTGCACCTCTAATTGCAGATTGATGCACTCTTAAAGCATCGTTCTTGAAACTTTTAATGGATATGGACATTTTTGTTCTGTGCGATGAAAACATTGAAAACCTGCAATTTAAGGCTATTAAATGTAACAGTTTTTAAATGGATTACTACTACTGTATGTGCACGCATCAATATAAGAATGTCGAAGTATGTTCTTGTAATTTTGTATTCATAAATTGATTTGAAGTCGTTAACGAGAAATGTAGCTGCTTGTCTAAACGAGTGTTAAGTTGATCTGTGAAGTGTCTGAGTGACGAAAACTAGCCTAGTTCTATATTTCGAACTTAGGAAGGTTTTTAAAACAAGACGTTGTTGACTTTGCTCTACTTAAATTACATTTATAACTTTAAAATTCTTAAGTGAGAGAACTTATCTCAATAGGGAGGGGGGTATGTGACAGCAATAAAAATATAAAAATTACTTATCCATAAAACCCAATTGACGAGCTATGGCCGAATATGAGCTGCGAAAGAACGCAATAGTGTTTATGAGTGAATGTAGACTTTGTAACTATCTATGGTTGATTGATTATTATAAAGAGTAATCTATGAATAGTCCAATAACCAGAGCAAGAGGGATAACTAATGCATTGTGGAAATCGGATCAAGTAGTATTGATGCTGTTTATTTCCGCTGGAAAAAATCTTAACAGTTTTGGCCCCCAGTGGACTGGACTGAGAGCTTGCACGATCTGGCAACCATGCTCTGTCCACACACATTCATGCGCTACAAAGCGGACAGTCCACAAAGTACAGAAAATATCATGAAACTGTTAAGCATAGAGAAGACAAATTATTTTATTAGTTAGTTTATTTGTGGGTCAACAAAGAAAGTATCATAAAGCACCGGCCAATCCATTGCACTACTGTACTCATTCGGGGAGTCCTGGCTTATTATGACATAGGACATCATGGTACACTAAAACATGCTAATGTTCCTTAATTAATACTAATTAAACTTACAGGTATTTAGTGACAAGTTGATCACCACTAACCTGCAACAAAATTAGCTCATTAATATTACAACAGGTTTTGTACCTGTATAGATACCAAATAACTGGATTAGACATAAAAAGACATTATTACCTGTTAACGGTGGTAAGTATACCTTCCATAGGTAGGCTATATCAGGAGTTAGGTAAATCATTTGAAGTTATCTAGGAAGGATTTGTTAATAGAGCAACGGTAGAATAGCCTCAAGGTTTTGAAATTTCCAGACTTGAGCAAAGAGTGAAATTTGAATATTTTAAAGAAGCAAAACTTCTTAAACTATTTAAAAATAACAATTAATATGCTTCATAGCTCACTAATTTTAGGAAAATTGAATTGCTCCTAGTATGTTATTGCGTAAAAAAAATATGCTAGACGTTTCAGCTTATTGAAACCCTGTGTTTAAATAATATAGAGTGACTTTTACTAATAGCTAATGGATTCCATTCAGAGTATTCCAGAACAATTATGCGTGCAGGTTCTTCGTGCAGGTTCTTCGTGCAGGTTCTTCGTGCAGGTTCTTCGTGCAATTCATTTCAAATGTTTAATACTTTCTTCACTATGTTAAATTATAAGTCGTATATAAGACAGAAATTATAGTCTGTAATTTTTATCTCATACAGTATTATGCTTTATCGATGGGTATAGCAACACGATAGATAAGAATTCATTTTCGAGTGATGTAATACTAGCCTGACACAAAGAGCAACATATTTTTGTGAATTTTTCATAATTATCTTCAGTTAATATCGTATACAAGTGTATTATCCCATACATCGAAGCTGTAAGGGAATTATAACTGAAATAAAAGTTTATGTCTGCAATCAAGAGCACTGTTATATTAATAATCTTTGAAATATGCACTTACAATTTCTTACAACCATTTTGAAAATTATCTTTGATTACGAGATATTGAAATCAAAACTTTTGAAAAAGGAGCACACACTAAACGTTGTCTTAGATAGAAATTGGTTGTCTAAAGAGGATTGTAACAATCAAATCAGCTTAATGAACTTGTAACTTTCGTGGATCTAATCTTATTTACTTAAAGTTTGGGATTATAAGTGTACAAACTACTTTAAATTGTATCGTGATTTTTCTAATCCCCTTTTTTTCTGAGAAAGGCGTAGTTTTAACCACTCAACAGTATGTCTTGTGTGAACACTTCTTTAGTACCTGCTTATCTTACATGTCCTTGCGTAGTCTTTGGGTATGCTTCCATGATCTTACAGTGCTCGTAATCACAGCAGATAAGATATGGTCACTAGACGAAACGCGGTAGATATCACCCTTGATTATATACACCTACAATAGATAAACCATAGGAATATTTGTGCCTGTAATTTGGTTAGTTAGTGAGGCCCGCAACCCCAGCTGGTTTAAACTGCATTACATTTACATGGAACTACGCTAGCACTCCACAATGGACCACAAAAACAGCTGATATTTTGAGACTCAAAATTTAACATAGGATGGGAAATCTATTTGTATATAAAATCAATGATATCACGCACTTCCCCCTCCACCACACAACCACTTCCCCTTCCACCGCTCACTCCAGAGTGACGTCGCTGGTGCAGTTCGTAGCTTCACACAACAGCCACTTCCCCCTCCACCACTCGACCACTTGCCCTTCCATCGCTCACTCTAGAGTGACGTCACTGGTGCAATTCGCAGCTCCACACCACAGGCACTTGTCAATGTAGTCGCGTAGTCTACACTCTTAAGTGAAATTTATATTTACAAGATAATTTTTTTATGGAAGGATATTTGTTAAAGTTAGCGGCTTAACTGCCCCACACAAATTTAAAAAAATTATGATAATTAATTATGTGTGTGTGTGTGTGTGTGTGTGTGTGTGTGTGTGTGTGTGTGTGTGTGTGTGTGTGTGTGTGTGTGTGTGTGTGTGTGTGTGTGTGTGTGTGTGTGTGTGTTTTAATATCAGCAGTTAATATGCACACTTCTGCTCTTACGCTTTCTATTTTTCGTCCAGTAACCACGAGCAAAAAGCTATTTAAGTTTTCTCCTAGTGATAAAATATTTTGTTGAAGGTAGTTTGTCGTTTTCCTGATGATGTAAAAATTTTTTTATTTTCTTTATGGGGCACACAAGTCTATAAGGCACCAACTCTAAGCAGTGAATTATGATGCCTAGCAGTAGGCAATGCAATTAACTGTAAAATACAGAGAACCTCTCCAGTCCCACGTTCCTTCGTTCCATCTGAGGAGCCAATGTTCCGGTTTTTCAATGAGAATGGAACGAGTGCTCACGTTTATCTCTCTCCAGTGTGACGGCATTCTGAATATCTGCGCAGCGATAAGAAGGTGGTACAGCCATTGTGGCTGAAGTCACTGACATATGAAAAATACAAATATAATTGCCTGTCCGCCTCGTTACCTGCCCGCCTCATCCTCCCAGTGTTACCCTTGCCTGACCACTCCATCAATGGACTTCTTTCTCTTCTCTGCGCCCCAATAACTGCTCAGAGTGGGTCGACCGGACTGCAAAAAGAGGATTGTTAATTGTGTTTGGCCTCTGACTGTTAAAGGAATTTCTTTAATCTTTTGTAAAAACGTGTCCTTCTCTCCAAGAGACTCGTTATTTTGAAACAAAGTCTCAAAGAATTGTCGTTACGAATTGGTATTGGTGCAAATCTTTCGACTAGAATATTTTATGATATTTCAATTTTTATATGTTTTATTCAATATTATTACACTTTTAAAGCTAATTGGGTACAATTTCAAATTGGGAAATATTTACTGTCATTAACAACAGATACATCTGCTGGCGTGGTGGCTCAATGGCTAAAGGGAGCCGTTCCGCTCCACGAAAAACGCCAAAACATGGCTTTCTATTAAAACCATCAATACCACTGTACGTGTATGGGTGAGCGGGTGGGTCAATACCACTGTACGTGTATGGGTGGGCGGGTGGGTTAGGTTAGGTTAGGTCCGTAATAATGGAAACACTTGAACTGGCATTTGATAGGCGAAGAACCGCTCTATCTGACCATAAAATCGATTTTGTAAACAATTGAGTATCTTAATAAGTTTTCTACATTTGAATGTACAAAAATTTACATGTCATTCTTGACGAATTTAAATTAAAAAATTCATAATATCAACAACTTATTGTCCAATTGATTGATCCAGTATTCACTATAACTCAGTATAATGATAAACACGAAATAAAACGGCAAGTTTTGGCTCACTTGTAAATATTACATCCGCACTATAGGGCTGTGCGGTGACTTAGAGGTGACTTGGTGGTGACTTGGAGGTGACTTAGTGGTGACTTGGCGTTGACTTGGTGGTGACTTGATGTTGACTTGGTGGTGACTTGGCCGTGACTTGGCGTTGACTTGGTGGTGACTTGGCGGTGACGTTATGGTGACTTGGCAGTGACTTGGTGGAGACTTGGATGTGACTTGGTGGTGACTTGACGATGACTTAGTGGTAACTTGGCGGTTACTTAGAGGTGACTTGAAATGAAAATGAAATGAAAAAAACTACTTTATTTTTAAGGCGAGGTTAGGACTGGACATTCCTCTCTACCACCTAACCTTAAAATGACTTGACGGTGATTTGACGGTGACTTGGTTGTGACTTAGTGGTGACTTGGCGGTGACTTGGTAGTGACTTGGTGGTGACTTGGTAGTGACTTGGCGGTGACTTGGCGGTGGCTTGGTGGTGAGTTGTTAGTGACTTGGCGGTGACTTGGCTGTGACTTGGAGGTGATTTGGCGTTTACTTGGTGTTGACTTGGCGTTTACTTGATAGTGACTTGGTGGTGACTTGGCTGTGACGTGGTGGTGACTTGGCGATGACTTAGTGTTGACTTGGTGGTGAATTAGTGGTGACTTGGCGGTGATTTGGCGGTGACTTAGCTGTGACTTGGTGGTGACTTGGTAGTGACTTGGAGGTGACTTGGTGGTGACTTGGTGGTAACTTGGCGGTTGCTTTGCGGTGACTGGGTGGTGACTTGGTGGTGATTTAGCGGAGAATTGTCGGTGACTTGGTGGTGACTTGGCGGTGATTTGGTGGTAACTTGGTGGAGACTTAGTGGTGATTTGGCGGTGACTTGGTAGTTACTTGGTGGTGACTTGGCAGTGACGTGGTGGTGACTTGGCGATGACTTAGTGTTGACTTGGTGGTGAATTAGTGGTGACTTGGCGGAGATTTGGCAGTGACGTGGTGGTGACTTGGCGATGACTTAGTGTTGACTTGGCAGTGACTTAGTGGTGACTTGACGGTGACTTGGTAGTGACTTGGCGGATACTTGGTGGTAATTTGGCGGTGACTTGGTGGTGACTTGGCGGTGATTTGGTAGTGACTTGGCGGAGACTTGGTGGAGATTTGGCGGTGACTTGGTGGTGACTTGGCGGTGATTTGGTGGTGACTTGACGGTGACGTGATGGTGACGACTTGGTAGTGACTTGGCGTGGACTTGATGGTGACTTGGAGATGACTTAGTGTTGACTTGGCGGTGACTTAGTGGTGACTTGGGGGAGATTTGGCTGTGACTTGGTGGTGACTTGGCGGTGACTTGGTAGTGACTTGGCGGAGACTTGGTGGTGATTTTGCGGTGACTTGGTGGTGACTTGGCGGTGATTTGGTAGTGACTTGGCGGAGACTTGGCGGAGACTTGGTGGAGATTTGGTGGTGACTTGGTGGTGACTTGGCGGTGATTTGGTGGTGACTTGACGGTGACGTGATGGTGACGACTTGGTAGTGACTTGGCGTGGACTTGATGGTAACTTGGCGGTGGCTTTACGGTGACTTTGTGGTGACGTGATGGAAACTTAGCGGTGACTTGGTGGTGATGTGGTAGTGACTTGGCGTGGACTTGGTGGTAACTTGGCGGTGACTTTGAGGTGACTTGGTGACTTGGCGGTGACTTGGTTGTGAATTGGCGGTGACTTGGCGATTTGGGGAGCGTGATTTGATGATTGAAGGAATTTTTAGAGAGTAAGAAAAAAGAACCTGAATAGTATGAGTTACTTCGTTGACATTATATGAATCTTTGGAAGTTACTATAAGATAAAAGGATTTCAGAATTTGGATACTGCATCATTACTATATAAATTAAGGAAATCAGGAATTCCATTGTGTTTGTAAGTACATTTTAAAATATCCATATAAAACGGAACTGTTTTGACCTCCAGGTCCTTAGAACTGTGAAACACTCCAGTCTAAGATCAGATTACTGCTTCAGATCAACTTGATTCCAGTGGCTAGGTCGCCGGACCTTTATGGCTCCAGGAAGGACCACAGGTAGCTCGGAAGCTGGTCATTTATCTCGCTCCAGTAGATCAAAAGCTCGTTACTTAGAATTCCAGGCGGCAGGGATTGGAGCCCCTACATAACTTAGATTCCGATGTCGTTAAATTCCAGTAGACCTAAAGAAGGATTCGAATAGCAGTTAGATCGAGAATTTCGTTTTCTTAAAATCATTCAGTACGGTCCTTACTGCAACTGGAAATCTTCTTCGACAATTTTTAATACCATAAATTACAAAAAAAGTTATTTTTGAACCGTACATACGATCATGTGTATCCAAACTAAACAGTTATTTTTAAACGGATTTTTGTCCAAACAAATTGCATTTTATCTTGAATTAAATTGCACGTTGGAATTGCTTTGCCAATTTACAATTATATATATATATATATATATATATATATATATATATATATATATATATATATATATAAAAAATATTTAGTATGACATTTTTATTTTCACTATTTTTCAAAACTATGCGTATGTATTCAAATTTTAAAAAGCTAACTCAATGCACAATATGATAACGTTTAAAATGACAACTCATATACAACTTTTGGTCAATAAATAACGAAAAATATGGATTCCCAAATAACATTGTTCTTATGATATTAAAACCAACATGCCGACAGTCTCTACATACTCTTAATTATAAAATATGCGATATTCATTAATCAGTGAATTGTTCTTTTCTGAAAAGTATATTTACTTGCATCTCTATTTATAATTTTGTTTACGACTATTACATTTTTGAATAATGAATGAATAATGATTATTTCCCCATATTTGACAAAGAAAATACTGTACAGATTGCATTTTTTAACAATGTTGCCGACATCAAATAATTAGACCAACTATGACTAATGAACGAGAAATATTATTAGAGAATACTAATTTAAGCCCACCTGCCAAATTAAAAACTGGAACAGCAGTTCTCTGCAGTGTATCTTACATCAGAAACAATACACATTATGGGTCTTTTCCGTTAATGCACTACCATAACCATAAGTTAACCTAAAATAACCAAACCTAACCTAACATAACCCATCCAAACCTAACTTAAACTAACCAAATATAACATAACCTAAACAAACCTAACATAACCTAACCAAAGTGGTAGTAGTGAATTAACAGAAAAGGTTCCAAATTATATCATGTATCTATTAGCTATTAATTTGTAATTTCATTAATACGATGTCAACTAACACGTATTAAGAACACATATCAACTAAAATTAACTTGTAATTAGTTGTATAAGGGAATGTAGTCTTTGAGACCAGTTAAGCCCAATTTAATTACAAGTTTCATAATTACCTCCTTCACCTCACTAACACTATTTTAATCTTAGCTAGCAGAGTTTTAAACTATAAATCACATTATATGTTATCTAAAGACTCAGCGCTGAAGGTATGTTTATAACAGTAAGCACTTGTACTTTATCCATGCGCCGGGCATCATTCTTCAGCAGAATAAACACCAACACAACTAAACAATTACTTAAAGAAAATAACGCTGACGACGTTAGAAAAAATACTTATTCTGAATTGAGTGATATATCAATAAAGCAGGAAGGAAACATGTAGGCTAAAACTTTTAGAGTTTCTACATAAGTCTATTGCATAGAAATCATCCAGTATTGAATAAAATCGAGTATTGAAACAACCACCAGTGTAGGAGTATGAGTGCATGGGAGGGCCATCACCACTGTAGGTGTATGAGTGCGTGGGAGTGTTATTACCACTGTAGGTGTGTGGGTGCGATGGAGGGCCATCACCAGTGTAGGGGTATGAGTGCGTGGGAGGGTCTTTACGACTGTAGATGTATGGGTGTGAGAAAGGGCTATCACTACTGTCAGTGAACGGGTGCGTGGGAGGGCCATTACCACTGTAGGTGTATGGGTGCGAGGGAGAGCTATCACCACTGTCAGTGTACGGGTGGATGTGGGGACGTATTTCTGTTCTGCTAATGTTACAGTTAAGTCAATTTTATTATACAGAAACAGTCTAAGATAACTTACTTCATGAAAACTTTACAACCGTAGCACTTTCCGGTTGTTGTGGAGTTAATTGTATTAGTGAATGAATAAATTTGGAGTTAATCCAAAGGAAGATTGAATCCCTGCCCTTAAATATGTCAATCTGGACATCTTGACATATCTCACAACGCCATTGAATGGTAAGATGAATTAACTCTAAGCAATGAATACAAAGAATCCAACATCCAAGAATCCAAGAAGAACACAGTCTGTGAAGTTTGGTTAGCCAAAAACGTTGTCCAAGATCTTAAGTTGGGTATGAAAACGCTAGGTAGCACTAGTTGTTCTTTTCACGATAGTTAGCACTCGAGTGAATTGGAGCATCTCCGCCTGTTTCTTTCCTCCTCGTCACATATACCTCTCTCATCCTCCAACACTCACGGAGAAAAGTGTCACTAGCGCTTCCTATCGTTTTCATTCCCAACTACATCTAGGTTGACGCGTTTGGATTGCTCAAAGTAAGTCTTTCACATTTCCTTCACTTTCAAGTGGTTTGGTTAGAACACCCCTGGTGATGGAAATGTTATAAAATATTTACCTCCAATAAATACTAGTAGTTAGCTAATGACAAACAAACCATAAAGATATGACCGGATGTGAGTTGCGAATGAATGAGATGAGTGTACATAAACAAATGCAGTTTTTGTTCCTAAGATAGATTGATTCTTAGAAAGAATCTTTTTTTTAAGAGAGAACAATCTCACTCTTAACCTTACTCTGCCAATTCCCCACAGACCATAATCTGTGTGGAATTAAAGTCAGTTTAAGTGGGAGAACCAGTACAGTAAACGTTACTGATAAACACTTTCAGTGTAGGCCGGATTCCAATCAGTGCTACTTGCTTCCACCATGGCTATATGTAACGATCAATGTGGTATACATCGATGTATGTAACCCAAGCTCAAAATCATGGTGCCTTAGACCCTCGGCCAACGGCTAGACCAATGATATTATTAATAAATGAAACACCTTTATCAACTCTATTTCTAAAACCTTAATGTTACACCTAAGGTTAGAAGAGTTACATTTTGTATTGTTTTCATATTTTCCAGTGTTTTTTAAATTCCCACTCAATTCATCCCAGATTTCCAACCCCTCGGTGATACTGAAAGGTATAGGCCAGGTGTCATCGGCCCTGCACACCTGTCTCCTTTCGTTATCCTAGACGTCCCATCCGTCATTGTCCTCCTCAATGCTATTTATGAACTAGGACTTGCCGAGATGGAGTCTGCCTTTGTCCAGTACTTTGGCTTCTTGTCGAAAGGACTCTGTGAAAATGATAGACCCCAAGGCATTGTGGAGAGGACCATCGCCAGGGTGTCACCTGCTCCTACCAGGTGTCCTGACTCCACTATTGTGCCAACACTCGACCTCTCTTGAGCACCCTCTCCTCCACGTCTTCAGAGCACAATCCTGGATTGATGGTGTTGACCTTTGTAGGAAAATTCCTTTTTACAACATACAGTCTGCATATCGTTGTTGGTATAGATTATTTATTAAATGTCCTGACTTGACTTCAGAACGCTCTTACAGCAAATGCTGGAACTACGAAGAGTTTGAAATCCTACAACCAATGGCGTGACGTGAGCCAGCCGTAACCATAGCAACGACTTTACGTCTTACATTGTTGCCACGGTTCAGTTCTCTAAGTTTTATATTGTGAATTTTAGTAGGAGTAAACATATTCTGATTGAGGGCTTTGTTATTGTTTATATTGTCTTTTACAATTTTTTCCTACTGTTAAGATAGTTCTTATCAAGTCATTTTATGTTGTTTGAACCAATAAAAAATGCCATCTTAATTGAATTCTACCTCAAAGTTACTATTGTTTGTCGTATGTCAAACGCTTGGCAACACCGTGCGTCAGAGCTTCACTGAAATGCCACTAATCGCACTCATGTGTGAACCTCTTTCTTTTTCTTTATTATTCTTATTCTTCTTATTCATATCAAGTTGGGAGTTCATCCAAATAAAGAGCAGTACATTCTGAAAGAGTGGTTTGGATTACTACTTAAAAATATGATTTATTAATGTAATATGGATGGAACTGTATTATAAGTAATCGAACACTCATACTCGTATATACTTGGCTGCTGTAGAAGTAAGCTACTCCCTCACTTTGATCACAATTATTTTTATTTACACAAATTCGAATATTCGTCACAAAATAATTTATATTTATCTATTACTAGTCAATAAATACATTTTGATACTAAGGGTAGAATACACTTGAGTATTGAATGAAAATCTAACGATATAATAAAGAATTTATTTTGATTGTTTATTAAAACGATCGAATTTTAAAAAACTATGACAAATAATTCATTTAACTAAAATATTTTAAAAAACAAAAGTATGAATTTATTTAAGAAAACTCTTTAGTAGTTTTCAAAATTAACTTGTCAGATTTCCTGCTTTAAATTGATTTATTAGTATATTTTCTGTACTATGGAAACATTTTGTTAAAATTTGAAAAAAAAACTTTACGTGAATTTAAATTCTGAAACTGAGTAGATGTCGAAAAAAGTAATTGTATACGTCATAATGTAATAAAAAGAAGTAAGTATTCCTCTGACAAGCCCGTGTGTTAACTTAAATCCTCTAGAATGTTTCTAAATATCACATCATTCATCATTATTATTATACATTAATGAGACGCAAGCCAAGAGGAAATATATATGTTGGGTCTTTTTTCATTGAGAGTTCCAACTTTTATTTAGAAAACTCTTAGATGAAGAAACAAGGGTAAATGGAAAAGAACCAAAGAAAGTGTAAATTAACAGGTTGAATATCTTAATCATATTTCATTATAAGTGTGGTTTGAAATTTCATTAAGCTTTATAACCACGAAGTAAACACTCATCACAAATTAATTGAGATCCTTGGAGGTACTTGATGTAAAAATATCCTTTACCACTTCCTTGGGCTTACTGTAAGAAGTGCAAGCTGTCTTTTCAATTTGAACAAAGCCGATTCATTCTTCACTTCCCCTCCGCCGACGTCCATTTCTTTCCAAACGTTTTTTGCTCTCAAGGGAATTATGTAACAATGAAACATATTTACCACGGTGTTAATGCTGAATGGGATGTTTGTAAATACTACTTTATTTTTATAGTATCGGAAGAGTAAAAATACTAAATAAAATTTTGTGAATTACTTTAAATAAATAAACTATTTCCCATTTTACTAAATAATTTTTGAAAATATAGTTTTAACACTACCCAATATTTATTACCTTCTGTTTTGTATGTATTTACTTAATCACTTACTTTCTAATAAATAACTTTTTTGAAATACTTCTCAAATATGCACCAGAAATAAAAAAAATCTCTTTCTGTATTTATAATTTACTTTATGCAACAATATATTCATAAACCCAATTACATTAAAGCAAACACCATTAACACTTTCAACCAAGCATACATTTTATCAAGCCAGCCACGCAATGATAATTTTAAAGACATTATATATTACTAAATATATAATTAATACTACATAATATTAAAACATTATTGCTTTATAATCATAGGGAGCTGAGACATAGGTAATGGGACACTGGGATAAGACTAGACTGTGCTCTTGTGAAATGGGAAAGGTGGAAATGACTAGTAGAGATAGAGTAAAGAATTTATGTGGGGAGAAGATATGAGAGGGATCGATTGAGGAGATTTGGGTATGTGGAGAGGGTGGGGCAATTCAGAAGGGAATTCATGGTCTTATTTCATGAGATGGAAATGGAGGAATAAGACCAAGAGGAAACCCGAGGCATTGATGGCTGAAGTGATTAAAGACATCGAGAGAAAAAAAAATGGAGAGGATGGTGGAAGAGGAAAAAAAGGGAAGACATGCCTCTATAACAAGCAGGCCGAATATTTATATAAAACTACTAATGTTTCATGAAAATAATATAACCTGAGGTTTTCATGACAATACCATTTTCATGAAAATAATATTTCATGAAAATAATAATACAATGAGGTTTTTTAGGAACAGTGTTGGAGTGAGCACAAGAAACAGGGTAAGAAGTAAAATCTTAAGAGAGGAAATGGGAGAAGAACCACCTCTATAGAGGATCGAGAGAAATCGGTTTTGGCATGTCAAGAAGATGGAGGAGCACAGATTGCCAAGAAAGTTCTTTGAGAGAAAAATGTAGATACTAGGCCAAGAGGAAAACCTAGAGATACATGGATTAGGGGAATGAGAGGAGGTATGGAAAGAAGAAATTATGATTAAACTAGAGTAATAGAAGAAAGAAGATGGGAAGGGAGACGATGTGGAGAGTACTATGTGCAAAACAGACCCAACGAAAGAATTTGAAACTATTGCGAATAAGTAAGTAGGCCTAAGTAAGAACCAGGATGATGAATTCTTTCTATTTTTATCTGGTTCTGTTAGTAGCACAGTTTACGACAGTTGTGCATATAGCGACCTAGTTTAAATTTTGATGATATATTCACATTTAAAAATATTCATAGACCATGGAAACACGAGTGTCTTGCTATTTTAAGGGTAGTACACACTTAAAACAAATTTGGTTTTTAAAAATTCCATCGTCTAAGGGTTTTATTTGTTTTTGCCTAGACCAAAGAAAAAAAGAAACAAAGTTAGCCTTCTTTGACCACAGCGAATGGTTAACGCCTAATAGGAAGTTAACCATTGACGTAAATTTATATAAATTTGTAGTAATACTAATTACGTTTATTCTGCAGAGTTTATAGGTGAAGAAGGCGAGGGAATTACTGGACTCCCCAAATTTATATTACTCAACACCGTTAGCGCACTGAATGGAACTTGTTTCTTCTCTTTTCACTGTTGCCTATACATACGTACATCTAAACTGTAAGAAAACGTTTTACAGATGATTAAGAGCAGTCAACAATATCAAACTCACAATAAGAAAAATTTTTTACTACTTATACAAAAAAATTATTTTAAGAATTATAATGTGTTTCGTTAAAATTTATTGACTCAACACCACTCACTAATACATAACAAAATTTATCTCAGATTATCAATCAATTGAGGCAAGGAACAAGTATGTAGAGAGGGTCAAGTGTAATTAGGGAGAGGAATCCTAAAAGAGTTCATTGTCTGAGTGCCGGCGTGTCGGGCATCCAAAGAACCCGGAGTCTCTGGCCGCTTGATGGCACACTTTTTGACCGTCACTGTCGGATCATTATAACAGCGACCAAAATTACATCAACAGACCTGACCGCGTCGACATTCCTCCCATGTGCGTGTGTATGCCGAGGATTGGGTGCATTTAATACAATTCCAAGTCCACATGCCAGAAGAAATGGGACCGGTTCGGTTGCAGTGAGACTGTATCGCGCATCTCTCCAGGCCTCACGACCTCAGATCGATTGTATCGATGTAATCGATGCCACCACGATTTGTTTTGTACGCGATCGTATCCGATACGGTGGTAAAGTACTTAGAAGATCTGCCGTGTAGTTTATGAGCCATTTTATTTATGACCTCCTAACCCGGAGTTCATTTCTTGTCTTTGTTGAGTCAGTTTTTGTGTTTTTAAGTCGCGGGATTGTTTGTATATTAGTACTTGCTTCGCCACGGGGTGGTTCTTTATACTTGATTATACTTCCCACCTTAGTTCTTTACAAACCATCACACCATTATAAAAAATCAGCCTGCTGCCGTTCTCCTAGGTTACAAAGATTTAGACCTTAGAAAACTTATAACACAGATAACTAACTCTACATAGATAGCTCATAGTATACGGGAAAAAGACACTCTGTTTAAGGAGCTTTTATGCAATACGTACAACACGACCATGATTTTAGGATGCAATGTTGCTGCATTGAACTGCCTTCCTCTCTAATAACTAGTTGATTTGAACGAGACGCGTGACAACGCCGTTCAGTTCACAGATGCTTGACGGACTTTAAAGCAAACAGTTCACACACTACGAAAAATTTGTTAACACTCTTTATAATGAGGATGAGCTACCAGGGTAGTTGGCTATCTGTGCTTATAAGTCTACCATTAGGAAGATTAAAATAGTGCAATGATGTCACAGTTACTAGAAGTGATTTTGAAAAGTTCACAACGAAAACCTTATTAGCCAATCTTATATGTCATGTTTATGGTTTTTGTATCAGCTGTTTGAAATTAAATTAATGCCATTGTTAATCTTACGAAAGAAATTTGAGGAGTATTTATAACTCTTAGTTGTGGAATTTGGAAACATTATTTCTTAGTAGTCCTTTATGATACAAAAGCTAACTTGCAAATAATTTCATCATCTGTTCAGTGATTCCGAAATTTCACGATGAGTGAGACCAACTTGTTAGGCGTGAAAATAATGATCACTATCATAGTGGTATTTTTGCGTGAACTTTAATCGGTATCTTTCATAGTAGAGTATTCAGAGGTGACGTAGGTTATCATAGCTGCTCATCAGTTTGTACTTTTCTCATTCTTAAGATTGAAAAGAGCAAATTTTTCATATCCTCACTTCTTACATAAATTATAATAAAGTACTTCTCATGATTTCTGGCCATTAAAAATTATTTTTGAAATAGATAACATTCAATTAGTTTAATTTGACGGCAGTGTAGTGGTTAAAGCCCATCTTCATAAGCTAAAGGCTCTCAGTACGATTCCAATCGTACCAATATTTGAAAAGAATTAGCTGATATACACAGGCCATTTAGTTTAAAATTGTTAATTAATTAGTGGCACTTTCCAAGAAATAGTCGGCCTTAATTTGTAACAAATAACAGATTCACTCATCTACACTCAGCAAACTCATTAGAAATCCATATTCACCTATATCTTGACGATCGGGCGTCTTAAGAATAAACAAACACGAATAAAAAATGTGTAAAAGTATTATTAACATGTTGTTATATTATATCACCATCTGTTTTTTTTTTTTAAACTTCAATAGTGATAATTTAGAAAAAAAATATTTATTTTTAGAATAGTGATTATTAAAATTTAGCAATAGCCAATTATCGTTTTGTCTTTTTATCTGATTAACTGTAATATCATTTTAATTTCGATACTAAATTCTCGCTCGATAGTTTACAACATAGGTAACTAACTCTACCCAGATAGCTCACAGTAAACGGAAAATTCTGACCGAGTTCAATCTGGCAACGCCGCCCAGTTCACAGCCGCTCGACGCGCTTTAAAGCGGACAGTTCACTCACTACGAAAAATCTGCTAACAATCTGTTAGCATGGGGATGAACCATTTGAGTATGTTTACTAACAATAACCACAAAGGAGTAGAATTTATTTATTAGGTGAGGTTTCGAACGTTGGCTTAGAAGAGGATTCGAACCTTTGAACTTTGATGCAACAGGCCGAAGTTGACCTGGCAACCTAATGTACAGAGTTAAATAAATGTATAAAACTATAATATTTATTAAAGTTTATTCTTATTTTATGATCTTCATTCAATTAACTTGAATCTAGGTTAGAAGTTTCGTGGGGTTAAATATCTTACAAATGAATTCATGTTTGATATGCAGAAACAATAAAACCTCTGACTCAGACTTGAATAGATAAATTCGGATAAATAGTCGTCTTTCACGGTGCAACGTCCAAGAAAGTGGGAAGAGTACCGAGAACACCAACAATTTATTTCTGAAAGATGAATGTAATGTTGCAGAAAACACAAGAGTCGACTTTTCCTTACACGAAGGACATAAGTGCTTACGGCAGGACAGTGCGTTGGCCGTGTCGGCGGTGACATTACATTCCTTCACCTTGTACGTCCAGGGAGAGAATGGTGTAGTACTGATGAAAGTGATCACTCACCGGGATCGCCCACCAGAGGGGTTGGGTGGAAATTAATAGGATGCTAGCCTTCAACAGCACACGGTAATTTCGTCATTTGAATATTTTACAAAACCTACTTTAGATTGATGGCGTATGGTTTTTAATTAATGTTTTCTAACATGGAAGATGAATCTATTACCCTGTTCTGCTTCCCTTAGTCATCCGCAAAAAATGCGGATCAAATATTCCCGATTAGGTTATGTAAGAGTCAAGAAAAAACTAATTATCATTGAAAAAATAAACAAAAAAAAATCATTAAATTATTAATTCGTGTAATCTGATAGACGAAAGTAAACAGATAATGCAAATAAACAAAACAATTTGTTTAAAAGACGTTTTTCTTCATCCCGGAAATAAATAGTACACCAACAATATAAGTTCAAAATATCGTGGGTGAAAAATGGAATACTATAAAACTGTCATTATAAGGAAATTCATACACCACGGACTTTGTTATCGTTATCTTTGTACCATATTCATTTGTTGTTGAATTTTGGTGACTCAAAAAAATTCCAATGTACTGACACCACTGAAACTTCACGTACGCACGTTTATGAATATTTGCAAAATTATTTGTTATACACATTTTAATAGAGTAAGCCGGAAAATTAATAACTAAAAATAACCGGTTGGAATAGGTTTTAGTAATGTGGATACAGGTGGTTATCAAGGTCTTTAGAAATACAACTTAACTTACTTTAGAAGAAACAAAGACCACATCACAGATTTCTAACAATACAGATTTCTCGTGGTATATGTAAAATCGTGTACGTTATTAAAATCACTCGGGCACACTAACTGGCATCTACGCTCAGTCCACAAACGCTCGACGCGCTATAAGCGGTCGGTCCACAAATTACAGAAAATACCATGACACTGTTCATCATAGAGACGAGCAATCTGTAAATAGGTAGTATCTCTGTGAACATGTTTTGAACATACCTATGATACAAAGAAATAAATATTACTTAAGATAAATCTAGTAGGATCGTTTTGTATAAACCATAAATTCATTGATAAACAGCCATCGATCTTAGATTAACTAGCTTATATTAAACTGGCTTATTTAATAACCATTAAAACTGTACACTTTTTAATAACCATTAAAATAAAAAAACTTTATGAAATCTTTGATTAAGAAAAAGACATAAAAACTCTAAGAAATAGCTGATTTTCAAACAGAACTGACCATTTAAAATTCCATATACACACACACAAAATGGTCATCATTTTGCCAGGTCTGATGTGTAAAACATGTGGGGTGGCTCGACCTGTCACATAAATTTCTCCTGTCCGGCCTTACAGAGTAGACGGATTTCCTTTTCCAGGATCAGGTTGTTGTGCTGGATGGCTCTGTCAAGAGAATTTCAGAGTCCATTATTGATCTAACGATGTGATAGGGGATAACTGTCCAGTGGAAGACAGACTTCCAGGAGAGGTATCTTGATTCGCAGCTAAACATTGCCACTTGAACTTTATAATTGATGGCACTTTGATTCAAGATAAAAATCCGTAAGTTTCTTGTAATAGTTTTGACTGTCGGGACATTCTTGAGAAAGAATTTTTACAATTTAACAATCTTTAATAACATTTTTAACAAAGCCGATACTTATTTTATTATGTACCGATTCTTTTTTTATTATGTACATGCTCAATTTTTGCCTCACCTTCGGGGTCTTTTGTCGACGACTGGATTTCCTAGAACTATTAATTTAATCATTATTGAGACACCGATTATCAAGATATTGGAGAATATGAAGGGTGAATGACTGTAGTCGTTACTACGGCCGGACATTCATTAGACAGAGCTATTTATCAGTTCAGGATTCATTTATTAATTCAATACATAATTCGGAATACATGCATTGATTTAGAATATTCCACACAAATTCATCAAGATCTTTATAAGAAATATTCACAGTTTAAATCTTATTGCCCGTAAATACATGCAGTAGATGATAATACGGGCATATTTTTAACTAGGGCGTGATGCAGTCTCCTTCAATGAATATCGTCAGTCAAGCACATTAATGGTCCTTAGTCCTCCATATTTATTCAGTAAAATGTATAATTTTCTGTAGAAAAAATGTCTTTTATATGTAACACTATCTGAACCCGCCCGCTTCGTCCGTCATAATTTAGAGTTTGAAGACTTGCAAACAAAATATAAGTACACATTCCAACAATTCAAGAACATTTAAAAATTACTAACAGTAAATAAAACTATATATTTTGTTTTTGAAAAAACAATTATTTAATAAACCATCCTATTTAGAACAGCTGATGTTATGAATAATTTACTACTTTACTCAATTATTTTTAATTTAAAAAATGTATCCTACCACAATGTTATACAAATTTGTTTTTATTTAACAGCTGTTAATGAAATAAATCAATTAATTAATATACCTCCATAAGAATACCATGGACATTTTGGAGGCCAGTGGGATGGAGTCTTGAGGTCGGAAAAGAAAATCCTTTCTTAGTGAGCCTCTAGAGGCCAAGATAAACCTATGTAAAAATGTACAAGTTCATTGGACGTATAGTTTTGGAGAAATAGTGATTACTGATATATGGATTATATATATATATATATATATATATATATATATATATATATATATATATATATATATATATATATTCTGTAGTAAACTCTGAATCAGTGAAATATCGGGTTTCTCGCCATATTAGCCATGTCCTGTGAACTTGCTATGCATTTTTTCAAATTAAATTGTACTTTTTTACGATTAAAATCAGTTTGTTCTCTTAGGTAACAAAGTTTCAAAGTCTAGAGAAATCTGTAAGTCTATTTTTAGAGGACAGAAAGTACTATACTAACGCAAGCCTCTAGCTTCGAGAGGAGAGTTGGGTTAGGTGCGAAGTGCTTTATTGGGACGTTATCGGAGGAGAATAAACCACTTATGAATTGCGCTGCAGTTCCGCAAGCCGGAAATCAGCTAGTTACAGGCCGGAACCAAGATGGCGGCAGTAAATAGCAGTGTTTACTGCATGGCGTAAATCACGTTAGAGAGACGTAGCCTCCGGCCTGCCTTGAACGATGAGGTTTGTATAAATATGTATCCGGCCATGAGGTTAAGAATAAATTGCATATTCATAGGTGAACTCGGAGTAAAAGGCTAGGTATTAGCTTTCAGAGGTACAGTAAGTAGGTTCGAACAGAACGTTATTATTGATAAACTAGACGTGTTAGTAAGAATAAGAATAATAAGAAAAAACTTAATTTTTTAAGAAAAATAAACAACATAAAAAGAAAAACTCAATTACAAATATTCTTGCTAGGTCAGAAAAAACTAAACATGGCTTAGTCTAACTTAGGTTGTTTTTATAAAAACCTATTTAATTTAAAAGACAAAAATTCACATTAATCAGTCAAAAAACTGCCTAGATTTAAATTAAAAGCTGTATATATGTTTATATACAAATATATTTTTATAAATGTAGATATATAAAATTATATCTGTATGTTTATATATCTATATATGTTTTTAGCCTACATATGTTGAAATCTATACACAGAAAACAAACAACATTGACTCACTCACTGATCACTTTTTTTTAAATACTATCTTCCCGTGTCGAAATTTCGCTGGAGAATATAAATAGGATAAAAAGGGATTTTGAAAATTTTTCTTAGTTTCGCTAAAGCAGTCATTTTGCGCGGAAATCTAGAAATGTAAAAATAGTGTTTTCTTCTTTTTCCTGTCGCGGCTAAAGTAATGATCGTATTGAAAAATTACTATCATTTTCCATAGTTTAATTTAATAGCTTGGTCCCTATGACCTTTTGCTTTATCTCGTCTCCTTCACAGTTCAATTTGATAGCTTGGTCTCTATGACCTTTTGCTTCATTTCGCCTCCTTCATAGTTTAATTTTATAGCTTGGTCCTTATGACCTTTTGCTTTATCTCGTCTCCTTCATAGTTTAATTTGATAGCTTGGTCCCTATGACCTTTTGCTTTATCTCGCCTCCTTCATAGTTTAATTTGATAGCTTGGTCCCTATTGCCTTTTGCTTTATCTCGTCTTCTTCATAGTTTAATTTGATTGCTTGGTCCTTATGACCTTTTGCTTTTTCTCGTATCCTTCATAGTTTAATTTGATAGCTTGATCCTTATGACGTTTTGCTTTATCTCGCCTCCTTCACTCTTAGGTAGAGCTAGATTTTTAATTTTTGCGAGTGTGAATCAAAACGGCAACTCAACGCACACTGAAAGTAAATTTATAAGATTCTTACAACTCGTATAAAAACATAATTTTGCAGTAAAAAAGACAAATATGTAAAAATACAGCAATTCTCACATCGTAAGAAACGTGTACACATGACGAGAAGCCGTTGATTCAGCAAAATTGTGATAACTACTTTGCACCATCTAAAAGTATAGTATGAAACTTAGATATCGAGAAGAAGACTTACAGATTTTTATAGAGTTTAAAACTTTGTTATATAGAAGGACACACTGATTTCAATCGGACATTTTAAATCTCATTTGAATACAGACATAACCTTCTTAATGTTTACTTTCAAACAAAACTGTGTTAGGAGTTATTGACATGAAATAGTTTGTACGGTAAGTCTATTGGCTTGTGACACAGAAACTCAAATTAATCAGCTTCCACTGCACAAAACATGTGCTATTAGCTGAAAATGATTACTATTAACAGAAAGTCGGCAAATACAACCGCAAAACAAGGTGGCGCAAAATAACTTCAAGACCATTCCAATTATATGTCCCATCTCAGTAATTGCATTTAATTATTGTAAAAAGAACAGCAGCAATTACAATCCGATGGGTCTACATTATGTATTCAAGGCGCGTGTAGTTTGATTAGCTATTTGCTATTTGATATAACGATGAGCCTCGCTGGTGAGTGTAGCAGAGCTAGTTAAAGGAAATGGCTATGCAAATAGGTAAATATCTATCATTTGATAGGTTATTTATCTTTTGTGATATCCTATACTGAGTAGAAAAAATTGTCACATTCTCAGGTCGTTTTGCACCTATTTGCACCTATATTCTACAGTGTAAAGGATTATCTTTATATGGAAAGTGCCAAGTTTTGATTGTTTTAAATTGTTTTAATTTATATATAACAGTTTGATCCATTTGGCAACATTATTCAATGTATGCTTAAATATATATTTTGAGTGTTCAAAGTTACAATTATTTCATACATTCGACTACCTCACATGTCTGTAGTACAAGATTATTAAATATTAATTAATTAATACAGTATTATATTAGTAGTAGTTATAGTTAATTTGACAAGACACAAAATTTGTATAGATAAAATTTATAATTGTAACAAATATTATGTGTTAATAAAGGATTTGATTTGATTTGATTTAAGTGATTTTCTTATCGTTGCTGAAATGTTATCAACTGAGCTATCAGTCGGTAGTCGTTGAGTAAAGTTCACGCACAGGCCTGCCCTCGTCAGCTCACATAGTCCGGGTCGTTGATGAAAAAGATACATGTTAGAATCTGTGACATGTGAATAGAAGTCCATGTGAATTTTTGCGTGAATTTTGTTTTGTAAGAACAATAAGAAGAGACTTGCTATATAAGATGAGGCGAAAAAGGAATTTATTACACACTGGATTTTCCGCGTAAAAAACTTACTCCTAGATAAGCTCCATTGCCCCCCCACCCTGTTACACACACACTTGGTGCGCGCCATACACACAACTAGTTCCCCCGATCTTTCACCCCCCTCCCCCAAAAGATCCACTTGATACTTTATAAAATATCAGTGGACCATAAGATATTTTAGACGTAGTTAGTTTAATTAGTTAACATATAAAAAACATTCCAAACAAAAACCACTTATGTACAAAACATATACACAACTTCAAGAGCTCCCCACACATATCGTATTTAAACGGCACACCAACATTCAAACTTTACATCCTGTCATAGCATATACGAAAAAGACAAACAAGTAGCTAGGTCCTCCCACATTTACAACGTATGCAAGACTACAGGTTAGGCTCTGGGTACAATTACCTCCTCCAGTGAGCTCTCTCCAAACCTAGTGGTCCTCTGCATACAGGATAAGTCGACCTATTTAACTACTTACGCACGGATTTAGTTGGAAATTTGAGGGTAATTATCAAATTTAGTCAAACATTACATCATATAACTAAAAATATTACTAGATTCAAATTCAAATTCAAATTCAAATGTTTTATTGCATGAAGACAATTACATGAATTGCATCGCAATAGTCAATATTAATAATAAATAATAAAAATATCCTATCCTATACATACAATCTTAAAAACGGTGCATACAAACATACAAGATGTCTTACATTCACTCTCTCATTTATACTAGATTAAAATTCTGAAACTAAATAATAAATATATAACTAAATAAATAGGTTCATACAAACATACAAACTGTCTTACATTCACGCTCTCATTTAAACTGGGTTAAAATATTAAAACTAAAATAAATAAATACATAACTAAATAAATAGATAGCGGCCACTCCACCTCCCTGTGCCATACCAATATTTGAGGGTCATTTGGCATTACTAGGTCTCCCAGTTATGTGCAAGGAACTCGTCCACGCTGTAGAAAGCGTTTGATATAAGTACGTCGACCAAAGATGTCGTCATTTGGTCTTTGAAAAATAATAATGAATGACTGGGGGATGGTTCGGTAGTTACCCTTAAGCCGTTGGTCCCCAGGTTAAGTGTTAGAGAGGACTTCTTGACCCTAACTTCACCTGGTAAAATAAGACATCCTTTAACTTTTAATTTTAATGTTTCATTTAGGCGAAATATCACTGATTGAATAACTGACTCCTGACAAAATCTCCAACACTATATATCCAGTTGTATTAAAATTTTGAAGCAATAGAGATTTTACAGAATTTTAGGAATTCCAATAGGTTAGAAACATCGTTTAAAAGCCTTTGACTTTCATAAGAATAACAATAACAATAATAACAAGAAATAAACAATAAATAACAGCTGAAAAAATACTGGTTCTTTAACTTTTAATGGTCTATGTAATATGCTTGTCCAACTAGTGATAATGTAATCAAAGACCGAAGATGAAGGCCGAGATTAAAAACGTAAATTGGGCACGTGAAGCACCAGGAGTGTCCCCTAGTTTTTATATACAGTATGTAAGAAATCAGTATTGGATACAACTAATATGTCGAAAGTTCTTTTGATCGTAATTGGCCGAGTTATATAAATAATAATCAACGATACATGGTTCAACTCAACACAGAATACTGGTTTGAGTTCCCACAGTTCTCTATAATATTTAAAAATATATTTTAACATAACATTAAAATTAAGTGCACACAAACGAACGAAGATGAGGAATTGCTGCAGAGTGCATTGCACCGTAACCATGTCGAGATCTGCATATAACTCAGTCAGCCGGGTAATGACAAACCTGTGGTATCTGGACTATGCAGCATGCTCTATCATGCATGCATGTCATCCCGGCCCAGGTCGTTGTCTATTAATATCAGAAGTGCTGTACATCTCCGCCAAATACCTGCTTTAAAACTAAAACCCTGGTTAAACTAAGTACTAAAGTAGCAGGTATTTCATAAATAGTTGATTCCATGATAAGTATTTAGTCTTTAATGTTGGTTGGAAGGCTGATCTATTATTTATTTAGATTATTCTTATTCCGTTGATGCACTGGCATTAGAAAAATAATGACGATTGTTATTTATAGACTCAACTCACTTAAAACTGACATGAATTACAATTCTGTAGAGATACACGTGGGATTAGATTCGTATTAGCTTATTGAGTTTGTTTGTTTCTTTGTCAACTACTACTGTCGGCGCAGAAATTATGTTCACCCGAGTTTGAAAAATGTTTTCTAAGATACTAAGAGACCTATGAAAAATCCAGTCACACCATAGTTTTCCCCATTTAATTGTGTTTTGAAATTGTATTGTAAGTGTTAGTAATTTTTATTCTATTTGAAACACAAAAGGTACCGGACTTTTAAATAGTTTTCACTGTACATAAACTTTACACTATTATTACTAAAAATCCGTTCATGTAGAGCATTTATATTTTAATACGTAGTTGATAGAAGTGTTTTCTATAAGTTTTATAAATTTTAGAATTTTATGTTATCAAGAAAAGAAGTGCTCATCAGTTACCTGAAACATGGTTTTCTTACCTTCTAGTGGTCGTAAAATTAATTGTTGGGTCTTTTTGTCATACTTATTACATATATTGTTACAATACATAATTTTTATATGTGTAAGTAAATGGAGTGATTTTAAAACGATTTAAAATCGTTTTACTTATAATGCATTTACTGCAGTGCATTATAAATTCATGTGTCATAACGCACAATTAAACAAGGAAAACAATGGTTTGATAGGACTTTTCATAAGCCACTTAGTTTTTTTTTTTTTTCAAACAACCTTCAAACTCGGGTGCACATAATTTCTGCGCCGAAAGTAAGGGTTGTTTGAAAGGATATTTCCGGTCTTGCATACACTTAATATGTCACTTTGTTGAACACTTTTATTTATGCATTGTTGTTTATTTGGTTTATGTATTATTTTGTTTAAAATTCTGGTTATTTGTTAAACATTTTTATTCCTAGAATATATTATTCCAGAAGAGATTTTTGTCGTGGAATTTTTATTGTAGTGTGGAAAATTGTAATGGTCTAATGTGAACAAAGTACATTGATATATTGCATACAATCTTTTGGTATTGTTTGATAAATAAAAATTGAGAAAAGGTAAACACGAAAAAAGGCGATTGGTGCAAATGTTATGGACTGTAATTGTTATAGATAATGTATACTTTAATATAAGCATTGAATTGGTAAAGAGCTACTACAGCTCACATTCTAGGAATAAGAAGATTTATGAGGGTTTTTGAAATGAAACGTTTTATTCGTATGTGTGTGTGGTGAGACAAATAATGCAATAACCTAAGGATGATCTATAATTTCCGAATTTCAAATAAATGTTGTAATAAAAACTTTAATTGCATCACTATTACTCATAAACTTGTCGTTCTGTTACGTCATAGTTACAGATCAGCAAAAAATAAAAAAAATAAAAATAACTACCGGACAGACAAGTTTTATAACAACTTCACACCAGATATTCGGAATAATTTTAGTATCCGCTTTAGCATCAGCCTATGACAACAACATGCAGTTTTGCTGACCCAACATGCCAACTCGAACACGTGCTATTAGGTGTCAGGAAGTAATGCAATATAGCCCACATCCGCCTGTACATGGGGAGAGGGCGTTCCACTCAGGTGTAACGTGAGGGTCAGCACCAGCTAGTGACTACGCCATGCAGCTCTGCTGATCCAAAATGCCCACTCAAACACGTGCTATCAGGAGTCAGGAAGTAATGCAATATAGCCCACATCCACCTGTACATGGGGAGAGGGCGTTCCACTCAGGTTAGTCACAGGGGCAGCACCAGCCTGTGACGACACAATGCAGTTCTGCTGCCCCAACATGCCAACTCAATCACGTGCTATTAGGTGGCAGAAAGAAAGGTAACATGGCACACATCCACCTGTACATGGAGGGAGGGTGTTCTTCTCTGGTGTAATTTGAAGTTCAGCACCAGCCTGTGACGACGCAATCCAGTTCTGCACACCCCATTATATCAACTCAAACACGTACTATTAGGTGTCAGGAAGAAAGGTAAGATGGCATACATCCACCTGTATGTGAAGGGAGGTAGTTCTTCTCTGGTGTAATGTGAGGTTCAGCACCAGCCTGTGACGACGCAATCCAGTTCTGCTGACCCAAAATGTCAACTCAAACACATGCTATTAGATGTCAGGAAGTAAGGTAAGATGGCCCACATCCACCTGTACTTTGAGGGAGGGTGTTCCTCTCCGGTGTAATGTGAGGTTCAGCACCATCTAGTGACGACGCCATGTAGTGTTGCGTTTACCGCTGTGTCAGCAACAGCACATGTTGATGCATACTAAAAATCGTGCTATCAGGTTTCAGGAAGTAAGGCAAGATGGCCCACATCCACCTGTACATGGGGAGAGGGCGTTCCTCTCCGATGCTCGGGTGTTGGTTTACAGCCTTTACATTTCCCACCAAGCGTTTGGCTCGTATTTTGTAGTCACGATTTATGAATTAATTTTTTTTTTTTTGGAGAATACAATGAATATTATTTAGTTAGCTGCTGTATTATTTTCGTTAGCTTCAACAACAAAACTTATTAACTATGAACACTTAATATTATTATTTTGAATTGAAGTGAAAAGTAGCATTGTTTACAATATAACTATTTAACATTATTACTACATTATTTAAAAATAAGAATAGCTTAAAGCAATAAATAGTGAAACGTCAAATTTAAATACGAAACATGGATCTAGATAAGTCAAAATGATTTATTTGACGCCATGAAAATGATTATAAGCTATGAACATTTGGACGTAATAGAATTAAAAAAAATAAAATAATAATAAATATGATTCTAAAATATCAGTAAAAGGGCATTTTTTAAATGTACATATTGTGTATTTGAGTTAAATTTGTTTTAATTCAATATTTCATGAATATGAACATTTTATTTTCGTTGTAAACTCAAATTTCCTCATTTATTCTTTTCTCTGCTACCACAACCCCATTCATAACTAAAAAAATGTTATGGCCCTCTTGAGAAATAGAAGTAATGAAAGTACCTTTTAAACAATAAAAGTTAAAGCATGGGTAAAACCCGTAGATCTAAAAGTACATACTAATAATAGTAACAATTCTATTTTAGAGTTATATATATTTTTAGGTTTGCTTTATATACTTTAACAATATAAGCATTGAATAGAGAACGTTGTAAGTAAATAGCAATTGCATAAGGTAAGGCAATTATTTTAAGAGGAGGGGGATGAATCAGTAACGCTTGTCATGGGGCACTAGAAAGGGGCCAGGCGAGGTCCATAAAAAAAGTAATTGATGCAGCTCATTTAGCTAAAAGCATTTTAAAAAGTCCATTGATGTACAAATAGAATAATAAATAGGAAAATATTTATGGAATCGTATACAATAAAATTAGTGTTATTACTGATTATTTTGATGTTAAAAAATTAAAAATGGCAGCACTGTTGCAGGTCTGGAACTTTACTCTATGCTCAAGACAACAGCAGAACAGCTGTCGCTTCAGTGAATGTGAGGGCTGAATTTTAGGTTATTTTTGTTCTTACTTTGTTTCCGGTTTTAAAGCGTTGCTCTGCTCCTATGCTGGTGACTTGTTTTTTGTTTCTTTCACAGTGTTCAGTGGCTGATAGTGCGTAAGGCGTGTTTACTTCACCTAATTTTTGTAAGTAATCATCACTCTTTCACTTATTCTAATTCGTAATTTTATAAGTTTATGAACTATAAAATATGCTAGATAGATAATAGGATAGATTTGTTAACAACAAACCGTCCTATTAAACCTAATTAATAGATGCGATTCTTAATGTTTTGATTCAACTAAAAATATGAACTAATTCGAGGCATACGTATTAAAACGAGCTGAAAAAAGAAAACCCTGTTTGTATAAGAACTGAAATGGATACCGAAAACACATTTCACTGCTAATTTAAAGCATCTGTTGTTTTCAATCTGTTACTATTGTCACGATGAATCTCTTCGCACTTATTTATTCGAAAGACGCCGATCGTCAAGATATTGGGGTTTGTTTTGAGAGTATATGGGGGAATGTATTGGTGAAACTGACTTACATTTACCATAATAATGAGTCTATATTTAATATATTTTAATTGAAAGTAATATCAATTTATTTTCAATCAGTTCAATATTAGTAGTTTACTTTGATACAATGATGCTAAAATGTGGCATAAATAACAATTAAGCAAATTAAACGATTCAAGGTAGCAATGAGTAAAACCACGCAGTTATTTATATATACAGTAAATGTACGCATATTAAACAGCATTAAAATATTTTTAAATTATATATTTGGAATAGCATAAATTTGCTTACATTCCATGTTGATCTAGTATCTCACTTATAAATATAAAACCAATTTGAACATTTTGTCTAGAAATTGTATCAATACTAAGGTTTGTTTCTAGCCTTTAAACTTATAACACGTTTTGAGCTCCCAAACGAATTGTTCTCATATTGCTAATCGGGTGACATTATTAAACTTGACAACACGCTTACTAAGGTAAATCTTACTTAATGTTCATACATATTGCATATCATATTAGTAGTAAAGAAACTTTAGATTTTGTTTAACATTCCTGAGGATAAGAGAACGGATATTCCAAACACACATCCTTATCTACAAACCGTTGTATTCCTCATCCTACTGCTGTTTTCTACCAAGGACAGGTATTCAAACACACTGCCATATCTACAAACCGTTGTATTCCTCATCCTACAGCTGTTTTATACCAGGGATAGGAACTCAAACGCACTGCTATATCTACTATTATTGTCACGTTCATCGTACAACTATGTTCTACCAGGGATAGGTATTCAAACGCACTGCCATATCTACATTTAAACATTTTAATTCCTCATCCAACAGCTGTTTTATACCAGTGATAGGTATTCAAACGCACTGCCATATCTACTATTATTGTCTCGTTCATCCTACAACTATGTTCTACCAGACACAGGTATTCAAAAGCACTGCCATATCTACATTTAAACATTTGTATTCCTCATCCTACAGCTGTTTTCTACTAGGGATAGGTATTCAAACGCACTGTCGTATCTACTATTTTTGTCTCGTTCGTCCTACAACTATGTTCTACCAGGGACAGGTAAACAAACAAACGCACTGCCATATCTACATTTAAACAGTTGCATTCCTCATCCTACAGCTGTTTTCTACCAGGGATAGGAACTCAAACGCACTGATATATCTACTATTATTGTCTCGTTCGTCCTACAGCTATGTTCTACCAGGGACAGGTAAACAAACAAACGCACTGCCATATCTACATTTAAACATTTGTATTCCTCATCCTACAGCTGTTTTCTACTAGGGATAGGTATTCAAACGCACTGTCGTATCTACTATTTTTGTCTCGTTCGTCCTACAACTATGTTCTACCAGGGACAGGTAAACAAACAAACGCACTGCCATATCTACATTTAAACAGTTGCATTCCTCATCCTACAGCTGTTTTCTACCAGGGATATGTATTCAAAAGCACTGCCATATCTACATTTAAACAGTTGTATTCCTTATCCTACAGCTGTTTTATGCCAGGGATAGGAATTCAAACACACTTCTATATCTACTATTATTGTCTCATTCGTTCTGAAGCTATGTTCTACCAGGGACAGATATTCAAACACACTGTCATATCTACATTTAAACAGTTGTATTCACCATCCTACAGCTGTTTTATACCAGTGATAGGAATTCAAACGCACTGCCATATCTACTATTATTGTCTCGTTCGTCCTACATTCATGCTCTGCCAGGGACAGGTATTCAAACACACAGCTATATCTACAAACCGTTGTATTCCACATCCTACAGCTGTTTTCTGCCAGGGATAGGTATTCAAACGCACTGCCATATCTACTATTATTGTCTCGTTCGTCCTACAGCCATGCTCTGCCAGGGACAGGTATTCAAACACACTGTCATATCTACATTTAAACAGTTGTATTCTTCATCCTACAGCTGTGTTCTACCAGGGATAAGTATTCAAACGCACTACCATATCTTCTATTATTGTCTCGTTCGTCCTACAGCTATGTTCTACCAGGGACAGGTATTCAAACACACAGCTATATCTACAAACCGTTGTATTCCACATCCTACAGCTGTTTTCTGCCAGGGATAGGTATTCAAACGCACTGCCATATCTACTATTATTGTCTCGTTCGTCCTACAGCCATGCTCTGCCAGGGACAGGCATTCAAACACACTGCCATATCTACAAACCGTTGTATTCCTTGTACTACTGGTATGTTTTGCCAGGGACAGATATTCAAACACAATGCCATATCTAGAACCGTTTTATTCCTCGTCCTGCAGCTGTGTTATCTACAAGGAACATTTATTCAAACACTCTGCCATATCTACAAACCGTTGTCCTCCTCGTCCTGCAGCTGTGTTATCTCCCGCCTCATCGTCCGTGACTCGGAACTCGTCAGCCAATTAACAAACCGCCGTTTCCTATCATTAACCAATTAACGTCAGACTGGGACCATTGGAGACAGAAGCCCCCTGGCTCCCCCTTTATAAATGCCCCGTACTGGTGTATGATACATTTTATTTAGAAATAGTTTTTTAGTTGGCATAATACGTGTTGGTTCAAATACAGTACAAGTAACCGTCACACAATACAGTTTATTATAATATAAGCACAAAATGCACAAATATATTACAATACAAGTACACAATGCACAAATATTATGGTGATCGATTTCGGTGAACCACTCTCACCTTCCTCAGACCAGAGGAATTCACAAAAGATTCTATAAATTTGTGTTGTGTGACGTTTACTTATACTTTATTTTATTTAGGAAGACAATTACCGTACAGCTGTTTACATCTGCAGAGGTATTACCCATATTGGATTTATATACCATAAGAGCGATGTTCAAAGCGGTACAGTTCTATAATTAATAATTCATCGTTCTAATATGATTTTAACTTAATTTGAAGAGGAACGTAAGAGTTACTAGGACCCTTTAAATATTAATTTTAAATACATTTAATTTTCATAAGTTAAATTAATGATGAGTTTTAGTTTATATATTAGTCTATAAGTTTTATGACAGTTAAAAAGAACAATTAAAATTTTAAATGTGGATTAACAATTAACTTTTGCGCTCTTTCAAAACGATGTAACCTACAAATTATCATTTTCCGAGAAATGAATGTTACAGTGCTGTTCTACATTTGATACAAATCAAAATGTTGTATACCTCCTCCACAGACTCTTAAGGGTGAAAAATCAAAAATAGTTTTTGATTTTTGTTGTTAAAAAAGTGTAACTTTTTTTATAAGTAATAAATGTGCTGAGAGGGAAAATCAAAACAAAAATCTTTATGGAGATATAGCTACCTAAAGTGAACAATTTGGCACTTCTAAGTATATAAATCCAATATGGCGTCTAAATATTATCTAGATAGTACATGTAGACATGATTTTGTTAAGATAATACCACAGAATATAGAGAGGTATCTATATTCTGTGATAATACTGAAGAACAGTTTTTTTGCATGGTACTCGTACTAACACATTGCACTCACTGTCTTACCGACTCAAACTAAAGTAATTTATACTAGAATGGTGAATTATCAATTATCATTTGTCAGTGAGGTGGTTTCTGCAGAACTTAATTATTTCCAGGTTAAGTTTTCAGGACACTGTATAATGTGATAAAACCGGGACATTCTCAGGTATCCGGGACGTTTGATCACCCTGGCCTGACTATTTTGAGCCAGAACTCAGTGTGCTCTATTTAATAAACGTCGCATGTCAACGATTTTACTAAAACAACGTCATTAGTGGAATGTTATGGGACAATGGCCCCGGAAACGCGATTTCCAATCGAAGCGTTTCACAATGGCTGTGACGTCACGGATCGTCGTTAATGACAAGTCATTAATTAGTTCGGAAGAGCGAGACAATATCTCCGTGTGTGTTCCAGCTCCAGCATTCTTGCAGCACATTTGATGTACGGTCTCCCCTAGCTCACAATACATTCCCAGCAATTACTCGGGTTGCCGTATATTACTAGCGTACCTCTCCTGATGGCCTGTGAATCACTGCCATTGGCCGCAGCGGCCGCCAGTTTACGATCGGGGCACTGGACAACTATACTGACGAGTATACGAGGTTATCGTTTCTCTAATAATTTATAAGTAATATTGTTTATAAAAGTGTTTATCTCTTTAACCTTACTCTACCCATTCTCCATAGGCCAGCGGTTCTCACTCTTTTCCCAATTGTGTAACCCTTACCAAATTTAAGAAATAAATTTGTACCCCTCTACTATATCATAATCACTGGAAAAGTTTGACTCATTAGAATCTGGGTAGATTTACTGGACACTAGTATTATGGGTGAACTAAAATATAAAAAATCTTAGTGATCATACGATTTGAGTACTACTAACCGGTTAAATACAGAACCATTTTAAATTTGCAAATTGTATACCTTGGATTTTGGAGTACCCCTATAAATTTTCGTATACGCCTACCCCAAGAGGTATGCGTACCACAATTTGGCAACCACTGCCATAAGCCATTAATCTGTGTGAGGAACTAATCAGACAGAGTAAGGTGGAGAACCAGTACAGTACAAGGTGAATTTACTGATAAAAACCATCAGTCAAGGTCAGGATTCGAACCTGTGTTATCTCTAACTCAGCTACAAAGTCCTTAGACCCCTCAGACACTGGCTTTCTTGTTTCAACCTGGTTCAGTTAATCTATTTCAAGTAATTGATATAAAGTATAAAGATTGTGTTTACAAACTATTGATAAACATCAATTCAATTATCAATAAACATACATTATTTTTCCATGTTTTTTCTAGTCGTTCTTATTTTGTTGTTTGCTGTTATAATATCTTTAGTTGTTATGTTGTCTACATATGTTTATTATATAGGAATAAAAGGTTTATTGCACTTAAAATATGTTTTCGAAACTCAAAGTGTCATTATAAATTTATTAACACTAAGCTCGTATTCATCTTGACGATGAAACCTTGAGTTTCGAAACCATTGGTAGTTTCAGTAATTTAAAAGATTACTCGACAGTATCTAGGTAACTATACACCTTTTATTGACAAATTAAGCGATTCAGTGGTTTCCCCATCATATCATGTGTAATGTATATTATGTATAACGATTGTTAATTGCAATGATATTGCTCTTTTCTAAGCCGAAAAGCTATGGCATCTTACACATTTCTTTATAAAAACAGAACATTTCAAAAATATTTTTGATGGAACATTAGTGTGTTGAAAATTAGTACACTCTACAAATATCGATAAATCAAATCACCGTTGAGTTCCCGATTACTCAATGGGTTTTATTTTTCTTCCATCAAATATCCTGGAAACAATATCAGATTGACGTCCAACCTACGGGTGTAATCAGGTGGAATCCGACACCCGTTCCTCCCCCCGAGGCGCCCCCAGCCATACACAGTAGCTCCAATTAATCTGATGATCCTTGATTGCGAATAAGTGAAGAATTATTCCAAGTCCTTAGGCATCGAAGAGAATAGAACCGGTGTCTGCATTACCAATTTAAATGGTTCGCTAATTGTATGTGCGGGATGTAGCGAGTGGGCTGCAGCTCCATTAGGATGGACTGGTTCCGGTCTGAGGATAGATCGACTACGTGCTTCCGACCCAACGAATATATCGATGTTCCAAACAGACTGGTCCTTAGATGTCCCAGTTATGAAAATGGAGCTATCAAAAAGTAGCGTTTTCGACCATAGTTATCATAATTGTCAGGATATATTAATTAAAATGAGTAATACGTACTGGAACAGGTTTGAACCAGTTTGACCAAACAGGTTTAAAATACGATAAATAAACGAATTATATATAATTTATGCAGTGGAGGACACTTTTCAAAAAGAAGGAATATAGAAAATTGAACATACCATAGATAAGAAGGAAACAGAAGACGCATAATGGTACTACGCAGAATTTGGGTCGAATAGTTATTTGTCGTGTTAGCTGTGGGAATTACAGTACCCCTTTATTGTTATTTTATTATTATTTTTTTAAATATTATTTGTAATGGCTTCTAATGTTAGAAAATTTAGTTTATAAAAGTGTCCCTTTGTAATGTTTATAGTTTTAAGTAATAATTGTTTATGAAATTTAAGTTTATTTATATATTTATTTTATTTTTATTTGATTATATAAAAGTAACATTTTCATTTTATTTACGTCTGGCTGGTAGTGGCCCGTTTACCTCCCACAGGCATGTGCCCATGAGGGAAACTATTTCCACGGTTGTGTTGTAATATCTGTACAATGTCATTATTATTTTGTGAAATAAAATGCATTATTTATCTATTTATCTATCTGTATAACTAAATATTATACAACATACTACTACTGATTTTTGGATAAAATTATATGTTAACAAAGAAGAAATTAATTCTAAATCAATAGACCAATAAACTTTATTTTTGAATTTTTTAAAGAATGTTGTTTATGACGTCCAGTTAATAGGACGTTGGCCTTTTATGCATAGTTTTTTGGACGTCCGGAAAATAGGACATTGGCACTAAAAGGATTAACTAAACAACTGTGACAGTATGTAATGGTAGAAATAGAAATAATAATTTTTTCGAATAAACATTTATAAAATTTGTCTGAATATTTTCGAGAGCAAAGTTTTTATCTTCAAAACAACAAAGAGTATTATCAATAATTATTCAATGTATACAATAAGTGAGTTATCTTCAATATGAAACTGTTAACATTTATTTATAGGGAACATTTGATCAAATTTGAAAAAAAAAATAAAACTAAAGTAAGATGAAAGATCGCATTTATTTTTTAAACAAACAAAATTTACATCATCTAGTCACCACGTAACTATAAAAATAAACTTTTAAACTATTATTAATAACTCCCAACGTGTTATATTAATTTGGTAAATGAACAGGTGCTATTTTCGATAGTAAGATATAAATAAATTACGCCTTTCAAAACCCAGGCATATTTGTAAAATTCCAAAGTACTTATATCAAATTAACTAGAGAAGGTTGCCATTAGTGGCGACTTAGATTACCACTGGAGCTGGAAGTCTGGACGGTTATCAATGAATAATGGGGGGGGGAGTTAGGTGGTTAGAAACTAGTTATTTACGGATGTACAAGAAATTACTCTTTTTCGGTAAGTAAGTTATAAAAGAAATGCATTAAGAGAGAGGTAGCAAATTAACACTTAAATAGTCACCAAAGAGGATTCAGCTCAGAATGAGATAACTAATTAGGGAGGAGGGATGGACGAGTCCTTGGATGCTGCTCGACTCCTTCCTTCTTATCCCTTGAAATCGATATTGAAAGGAAACCCCTCCTGACTTATACAGAGTTCTTAGAGGACAATTAGAGGACAACCATATTAAACGAATAAAGTATTTGAGGAACGTTGAATACAACCTTAATTAAGTAGAGAACAAAATTATTAAGGGAGGTTTTTACTAAAAGGAGTTTCTTGAAGCAAAAGAGTTAGGGTATACCTACGGTATTGGTTGTGTGAAGTATAGTGGTATTGACCCACCTACCCACCCTACATGTACAGTGGTATTGACCCACCCACCCCTACACGTACAATAGTATTGACCCACCCGTACACGTACAGTGGTATTGATCCACCCACCCAACCGTACATGTACAGTGGTATTGACCCACCCACCCACCCCTACACGTACAGTGGTATTGACCCACCCACCCCTACACGTACAGTGGTATTGAACCACCCACCCACTCGTTAACATAAAGTGGTATTGATCCACCCACACAACTGTACATGTACAGTGGTATTGACCCGCCAACCCACCCCTACACGTACAGTGGTATTGACCCACCCACCCCTCCACGTACAGTGGTATTGACCCACCCACCCACCCGTACACATACAGTGGTATTGACCCACGCACCCACCCACCCGTACACGTACAGTGGTATTGATCCACCCACCCACCCCTACACGTACAGTGGTATTGACCCACCCACCCATCCAACTGCCCCTACACGTGGTAAATTACAAGGCTACAATTTGTTAGGGGTTGTAACATTATCAATTACAATATAAATTACGAAGTTGATTCTTTGCGATATATATTTACTAATATGTTATTTGTATTTAAAGTTATATTAAATTTGTATAGGTAGAATGTAAAATTGTTTGTTTAGTTAGTAATGAAAGTGGTTACAGCTAAACAAAAGTTAACTCCTCAGATAGTTATTAGATTTGTAGAAGATAAATTTTAACGTAACAGAATACATTTTAAAAATTTGATCAAGCAATGTAATAGTTGTAAAAAATCTTTCTATGATTTTGAGCGTGTTTTGTTTTGTCTCCTCGCAACTGGACACAGGGAGGAAATAAATAGAGGTCATTTTATTATGACCGCAGTTAGCGCCTCAGTGGAAGTTATAAATATATTTCAAGTAATGTACATAATAATACAATAATAAATACGTCTATCCTTGATAATTTGAGGGAATATAGGAATGACCACAAGGTGCCGGACCTGTATCTACATGGCAAATATGTATATCTGCCATGAATATTCTCAACAAAAATTTAGCGACTCTGTTTCTTTCTTCCCTGCGTTTCGAAAGGGGTACCTCATATATGTCTGAACCTCACAGACTTTAAAAAACTTTCTGTTTTGAAAACAAATCTATTTCTTTGAATTAAATTTATTTTATTTTAGGTGCTTTTTTATACAATAATTAAAATTGCTTTTAATGAACGTTCTGTATGATTTCACCCTTTTTATTCACTCTTATTAAATGTACAAGTTATAAAAAGGTAAAATAAGTCTTAATTAACCAGGCAAAGTTACATTTAAGAAGTGTAGCCTTAACTTAGCTACTATTTATTTTTGATATGTTGAACAACTTAAATGAGATATTAAAATAAAAATTCTTCAATGATAAAATTTTTTTCTTTATTTTCTTCGTATAACTTCAACAAAATAAAATTGGATTTCTTCTACAAATAATAATAAAAACGAAAATAAAGTATCTTTCTTTATTAAATTAAAGGAACACAAATAAATTAAAATAAATTAAATATCTTCAGACCAGAACCTTTTTTTTTTATTAATTAATTCTTAATTCAAAAATTTAGAAAATTGAAACTATCTCAAAAAATTCAAAAAATTGATAAAATTGAAATTGAAATATTGAAAACTGAAAAATTGAAATATTGAAAACTGAAATTGCCTCCGGGAGATCTGAAAAAAAAATAAATAACCAGCTTTTAGTGACTTGAAACATTTTCCTTTCTACCAAATTTTTAAACAGAAAACAAAGCACTCCAAGAACTGTCACTAGAAGAGTGACTACAAACAAGAACAAGTTTTAACCGCGCATGCTTGGTGGATCTTACCCTATCTACTAAAACCCTACTGAAAAACCTAACTAGAGAAAACTTGTAAAAATTACTTACGTAGCTGTCCTGGAGGTTTTAACCCAAAACGTGACCACAAACAAAGCGCGACATACGCTCACACACTCACAAGCGACAAGGAAAAATTGCCGAAACGGAAGACAAGACTCCGGACGGTTAAAATCGCCGTGAAGAACAAACGTGGTCACTCGCCAAAAGATTACTTCCAACTGCCCGAACGCCCGCAAACCTTCCACCAACGGACTTACCCCCTCCTTACTCTAGAAGCTAAATCAACCAATAAGAACCCTCTAAACCAGGACAACCGAACAGGTAAGGCTCACCAAACATGTTGACTTCAGAAAACATGTCGCATGAAATTGACAGGAAATTAACAACGTGAATATACTGGTTATTTAGCTAATTTAAATGGGAAAAAAACTACTTTTTTATTTGAAAGGGGAAGATTCTGAATTTTTCTCAAAACTTGGAGAATTTATATTGAAAACTTTTGGTAAAAGAACCAAACACCCAAATCTCTCAGTTCTTACAATATTTAACATTTTCTAGACACAATTCTCTAAAATCATTATAATGAGACAATTAACAATTGTTACAGAAGCCCTCCCTAAAACTTAATCAAGGGACGTGCAAGGACAGGATCGCTGTGGCAGTCAAACATCCAAGAAACAGCCACACTCGATATTTCTTGACGCCTTTATCTTCCAATAACGTCGGAACCCTCCGGTCAAGGCCACTGTAAACTAGTAACAAGACCAGTGTAGAGTAGTCAGAATGATATCTGGTGTTGAAGACTTTATTATTGTTTATGGCTCTTACACTATTGTTTTATCATTATAATTGTGAGGCGTTTTCTATGTTAAACTTTATTTAAGAAGGGCCAGCCAGCATCTCCACACGCTCATTAAACTCACAGATGAATATTTTAGTTCTCGTTTCAGAATCATTGAGTTTGTTGCAAGAGGATCATTTCATTATTTTAGAGCAATACACATAATACAATTTACCTCACTCACCAAGTTCAGAAACATTTCTATAGTAAGGTTCACGTTCAGTTGGCAGTATGGTTGAAACAGGGACTACAACAACGCACAAACAGTGATCAATTCAGCCAGTATGATTTAAATAACAAAACACAAATTGTTTAGAGAGAAAAGAAATTAATATTACCATACAAGTTACAAAAATACACGTTTTATCTCATTACCTTAAAGTAATAAGAGTAAATTGAATACCTTGAAATTCTGCGGATGGCCGCACTGCGTACAGCAGTACTGGAGAGGCGGTTGGAAGGAGAGTGCATCCACCCCATAGTCGTCGACCAGCTTGCGGTAGTGAACTCGGAGGAGTGGTCGTGTGCCCATGGTCTTGCCCATCTCTAGGGTCACTATGGTGCCATGCCTCCTCACTACGTGCTACGTCACTGTCACTGACTGAAGTCACTTGATTTAAGCGGTTTCTGTGGTTGGTATAACACGCTGAGCGAAGTGTTATGGTTTCATTCTAAAAGTTTTATTTCCCATATTATAGTAGGTAAGTGTATACTACAAAACTGTCAACGAAGAAGGAAAATAGAGAAAATATATTAATTACAGTTCTGCAGAAATTTGTATGATTTAAAATTAGTGTACATTAAATTCATATTAATACGTGGACATTGTGCAAGGAGGCATTGGTTGAAAAATAAACACGATTAATCTATTTAATTACAGAATAATAAAATGTTATGAATAAATGTATGTAAAAAAACAATAAATAAACGACAAAAACTGATAATACAAGTAAACAAAAAGAAATGCTAGTTTTAAAAAGATTCAAAAATGTTTCTGTTTATATTTTAAATTCTATTTTCAAACTTCACTCCCCATTTAACATGGGCCTGCAGGAGTATCCGTGAACTTAACTCAACGAGTGAAGTACTGACTGTAAAGTAATTTGGGGATTCGAACCTTGGACCGAAGAGTCTAAAACGATTGTTTCTACGACACTCCCTACTCACGAATTAAATGTCATTCAAATAGGGCTGTTTTATTACAATGTTAACTTAATTAACTAGATAGAAGTTACATTTTTAATCAATGTTTTAAAAAAATCAAAACGTTAGTTGATGATCCGAAGAAAATAGTTTGTTGTTAAACATTTGAAAATACTAGTGTAGGAACGCTGTTAATGCGAGGTTACTCAGTTTTACGTTCTCCCATATGCGTTAGCATACAGAAAGTATTGTTTTCGTCTAAACAATTTTTTTAAGTTGGTCTAAAGATCGAAAAAGGGGTTTTCAAAAAAATCTGTTGATGTCTGTCCGCATATCTGTGGGTATATGCACTTTGCTGGAGACCAAATGGATGGATACATTTTTATGAAATTTGGGATGTACGTGTATTTAGCCAATATTTCAAGATCGTTTTCACTTTTTTTAAATTTTAGTTTTTTATTTTTATGGGCAAAAAACATCCAAAAGTGGAATTTTCTCAAAAAGGCTCTAACGATTACATTTTCAGGAAAGACGTAAATTGCAATTTAAAATATTGTAGTAACAATTACAGGTCTCTAACTTGACTAGTTTTTGAGTTATGGCAAAAAATAACATATTTGGTTATCAAAATGGTAATTGTCAAAGTTTTGATTTTGTAGTGTTTAATATGGGGGAAAGTTTGTGCCAATTCTTTGGAACCATTTACTACTAAAACAAATAACACAATGACATGTAGGCTACATAATGTTATAAAATGTTTATTTCTTATACGTTTGTTTCCCTACAGTGAGAGGTAGATCGAACCCGTCTTTCCTCCCCACGGAACGGTGGCAGCTCTGGAGGCTAGGCTAAGCTCCGTGTGGCTTGGGCAGGCTCCGGTAACAAAAAACCCACCTTAATGGAATTGAAATGCCTTGCTAGAGCCTTAAGGGACGGGTAACCCTATCTCTACAGCATCCCTCGTCTTACAAACTCCAGGTCTGTTTATATCGGCTTTAAGAAAGGCGATCCGTTTCACTGAGGTATAGCAAACTTATTATGGATTGCTTTTTACCTCTATTTTCAACAGATTTGCGAAATACATTATATTTTTATAAGGGATATAATGTAAACATTATCTAGTTCCATGTACAGTAAATGGTAATTCAAGTAACATTAAACAGTGTCCAATTTGTTTTCACCATTCCAAATTTTAAAAGCAAACGTATTTCATAATATGGAAGTAATAGGATGTAACAGAAAATGTATAAGGAAGAAAAATTTAAGCTGTTCCCTTTTTCTTGGTTTCCAAGGAGGCGAAAAATTAATCCTCAGTATGTTATTAATACTCGTAGAGTAACTAAAAGAACTAAAGTGCTGTAGATAGGATGGCCGAACGGTCTAAGGCATTGGCGTAAGTTAGACGTAGCGCAGGTTCGAATCCCGGCACGGACGGGAAGTTTTTATCTTTAACTTTGCACTGTACTGGTTCTCCATCTTGATCTGGGTAAATACATGTCCTGTATATATTAATAATGTATGGAAAATAAGAGTAGAAAAGTTAAAAAGGAGATCGTCCTCTCATTTTATATACTTACAAAAAAAAAAAAAAAAAAAAAAAAAAAAAAAAAAAAAAAAAAAAAAATCTAGTTACATACAAGAGGACTATGTCTGTATTCCATTACATTTTACAACCGGCAATGAGCCATCCATTTCTTTCTCGTATTTAAGATGATAGTTCTATTTATTACTAAGACCTATTTGATTAATATCGCGTGGTTGCTATTTGAAATGCAAATTACGAAAGAAATCCACTAAATCTGAGTTGTGATACTAAATACGAATCTCACTTGTGATAATTGAAACCTTGCACCATAGAAACTAAATAATGGTTATACAATAGTTTTGTTTGACGAATTAATTAATTCCAGAATGTAAATCCAAACTTCCACGGAAAGTGAGAATAGGCCTATATATATATTAAGACAAAGCTTTTCTCAAAAGGTAGCTTGTTTTTTTTATTACAGTTGTTTTAAGTAAATTTATAACGTTCATAAACCTAAACTCCGTAAACTTTAGGTTTTTTTACCTGCGTAAAAAAAAAACAAAAAAAAAAAAACGCTCCCTTGCTATTTCTTCCTGTTATGACAGTTACAGTTGAAACGTAAAAAAGGTAATATTATAAAAAACTTATTATTATAAAAATATTATTATAAAAGGTAATATTATAGCTGTCAAGTAAATAAATTCGCAAATTACTTATCAATACTCTTCTTTTTAAATTTAAATCTAAATATATTTAGAGAAGAAAAACACAAGGATATCACTCTTACTATTCTTACAAACAAAATTTGCTTTCAAGAAATAGAAAAATATCGTTGGAAATTTTAAGAAAGCCTGGATATTTTCTTCCTCTATGTGTAAGTTACACTAGCATACCTACAGTTAATCGATAAATATCCACAACACATTCTAAAGTGTTATCCAAAGCTTATAAACTTCACGCACTTTGCAAACTAAAAGACCCCCCTAAGCTTTGCGTGCATAGTGAAGAACCATTAATTCGTAACGCACATTAATAAATTCTGTGTCGTGGTGGAGATATAAACAGTTCGAGCTTTAAATCATCCAGAAAAATTGCTCGGAATAGCCATAAACCTGTACTAGAACACCTCTACAGGACATATAGATAGGTCAACAAACTACAAGCATAGGCCTGTACTCTCTTACTGCATATATCCTATTCCGCAGGATGGCCCTTTCTTATTTATTATTTATGTTATGTATTTTTATTTACTATTGCCTACATTATTGTATGGATGTGAGTTTTGGGTTTAATGCCGAAAACAGTTAAATAATCTTGAACATTTTCAATAGAAAAATTTCAGAAACACATAAAAAATAAAATGGCACGACTACAAATCCACCGAAGAAGTACTAAGAACAGCAAACTCCATGGGTATAGAAACACAAGTAACTAAAAATCAGTTAAAATGGACAGGATATGTTCTTCGAATGGATGATACATGTTTACCAAATAATATGTATTATTTTGTCAACTGTTGGAAGGAATAAGAGCAATAGGTTCTCCTATGAAACGATATAAAGACATTCAGATATTTTGATATTGAAGTAAGAAGATGGATATTGGGCTATAGATAAAGATGGTACAAAAACAATTAATTATTAACTCATCCAGAATAAAGGTTTTTCCATTATAGAAAACACAATTAAAATAACTGTTACTAACTGAAATGTTAAAATAGTTCATTTTTATTAATTCTAATTATAATGTAACGAAAGGGAGAAGGAGGATCATCGAACTTTCGATGCCTTGCTAATAAATATACAAAAAAGGTCAATGTCCTTTTTAACCTTACTCCACCCTTTCCCCATAGTTTATTGGTCAGTGTGGGGAACTTATCAGACATATTAAGGGGGAGAACCAATACAGCACATTAGAAAATGAAACCAGTTCATTACAAGGTGAATAATTATTGATAATAACTAACAGTCAAGGCCAGTTTTCGAACATAGTCTACCTCTAAACTTAGGTACAAAGCCCTGACGCCTTTAGACCACTCGGCCACTGACACTCCTAAAAATGACTTCTTAACTATCAGAAATAAGAGAAGTGTAAATAATCACATTGGGCATTTTTGGATAGTAAAAATTGAAATTTACCTTTAAATAATATTTGAAAACAAAGGTCTAAAATAATCCTATAAGCAGACAATAATTAAGACAAACACTTGAAACTTACTCAATACTCCTACTGTCTAATTGATTGAGTAACTCGGAAGTTGCTAAGTTGACTTAACTCAGACTGACTTCATTGACTTGACAGCTGTGATGTATAAACAGTCATTATTTTTGTATAATTTTTGTTAAGTGGTAGAAAGAATACGATAATTTGAGGAGTCCGAAAATTTATTATAATAACGAGTGATTTTTTAAAAACTAACAATTTTTTCACTTACTAAGTACTTTTTTGAAAATACTGACCAAAATAATGCGATGAAGTGATTTTTATAAAACTGCTAATAATAAATAATTTACTATTACGAAGGGATTATCTAGCATAAATATAATCAGTGCAGGTATTAAATGACTTTATAGGTTGGATTTAGCTTTGTGACAGGAGAACACGCGTTTATTTCTATTAATAAATTACATGGTTCTTAGATCTTGTTAAAAATATATATTTTTACACTTATAAATTAATAAATGGTCGATGATATATATATCTAAAATGTATTTAAATACTAAAACTGTTCCGTTTGAAAATGATGATTAGTCATTTTTTTAAACCGCTACACATGGTAACAGTGATTGTTTTGGAACTGATCAATATGATAGTGGTATTAGGTGAAATTTTCATATACTTTCCTAATTGAAATATACATATATATATATATATATATATAACTTATATATATATTTCAATATATTCATATTTTCTCATAATATTAACTCCAAATTAACGACAAGAAATGCTTTTCCCTAACGGCTAATACTAGTGGCATATGATAATAATAACAAATGATCATTATCCTCGTTATATGATGATAGTGATCACTTATCATCATATAAAATTATGATAAGTGATTTTTCTCAAACTATTACGTATAGTAATAATAATATTAATTCTGAGTGGTTTTTACTTATTTATCTATTCTTAAGACATCTCACTCAAACTAATCCGTTTAAAAACTATGGCAATTGATTTTTCTCAAACTGTGATACATGATAATAACAAGTGATTTTTCTCAAACTGTGACACATGATAATAACAAGTGATTTTTCTCAACCTGTGACACATGATAATAACAAGTGATATTTCTCAAACTGTGATACATGATAATAACAAGTGATTTTTCTCAAACTGTGACACATGATAATAACAAGTGATTTTTCTCAACCTGTGACACATGATAATAACAAGTGATATTTCTCAAACTGTGATACATGATAATAACAAGTGATTTTTCTCAAACTGTGACACATGATAATAACAAGTGATTTTTCTCAACCTGTGACACATGATAATAACAAGTGATTTTTCTCAAACTGTGATACATGATAATAACAAGAGTTTTTTCTCAAATTGTGACACATGATAATAACAAGTGATATTTCTCAACCTGTGACACATGATAATAACAAGTGATATTTCTCAAACTGTGATACATGATAATAACAAGTGATTTTTCTCAAACTGTGACACATGATAATAACAAGTGATTTTTCTCAACCTGTGACACATGATAATAACAAGTGACTTTTCTCAAACTGTGACATATGATAATAACAAGTGATTTTCTCAAACTATGACACATGATAATAAGTGATTTTCTCATACTATGACACATGATAATTACAAGTGATTTTCTCAAACTGTGACACATGATAATAACAAGTGACTTTTCTCAAACTGTGACACATGATAATAACAAGTGATTTTTCTCAAACTGTGAAACATGATAATAACAAGTGATTTTTAAAATCAAACTGCTGCACCTGATAGTTACGAGTGATTTACTAACATAATTAATTTTTTCGTTGTATAGTTCCTACAAATTAAATATATTTGGAAACAGTCTAGATGTTTTTAATCTGTCACATTTATTATATTTCTTCATTTACACAATTTATTGAAGTTTAATATTAATTTCACAATCAGTAACATAACATTTTCTTGTAAATGGTCCACATCACATAGAAATATAACAGTGAGCCACCTGTACAATTAATATCACTGGTTAGGGAAACAATATTATTAATTTGGAGTTAATATTATGAGAAAATCTGTATATATATATATATATATATATATATATATATATATATATATATATATATATATATATATTGGTCGGTAGCGTAGTTGGTTCAATTCCAGCTTCATGTGCTAAATGTTCTCAGTTCGATCTCAATCAGAGTCAATACATTTTGAGAAGAATCAGCTGATAATCACTGGCTGTTCATTTGTCATTGGGCTATTAATTAATGACACTTTCTAAGGAATAGTCGGCCTTAGTTTGTAACAATGACTACATTCACTCATCTACACTCATCACACTCATTCGAAATCCATTTTCGCACATATCTTGACGATCGGCGTCTAATGAATAAATAAGAAAAAAAAAAAAATAAATAAATAAAAAATATGTCACATAGTTTAACGTAGAATCCCAACCACGCAGGTTCGTTATGCTGTAATATATATTTTCCTTTACATAATGAGAATGTCACTCGATACACAAACTCAATCTATAAAAAAAAAAAAAAAACAAGTTAGCTGTTTCTTGGTCGGTAGATTGGTGAGAAGATGACTGTTCTAACTAAGCAATTATAAATTCAATTATTAATTCAATAAATAAAAAAAAAAATAAATAAATTCAATATTAACCGCAAAAACACGCAGCCATAGGAACTTGCCGGTGGAAATACAGGTACCGGTATTTAATGACAAAAATATACAAAAAGAAAGAAACATTTTATACACAAACAATGATTTATATTAAATTTGGCTCCTGAACACAAATATGACATTAAATTATTCATGACTAGTATTAACTGAACTGAGATATTCAACATAACAAGTGGATTAGGTTAGGATAGTATATATTGACCGTGAATACATATTGCCAACCTAAACTAACCTAGATTTAAGTAACCTTACCTAACATAACCTGTTTTGTTAAATATATCAGTTTTTATTTGTGTTAAGAAGAAATGGATGTCATATTTATGTCTAGGAAGGAAAGCAACATAACATAATAATAATGTTTTACGTATTTTTTGGTATAGTTTTTTGTTGTTGTAAAACATCGGTATTTTCGACGAAACATTTCGATGGATTCATGTTAATGGGATTGACATTGACTAGTTAAAAAATCATTAAAATCGTTTGGGACCCTTATATTTGATAGGGCAAAATTCTTTAGCTACCCAACAAATTCATACTATTTTCTACGCCAATAACTACCAAAGTAGAAAGGTATTTATTATCATATGCTTATATCAGTTGTACTTTAAAGTTAACCTAACCTAACCTAACCTAACATATTCTTATTTTCTTTAGTTAAAATGAGTGTGTTATACTGCCTGAAAGTTGTTTTGTAACTTATTCAACAGTAAATAAGATGATTTTGGAGGGCAGATAAATAATGTTGAATTATTTAGGATTTTGACTTATTTTATACTTAACAAGCATTTATACGTATCGTAGATTACGTTGGGAATAAAATATTTTTAAAATAGTGCCAGCCGAGAGCACGTTCACGGCGGGTCACGCTTTAGACACAGGAATGCCGGTGATCGCCGGTCCGCTTTCTCGCCGACCGTCACTGAATAGAACACATTTCGAACATATTTGTTCCTCTGTCAAACTCGTACGAGGTATTCAAGATATGCCCATCAAATTGTGTAATATACGCGCATAAAATATATATAATTTGTGGCAGTTATGGAACGCTGGACGTCGGTTCCTAAAGAGGTTTGGGATGTGAATAATGATCTGGAACTACTTTTACCTCCAATAAATTCCTAGTTCACACATTTACTGTATAAAGATGTAAAATAGGAGATTTATTATTTGTAGGCTATTTTAAAATTTAATGAGCATTAGAGTAACCTGTTTAAAATGGGGAAGAATGAGGTTAGACACTGTTGGCCTCAAATACTGTATACGAACTATGAATTTTGTAACACAAATTTTGAGCAGTCTTAAATTTATTGAACTGTAAAATAAGCCCACTTTGGATTTATCACAATACCATCCAGATTTGGCTTACTAATTAATTAAAAACTAATTTTTTATGAAAACATTTTGTATAGTTGCATTTTTGTGAGTGAATCGAGAATCAAAACAATTATTAAAAAAAGTTTTTCAGTTTTTTTATATAAAAAGAGACGCCGGACTACTTTTTAACCTTATGCCTATTCCACATAGGCTATTAATCTTTGCGAAGAGCTTACTTATGCAGACAGAATAGGGGGAGAACAAGTAGGCTACAGTGAAAAGTAAAAACTAATATTACTGATAAACTTACAGTCTAGGCCGGTTTCGAACCTGCGCTATCTCTAACAGCTCAAAGACTTTGTCGCCTTGGACCGCTCGGCCACCGGCTCACTATATTCTACTTTCTGTGTTTCTTTTATTACTATTACTATGTCTTTCTATCCTTTTTAATCAGTTACTTAATTAAAAACATAGAAATAGTTATTTAATTTCTTATAACCGATAGACAATGTTAGTTACTTTAACTACTAGTTCGCATTTGTAATGTTTGTGGCTTTAGTTGTAGATTTTCGAGACCGTTTCCTATATGTATTTCAATAAATATTATATATTTTTGGATATACTATCCTTTAACATAACACTATAAAACAAATTCACAAAACTATGAGTGACAGATATGAACTTATATAATTATAGATATACCAACCCCATTACTTAATGGAGAATCTCATTAATAACTGCACAAAGGGGTGAATTTTTTTTATACCAATCGTTTATGCTTTGAATTGCTCAATTGTGGGGAGGTATACTAACGTGATAGGAGGAGAGTTTTGTAAAAATTATAGTCCCAAATATATCTTTAACATGTTTTTAGAAACAAGGTTTATTATATTTTTTTAAAATACAAGTAAACGTCACACAACACAAATTTATTACAATATAAGCACAAAATGCACAAATATATTACAATAAAAGTACAAAACGCAGAAATATTATGGTGATCGATTTCGGTGAACCACGCTCACCTTGCTCAGACTAGAGGTATTCACAAATTAATCAACAAATGAACTAACTGTTTTAAAAATTTACGCAGTTGGTACCTACGATAAATAAGCACCAATGTCACTTATATAAATTTTGTATCCCCTGATATACTATATGGGGTTTGTATACTTAGGGCTCCGAAATCAATTAAATTGTAATGTGGGGTGGAGGGTACGGGCGGGCCCTTTGAAGGTGACAGCTGTGGGCCCATCAGACAGGGACCACAGGCGTAAGACGGTGGCGCTGTTCAAATGGGCATACCAGAGCCCATAAAGGTGCCGCACCTCTCCTCTCGAGTGTATATAATGCATTACACTAAAAATGGTTATTTACATTTAAATTGTTTTTTTTTAGTGTATAATGTAAAATAAATGGAGTTTGCCAACAAACACATGACTCCTGTAACAGTGCAAGTGATACTGGAATGATATTTTGAGTGTTTTTAATTTACAGAGATACAAGGTCTATGGTTACGACTAATGGGTTCTAAACGATAATTCGTTCACTGCATGACATTATTAATTTAACTCTCACAGGGCATATAGACATAACTAACGAAACATTAAAAATTGACAAGATTGGTTTCAGTGTAATTGTTCTACATTCAGTAATGAGCGTTATATGAACATTTTTACTACAAAAATAAATTGAATTAAGTTAGTAAAATTCATATGTCTTTATCACTGGAAAAATTATATGTCACTCATAGTAACTATTCAAGAGACCGATCACTTTTCGTACATGAACTCTGTAAAAAAGAAGGATCAATTGTCGTACACACTCTGTACAAAAGAAGGATAAATTGTCGTAAATACTCTATACAAAAGAAGGATAAATTGTCGTAAATACTCTATACAAAAGAAGGATAAATTGTCGTATATGCACTCCGTACAAAACAACGATAACTTGTCGTATATTCACTCTGGACAAAGCAAGGATCAATTGTCGTACATACACTCTGTACAAAAGAAGGATAAATTGTCGTACACACTCTGTACAAAAGAAGGATAAATTGTCGTAAATACTCTATACAAAAGAAGGATTAATTGTCGTATATGCACTCTGGACAAAGCAAGGATCAATTGTCGTACATACACTCTGTATAAAACAACAATCACGTGTACATGCACTCTGTAATAAACAAGGATCAATTGTCGTACATTCACTCTGGATAAAACAACAATCACTTGTCGTGTATGCACTCTGTACAAAAGAAGGATTAATTGTCGTATATGCAATCTGAAGAAAATACGGACCCATTGCTGTGCATGCACTTTGCTCAAGGAAGGATCGGTTGTAGTATTTGACTTTATGCAAGAGAACGGTCAATTGTAATGCGTGCATTTTGTACAGGAAAAGGATCAATTGTAGTTAGTACATGCACTTTGTGCAAGAGAACGATCAATTGTAGTTTATGAAATTTGTGCAAGAGAACGATCAATTGCTGTGCATGCACTTTGCTCAAGGAAGGATTGGTTGTAGTATTTGACTTTATGCAAAAGAACGGTCAATTGTAATGCGTGCATTTTGTACAAGAGAAGGATCAATTGTAGTACATGCACTTTGTGCAAGAGAACGATAAATTGTAGTACGTGTATTTTATGCAAGAAAAGGATAAATTTTAGTACGTGCACTTTGTGAAAGAGAACTATCAATTGTAGTACATGCACTTAGTGCAAGAGAAGGATCAATTGTAGTATATGAAATTTGTGCAAGTGAACGATCAATTGTAGTGCATGCACTTTGTGAAAGAATACGTTCACTTGTCGTACATTCACTCTGTACAAGAAAAAAGAACATTTAACGTACTCTGTACAAAAGAAGAATTAACTGTCGTAAATGCACTCTGTACAAGAGAAGGATCGATTGTAGTATCTGCACTTTGTGCAAGAGAACAGTCAATTGTACTGGATGCATTTTGTACAAGAGAAGGATCAATGAGGCACATGCACGTTGTGTAAGAGAACGATCACTTGTCGTATATATATATATATATATATATATATATATATATATATATATATATATATATATATATATACATGGACTTTTACGATATACATGATCGATTAATTGTTATACATGGACTTTCTATAAAGAAGATCGTTTATCGTTTATAGACTCTATTCAAGAGAACAATTACTTATCGTACATGAACTCTGTAAAAGGCAAAGATCACTTGTTGATCTTGAACTATGTATAGAAGGCTTTGTATTGGTGAATGTTTATGATAATTCTTTTAATAAACTGATGAATATTTTTAATAATTCCTTCACCCCTCCCAAAAATGAGTTTTTAGTTGCCTTTTATTCACAGAATGAAATCTTTGATTTATACTGTACACATTAACTCTTAAAATAGTGAAACGTGTGATAAAGCGAGAGGCCTTATTTTCATTAAATACACCTTCGATGTTGAACACTTTAAGCACGGAGTATCTTAGGTATCTTCAAATCAAACAGGTTTCGTAGATAACTAGTTAGCTGTACATGGAATTTATATACAGTAGTTACAAATAGTTATTACAGATAGTTTGTCAATAAATTGTTTTGATTTATAATTTTAGAAAATAAATGAGCAGTTGTGCTATGTAATAATTGTGTGCTAAATATTATTTTATACCTGGTTTTCAGTTCAATGTTTTACGACAGCTTCCCATTTATTTCATATACATTAGTAATTAACTATGTCATTTACTTAAGATATTGTTAAAACTATTAATATCAAATACTAGTTTTAACAGCATAACGAAAAAAACGATCATATTATAAATTAAGTAGTTTTACAGATGTTGACAGATACATTTAACCCTTGTAGGGATTATTTTATTATATATTATGGCTTTCTAAAGATAATTATTGGCCATCTCTAGTAATATATTAGTGTTTAGTGAAAAAAGAAACGATGTAAGTGCCAAGTGATTGGCACAAAACTATGGGCCGAAATTACTTTTCTTATTTCATGTATGTAGGGCGTTCTTATTTCATGTACACCTAAAACTATAGAGGAGAAAACTAAACGAATACAAAATAACACTTGTACCAACCACAGAAAAACACATGAATCCGAACTACGTGCACTGAACTATTACTGGAAAGTTGTGAAAAAAGTTTCCAGCACAACGAACTAATCGGGTCAAGTCACCAACACAGACTGGCAACCACTCCACCAGAGCCGGCTCGCATAGCAGCCTTTTCTCCCACCTCGAGACCGGTTCACAGTCGGCCCCGTCCGCCATCTGCTCTCTCACTTGTGACACATCTCTCCTGCCAACTGTTCACAACACCCACTCACCTGAATACAATCTTAAAATATGTCAACTTTTGTGTTAGTGACATATCTCTACATCAACTGCTCCTTTGCACATCGTCCATTCAAAATATCCACATAAACTGAACACAATACCTTTACTAACCTACCACTCGGAAATCGTCCATCAACATATTTTATTGTGAGCGACACTTTTAAACTGTTAGTTTCCCACTTAGATCTTAACGTACCTGATACTAAATATAGACGTTATCTAACCTAACTTAGCGTAACCTAACTTCACCAAACATTAACTAACACAACCTAAGCAAACATAACCTAACTTTACCTAACATAACATACCAAACATAACCTAACTCAACCTAATATATCCTAACGTAACTTTACCAAAACACCAAACATAACCTAACTTTACCTAACATAATATAATCTCCCTCTCTCACAAATTGTTTGTTTGAATTTCAATTCACTTCACACAACTTTCCTGAATTGAGCAAAATAACTAGACTTCAACGTGGAGATAGAGCTCCAGTTCTCCACCAATATATACTTCTGACAAGAGACAGGTTTATTCTGTTAATAGCTCAATTGCAACTCCGTATACACTGATTTGAATTGAACACACACCTAATATCTTATCTGTGTTATTCAATTATTAGTATTCAATTATTAAATATTAGTAGTTGTAATACGCTCACCAACAATCTCTACTTTATCTCGTCTGTAACATAACCTTATATAACCTATCTTTCTTGACAATCGTTCATTTTCGAACTGATGAAAATCTTTAACAAAGAGCTGTAGTTGAGCAAGACAACGTAGCATTTGGTGGTTCTTGATTTTTTTCACGTTTACTCTAGAGCGAGTGAGAGAACTGGAGTACTTCCGCCTCTTTATTTGCCCCCACCTCAAACCCCTCAAAAGTGACGCTAGCACTTTTTATCGTTTTCATGCCCAACTACAAATCTTAGTCAACTTTCTGTTTCTGACATTTCAAACCAATTTTGCGTTCTTCTTATAGTGTTATTTTTTTTCGATGCTTACACTTTGAAGATGTCACTTAACAAAAGATAAGTGATTGGTTATCCATACAATAAGATAAGTTATCCATGCAACACTTAAATAGAAAACTGTTAAAAAAGGATAAAAATAAGCTGCTGGAAACCCACCGTTTAGCATTAGGTCCATCTGCATTTTGTTATTCTAATTAAATCAGTTATCACTTGTATTTTATAAAATTAATGTTCAATAATCTACAAACAATAAGTTCTTTAAAAAGTACATAACTACTTTGGTGTTACCATTAAAACATATTTAGAATACATTACACTATCGTCTAGTATAACAATGTAGAAGATAACCTAGCAACCCAGCTTAACCGTGAAGTTGTCTTCGAAACGACCATCACAAAAATGAAAATCTTGTACTTGAAAACTAGCTCACTTTATTAAAATTGACTCACTATTGACAGAACTTAGATAATATTGATAACTAAACACATGTGTGCTTAAAATATGTATAATGTGAAAAATATGTTTGCCTTCTAAAACCCTTAAGATAAACGACAAATGCCATATAAGAAAGACACTTCGTGTAGCTACAATGTTGCCGTCCACACGAGATGTATAAAATAGGTGCAGCTAACAGCGAAACGTGCTTGCACTTAAACGGCAAGATGATGAGGGGAAGTAGAGGGGGGCCACAAGTGACCTCGGGCTGCATGACCTTATGAATGCCATTAAAATACATTAGCCGGTCAGCCGTGTCAGCATCTGTCACGCGGTGAGATTGCACTTGAAACAGTTGCCATCTGACAACTGTCATCACAAGCTCAAATGACGTTCCTGAGCATGTAAAAGGACTTGAAGCTTTAAGTTGTACAACTAGTTGCCATACTGAGTTGCTTGTTAGTTTTGACTGATTGCTGCTGACTTCAAGTTTGGTAAATCAGCTTAAACATGGTTAGTTGATTTAAATGAAATAGTTATTTATTAAAATTAATTACTTTAAGTAATATTTTCGCATTAAAAAAGTTAATTTGCTCTCATTTGTTTAGTCTTAGTTTATTTTAGCATTTACATAAAAAAGTATCATCTGCTGTACAAATTATTAAAACTATAACCACAGTATATAATAAACACACAGTAGTTCAGCCGTTTTACTTGCCAACCAAGCGATGATAGCGATCCTAGCGGTGGTGTAGCAAACAGCTGGTGCGGTAAGCAAATAAACGATTGGACTTGAATACTTACACTCAATTAATTAATTGTATTGAAACATAACTAAACTGCCATGCTATCTAGCGTAGAGATGTCGCAGCTCTGCGTTACGGCCACTTCATCTCTAGCTTTGGCGTTGTCATTTTCTCGAGTGTAAGCTTCACTACTGTGTGTTTGTATTATATTGTGGTATAACAATATTTGATATGATATTACCTTATAAAAAGAGCATAAAAAAAACTGATAACTAGTTATCATAAATATATTGTTAATTATAACAAATGTTGCTAACAAATTGTAATAATAAAAAAAGAAAACATTATTAAAGCTTGAATAATACTAGTTCAGTGAATTTTAAAATAGTGTGATATGTAATGTTTGTACAACTAAGCTAAAATAATAAATATTAAAAAATATATATTTAAAAAAATGTTGGTTAAAAGTAGTAAACCCTCGATTAAACTACTCCAGACTTAGAATGTACATTTTCCGGTGACAACCGAGTCAAGGTACTATCTATAATATTTACAAGATAACCAGACGTTTCGCCCATACTGTGATGTGGCATTCTCAGTGGTTTCTCTGAGATTGCCACAACACAGTATGGGCGAAACGTCTAGTTATTTTGTAAATATTGTAGATATTACCTTTGCGCGGTTGTCACCGGAAAATGTACATTCTAGTTATGACACCGGCCGCTTAAGCCTAAGTTCTAAGTACTTCAGACATAACGGACAGCTTACAGCAGTATTACAAGTTTAAATTACTATGTACTGCGCACTTAAATAATGTTTATAACACATTTTTTAAACTTATAGTTTTACTGAGGCAACTGCAAATATTCCACAAACAGATATTATTATTCAGTATATCCTACACGACATTTATGCTGATCGGTTAATCACTTTTATACAATATTTGCGTGCATATTTTATTAATTGTTGGGTTAAAAATGAACTTGCAGCCTCACATTTAATTGTGATTGAGGTGTAGCAAAATCATGAGAGCTTGTGGTGTGTTCGTCCTGATTTAACGGATTTAACGGACTATACTTAGTCCGTTAAATCGAGATTTACAGTATTTTCTACTTTTTATTTTATACTACATACAAAGATATATTTAATAATAAAACCCCATATACAACATTTTCAAAACAACTTTTTTCAAATCCATACTATTCATTAACCCTAAAGTAATATTTTTTCCACTTCAACCTAATAATCATTGAAACCTTTAGAGGGGTGGAGAACCAACATGTGGCTGCACCCTCGAGCATAATGTATCAGGCGAAGAAAGGGCGAAGTACCTGTCTGTAGCCAGAGGTGAAGAAAGCAGAGCTTCTTAGGTCGGCTTTCATGTATAATGACTTGCTTTTACCAAACAGCTGACACGCTTCCGTCAGGGCTGGATACTCCAGGCTCACACTCCAGGAGGCATTATCCAGCTGGATAAAGAAATAAACCCCCTGGAAAGTGCTTACTTAAACAGAGTACTCAGCCACTTTTGTTTGTAACAAGTGAAGTTAAGATGTCGCGTGAGGACTAGAGACTAAAATTCAGTTATATTAAAATATATTAAAAGTACATTTAATGTCAGACTAGGGCTAAAAGATAAAAACTCATTTTATGAACTAACATATTTTTTATTGTTACTAAGAAAATATTTGAAATTTAAACTACAAGGATTCTCCAACAGTTTAAATAAAATTATTCGTAATTACTTTTTACAACCTTCAAAATATGGTTTTATATTAATTTTAAAAACATTTAAATATCGTACTTAAGAAAAATCTGGCAGAAATAAAACATAATTTAAGATACCTGTTTTCCAAACTGCCAAGTCACCTCTTGAAAGTTGAAAGCCCTTTCACAGAGAAAAAAGAAACATATGTCACATCTGAAGGGAGCGAACGCCTTAACGGCAGTTTAAAATATATTACTAATGTACATCTCTATAAATCTAAATTAATAACTACTACATTTTATCCTTGAGGATTTGGGGGAATACGGGAAGGAACTAAAAAGGTGCTGGTTCTGCCATTCCCGTGATAAATGAAGAATTGACTACTCGACACACATTTAGTGTACTATGAGATGCGACCACTGTTTATTTATTCTCTGTTGCTCTTTACCAGACATACATGCTGTACTGTTTCTACTCTATTGTTCGTGTTTGTAATTATAATGAATTATAGTGATCACTGTGATTATTGGATTAATCGTTGATGTTAAGAGTTCTTTAAATTTAAAACCTCCAAGAACGATATATAACGTTTCAAATTTAACTCCATAAAAACATTACAAAAATACTATATTTAATTAATCAGATAATCAACCGGAAAGTTTTTTCGCCTGTTAAATGACACGTAAAATGTTACGATACGATCATTATTATGGAACGAACTCTTGAAATAGAAATCCCTGTTTTTGACGACTTTCGAGCATCGAAACGTCCCCCTTAGCTATACAAAAACTGGGGAGCCAATTTTGTTTATGGATTTTTAAGGTGTACTTAAGTGATTATATGCTTTTAGGATGAATGTGAATTATGTGTGTTTATTTTCAAAATAATCCTTTGTCAGCAGCTCATACCAGCAGCCAGGAGAAACGAATGAAAACTTTTATTCATAAATATAGCATGTGGAGTCTGTACCATACAATATGTGTATGAACTTTTTAGTTATGTGAATTTCAAATTTCTCAATTTATTTACATTTACTAAGTTTCGATGACGACCTTTTAGGAGGTACCCATTATTCATCTGAGAATATATACTGCGCTCATAACCCATCGCCCTTAATCACCAACCACCAAGTAGCAGGAACTACAACACTAAGCATAGTTTTTGAAGAAGTCAAATGATAAATTCTTCATATTTTTGTCTAACTTTATAATTCACTTTTGTATCGCTATTTTGTAAAACAGACATTCCTTTTCATTCTGAAATTGGAACACTGATATCATATATTCTATAAATATCATTATATATAGTTTATTATAAAGAACAAGTTATACCAAATGAATGAAGCTATAGCTTAAAACCAGCATTTCATTCAGTTAGCTTAATATTTTATTGAAACATCAACTAAATACAAATCTATCCTAGAATCATCTAACTGTAAGTGCAGAAATTATGAGTGCCCGAGTTTGAAGGCTGTTTACTAAGAAAATAAGAGGTCTATGAAAAATAGAGCCACACCATTGTTTTGTTCCATTACATAGTGTTTTAATTAGCATTATACGTGTTGGTACATATACAGTACAAGTAAACGTCACACAACACAAATATATATCAATATAAGCAAAAAATGCAGAAATATATTACAATACAAATACAAAATGCACAAATAGTATGGTTATCGATTTCGGTGAACCCTCTGACTGAGGAAAGTGAGTGTGGTTCACTGAAATCGATCACCATAATATTTGTCCATTTTGTACTTTTATTGTAATATATTTGTGCATTTTGTGCTTATATTGATATACATTTGTGTTGTGTGACGTTTACTTGTACTGTTCCTTTAATTGTAAGCTATTAAATATGCTTCTTAAAATTTTACTATAGGTTTTAATAAATTTTATCCTAGTAGGAACAAAAAAAGTACCGGAATGTTAACTAGTTTTCACTGTACATGAATTATACATTTAAAATACTCTAAAATTCGTCAATGTATCACATGTATTATAAGACTTGTTTGACAGAGATGTTTTCTAATAGTTTTATAAATTTCATAATTTTAACTTTTCAAGAAAAAAATTCTTATTAATTTCCTGAAACAACGTTTCCTTAGCTTTTAGAGGTCTTAAAATTAATTACTTAGTCACGTAATTATCCTTATGACATGTGTAGTTACGATACATGATTTGTATATGCGTAAGTAAATGAAGTAATTTTAAATTAATTTTTATCAATTTAAAATCACTATAAAAAAATCAATTTAAATTGATTCAAATCATTATAAAATTACTGCATTTACTTGCGTATATAAAAGTAGGCCTAGAGTGTTTTAGCCTTGATTATATACACATACAATAGATAAACCATCTAATAGGAATATTTGTGGCAGTAATTTTGTTAGTTAGTGTGGCCCACAACCACAGCTGTTTTAAACTGCATTACATTTACATGGAGCTACACTAGCGCTCCACAATGGACCACAAAAACAGCTGATATTTTGAGGCTCAAAATTTAACATTGGATGGGAAATCTATTTGTGTATAAAATCAATGGTTTTAGCTATGCATATCATAAGCATTGCAACGTGACCAAATAATTAATTTTACGACGTGTAGAGGCCAAGAAAACGTTTTAAAGAACATCAATAAGAACTCTTTTTCTTAAAAAGTAAATATTCTGAAATTTATGAAACTTATAGAAACTATTCCTGTCAACAACATATTAAAATTCAAACGCGATTTTTTACGGGGTTTTAAATAATAAAAGTGTAAAGCAAATACACAGTGAACACTACTTAAAATTCCGGTAATTTTTTATTATAACTAGGATCAAAATTATTAAAACTTATAATTTTGAAATGCACATGTCATAACGTACAATAAACGAGCAAAACAATGGTGTCCTTGATTATTTATATGCCTCTTATTATCTTGGTAAAGAGACTTCAAACTCGGGTACACATAATTTCTGCACTTACAGTAAAATTACGCTTGGATTGATTTTAGTTGTAAAACACGAAATTTAACCACAGCTGTTTATGTTACAAGGCATTGTTTATTGACTGAAGACTTATAACACTTCGGGCGTTTAAAAACTGTTTAGGCCTTACATTTCGACACTGACGAACTCCCGTACGTCCTCAAGTATCTCTGCTGCCTTTACTTACAATGAATACAGGGCATTTAACATTAAAGAAAATCATAATATGTATGAAAAGACACAAATAAACTACACCTGAAAGGATGTATTAACATTTTACAGTATATATTACTATACACAAAACTTATTATAAACATGTCAAGAATGTCGAAATTTGAATGCACACTCGTAGATAAGTGCATGTAAACTGCTCTTATTATTAACGAGGCTAAAAGATCGTTGTATTTTTTAAGGGGTCACTTTTTTATTTAAATAAGATTTTGAATTGCATTTTAATTTTTTTTAAGTAGAGGCCGATCTCCTTTTCAACCTTACCCTACTCATTTCCTACAGACTATTGATTTATTCAGGGAACTTATCAGATAGAGTAAGGAGGAGAACCCGGACCGTAAAAGGGGAGTATTACTGATAAAAACTAACAGTCAACCAAGGATTCGAATCTGCACTAACTCTAACACAAGTATACAGTTATGACACCTTAGATGACTCGGCCACTGACTCTCCCATAGTTAGTTACATATTGATTAATGAGTTATTAATTGATTAATTAGTTATTTACCATAATTATTAATCTATGATTTGACCCCAAGACAGTACTGAGAAAACCGAACATGAAATATCAATCTTCATTTATTAATAATTTCACGATTAATTAGGTTTCAATCTAAATTGAAAAGATTTCCAATGCACTTAAAAAAGTAATACTTACTGGTTAACGGGTTGCATCTGTAAAAATGTCACTTCAGGCAAGGAACTACAGTTTGCCGTTATAATGGCCCGTGCTAACCGTCCTTGACACATTAGTGCTTTGACACGCGGTGGCACTATGGCTGAAGTGTTCTAAGTTTGAATATCCAACTGAGCCAACTATCAGTACGTTATTTCTTGAATAAAGTTCACGCACAGGCTTAAAGGCTTACGTAAAATTACAAAGGAAGTTACAAAACAGCAAAAAAGTGAACAAAAGGTAATATTTAGTTATATTCTAACGTATATTTTAAAGAGGTTAAGAGTAGGAAAGAATTTAGTACACGAAATATGTATTGAAAATTAAAGATTTAAAAATGTTATTTAGTTTTAAACAGTACAAGTTAACGTCACACAACACAAATTTATTGCAATATAAGCACAAAATGCACAAATATATTACAATACAAGTACAAAATGCACAAATATTATGGTGAGCGTGGTTCACCGAAATCGATCACCATATACAGTATTTGTGCATCTTGTACTTGTATTGTAATATATTTGTGCATTTTGTGCTTATATTGTAATACATTTGTGTTATGTGACGTTTACTTGTACTGTATACATACCAACACGTATTGTGCTAATTAAAAAACTATTTTTAATTGAAAACTATGTAACTTTTGTAATTGACCTTTTATCGTATGTTTCCCGCCTAGGTAAATTTTTATGTGTGTTCTACGTGTCGACTAGGTTTCAATTTACCTGCACTAATTGGATTTTAAAATTACCATAATCGTAATAAGATATAAAAGTTAAATAATAATAATCGTACCAAATTGTAAAAAGTGCAAAAATCATCAACAGTGCACGTGGGTGGGTGGGTGGGGGCTTCATCGGCACTTTACTTCTATGGGTGGATAGGAGGGTGAACTTCACTGTACGAGTATTTTGGGTAGGAGGGTCATCAACCATTGTAAGTGTAAGTGTAGGTGGGTGGGGGCTTCATCGACACTTTACTTCTATGGGTGGGTAGGAGGGTGAAATTCACTGTACGAGTAATTTTGGGTAGGAGGGTCATCAACCATTGTAAGTGTAAGGACGAGTGGTTGGGGGCTTCATCGGCACTTTACTTCTATGGGTGGGTAGGAGGTTGAACATCTCTGTATGTGTAATTTTTGATGGAAGGATCATCACCACTGTACGAATAATTTTGGGTGGGATGGTTTCCACCACCGTGCGTTTATTTCATCACCACTGTAAGTGTATGTGTGGGTAGGAGAGTCATCACTATTGAAATGGTAAGAGTGGATTAACTAATAAAAATCATTCAAAATTGGTAAATTATGGTCATTATATACAACAGGAATAAGGGTTCAGTTAGGTTATGTGTTAGGTTAGGTGCGTCTTACTACAGTACACTAGTGTTTTCGTATTGTGTACGTGTGCGAATATATTAGTGAGAAAACGAGCATAAACACCATCAAAATCCAACAGTCATTATTTTAACCAATTAAAATAAATTTAATATCATTATTATTATATTATATTTTACAGGCAAGCCTAATCGTTTTCTTACGGAAAAACCTTTAATGTTGTTTCTACCCGTTAGGATTTTTCCCAGAACATTTCTTCTTAGTGTGCTTATACGGTCTAATATGAACTTTTGTACCAAATTTTAAGTCTTTAAGTATTATAGTTTTTGCTCAATGTTGATTAAGGATCATCTAGTCAGGATATTTAATAAGTGTACTTTAATTCCAAATAGTTGCGTTAAAGAAATATCATATGATCAATAGTGATTTTTTAGCGATTACCTAAGGTAAAATTAAATCAAACGATTGAACAGTTTAATTTTCTTTATGGTTATAATTTTTAATTTTAACGAGACCATTGAAAAAATGTTTTCTTGTATATTTACTTCCCAAACAGCCAAACCACGGTTATAAAATACTCAACTGTGTTCAAAGTCATGTAATGGTACACTAGAAAAGTTCTTCACCTATCAAACGAAATGACAAAGAAGGAATAAACAGAGATCACATCCACATCCGATGGCAAAGCCAGCACATTGCAAGTCCCTCCCTTATCCTCTGAAATCGTCAAGGATAAATGTAGTAATTATTATTTCAGGCGTATACAGTTGTAAATTATTTCAAACATTTTTGTAACTGCCGCTTAACATTTTTGTCCACTGTGGCCATAAGAAAGTGACCTTGCTTCATTCTTCTCTGTGATGGCACTCAAATGGCAATACGATCATTATTGTGAATTGATTCCTTGAAATCTAAAATCACGTTTTTCGTGAAGCGAAATGGCCCCCTTAGTAGGGATGGTAAATATTTTCAACATATCGATATATCACAAATCAGATATCGATATATCGGCCAATCGATATATAGAATTTATCTGTATATCTGTATATAGGTAATGATTTATCTGTATAAAATTAATAACACTAACTGGCACACTAATTCACCACCAAAAATACACTCATGTTTTGCTGTCACTATTTAGAATAGCATACTGAATGTAAAAATTAAATAACTTTATTTATACATTATGTTAGTAATAAAAGAATAATATAATAACATTGGTATAGGATCGCTACCCGTTTCACCCACTGGTCAATAAAAAACACTGCATTACGTGATTATTAAAAAAACCTAAATACGTCACTTTTTTATTTCTATACATGTTTTGTACGCATAAGAGGCAATTGAAATGTGTTTTTTGTAATCGTGATGATTTTGAGGAGAGAGAATAACGTCAGTATTTAGTGATATGATATAGCGGACCAACATATTAATATGGATGATATTATCAAAAGAAAATATCGATATATCGAAACATATTTCAGAGATAATGATATATCATTGCCAACCCTACCCCTTAGTAATCAAACTCTACACCTACAAGTTGAGATTTTGACCTGGTTCGTTTGAACATAATTCATTGGGGATTTTTTAAATTCCTGTAGGTCGCTAATGATTCAGAAAGTCGACACCTTACGAATCCCCCACCCGGTACATGGCCGCACGTCCGTTTGGGACGCAGCTGGTCCCTTCTCAGTTTCCACAATTAATCAGGTCCTTGTACCATCCAGAACAACACGGCCATGGAATGCAGCTGTCTTGTTTCCCCTATCACCGAACTCATCGTTAGTCCGCTTCGATTTCCGATACGCCACGAGTTCGGCCTCGCCCCGGACCGTTAGTACGAAATTTCCAAATGCAATCAAAACCTTCAATCAGTTCATATTTTCGTTAGCTGCTCATAGACAACGTACATGATTGTCTGATACGTTTTGCACTTCATTTAACAGTAGATTTATAACTTTGATAAACAAAAATTACATCAAAACCTTAAACTCTTACAAAAATGAATCTAGCCCCATTTTTCAAATGTTGCATGTTTGGACCTCTAAGCTGTTTCGGAGAGTTTAACTGCCCAGTGGCAGGTTTTTGTGGTGATCGAAAGCACCTTATAGGAAAAGGAAAAAAACTTGAAAAAACATGAAAAAAGAAAAAAAAAACAAATAGAACATGGAAAAGTTCTTGTCGAATTGTCGTTTAATAAAACAAATTTATCTATTAAATTGTCCATTCTAACCCACCCACCACCCATTCATGTACAGTGGTACTGACCCATTTACCCACCCATTCACATTCAGTGGTACTGACCCACCAACCCATTCACGTTCAGTGGCAATTCTTCAAACTTCAATATTATTTTTCGTTAAATGCATGGAGAATTTCATATTTAACTTAATTTTTTCAACATATTACACGATTTTTAACGTAAGTTTTTCATGGAAACATTCATTTTCTTAAAGGATATTTAAATCTACCTTCGTTTAATATCCCAATTTACGAGAAAGTAGTTGACAAATTTAATGAGGGCATAAAATAAATGTCACATACACCCTAGACGTGATCCTACGGCTGAAGGAAGAAAGGAACTAGTTAATAAACAGGATTTACGTTCCTTAAAGTATTACGTCGGCGTGTAGTGGTTTACATTTGTGACGCATACAAGAGTGTAGATCTATTCAAATTTTTTAGTTACATTTATATTTTTGTTTATAAACTTTGAATGTGTTGAAGATGCATTTAGATAACGACTCTTTTAAACTATTGTCTATTATGTGAAAAACTTAAAAGACTTGTGTCTATCATCATTACCCATAGTAATTTACCACGATAAAAAATTGTTATAATTGAACTGTGAAGAAATAAAGGTACATGTTGTAATAATCTCAACACTACATAAGCTAACACAAGTTCATAGATAAGAAACTTGAATTATAATGTAATGATAGTCAATAATAACATTTTACCATGAATGAAGTGCGTGCTAAAAATATCAATACCACCGTGTGTGATGGGCGGGTGGGTGGGTCAATACCACTGCGAGTGTATGGGTCAATACCACTGCGCGTGTATGGGTGGATGGGTCTGCTGGAGGTCTTTACCAACATTACCAGTGCAGTACCATTGTACGTGTATAGGTGGGTGGGTGGGGTAGTACATGTATGAGTGAGTTAATACTATTGTACGTGTATTTTAGTACCACTGTACGTGTATGGGCGGGCGGGTGGGTCAATACCACTGTACGTGTATGGGCTGGCGGTTGGGTCAATATTACTGTACATGTATGAGTGGGCGGGTGGGCCAATACCACTGTACGTGTATTCATTGTTAGCTATCTGTTTAACCAGTTAACTGAAGGTATGTATACTATTATTTTACTATAATACTATAATAGTAAAAAGTAATAAATAACAATATGAGAACAGCAACAACAAAAATAATACAAATAAACCATGCTATAATCAAATTTTTTATCAGGCTATATTGTAAAAATGTATAAAATAGAATACAAAAATTCTGTACGTATTTTTTGTTTAATAAATGAGAGAATTAGAGCGATGTTAAATTTTTTTCGGACATTTGAGTGTAAATAAGGAAGACAATTCACAACGTTTCGAATTTTACAGTCTATACCTTATTCATTTGAGGAGTAAATATGTCTCTTAAGAAAGTTATTGATGGCACTCGGCGGCAGTCAATCCAACAAAAGGTGTTAGCTGTCAGTCCTCAGCAACTGCTGAGTCACATCTGCTTCAATTAGTTTGTTAATCCTTCACCAGAATGCAGTTCATGCAGTTTAATAGCTTGGCAGAGCATGTAAGTTTTAATTTACTGTTTGATTGTTATATGTTGGACCTTGCAGAGTTTACGACCCTTAATAAAAAGAAACAAAAAATTATACTTAATTAGTAGCATATATTTATGATTGAAAGGCTTGAAAAATATTCTTGTTCAAATTGTTGTCTACCTGAGTTACTGGTATGTTTTATTTGTGCAGTAATCCAGCTACGTACTTGACATGGTTCCGGTCATTGGTTGATATCGGCATGGACACTACTAGAGAAGTCTGGGGTGTCGAGGGAGGTATTCAGTGTTCGAACGTTGTGTAGGGGACAGAACTGAAATTCAGGATTGTCAATCAGTTGACAATCAGATCAATACTACGTGGTTTGGATTCCACGTAAAGCTGCAGGTCCCTTAGTTTCTCTTGCTACTAGGCTATTAATGAATGGTCATTTCTGAGCAAAGAGGAACTCAGATAGTAACAAAACTAAACAAAATTACACAGGTCATTCACACTCATCCACATTGAAAAGCCAAATTGAATAGGGTAACATTATAGAAATCTATTTTGCGTAATTCTTTTATCGACTTTATAAATTAGATACAATAGACAAGGATTCCTGTTAAACAAGTTTTTGTTGGGAGATTTCCAATTGCACCGGGGTCAGGGATCGGCCCCAAACTGATGTGTCCAGATGCACCGGAGCCCCTTTTGGGGGGTGTTCCAATTGCACCAGAGGCCCTTGTTTATGACATGAGCCGGGAAAGTCCAACCAGGCCGGATTCCTAGTACAGTAACCCCAAGCTGACCGTGCCAAATTCCACACCCTTTGTTATGACATGAGTCATGAGTCGGTTAGGTTAGGTTAGGTTAGGTTAGGTTAGGTTAGATGTTAGTGTTGCCACGGATAAACACAAAATTAAACATTAAATACATAGTTACCATATTTATTAGTTAGAACCTGCTATGGTCTACCATTAGTATGTGCCACGAAACATCGGCAAGTGTTTGATAGAATATTCCATTGCGAAATTGTTAAACACTTATAAACTATGTTTGAAGAAATGTAGTGGGGTGGGGAAGGAAGGGGCCTTCCAATTGCACCGGCTCCGGCGGTCGAAGGAATTTGCAGCGGGGATAAGTGAGGTGGGTAGATTTTGACCACCGGTGCATCTGGACACTTTTCGGACGGAGGAATGTTTTGACCCGTGGAAATTCCTTTGACCGCCGGTGCAACTGGATATCAGCCGTTTTTGTTTGCCCTAAGCTATCCCATTTGCTTAGTAGTGACTGACCAATATCATAAATAATAAAGCCCTTGATTGGTAAATAGACATTCCCGGAAATAAATCACTTTATATCAAATTATAAAAACAATAACTAAAAAGTCCAATAGTGGCTCATGTAAGACACAACATTTATTGATACTGAAAATACTTAAGTTTTTTAATTTAACGAATAATGTAGCTGGTAGATCGGAAATAAATAAGGCCACAGGGATTGGCTTTTTTATAAACCGCTGAAGAACACAAGAAAGGCTTACGTCAAAATATAAAATACAGGTAGAAACTTTACGCCGCTCCAGGTAATTTATTCCAGATAGGTCGGGATTTTAATCTTGTAGTGAAATTGGAAGATTTCCAGGCGAGGGGTTGGGAACTCAATTATTGGCAAGATGATTGCAGACCATAATGGGATAGACTTGGACAGCTGGCTTACTGTGCTCAGAAAAAGATCACTTTGTCTTGTCCGATACACTTTGTCGGGTGTCGGGCCCTTTGTTTGCCGGCTAATTAAATCTGTGAGAAGGATACAGGTTTTTCCTAATTGAAGATTCTCACAACAATGCTCATAACAATGATTGTTATTGTGCTCATAACAATGACTACTATGAATGGGTACAAGAATTTGCTATGAAAAGCTCACATCAATTACAGGTAAGAAGCTTGGATGTGTATTCGTTGCTTATAGCAATTTTGCTATAAATGTTCACATCATTAATTGCTGTGATTTCTTACTTAATTTGATTGGTTCTACATATTATATTGTTAGTTAAACAATTATTAAGCTATTATTTCTTATTTAATATACTGGTTGTCACAACAATTTTTCCTAGCGGTTACTTTTCGAATCATACACTTAATTTAGAGCACAGCATAATGGATATTTTTGTTTTCAAATTCTGTTGTATTTAGTGTCTACCTGAATTGGTCGTTTTAACAAAAAATTAATAGCTCAAGAACGGTTCAACCGAATGATCTTAAATTTAATACACATCTTTACATTACCATTAATAAACAGGAAACACATAGATTATGAGCTTTATCTGATATCTTTACTCTTTTCAAAATTGTGCCAGTTTTAATTTTGAAATGATCTTTGGTGTACAAGATATTTGCAGTTAGTAATTCAAAAGGGTTACCATTTTGAAACGGCTTAAGATAACGTAATGGCTATTTTTTCACTGTTTAGTAATGCTCATCTAAAGAAGTGATATCAACATCTCAACATCATCAGTCAGATTATTCTTTAGTAATTAATTCGTTTGTAAAAAACACAAAAAGACGGATAAACAATAAACGGAGGGAACTAAAAAAAGTATTATCCTTCATATTCAGCTCTAAATAAGGTGTAGCATCTGGAAATTAACAGCCAAGACACATTTTTGTGTGACCCTGTAAATAACTCTTTTATTAAACATTAGGAGGTCGTTTTCTAAACTGTCAAGTCACCGCTGGAAAGTCGACAGCCCTTTTTTCATTAATATTAATTTCAGCCATTTAATGTAAAACCAATATTATTAATTGTCCTGTTTAAGGGGCCATTAGTGTTTAATTGATGTACAAAAGTGAATAGACAGTTCAAACATCTTTTACTTATGTATAGAAGATGACAATTCATCGTCAAAAGTTCTGCAGACATATTTTCATATTGTTGCCATACTCTCTTAATTATTATTGACCTAAAAGATACGTTAAGGCTAGAAGACATTAACTTTGTACAGTTAGAGATTAATAGGAAGAACACCTCTGCTAATCCTCAAACTATTTAAAACAAGCAGTAAAGTTAGTCATGTATCTCATGGTTCAAATCCCATAATAAACATCGGCATCTAGGCTGCTCTGGCCATTGGTATTCAATAAAAAACTTTGTTAATTAGGCATCAGTTCACTTCAGGTGTAAAGCATCACCAACAATCCCACAGGTATCTATAATATCTTGTATACGCATTGTATGTAGTCTGATGGAGTTAAATTATATCGAATCTCCTTTGTCAATAGTGTAATTAGTTATGAAGTTTTGAGCTGTCAACAGAGCGGCAACAATGACAGTTCCTGTTACATAAATTTGGTATTATCAAGATTCAGATAGTCGTCACATGTCTGTCACGTCTATACAATAGCAGTTTGTGCTGTCATGTACATAGCGGGAACATAGCGACAGCTCCAGTCAGAGGAATATGGTACCAACTATATTCAAGCAGTTGTCAAATGTCTGTCACGTCATTACAATAACAGTTTGTGCTGTCATGCACATAGCGGGGACATAGCTCCAGCTCCAGCAGAGGAATGCGGTACCAACCGTATTCAGTTAGTCGTCAAATGTCTGTCACGTCATTAGAATAACAGTTTGAGCTATCATGAACAGAGCGGCAACAGCGAGAGCTCCAGTCACAGGATTGTGGTATCAACAATATTCTTCAGGCAGTCGTTTAATGTCTGTCACGTCATTACAATAACAGTTTGAGCTATCATGAACAGAGCGTCAACAGCTAGAGCTCCAGTCACAGGATTGTGTTATCAACAATATTCTTCAGGCAGTCGTTTAATGTCTGTCACGTCATTACAATAACAGTTTGAGCTATCATGAACAGAGCGGCAACAGCGAGAACTCCAGTCACAGGATTGTGGTATCAACAATATTCTTCAGGCAGTCGTTTAATGTCTGTCACGTCATTACAATAACAGTTTGAGCTATCATGAACAGAGCGGCAACAGCGAGAGCTCCAGTCACAGGATTGTGGTAGGCAGTCGTTTAATGTCTGTCACGTCAGTACAATACCAGTTTGAGCTATCATGAACAGAGCGGCAACAGTGAAGCTCCAGTCACAGGATTGTGGTATCAACAATATTCTTCAGGCAGTCGTTAAATGTCTGTCACGTCATTACAATAACAGTTTGAGCTGTCATGAATAGAGCGGCAACAGCGAGAGCTCTAGTCACAGGAATGCGGTACCAACAATATTCAGGCAGTCGTCAAACGTCTGTCACGTTATTACAATAACAGTTTCCTGTCTCCCATTGATGTCAAGTTAATAGAATTTCATTATATTCATGGCAATTCGGAAGCGTTCGCTACCGTTAGCTTTTGAATGATTATGGACCTATGATGAATGCATTGAATGATCATAATCTCTAAATCTACAGTCATACTCGCTAGCATCTTATTTTTATAAGACTATTCCTTACTAATCTCTCAATTGTGATATTATAAGATTTAATTCAAATATTACATTTATTGCTAATATAAAGTATTCCTTTTACCTTTACTTCCACTTTTCAGGGGCCTTGAAGAACATACCTCATTGTCTAAAACAAGCCACGTCCAGACGAACTTTTTTGGCTCCTTAAATAAGGATTCTTAATTCTTAAATGTATATAGGAGTTTTCGACCATGAGAAATCGATTAGCACCAGTCTCATTTAGTAATGGCCCAATAGCCAGTACATCTAAGGGACTTACAGTTTTACGTGGAATCCAAACCACGTAGTATTGGTCTTATTTTAAGCTAAATTACAATCCTGATGTTCAGTTCTCTTACCTAAGCCACATCCTGACCCTGAATACCCAACATGGACACCCCAGACCTCTCTAATATTGTTCACATCGATGGCATACATTGGGCTGACGCCATGAGGGTGTCAAGATGATCGAGCATAGACCATCTTGACTCCGATCGTCTTCAAGATTGTGTCAGGAAGTAGCTGGGTTACAGCAATGCGCCACTAGTGCCAACATAATATTTAAATTTATCTAAAACATAGTAATCCTTTTGACATTTTTGAGGTTCGTTTTCAACCTGGCACCTTCCATTAAAAGTCAGCTGTTTATTTTTTTTTATATTTTGTGTGAAACAGTTTCGACAAGTTCGACCAAATTATTATTTTTTATGGGACTCCAACTCACACTACTTCTCCTGTCAATGACAATAGCAAGTTGAACTCGCAAGGGTCCAAAACGACCCAGAGGGTCACATGCAACTTTCGATTAGTACTGAGAGTAGGTTCATTTAGAAGTTTTATAAGCTTCTTTCAGCATCCTTCGAAGTCTACCACAACGTTATCGAACAAAAACCAAGGTTTGAGGCATGTCTGCACCATTCGAGTCCATTAGACCACGTTCGTCTCATGTAACGAGAAGACAAAGTAGTCCTATAAAATTTGTACATAAAAATCAATTTAGAATTAAAACTTTTAATTAAATTAATTTTAAATTAATTTTTCAATTTACATACCTATTATTCTTGTACAGAAATACAGGGTGTAACTGAAATACTTGGACAAACTTCAGGAGGTTGTTCCTGGAGTCAAAACAAACCAACAATTTCATATAAATATATGTCCTAATATTCACCGTTTTCGGTCTATCTTCACTATCTGTCTGTGTCTTTTACAAAATAAATTTTTCCCAGCAACCATAAAAGGTAGTGTTGAAATTTGGAACATGTGCTATACTAGTAATATATTACATAAAAAACTTGAAAAAAATTAGTCGAAAAAGTTCAAAATGGTAGCTTTGACGTTAAATTACGTGAAAACTAGACCCTGTAAAAAAAAAAAACTAAAAGAAAAAAAAAACTCTAAAGTGATAAACTGTAGTAAATTTTATTGTAAAAATAACGATACCTCATTTATTGAAAACAAACAAGAATGCATCATTTGTGGTATTTTCTTTAATCTAGTTACACTTGAAGTTTTGAAATTTGCTCCAATTTATCACTTTTGTGTTTTTTTATAAAGGGTGTAGTTTTTACATAATTTAATGCCAACGTTCTTAACTAGCTGCCATTTAGAAAATTTTCGACGAATTTTTTGTTCCAAATTTCAGGTAGAGCCTTTTATGGTTGCTGAGAAAAAAATTATAATGTAAAAACACAGATGGACAGACAGACAAAAAAACGGTGCATATTGGGACATGTATTTATATGAAATATTTGGTTTGTTTTGACCCCAGGAAGAACCTCCTGATGTTTGTCCAAGTATTTCAGTTACACCCTGTATAATGATTTTGTTAATTCTTAAATATATTTTCTTTGTAAGTTGCTTGCTTTAACACGGTTTACCAATCTATCAGAAGCTGGTAAATATCTTAAGATTTGAAAGGCATTTAGTTACTCTACCAGCAAATACAAATATATTCATATTTATACTAACTTGAGTTAATTACCTAGTAGGTTCAATGAACCAGTTATTAAAATTAAATGTCTACAGTAAAACTAAATATTCTGAATTAATTAATATTAAATAGTGTTTAAAGAGTAAACGTAAAAACAGTATATGTCGTGTACAGTGACAAGTCGGGACAGGAATGTTTAACGACCCCACAAACTGACAACACAGTCAAACTTGTCAACCTCTTGTCTAACTGTCTAGACACCATTTCCCACAAGTACTCATCGTTAATAAAAGTATTGAATTAATTATTTATCTATACAGTTATTAATAGGCTATATAAATTTAATTCAGTCTTCGAAATAATGTTAACAGAATAAGTTAATTGAAGGACAGAACTTACCATCGAGATGATTTGGAAATTTTACTACCGTCAAAGGTTTTGATTGAAATCTTACTATTATATAACAATCGAATGGTGTCTGTGTGTATTACTCAATCACGCAAAAACTACTGAACCCATTCATCTGAAATTTTGTACGTACATAATTGGTGTCTCTGGTTAACACATAGGCCTATCTTTATTTTAAAATTCCATCAGGAAAACACCCTAGGGGTTCTAAGAAGTATCAATGCACCCCTATAGAAATCCAGTCTGACAATAATTAATTGTTTATAATAGTTTCATTAATCAGCTGTTGGAATAAATAAACAACTTACATATTTATGAGGTAAATACTGGACCAAACCTAACCACAACTACGGTAACTAGAAAATACGGTAGTATCACAACGAGGCTGCTCAGGAGACTGTGACGTCACATGGGCGAAATCACCTGGTTTGATTATTCAATAAAATATTGGTAACTAAATCTACCAATCGCATGGAAGCATTTAGCTAATTAATAGGCCAGCTTTTACCACTTATCAGTTGGAATTGTAAACTACGAGAATTATAACAGTATGTTTGTGTTTGTTGTAGCCTTTTCGCCCATGTGACGTCACAGGAGATGCGCGTGATACCTGCCGTGACCACAAGGTACTTGTGCATTATACAGATGCCAGTATATATGTTTTGTATTACTGAATGCAATAAGCACAATATAAAACTACGTAAACCCCTTACGAAGGACCTGTACTGTACTAGCATGGAATACAATCAATATGGCCAAGATCCAAGGGACACAATTATATTCATGGGCTATGATATGATAAGGATAATAAAAGAAGTTAAGGGTTAAGGGGAGGATATGGAAAAAGAAACAACATATGTTGACAAATATAAGACATCCTACTTTATCTTATGTTTCATGGTTTTCAAAGCTACTACTGTTATAATACCTAGAAAAACATTAATGTAGATGCAAATCAAATGTATATTCAAATATTTTGAGTTTAAATCACTTAATCCTATCATTTTTAAAGCTCTTCTCATTGGAACATTATGAATCTTGTAAATTGTCATGGTTACAAAGAACATAATTTTTTACGCCATTTCATATTTTCAGGGGGACGGCCCACGATGAGTTAGTTGAACGAACATTTTCAACGTAAGCCTAGGTCAAGTTTGGTATAAAATGAAAGGTCTATTCAGGAGAAATTAACTGCCGCAAACCGGACTTCGAAAGGTTTATCCTTTACAGAGTAGTGGCCATTTGAGTTTCAAAGTAACTAATTTGAACAATAATATTTATTAGCTATTTAACCGTTTAAGTACCAGTAAATTATTCTTCACAAAAATTATACTTTATGAAACAAAATTATTTAAAAAAATTTAATTATCAAATTAGCTATGGAAAAAATAACGTTGTTGTGAAAGCGTTTCCATATATGTTTCCACCCCGTATAATTTGTTGAATTAAACAGCAATATTCAAATAATTTCTCTACGAAAATTTATAAAAAAATTACCACCTAAAATTATATTTTAAGAGATAAGAAATTATGAGAGAAACTGTCATTAGGGAGTCAACTCATGTTTGGAAAATACAAGAAGCTAAAAGTGCATATTTTTAATTGAATTGTTTTTTAGTAATATATGATTTTATAGCTTTATAAATTTGACCAATAACTGTCGTTTTCATTAACAATAAATCAATAAAGTGTAGGTAACAGCACTCCACATCAATAATGATGGTAACGGGGTGTAAGGGGCATTCTGCCGGTTAACGTAAAATCCGGATCACAGAGGGCTGCACGTATCACTCGTATATTGAAGCCGGTCTCATCTGCATACTTCCGCCCTTTACAGATACTCTACTTAGGATTCTAAAACAGTTAAATCTGCAAGCACAATTGTAGAAGAAAGTGTTGAGTTACTTTTAGAATATCCATTTGTCTTCTTTAAAATTAATGTTAGTGTTTCAATGTTGTAGTATTTTATTGTTTATATCTAAGTCGCTGATCGTAAAATGCGGGCGGATATGGATTTCGAGTAAGTGTAGAATGATCGATTGTCGTCTTTGCGACAAACCAAGACAAACTTTTTCTTAGAAAGACCATTAATTAATATACCAATGACAAAATGACAATCACGGTGGCTATCAGCTGATAATTTTTAAAATTCGGTAGTTAAAAGTTATATCATTTAATTTATTTTGGGTATAAAGCACCCTTGTCCCCTAACTGAACTTCCCTATTGATGGAAATAATTTATTACACCAATGAAACGTATTACTATCGAATAAATTTTACGTAGGTTAAATATTTGAATTGTTATAAAAAAAATCGGAAAGTATATGAATAGATAAGCCTCTTAGAAAGTGACGTACTGAAAGCACTGGTGTGAGGGAGATGCACTAAGTGGTGGAAGTGAGATAGAGAATTACTCTTCTTTCCGCATCGTGTCATTGCATTTAAACATTGTCATGACAACTAGGAAGACGTTGCTGGCAGCGCAGCAACGAGCCCCACCCACTTTGATGACCATGGGTTTGTTTCATTATTATTGACAAATAAAGGTTAGAAGAATTAAATTACACCATTATTTACGATTCAAATAACAATTAATTTATAAAATAACACAATAAATAAATAATAGTGTAAACCATAAATATCAACAAACTTGTACAGTTCATCACAGTTATTTTTTACAAGTAAACACTGTTACGGACGTTAAACATTTGAAGGCGCAAGTAAGTTACGCCCGTGATGTATGACAGTGGAGTGATGGAACGTTCCTCTCCGCTGATGGAACCCCTAAAAGCCCTAAAGGTCCCTTTTTGTCCAGCCACATTATACAAAGGGTAAATATACACTTTCTAGACGCTTCTGTAAATACGATTTCTTGTTGAATAAGTATTGACATAGGCCTACGAGTTAATATTTTTTGAGGGCGTTGATTTAAACCACAGGAAACTCGTTGTTTTATTGAAAATTCGAAAGCTAGTTTTTTATTTGAAAGTGAAAAAAATGAACTTATTTTAAAGTCGTTATTTTTCATTAGACATGATTTTTATACTGAACTCTAATATATAATTAATTTTTCAAGAAAGTTATTTTTTCGGTACGAAAATACGCTTTTTACTTACGTAATCAACCATAAGCTGTCATAATTTTCCAATTACTGCAAATAATAAAAAAAATATTATAATTTTCCTTCAAAACGGGTGCTTGGCCTCAGTGAGGTGGAATTATTGCAAATGTGTATGTTACACATAGCTCCTATTATCATTGTGCATATGGCCACCATAGGTGATTTGCTGCAAAAGTATTTTTTTCGTAATATCTCTAGAAATAATTGTCATAGACCAACAGAGTTTCAAAATTCGTGTTCATAATAAAAACTACATAAAAAATGAAAAAAACAAAAAAATATCGGAGATATAACAAAACAATACGATTGTCAATAATTGAGATTTTGTCGAAAAAATATTTTTTTGGTATAAAAATGTTTTCTCAGAAAATATAGTCTGATTCTGCCTCGGTGATGAAAAAGTCAAGATTGGTGAAGCGTCCAGAAACTGCATAAATACCATACTAAGTATCGTTGAATGAAAAGTATATCCTGAATCTACTGTATTATTTATCATTATGTGGATATATTATAAATAAAAAGGACTAATAATAAAATCGCAGTAATCCTTAACGCTCCAATATCCTCAGGACGTGGGACATGAAGGATAACCATTGCCTGTACCTGATGCTTTATTTTTACCTATAAAATGTAAATTTGAAATGTCTGTCGTTAAAAGTAACGCGCGTCATCTGCATGCAAACAACCAGGAGGGGGGCACAGAGGGGAGTTGAAGGGGGTGTACGTCTTCCGCTACTGAATACACATGGCGCATTACTCGCAATTATAAGTCATTTTCACTAGCCGTAATTGTTCATTAACATTAAATCGCCAATAGATTGCAACTTGCATGGCTCCTTAACGTCCCCAAACAACCCTTTGCTAGTGATATTTCCTCTGAACCTTGTCTCCACATATTATATATCGGCCATTAACTGAACGAAACTAGTACACTGTATATTATCTTTTTTAATCTTTTAAATTCTAGAAAATCCTAGTTGTAAGGAAAATTTATTATTTAATTTATAGCGATATAATTTGTGAAAAATTACAGTGTTTTGTATGATGCATTTATTAGTCAACACTTAAAGCTTCGAAGACTAATTTGTTTTTTCATATTGTGATGATAGTTTTTTTTTTAAGAATATTTAGGACTCTTAATATGTTACTTAGTTAATGGTATAAATAATCCAAAACTTGTATAATTATTCCTATAATGTCATACTTGTATTCATCCACTTTAGTGTATGGTTTCAGGAAGTTTTTCAAAGATTTTGTAACTTTTATACTTGCCGGAATGCATGTAAAAACCAACATAGAACCACACATAATCTAAGAAATGTAATATGTAACATGACGTAGTGGAGGCATGTGAAACGTAGACTTAAGAATTTTAGATCCAGGTTCGTTCTTAGTGTTAAGAACATAAATTCCATGTAAATTATAGAAATTTTGTGATTAAATTAACCATTTTGCCATAAAATCCAAAAAAATTATCTCCTTTAATAGTAAAATAAATATAAATAACAATACATTCAAAAATATAAATGCTTAATTTTATTAATACTAATACAATATTTCATGTAGCCTAATTGTACGTTGGATATAGTAAACGTTAATGAGGAATTGTAAACACATGAATTGATTTTTTGTTGGTAAAATCTATAAAAAAATAAGTTGAGTACACATATATCATAAGTGCATATACATAATTATTTGTAAAATCAGCTTTAAAAATTTACTTTTTGTGCGCCTTCAGCCATGTGCTGCAGTAACTGCAACACAACCATGTTCAATACTAGTATCAAAAGTATTCTCGGCGTTAATGCATTCCTCGTATTAAAAGCTTTACTGGTGACTTCTTTTCTTAATGTCATTAGCAATCAAATGAGATTATATTATTTATTTAAATTAATTATCAATTGTTGAAAAAAACAAAAAAAAAAAACAAAAAAAAAACAAATGAAAACAATGAGGTAAAATAATTAATAGGCTAAATGATTATTAAAATTTAACAGTTTATAGTAATAAAATCTAAAAGTGAGCTTTGTATAGATGAACGAGTATTTGAAAATGAAGTGATTGGTACTAAGGCCGACTGTTCCTCAGAAAGAGCTATTTATTTATAGCCCAATAGCCAGGCCTACCAAGGGTCTTACATATTTACGTGGAATCTGATCCATGTAGTCTGATTTTCAGCTAACTGACAACCCTGACACTCAATTCTCTTCCCTATGTCATATTCGAACCCTGACTACCACTCAACATCAACACCCCATACTTCAATGGTAGTATCCACGTCAATGCAACCATTGAGCGGACACCGTATTGAGTATTAAGAGTTCAGAGCATATATGCTACCACCAACAATCTCCACAGCATTTCGTCCCCAAGTAGCTGGAATACAGCACTGTGTCACTAATTAGTGACTACATTTTTATGTATTTTACTACATGACTACATTTTACGACTAGTATTTATATAAGTATTTATTGCAATGTATATGAAGTCAACTTTTCTGTTATAATATGCATTTAACGTATTAAGCATGTCCATGCTCTAAAAAGTTCCCCATTGAAATATGTCAATTTTGTCATTATTTGATATGAGATTTACAACTCGATAAAACATTCTTATTACTTTTAATTAGTGCTTTACAGTCGATACGCCTAATTTGTTTTTTTGAGATCCTTCTTTTATGAGCCATAAACAGAGGGGTTATATGGGATGTCCCAAGAGACACACTCCACCCTCATCAACTTATGATCCTAAACAAAAATACTTTAAGGTATGACTGATGAGTTTAGGTTTTTGTTGTAACCGAATGGTACATAAGGTAAACCATATTATGAGTAACCTTTAAATTTTGTAATTTTTAGTGGAATTAAAAAAAATTACGATGTCATATTTTTGGACTGGGTTGACGTAGATCCACGTAATATTCATTCTTCCTCATTTATGAAGACTTAATATGAGATGCCATTTTATTGAGGGCTCCCATTTGAACATTTTTACTTAACCATTTTCTATTTTTTTGTGTGGGTGTGAATTTCTAATAAATCCGAAAAACTTATGAATTTATATAATGATCCTCTAGCCAAAGGACAGTCGTATAATTCCTTGCATTAAAATGTTGGGTTTGTGCACCGTTTAGGACACTTTCCATAAGACGCAACAAAGGGATTTGATACATTACCGGATCGAAAAGTTACCAATAATGACAGAAAATGACTCATAAAACAACTGACATAGTGTTCACAGCTGATACATTATACCATTACCCTAGTGTCTTATTTCATTCTAAGTCACTCTCGAATAACCAACTGCTCTGTTATAGAAACCTTAAAATGACTCAAAGTAAGCTAAGTATCATGTTTATGACAGTTTGTGATTTTTGTGAAGCTAAACGATTCCAGCTCAATATGATTAGTCGAATCAGTGATATCGACTTTTGATCGCTCGAACACGGTTGGATTTGTAGATAAGTTTTGTCATTCGTGAAATTAAATCTATACATCCTTAATTCTGTAACTAAATCGACCCTTAAGAAATTTCCCGAGATAGGGAAAAGATAAGATAGCTTTATTTGATTCATTCAAAGCTAAAGGGCCAAGGACAGAGGGAACAAAATCAGAAATGTAAAAATTACCTGGGCTCCACCCTTTTGACTCTAAAAGATCCAACGCCTTCATATCACTAGAGTGTTATTATTGATACAAATAGGCCTAGGAGCTGTTTATGATTATAATGTTTGTATTGGTGTAAAAATATTATTTCTGGTGGGATTTCAAACCATATATGTATTTTTATGCATAATTAAAAACACCATTTAAGAAAACACGATACAAACTATTATAGATAGGTCACTTGAACAAATATCTTTCAGCGCACTTGTACGAGTGAGATTCAAAGAGTGGTACAAGTTAGACATAACTACTCTTCTCCCACTGTGTACTTACATTTAAAAGTTTTCATGGCGACCAAAGTGGTAGGCCACTTGCTGACGACGCAATAGCTAGCCCCACCTATTATACGTCATTGGTTGGTTTACTAAACACCAACGAATCAAGCCTAGAACGATTAAATTAAATATTTAATTATTAAAAAAATTAATAATAGCAATAACACAATCTATAATAGTGTAAACACTAAATGGCATCCAAACAAACTTGTTCAGTTCGTTACATTTATTTTTTCAACTAAACTCTGTTGCGGAAGTTAAACGTTCTACTGCGAAGTTAGTCACGCCTGCGAAGTAAGGCAGCTCAGCGGTGTAAATATTCCCCTCTACGGTGGAACCACTATATGCGCTACATATAACACGCAGGTAATTTTCTATCCGGCCCAATTATGCGTTTTAAAGTTCGGAGAATGCAGTTTTTATATCAGTGCAGTAAGAAATGACTTTTATAAATTCCATTAGAAACAGCCTCTCATCACAAGCATGTTGGTTGTTTTGATCGTCACTGGACAATTTTTACTTCTATTCTGATAATTCTCAACCAGTAGGGCCAACGAACCTGGACCTTAACCCAGGTTAGATGTGAGAGGGGTAGTTTTTCTGACAGGGGAAACCCATTCATCCATACACATATATTTTTATGACCCTCCTACCCACCCATGCTCGTATAATGTTAATGACCCTTCTACCCACCCATACACGTACACTGGTTATGACCTACCCATCCACGTACATTTATTATGTCCTACCCGTCCAACTATACACGTACAGTGGAAGTGTTTATGACGCTCTCCCTCTCCCATACACGTATAGTGTATATGAGCCTCCCATCCATCCATACATATATTGTTTATGACCCTCCCACTCAACCATACACGTATAGTTTTTATGACCCTCCTACCCACCCATACACGTACAGTGGTTATGTCCTACCCATCCACCTATACACGTACAGTAAAAGTGTTTATGACGCTCTCATCCAACCATACACGTATAGTGTTTATGACCCTCCCACTCACCCATTCACGTATAGTGTTTATGGCCACCATAAACACCATCTTTAGTTGTCAGTCAAACATCAACAAGTGAACGTTTGTATTTTTGATTTGACACGAGTAACTGTGCTATGCACGTTTCGTTCTTAGGCGGCTAGATGAGTCCAAGTTTTTGTCGTGATAAATGTGATATCAATAAAATATTTTTTATTTGATCTTTACTCAGTTTTTCAATGTTCCAATTGTAACGCTCAGACTGTTTGCCTTGTTATTTGTTCACTGTGATTGTTTCTAGGCATAATCTGCCATTAAATTTATATACTTGTTTGCTTCGTATTCTACTGTTTAAAAGAACTCTTTCATTTCATAAAAATACATTAGAAAAAAAAAAAAAAAAAAGAAACAGAAAGAAAAAGGAAAGATAAACATCCTATAGACAAAAACAATACTAAATATTTGTTCTGTCACTTTTAGTATAGTGAACACCTATATTCTTGATGAGTAATGATGTGTCTTACTCAATCAGGGCCGATGTGTGCATTAGTTGATGACGCCTTTGTGCGGGCACATTTGGGGGTCCCTCACAACCAACCAGACACAATGAAAGAAATAACATAATGGTATTGAATATACTTATCTAGATTATGGTTTATATTGGTGTTATGTATAGCAAATACGTGAGGCAGGTGTTTGTATTACTCAATAACATGGGACATAATATGTATCTAACGAGTTTATTGTCAAGTTCTTCGAAAGTTGATAGTAAAATCTTTGCAGTCAGGCATGTATAAAATGTTGATTGGATCTTTTCTGTTAGTTCACTACCATAACCATACCTTAGGTTAACCTAACATAACCAAACCCAAAATAATTGAACCTAACATAACATAACAAACCTAACATAACCTAACCAAGCATAACATAACCTAAACAAACCTAACATAACCTAACCAAAGTAGTGTTCGTGAATTAACGGAAAAGGCCCTGTTGACTTTAGCAAAGTACATGAAGTTTACTGATAATTACTCTATAACAAAAAGCACACTCTGAAGTACTTATCTTAGTTTTGATAATAGCAATGTGAAGTAATAACATAGTTTTATTATGTAATTACCCTTGCACGCTTTGCCAGGCAACCCGGACATTGTGTTCCTGCACAGAGAAGGAAGAAACAGAGGTCGCATCCAGTAGTGCGCTAAATGGGTGTTGAGTAGTTGTTTCTCCAGGTTTCCATGCAATGGCAGAGCCAGCACCTTGTCAGTCTCTCCTTTATTCCCCCGAGATCCTCAAGAGTAAACGCAGTAGTTTTTACTACAATGTATAAAGATGTACATTGGTTGTAGGCTTTCTCTGCAGTGATAAGAAAGTGATTTCTGTTTCTTTTTCTCTTTGGCTCTCGCAATTTTGTTATTGTTCTTCAAATTGCATCTCTTACGGGTTATTTTCCATTTGGAAGGTACAGTTTCATATTGAATACAACATTTGTACTGGCACTGTTGTAGTGTTTATGATCCTCCCACCCAACCATACAAGCACAGTGGTTATGACTACCCAACCAACCATACATGTTGCTTGTTTATGATGCTCTCCCTCACCCGTACATTTATAGTATTTATGACGCTCCCACCCACCCATACACTGTTATAGGGAAAAGTGAAAATTGAAGCTATCAAGGCTTTTACCACATTAAATACGTGAAGCATATGAATCTAAAACTAATCCTAACGAGGACGTAATATTGCTAAAAATAAAGACGTTCATTTATATGTAGCGATATATACACATCTTAAAGAAAATAGGGTATTTCAATTATTTAATAATTACAACCTCTTTTTTTAGCTGAAGATTTAATCAAAGTACTGGTTTATTGTAATTTTTAACAACCACAGTACGAACAATGAATTTCGTAAATATATAATAGCAATCATAATATTTACAAGAAGATAGATAGGGTTACCCTTAGCTAATATATGCAGGGTATTAATATTTAGGGAGGGGTGATTGATGGTGACATTTGGGAGAGTGGATGTGGCAGAGCATTCCTCACTAGCTCTCGACAGCGTTGACAAATTTACAAAACGAGCTTTCGAAATGTAAAGAGGTTTTTCATCATGCAATGCGCAGAATAAGGAATACAATTGTCTGAACCAGTTTTGAATTAGTGCAAATTGTTAGTAACATAATGAATATCTGATGTTGTTTTGTATTCGATATTGACAATAAGTGAAGTTTATTTGTAAATATTATATTTTCGATCAAGCAATAACTTTTAAACTATTAAATCTTTTACCTTCGCAACGTTGATGTTGCCTCTTCGCAAATTATGTGTAAACAACTACGTTGTACAAAAAATAATAACAGATTTTTGATGAAACTCAAATATATACACTGTTACGTCACTAACACTATAAACATATATTTAAAATTGTAAATAGTTTAAGGCACGTTTGTTGTAAGGTTAAATCATATATAAATACATGGGTAATAATTGCTCCAAAAGTAGTGCCTGATAATGTTATTTTGTTATATATAAACCTCGTATATAGCGTGTTCCAAAAGTCCCCCCCCCCGTAACGTTTGAACGGAATGAAACAAACCAATATCCTTTGGGGGATAGTTATATAATGATTGATGATGATTTTTACGCTATATGGGAACTTAAATCCTAAACCAAAATGGGGGGGGGGGTTTGGGGGCTAGTCAAAAATTTAAAATTTCACCTTGTAATGATTTTTATTATTTTTTTAACATAGGCTGACCTTCTTAGACTGTGCCCATTCGCCAAAGTCTATAAATCACTTGTCAATGAGTACAATAGATTTATACAATAAAATTATTGGATTAAAAAAAAAGAAAGCATATATTAAATGAATTTATTAATAACTCTGTTACATGATAAACAATTGCAGATATATTTACCCAAAATATACTATTTATTCATTCATTATTAAAATGCCGATCTTCATGATATGGCCGAATATGAGGGGCGAATAAGTGTCATTAGTTTAGACGAACGAGTGAAGTCATTTTTAGAAACTAACGTTGTTTATTAGAAGAAACGTTTATTAGTTGCAAAACAGGCAAAGTAACTCAGTGAAGTACAGTTTTACGTGGAATCTAAACCATTTTGTATTAATCTGATTTTAAGTCTGATTCTCGATTCTCACCCCTATAGAACATCCGGACCCTGACTACCACCCAAAATAGACACCCCAGACTTCTCTAGTAGTATCCTAGTCGATAGCACTCATTGAGCGGATTATGAGAACCGACAAAGAACATTTCACCTAAAATCTCCACACACTTTGTCCCCAAGTAGCTGGGTTACAGGGTTACAGTAGTGCGCCACTAGTGCCAACAAATTTATGAAACTATATTTGTACAACATTCAAAATGTTCTTCAAAAATAAAAAAGTCTCTAATGAGGAAATATTTTACCAATTCTACATTTGAAATATACCTGTATTTCCACGATTAATGGTTTCAACTCAAATTTAATATAAGTTTTTTCTTGGACTTTATTTTGTATTTCGTTCATAGTGTATTAATCATATTTATTCGCATTTAAAAGTTGTTTAAAATTTACATGGTTTGAAATGTCCATCGAGAAACTAAACTGCAACCTTACCAACAGCTTTACACTAATTAATTAACTTTTGTTCTAGATTTTTCTTAAGCTGGATTTTAAATAAGTCTCATAAAAACATATCTAACTTCCAAGGACCGTTTCAAGAGAAACAAAATATTGTACATTATTTATCTTATCTGGAACCTAAGCTTCAAAGTTGCAACCAAACTGTGAAGTTACTGGAGAAACATATTTTTCTTAAATATTAGTGAATAAACTTAGGTAATTGTTTAAATTTTCGGCCGATTTCCCTTAGGATTTTTTTTGACGTTTTTATCAATAGCGAATATGTGATACAGTATATACATATCTTTTATCTGTAGCAATTATGTATCTTATTTACATGGTTCAGATTGCACGTAGATCTGTAGGTCCCTGGCTAATAGCTAGGCTATTATTAATAAAAGGCCCTTTCTGAGCAACAGTCGTACTCAGTTGGTAACCAGACCACACGTGTCATCCACACTCATATTACATTCATATAAACATTCATATTCACCCTAAAATGCGCACATATTTGTGTTGGCATCTCAAATGTGATAATATAAGAATTTGGAAAAGAACATACATTATCAAGTTATTGAAGCATTTAATAATTTTTTAAAATGCTTCTTATTTAATGCAATTTTTAGTTATTTTTTTAGAACTTAAGCTTAAGTGGCCGGTGTCATAACTAGAATCTAAAATTTTCTTTGACAACCACGTCAAGGTACTATTTACAGTATTTACAAGATGACCAGACGTTTCGCCCATCAGTGGTTTCGCTCAGAGAAACCACTGATGGGTGAAACATCTGGTCATCTTGTAAATATTGTAGATAGTACCTTGATGCAGCTGTCACCGGAAAATGTAAATTCTAGTTATTTAATGAATTTTTTATTAATTAACCAATGAACAAATCACTATTGAAAATATCTAATTATAGCTGGTAGAGTCTTGTGGTATATCTTCCCACCGTGGTTCTCTCTAAACCATAATATCAATATAAAAGCTAAGCAGCCATTCTCCTAGATAACAAAGTCTTATAAAAGTCTACTTTAAGCGGATGCAAAGTAGTGCAATTATTTCAAAGCTAGGGGAAATTACCTTAAACATTTCACAGTGAAAACCAAATCAGCCAAGATTTTGTGTCAAGTTTGTATTTTTTTTATAACAGTGGTTTGAAATAAATTATTAATTGAATGCCAATGTTATTGTTATGGAAAAAAGAGGACACGTAAAGAGGCTGTTTCTAACCCTTAGGAATGACATTTCGAAAAATCGTTTTCTAGTGGGTCTCTTGATGATACAAAAGCTAACTTTCCTCCAAATTTCATCTGCAGTATCTCCGGAGATTACGTGATTAGTGCATACATTTTTGGTTTGTGAACGTTTATTAATATTAATACATATACATAGTAGTCAATATGATCGTAACAGTATATCGCGATTTAAACTTTATTTAAAAAAAGACTATCATACATGGGAGTGCAATTTTCACATTATATTCCACAGCATATTATAACTGTAACCACATACAGAAACTAAAAAGATTAAAATATTTCTAAGTTAACAAATCTATTTATTCATGGGATGAATTGTATTACATAGAATCTATAAAACCTTATTTTCCGTACAAAATGTTGTTTTATTATTTAATCATTCTCTTAGTATTTTTAGAAAAATAACACTATTCCAAAATAAAAGAAATTGTAAATTGAATGAACACAAGAATACTCTGAAAACACAACTGCAAAATCAATAAATATCAAGGCTTCATTGATTTGGTGGTTATGTTTTCGGTGTATTATTTTGTTTTTTTATTACTGTTTATCAACAGTGGACATATAATGGCATTTAAAAAAACTAATAAACTTATTAAAATAATAAAAATTGAACAAATACCAAGAAAAACAATCTTCGAAATATGATTATAGTGGTATTTACAAATTAAACTGTAATAATAGTAACAGTCACTATACTAGATAAACTGGAAGTCCATTTAAGACAAGATTCAATGGCCATATTAACGAATTACCAAGGTCACAACATTTTATATATGCTGACCATCTTTAATATTCTGGTTACTCTTAAAATAATATTAAAACAAACCTTGAAATTCTACATTCATGCAACAAAATTAATGTGAATAAGAATTTGTTAAATTAATAAGAATGTCTTAAAATTTATAAAAACTCCCAGCAAATTTTTTATTGAAGGACAGAGGCACACTTTAAAAAAATGTACTACTTATACTTTTATAAGCTTGCATGTACCTAATTATGACTTCAATGACGTTGAATTGTTTATATCTTATTAATATTTTTACTCTAGTACACAATATCTGGAGGCCTGTACATAAATTCTAGGTATTCTGTACAGCCAGGATCACAGAATATTTATGGATTGAATCCACACTTTAGTAATCCATGTTCCCGACATTTAGAATCGTGAATTCAAAAGTTTAATTCTCTTGAACCCTATGTGTAAAAAGCAGAAAAAAAATCAAAACTCACTACCCTGAAGAACAACCTAGAAAATGAAATAATGCGTCAAAGTAAAATTATATGATTTTTCTGGTACTTGTATTGTTGGTGCTTCAGTAGTTTGATTATGTTAACCAAATAACTTCAACAGCATTAATCATGAAATAAATATTCTGAATATTTTATTTAAAGTTTAAATTTAAAGATATATATCATATAAAACAGAGAAAGGACAACGTTAAAAACAATAATGTAAACGAAATCACTACCAAAACATTAACCCAAAGACCATTTGAAGGAGTAAGATAGAAACAAACCCTTCGAAAACGTGTCCCAGCATTGTCAAACGAGATTACGAGAGTTAAGTGAAGAGAGATTTAGCGGTTAGTGTCTCCAAACTAAGGGTTGTACAATGTACACAAGTGTAAAGCAGATGGTTGAGTGGACTCATATCTAAAAACTCGTACAAAGAGTGTTAAGAGGATAAAACAAACGTAAACACTAGACACGTACATTATACAAAGTGGTACAGATTGTACTGTGTAATGATCCATTAAAAATAATACAGACTGAAAACCGAAAAAAAGTAATAATAATGAATAACTTAATTCAATATCATGTTTTAAGTCAATAATTTTGACGAACAATTTGAAAATAGTAAAAAATACGTTTTAAAAATATAAGAAACATGATATATGAGAGAATAGTTCAAGTGGTAATAATAAAGGAGTATATCGAATCTCCAATAATATACGTCAAATATACTGTACATCAAGAACCACAGATAACATATCTAAAACCTAGAATAATCACGGTTAATAATATATAAAAAAGAATAATATATAAAAACCAACTAATTTATCTAAAACCTTGAATAATTTACCATAAACATTAAATAGTATTTATTGAACCTTAAATAATATATCTCAAACCCAAAATAATTATTCAAAAACTTCAACTAATCTTTTTCAAAACTCGAGTAATATATCTAAAACCTCAAATGATATTTATCGATCGTCAAATAATATATCTTAAACCTCAAATAACATATATTGAACTTCGAATAATACGTATTCTTCAAGCCTCGAATAGTTTATCTTGAACCTCGAAAAATACACCTAGAATCTTGAATAATATATGTCGAACCTGAAACAATATATTTTGGACGTCGAATAATAGACATCCATTAAAAATCTAATAATACCTATATCCCGAACCTCTAATATCAAACCTCGAGCCTCGAATAATATATCTCGGTCCTTGAACTATATGTCTTGAATCTGGAATAATATCTCAAACCTTGAACATTATATCTTAACCTTGAATAATGTATCTTAACATGCAATAATATATCGTGACTTCGATTAATATACCTTAAACTATATAGCATAAATGTTTCAAATAAATCACAGTATTATTTTAAGAACACAAACAGCATTAAAATCATTTTGGTTCTTCACACAATCTGTCGTATAAAACACACACTGTTTTAGAAATTCATTTTACAATTGATACGTTCAGAAACTATATGTATAAGGTTTTATTGACTATACGTATATATGTATAGGGTGTAAGTATTTACTTATTTTTGTGTGGTAACTTTTGGTTAAACAATTAGCGTTGATTGTGTTGATCGATAAGAATAAACTCGATATATCTTATACTTTAGATACTAATCACAATCGTGAAATCGAATACGTCAAAATAATTTACTTCATTGGAATATAATATCAAAATGACGTGAAATATCTAAAAATGAATGTTGTTATTTTATCAGTTAGTAAATAAAAAAGAATAAAAAAAGTCTTTTTATGGATTGCATTTTGCAAAGTCTTTTACATTTTTAAGTACAGTGTACATTATTAACCTTAAGCAGCGATGGTTGGGACGGTATAACAATGCCCGGCTGCTTGGTTTATTAATCCAAGACCACTTCAACTGAAGCTTTCACCGGCCTAAACTATTAACAATCCTTGACACCAAACCTCTTTAAGGCTCTTTCACAGTTTGTTAAATATTAGAATATCTGTAAGAGTCTCTAAGAATCTATAACGCTACTTGCTTTAATGTGTAATTAAAACTAACTCGTGATTCTATAAACATTTAACTCTCAAATGATTTACAACTTTTATCATCGGATTGGTGATATTGCATATTTAGACACCTTTTACAAAGGGGCTTCATTTAATAATTAGTATAATTATTAATTATTATTATTAATTAGTATAGACGCCGGTCGTCAAGATATGGGCGAATACATGAGTCAAATGAGTGTAGATGAACGAGTGTAGTCATTGTTAATAACTAAGGTTGACTGTTCCTTAAACAGAGACATTTATAAATAGTCCAGTAGCTAGGGCAAATAAGGGACCTACAGGTTTACGTGGAATTCGAACCACGTAGTGTTGGTCTGATTTTCAGCTAAGTGATAAGCCTGACACTCAATTCTCTTCCCTACACAACATTTAAATAATAATCACAATAATTACTTTGTTTCAATTAATGATGAATGTTGACGAAACTATGCTGCCTGCGATCTTGGTATATAAATATGTATTTTTTTGTATTTGAAATACTTCTTAAAAAAGGCTCATAGAAGTATTGGCTCTAATATTAAGAGGAGTTATTAAACTAAAACCTATTGATAAAACACCATACATTTTGAATGTACTATTAAGAAGATACCTTAGAGTAAAACTGCCTCTAAAAATAACCGTTTTTAAAAGTAAAATGCACTATCAATATTGTTTTTATGTATTAATAGATGTTGGAGATATTTTTTAATTACATATTAGTTTGTAAAAAATTACGTATGTATATTTTGTAAAGTCTTAAAGTAATTGTAAAAATGTTAGTGGAAATTCTTAGTTCATTTTCAAGTTCTCTTAATTGAAGTGATGTATGACGTTTTAATTTTAAGGTTTTACGACCGGAGGAACCAAGAATTTTGTAAGAAACAAAGTTGTAACGGTTCAAGATTTTAATTAGTTATTTGTTAAAAAGACGCTTTTTGATATGGGTGAATATGGTCTGTGAATGAGTATGATGAGTGCATATGAACCGTTGTAGTCATTGTGACTATAATTGAACTGGAAAGAAAGTCAATTGAGTGTCGTATTTAGCATACATAGGAGTTTAAGAAGTGCAGTGGAATAGTTCCACCGCTAAGCTATCGTACACCCCAGGCGTTACTTTCTATCACCTTCAAATTTTACATTCAAACTTCTTTCAAAATCCTCAACAGTTTTTCATTGAAAAAATGTTGATGAACTCTAAAAGTTTGTTTAATTGATATTTATTGTTTTCTGTTAATATTTATTGTGTTATTGTTATTATTAATTATTATTTGAATAAGCTGAATGACACAGTGGTGAAGAGTAGTTCTCTATCTCACTTCCACCACGCGTTGCATTAAGAAGGTCTTTCTAAGGGGCTAATCTATAATTAAGATAACATATAACGTAATAAACACGAAACATTTCATGATGATAGTTCCATACGTTTGGCTACAATGATGTTTCAAATAAACAAAATACGAGAACGAAAAGCTAAACAGTTGAATTAATTCTGACACCACGCTTCGCCGGTTCATTAAGAATACATGTATGCTCTATGCACAGTATAGGCTATAAACTAATATTCTTTACAATATGAAATAAGATTAGATAAAGAACGATTTGCATCATCTTGGAACACAATTTCGTTTAAAATATGGTCTCAAATGTTCCCATTTAATGTTTATTTTTAGAAAACCGAAGAGTTAAGTACATAGAAAGGAAATTTATAAAGATATTATCGTGATTCATTCAACATTTTCCATTACAAAAGTGCTCAAGGCACTGATTGTGAATTTACGAGGAAACCCATTTAGGAAGCAATAAGTTATTCACTAGCCCGAACTCAATGAAGCAGCCTTTCTCCTCACCTCGGCGAAGTCTAAATATGTCACAAGGATCCCGTTTACAGAGGCGTCAATGTTTCATTAACTCACCAGCTGATGATCTGCTTTATACTGAAATAGTTTTATATAAATAAAACATCTTTAGCATTTTAGTTTAGTGTATAAATAAAAGTATTATAAATAGAAGCAAAAATTCACATTTTAAAATGTTGATTAAATTAATCTAAAGGATTAATGTGTGGCATTAATTTTTACATACTTATTTTGCAGTATTGCTGGGTAGGCTGTTAAGCAAGTTCTAAAAAATATTCATTTATATTTTGTAAGGGCAATTCATATATACGATGGACAGTACAAGGACAGTACAAGGGTAAGGACAGTACAAGGGCAAGGGCAGTACAAGGGTAAGGACAGTACAAGGTAATGACTGTACAAGGGTAAGGACAGTACAAGGGTAGGGGCAGTATAAGGGTAAGGGCAGTACAAGGGTAAGGACAGTACAAGGGTAAGGACAGTAGAAGGGTAAGGACAGTACAAGGGTAAGGGCAGTACAAGGCTAAGGGCAGTACAAGGGTAAGGACAGTACAAGGGTAAGGACAGTACAAGGGCAAGGACAGTACAAGGGTAAGGACAGTACAAGGGTAAGGACAGTAGAAGGGTAACGGCAGTACAAGGTTAAGGACAGTATAAGTGTGAGGACAGCACGAGGGTAAGTACAATACAAGGATAAGGACAGTAGAAGGGTAAGGACAGTACAAGGGTAAGGACAGTACAAGGGTAAGGACAGCACAAGGGCAAGGACAGTACAAGTGTAAGGACAGCACAGTGTAAGGACAGCACGAGGGTAAGTACAGTACAAGGGTAAGGGCAGTACAAGGACAAGGACAGTACAAGGGTAAGGACAGTACAAGGGTAAGGACAATACAAGGGTAAGGACATCGCAAGGGTAAGGACAGCGCAAGTCAATGACTGTTTAAAAATTTAATAAGGAAGTACTGTATTACTTTGTCCGAGAAAATATATTAAGATTATCATATTATTTTGATTATTTTGGTATGTAAGGACACTGAATTGGGCTATTGCTGAATAATTTTATTAAAAACCAGATAAATATAAGAAAAAAATTACCAGCGTAGTGGCTCAGGTTTCTGGCTGCGGAGGGCGATTTCCAAGGTTCGAATCCCCTACTGAGCTAAAGGTCAGTACTTTTTTGTTGAATAAAATTCACGCACAGGCCTGAAGACCCATGTAGACTGTTGAGTGAAGTTAGAAAAAAAAATTACCTCCAAACATTAGACTATGAAAAATTTATCGTAATTTCGTAATTGACATATAAGATAAAGGGCAATATATCGTGATATAGCAATCGGAAAACAACGTCTCCGTATTGCTTTTCATAGCTATACGCATTACATGGTCATTCGGAGTGTCATGATTTCGATTCTGTTAATCAAACTTGTATCGTATAGTTAATAATTATTTTGAATAAAATAAAGTACTGTGATATAATCAATCAGTCTTTTTTGAAAGCGCTCATAAGTTTAAATATTTAGGCTGCCAGAATAACTAGTATAATTTTATTATTGAAGGCACTTTATTACCGTATAAGTAATTTAGTAGTAATTTGTTGTTTTACTAAACCAAAAAGGTTAAGTTTAATAAATATAACTATTTAAATCGTAATTAATTTGATAACTACGTAACAAAGTTATTCTTAATATTAATATTCTTAATATTCTTAATATTAAAAGTTAATCTTTTCATACAAGTGTTTACTTCTGTAATCGCTGTAAAAAATCAGATCTTAGTTGCAAATATCATTTGAATACTAGCGAACGGTCTTATCACAATAACTATGGATATAACAATACATAGTAGATATTATATAAGATAAGCCAAATCCAATACAAAACGTGCTGCAGAATAACAAGCCTGGAGCTGTTGGAGAATGTGCGATAAGTTGGCAGATAGTTGGCGTACAGAACCCAGCTGATTGCTTTAGGTAAAACAGTGTCACCAACTGTAAAAACATACATGACGACAATTTACCAAATATTTATTGGTATAACTTAATTTTCAATATTGCTTTGATGGATTTTCTTTCATGTTATTGTGTCATTAAAATCTCGATTCTTGTAATTAGTGTATATGAAATGATGACAGTAAATAGTAGTATGTGACATTGTAGTAAAAAACATTGTACGTTTGTGGGTGGGTGGGAGGGTTACCATGATTGTACGTTTATGGGTGGGTGGGAGGTCACCATAATTGTACGTTTGGAGGGGGTAGAGGTGGAAGTGTCATCATAATTTTACTTTTGTGGGGGGGATAGGAGGGTCAAAATAATTGGAAGTTTGAGGGAGAGGGTCAATACCACAATATGTATACGTAGGTGGGTTAATACGTCTACTTACGTGAGTAAGTAATCTCATTAAGTTATGGAAATAGTCCATTATTGTATCTTATATATAAAAAGATGATTTACTGTTTTTATCTGACTTATTCGTAAGTGACAGATTTGCATGTCAATGTGAAAAGAGTTGACAAAATGATTTATTTTAGTTGTAAAAAGTATACTTCCTAAATTAGAACTTTACGAAGAGTGCTATTATCATTTGTTTCTACCTATATAACGAAAATGTATTCAGGATATTTATAGAAAATAGCCTCGTAAGTTGTGTCGTGAACGTCAAGTTCAGGCTCTGAACTTAATCTATCAGACAAGAAAGTGGAAAGTACCTGTCTAGAGCTTATGACGGAGGAAGCAGAGCTTCTTGTATCGGATTTTATGTCTTATGACTTGCTTTTACCAATGATTGAAGCTCTCACATTGAACCTTGCAACCATTAGCAATGTGCGAGTATGGGTAAGTGGGCGAGCTATTAGAACTATACGAGTATGGGTGGGTGGGTGGCCATTAGCTCTGTACGAGTATGGGTGGGTGGATGGATCAGTAACTACACGAGTATGGGTGGGTAGGTGGTTGGCCATTAGCACTGTACAAGTATGGGTGGGTAGATGAACCATTAGCACTACACGAGTTTAGGTGGATAGCCATTAGCACTTCACGAGTTTGGGTGGTGGGTGGTCCATTAGCACTGTACAAGTATGGGTGGGTGGATGAATCATTAGCACTACACGAGTTTGGGTGAGTAGCCATTAGCACTTCACGAGTTTTGGTGGGTGGGTGTTCTATTAGCACTGTATGAGTATGGGCGAGTGGGTGGGCCATTAGCACTACACGATTATGGGTGGGTCGCCATTAACACCATGCGGGTATGGGTGGGTGGTCCATTAGCACTGTATAAGTATGGGTGGGTGGATGAACCATTAGCACTACACGAGTTTGGGTGGGTAGCCATTATCACTTCACGAGTTTGGGTGGGTGGTTGGTCCATTAGCAATGTATGAGTATGGGTAAGTGGTTGGGCCATTAGCACTACACGAGTATGGTTGGGTGGGTAGCCATTAGGACTGAGCGAATTTAGGTAGGTGGGTGGTCACTAGCACTACACGAGTATGGGTGGGTGGGTGGCCATTAGCACTGTGCGAGTTTGGGTGGGTGAGTGGCTTGTAGCGCTGTACGAGTATGGGTGGGTGGATGGGTAGCCATTAGCACTGTGCGAGTATGCGCGAGTAGCTGGCTATTAGCGCCGTACGAGTATGGGTGGGTGGATGGACCGTTAGCACTACACAAGTTTGGGTGAACGGGTGGTCGATTAGCACTATACGAGTCTGAATATCACTGTACGTGTATGCTTCAGATATTATTAACCTTTGTACTCAAAATGTAACCTTTATTAAAGCACTGTTGATGTAGAAAGAGAATAAGAGCATAAGATGTCGAAATCTTCTGTTTTTGAAATATTAGAACCACTTCAAAAGAATTAAACATTTTACCAAATCAACATCTTTTTATCTTAAGACAATTATGTGATTATTTTACATTAGAAGTGGAGATAGAGGTTCAACTAGAATTAACTACATCACTGGAAACAATAATCAGAGAATATATAGTAAATAAGAAACTGAACAATTTATATAAAAAAGTATTTATTTATCTTAAACCACACTACTTTAATCAAGTGCCAACGCACATTAGGGAAAGACAGTTTTTGAGAATTTGTATAATTTTGTATACACTTTGATAGAAGCTTTAAATCCTGCTTATATTCTTTATGTAACTCAGATGTTATTAATACAGTAGTAATATTTCAATACTTTATATTTCTATAAATAATACTCAAATTTATGACTTAATGGCTGCAGCTACATCTTAATTATAATTCTATGTATTTAAAATTTAAATTTGTATACATTAGCGGGCGCTGCATGTAATGTTTTGGCTGATGGATTGCATAGTGTATTTGTTATTGTTATTTTCTGTTGTAAAACTGTTAACAAATACAGTACAGGTAACCGTGGCCAGATAGTTCCTTAAACTTTAAAAATCTTAGATCTTAGGCTTGACCGGCTGGTGCCATTACTAGAATCTATATTTTCCGGTGACAACCTCCTCAAAATGTTATCTACACTATTTTTTGCTATGATAGTTCTTTTTAATTGGATTCTTGATAGCTAAGTTAATATTTATATTATCTACTGTCCAATTAAAAAAGTATTCTCAGGTACGTTTTTCAATAATTACAGACACACAAGGTTAAAAAATGAATTATAATTTCTAATGTTAAAAAGTGACAAATCAGCTAATGTCATATTTAACTAGTCGACCTAATTAACAACAATATTACTGTCAAAATAAATAATAAACCACCTGTTTTGTATTTATGATTATATTTAGGAAATAAATTATATCCTGGTATTTCTTATTGAAATCGTCTGTGGTTATCTAAACTTTTCTTAATATTTTAAAAGTTATTATATGTTTAAAACTATTACCTCATACTTCTAAAGTTTGTATATATACAACGAATAATACCTTCCTTCTTACAATCACTATAAAATGTATTTATTTTTATCTGTATCTGTACTAATACTACTATTTTTTATAGTAAATTATAATAAAAGAAAAAAATAGTATAGACTAAGTATACAAAATGAGAAAATACATGAAAAGAGAAAATTATCAATTAACTTCACACTTCGTTGATTATTTAACATATAGAATTAAAAATAAAAACTACCTTTCGTAAGATGTCAAAATTATTTTTAAACTTATTTAAGCTTTTCAAGGTCGTCATGGTTGTTTATTTTGATGTACTAATTTTATAATGCTTGTTGGCCTAGCACAGAGACAAAACACTGTTTTAGTGAGGACTAACTAAACAGTTCTGTAGGAAATTGGTTTAGCGATCGCTGCGCCGCTGAAATCACTGACTGGCGTTTGTTCGTCAGTGACAACAGTCAATAGGCGATGAATCGACAGCTAATATCTGCTCATTGGCCCTTATTCGCCAAATAGCAGAATTCATGCATGCTTTATGTGAATGAAAAACTTTTAATTGGTTTCTGAAATCAGTGGAGCTTTGAAATTATAGAATGGACCTCGTAGTCAAGTTATTTTTTATCTCGTAAGTACTGTTTACTTTTAGGAATAACCCAAATCGCATGAATATTCGAGAGGGCTGATTTTGTTCTAAAATGCAGGAGTGAAATATTGTGAAACAAATATTAACATTCATATATTTTCTTAATTGTTATTTTATATTCTTTTACATATAAACTTTAGTGTGCTGTAATACTGGGTAAAAAGGAACCTTATATATCTTATGAGTAAATGAATAAACGAATAAATGATTTATTTCCATCAATAACATGACATTTTGAAAACATATATGACATAAACTTGGAAAATAATACTGGCCGATTACCAGTATATGGCCAACATGAGTTCAACGATTAAGAAAAATGAAATAAAAAGTGTTCAGATTCACTTAAACAGCTTGTGAGCTCTCTGCAACAGCTGTTGCTCTTGAATTAAAATCAAATTATATCCATACAGTATCAGTACATACCACAATTTATACAAAATTATAAAAATTAGTCTTATATTAACATAAAAAATAATAAGTATATAAACTAAGTAAAAAATAAGAAAATATAGGTAGGAAAAACATTTCTATTGTTTTAAAAGAATAAAATTGTTTGTTAGGATTACTGAATTTAAAAAGTCAATTTTTTCTTGCAAAAGAGCCACGATCGCAATGCAGGACAAAACAATTTTATATTGATACAGTTTTTTACATGAATAGGTAATTGATTAAAATATAAATAAAATATTGATTAAAAGGTCCATTGTATAAATACGCATGTCTAAAAACTACTTTACCGACTTTGGGGATTCTAAAAGTTTTAGTTACAAAGTTTCTGGTTTTATAAAAAAGGTCATTTCCACTTCGTATATAAAATAGTCTTAACATTTTATATACGTATAGATGTTGTATTGGTAGTATTTTAAATCCTGAATACAAAGGAAAAGAGCTATCTAGTTTTTGTTTTCTTTTTTAAATGACACGGGTATAATGATTTTGAGTGGTTCTTAGTCTATCTCATAGATATTTGAAAGCATTTTCACAACAAATTATTCCATACTGCAACCGTGAATGAATTAAAGCGAAGTAAAGTGTACGTAATAATGATTTGTCACAAATATTTCTTAAAAAGTAAAATTGTCTGACATTCAAAGAGATTGAACTATGTAACGCAACAATATTATATTTATACAAAGTCAATAAAATTGTAGTTTTATCGTTATAATAGGTAAATTGATACAACATGGGGTGTTAATCAAACTTTTTACACTATGCATTATAAACTATATTACATAATATATTTTACTAAAAAAGAACATACTGTTAGAAAAAGGTACCATACTGTGAGATTTTACATTTCGTTTCTTGTAATAAAACAAATTATTATTAATGGAAAGAATCATATTTAATTTGAAATACATTTTTGTTACATGTTACCATTATTACAAAATGTAGGCTCTTCTCATCTTAAGAATACATCGTAAACATTAGTTTATTAAAAAAAAATTCACCGAGAACAATTTTGTTCAAAGAAAGCTTTAAAATCGAAAGCTCTTAAAACTTTGTATGATTTTAGTACTTATAAAAGACACGTTTGATAAAAGACAACTATAGACTAATGAGAGTTATATCCAGAACTGAAAAGGTAGGATGGGTTTGTCATAAAAAGTTTTACATTTATAAAAGGAGAGAATGAGGTATCTAAACTTACCATTTAATGTTTAGTAAAAAGGGAATTTTGTAAAACTATAAAAGAATAGAAACGTAAATATATTGATTTATCTTCCAATAACATCAGTAAAAATCAGTCTATTGATCTTTTTATACATAAATAATACTAAATGAAAAACGACACACTCATGTGGAGCGCCCGTGGTCAAGCGTATATAGTGGTGGCTAATGAAACCATTGGCCCGGGTTCGATCTCCGATGTGATCTTTAACAGTTTTTGCCCTGCCGCTCCCATGGTTCGGAAGCCACGTAAAGCCGTTGTTCCACTGGGTAGGTGTTAAAGAGGGATACTTAGCCCTAATTTCGCCTGGTAAAATATGACGATATTTAACCTTAATTATGAATATTTAGTTAATTTTCGGGAGATGATAAAAAATTGTAAAATCTAACAACAAATGTAGATCTGTTGTACCTTCAAACGTTCAAATAGATCATACAAACATTCAACCATATGTTTAGAGTCAAGGGAATATATTGTAAAATAGAACCATGTCACCATTTCTAAGAACAATATAAGAACAAAGATTCAAAGTGAGTTGATAAGTGTTTTGTGTAGTTCACTTCTACCCATCTATCTGAAGGCAGTGTGGGAGGTGTGATGAGTTTTCGATATTCAATGCGCTTCCCTCTTCTCTAAATGACGTCATATCCAATGCTTCAGTGATCCCACTGCGGCGCCATCAAATGGTCGATGAATATTCGCGACTCCAATTCGTCAGCTGTGTAAAAGCTGTTAGTATTTGGATAGTTTTAACAAGTTTACCTGCACTTAAGTTTGTCTGTAGGAATAAAAAGGAATTCAAGGAATTGTGAGGAACGGCTACTTTTCATATCATTCATACTTAACTGATATTGCAAAACATTTAGATGAACTGCTATTTATATTTATGCCAAATAGTGTAAAAAGGGCTAAAATGTGTAAAATTAGATAACACTATAAATAAATGTACCTCTTTGTGGTATTTTAAGTGTTTTTTTCAATTTTAAGTGTACATTTTAAATAACTGTTCTTCATTTGCTTTTATTTTAAACTGAAAAACAAATACATAGTGTAAAGGCTTAATGTATGGGATAAGTTATTAAGTTCTGGTTATTTTTTTAGGCTAATCATTTATCTGGTTGAGGAAGACAAAGGTTGTTGGATATTTGCCATCATAACGTGAAAAATACCAATCGCGACGTTTCAATTTTACAAAACCCAAATCTTTTTAAAGTACTAAAAACTAAATTACATCTAAAAAACACGTTCTAAAACAAATAAACTAATCTACACTGATTAATGTAATCTAAATTAATGTAGATTCCTTTGTTAGTTTAAGAACGTAATTTTAGTTTTTGTTCATTTAGACGTAATTTAGATTTTAGCACTTGAAAAATATTTGGGTTTCACAAAATCAAAACGTCGCGATTAGTATTTTTACGTAATGATGGCAAATGCCCAACAACCATTGTCTTCTTCATGTGATACTCCACAAGAATTTACAAAATATACATTGTTTTCACCTTTTAACATGACACTATGTAAATTTTCATTAATTTAATGTTAGTAATTGTAAGTCAATTGTAAGAGTAAACCAGATTTCTGAATTCAATGGATTTTGAGGCAAACAATAGTGCCTAAGCCTATCTGATTGTTGCAAATAATTAATAAGAAATTAATTATAGTAAGACTGTAACATATTAAAGTATTGAATATCTTTTCACTAGTTGTTGAAACATGTACTAAGACTGTAGTATTCATATGATTGGGCCTATGAGGACAACATCATGCTCATAGAAAAATGAGTGATGTGTGGTTTGAGTTTGTAGGTTCTAGATTTAATTTAAGTAAAAGCTACATCACCTGGTTGCCTGTCGAGATACACTGATATGTCTTAGTCAATCAGAGTGAGGTGCATTAGTTGATGACGCCTTTGTCAGTGGGAACATATGGGGAGCCAGGTCTATCAACAGGTACAATGAGAGGTACATCTAACTACCTGATGGTTCACTAAAAATAGGTTATGTAATCTAAAAAAATTGTTCTCTATTTGAAATATATTAGAGCTGTTTCTTCCACTCAGTAACATGACAATTGGTGAGTTAAAATGAAATATCATTTAGGTCAGGGGATATTTATTAGTTGATCCTGGATTTCTCGTAGTAAGATAAAATGAGTAATGAGTAAATACAGTAAGTTGCAGTTGCTTGGAGTGGCCGTAGTTAAGGGGTTAAGGCGGTGGCTTGCCACGCAGTCGATCCGGGTTCGATTCACGATGGGACCAGTAGCAGTTTTTGCCCTGCCGTGGTTCGGAAGTCAAGTTAAGACTTTGGTACCCAGGTTAAGTGTTAGAGAGGGATACTTAGCCCTAACATGATCTGGTGAAGTAAGAGATCCTTTAACTTTGTGTGTTGTATTTCTGTACAGCAATAGATCTATACGAGAATATAGATATTGTAGAAAAACAAACACAAAAACCAATTTTAATATTCACATATATTTTAGGAGACAACAGGCCTGTGCGTGAACTTTATTTATCGAATGAAGTTACTACAATTGTGGATTCGAATCTTGGGCCTACTTAACAACTCAATACTAGGCTGGCATAGATTGGTTTCATGTTGATGAAGGGAAATGTCGTATGATAAATGTTATCGTTAAATATTATTGCTAGTGGCAAAAACATGATTAAAAATAATTCAAAAAGAAGATCTACTTTGTATGAATAAACATTATCACAAATCTTCTATACAATACAAAATATTCTAAAATTTCATATTCGAAGTAAAATATCTAAACTTTCATAACATCACATGTTGTAACTATTATTCCTATTATTAACACATAAATAATTATCTGTATATTTTACTTAATATTCCTAACTGAAAGAAATTACAAAACTTAAATTAGTTAGTAGTTTTTAAAATAAAAATATATATCATGGAAACTTATGAAGTGGAAACATATTTAAATCATATATTATTTAAAATTATTTAAATAAACTTCATAGTGTTATTTAAATAATTATCAATCAAATGAAGTATGTAATGTAGCCATCATTTTCATAATTAGCGTATTGCGACTGTTAAATGTATATTGGAGATACATTGGTTGAACCTTTAAATATGGAAGAGCGATCATGACATACAATTTCAAATTGGTTCAACATTTATAGACTTGAAAATCAATGTTAAAAGATGATTTATCTCTTCGAACTAAAATGAGTTATCTATTTATAGGTTGTAATTTTTTTAAATATCTATATTGGAATAGATCCAAATAGATCAGAACAAAGGAACGAACTGAGGAACGGTATAATTTAACAAAGAATCATAGCTAATAAAAGATAATATATTATGGAAAAGTTAGAGAGATGAAATACAGAAAGTAAAAGTTCGTTCGAGTGTAATGGAAATGTTGTCTATAGACCAGAAAATACCAAAATCTATATTTCTGTCAGACTGAAAAAGTAAAAGAATTGTCATCATCAACATAATTGTCGTGTGAGTGTATTTTTTACATGATATTGTACGATAAATCTTAATCGCTGCATAAAATTATGACAATTTATAGATTTTTTTAAATTAAAGGTTTATTAATAAAACGTCATATAAAAGGATAAATCTCTTTCTAAATACTTTAATTAACGAAGACAACTATTTAGTAAAATGTAATTTTCACAACACAGTATGTTAAATTTAACATAGTTCTAACATTTATATTTGTGTTTTTACGATCTCATAAAAATATTACATCAGTAGAATGAGTTTTAAGCACAATGATGTTCTATTTATAACTTCCTGACTACTGAACAGGTGACTCAAGTACATAAAGTGTAAAGCCGTCTTTAGCCTGACACGCGTCAAGAGAGCAAACGGTTTTCTGACAAGCCATCACAACTTCAAGATAAGTAATAAACATTCAAACCTCTTGAGACAAGCCAAGCTTCAGGAAACTTTTAACTCTTTTTTAACTTATAATAAGTAATATTTACTTCAAAAGCAGCGTAAACATTTCTTGTAAAACCATTCAGATGTTACTATAGTATTAAATAATTTGGTTTATGTAATTGGTATGCATAAAATATATGATTTTTAAGTTCTACATTGGTGAATTTATATTTATAGGCTAGGGAACGTCCCTAATTCTAAATTTGCAAATTAGGGTCAACTGGTAGCTGAGTGGTGTAAGGTGTCAGGATTAGACCAGGATTTTGACCATGTACTGTAATTATCTCTCCCTTACTCTAACAAAGTTCCTTGCACAGATCAGTCAGTAAACAGGAGTAAGGGTCAATAAGCAGATAAGTCAATAAGTAGTCAGTAAGCACATATCAGTCAAGACGGGGAATCGGAAGAGTAAGCTTGAAAAGTAGATTCTCCTTAAAAAAAGATAGAAAAAACTTCTCGCTAAACTTGTGCATACACACTACTTTATCAGTTCTTGAGATAATGACTCCAAAAAATAATCAAACCACTAAATTATATTTAATTATTACAAAATAGTCTTATTTTTAATTTGATTATGATCAATTTTTAAGATACAAGGAAAGTCCAATCTACCTAAAAATGTCGCCTTTGTTTAAATGAAGTATGAGATACAGTAAGTGAGAGCGATTTGTATAAGAAGAAAAGGAGACAAGATAAAAATATTTGTCGAGATGTAAGTTTCCAGATAAGAAATACGTTGGCAGTCCTGGCATTCCTGTGAACAATTTTGTATTTAGCTATTTTTTGTGTAAGGACTATTAAAATTAACACGGAAATTATTAAATTAGTTGACTTACATCTCACATGTTCTTACATTTAGTTCACAGAATACATGATCAAGTATTATTTTTATTAACAACTGAAATAAACTAAGTTCACATTTTCATAAATTTTCCGCTCACATAACTTTCATCGCTCACAGTAATACGTTATGACTATTTTATCAACTTTTGATTTATATTAACAAACCTATCTATATAATATGAACAATTTAGTAATTATTTGAATTATTTTGGCTTATTTTTTGGAATAAAACACTGTTTTAGAATTATTACGTAATTTACTAAAAATAATAAATGGCGGAGCCACATTTTTGCTTTATCCTTATTCATTTCTAAGACAATGATCGTAGAGATATGGGCGAATATGAGGAGTGAATGAGTGTGATGAGTGTAGATGAATGAGTGTAGTCATTGTTACTATCTGAGTTCTACTTAGCTCAGGAAGGACTATTTATTATTAGCCAAATAGCCATGGCAACTATGGGGCGTATAACATTACGTGGAATCCGAACCACGTCATGTTGGTATAGTTTTCAGCTAACTGACAAGTCTGACACTCAGTTCTCTTCCCTACACAACTTCTGAACATTGACTACCACCCAACACGGACACCCCAGACTTCTCTAGTAGTGTCCACGACGATGGCAATGAAAGTACACCAGACATCATGATTGGCTTTTTTCCATTTTGAATTAATGGACGATTTACAATACAACAGAAAATAATTGGTCTTACGCAACGCAAAGAACATATCGGTTGTAGCGTTGAAAACGTGACGCCTCTTCGAAAACGTGTCCAGACATTGTTATGCGAGCTTATAAGAGGGAGGGGGATTATGTGGTTACGTTTCCCGATACTTTTAAAAATATTTTGAACCATTTTAAATAGAAAAAATAAAAATCCTTGATTTTATCATGGAATTAATAAAGAAATTCACGATGAAATGAAATTTAGTTGTTTCATTTGAAAGTACGTAGAATTATTTGCTATAGCCGGCTTTTGTATACATTTTTTACGTTGTTATTGCAAGCTCAATGCTGTACTTTTTCAATTTGTAATATTATAGATAAAGATATATTTACTTGATTTATTGAATTTTTTAAAAAATATCACCATTAAAGATATTTTATGGAATACTAGTATTCACCTACAATGTTTAAATTGAAGATACAAGTTATGTCGGCTTTTTAAAATTGGTACTAAATTATAAATGATAATAGAGAATATCATTATTAATATTTGTAACGCCTGATGGAGCATTGTTATTATTATATTGAAGACAAATTCCATAAAATCATTCCGGGGTGAAGTATAGTTATCTTATTTTACTAAATTTGTTGTTTTTTATTTGATATTTAATTATTATTAAGCAATTAATTAATCATTAACTACGTTGTAGTTATTTTTTTTTGTATGTAACATGATTAATTTGAGGATATATCTTGATTGTTCAATATAGAGTATAAATGTCATAAAATTGATATCTACGATTAAATGAAATCAACCACTAAATATACTAAATATTTATTTCAATAGAATTTTATTTATCTTCTTTAATGTTATTATTTAGGGATTATTTGTTTTTTAAACCTATTTTTATCGGTACATACTATCTTAATTTATAAATTTGCCGTGATAAGAAGAAAATCCAAAATAGAGAGAGGGAATTGCTCTCCATAAAACACTCAACCATTTCTTGATACTAAACAAAACACGAAAGTTCTTCAATATAACGACGTCCGTCTGAGTAAGTAATCAATCCGCTCGTTATCGACAGTTAATGACGCTGTCAAGATGGAGCAATTATTTATCTTTTGTTTTATAAATACGTTTTAAGAATGACAGAAAATAAATCTAGGTAGCCATTTCTGTGGAATGTATTGTAGCTTAATGCTGTACTTTTTCAATTTGCAATTCCAAATTATTTTACCAATCTGTTCTGGAATATATAGATATCATAATATTTGGTAATAAAAATTGGATCATATTACTCAAAATAACTGATTTAATACAGCAGAATTATTTAAAGAAGTCAGATAGTGTAAGATTTTATGTCATGGTGTTCAAATGTTGTATACTACTCCAAATGCGTCCCTTATGTGGCATGTGAAAATATAAAGTTAAAGATTGCCTTATTGTATCAGGTGAAGAATTACTCTGTAACACCTAACCTGGAGACTACCAAATTAATGTGACCGGGCCAAAAACTGTCATGGTTACATCGATAATCGAGCCTAGACCAGCTGCGTGGCAAACTACTTACTCCCTTAGCTATAACCACTTCAACATTCTTGGATGACTTCGGGGTGTGTTGGAAGCAGCGTTGGGGAGTATTGGATCTAAAAGAAGGAGGGTAAGGCAGATTGCTTATTTGTATTATTCTTCTTTTTAACTAACAACTTATTGTACTGTATTTGATGGTTTTAGAATTTTTCAAAATGTATGATGTCTTTACCATTGGAATGTGAAGAATTCTATAACTCTACATTTCGGACAAACTTCAATGACAAGATTTTCTGTCCTTCAAGGCGTATTAGACCTGTTTTCACTGATGTTACTTGAAGAGTGCTTTCAGGTTAAAGTTCAATAACTCTGTGTGTGTATATATTGTTGCCACAGATATATTGAGGTAAATTCGGTTAATATGTTCACTTGATGTGGGAGCTTTGTGCCGCTGACGGTTGTGGGTGTTTTGTAAGTTGTATAGAGGTTTATCTTTGGATTGTTGAGGTAAGTCTACGTGGGATGAAACTGTGAGAGATATCGTGTGCCAGACAGATTCTATTGAGAACTTAAATGTTATTTGGCTTATACTTAGAACTTAATTGTTTCTATCTTATTTTATGAATAAAACTGCAAACTATTTATCTAAATAATTAACACCAAGACATTTCTTTAATTATTAAAAATGGAAATATATTTTTTAAAGTGGGATGTAAGTATTGCATGGGTTAGTTTTATATGCAACATTAGATCAGGGAGTGATACTTATTCTGTACTTATTACTATATTATTACTTATTTCTACTTAATATTTACATGTATTATGGTTACGGCTAGAAGGTTTTTTTTCTACGCCAGTGGAAGTTTTAACTGAGTATACTACGTTATGGGATAACGGTCCAAACCCGTCAAGCAAATTTGTAGTGAAGCTCTCGG